>JBBDGP010000373.1:2167500-3367500 GCA_037952835.1 Lithobates septentrionalis
TTGGGCTTTTAACTTTTTGCTGCCCATGTAATGCCCAATCCAGTGGTGGCTGGTGGGCAATATTTTCCAGGAGGGGCAAACAAACCACCCCCTCACTCTGGTTCTTCCTGTCCCCCCCCCAGGCAAAAACACACTGATAAATGGACGCAGGGGCCTGCTACCTTTTCTGTATTTATTTTTAGCCCTTTTTTTTTCTTTAAAAGAGAAGTGTGTTTTTTTATTCACACTGATGCTGCATCTGTCCCCTGGCTCCTGTACACTGAGAACCGAGCGATCGAACGCTGTCGATCGCTCAGTTCTCACAGCTCCATGAGCAGAGAAGCTGGTGACTGTCAGTCACAGTTCTTTGCTCTGCCCCCCCCCCCCCCACACGTGCTCATTGGAGCGCTGGGCTGTGGAGGCAAGTGGCCGGCTCAGGCTCTCAGCAGCTCGCTGGGAGGCTGAGCCGAGTGTCGTCCAGGCATGTGGGCGGACCCCAACTTTATTGTCGTGATGACACCGAGCCTGGACCGACACTGACATCAGCAAAGAGCGGACTTCAGCCCGCTCTCTGCTGCAAACGGGTCACAGGAGTGCAAAACGAACTGTACTCCTGTGATCCATAGGAGAAATAAAGCCAAACGAGCTTTGTCTGTACTTCTCCTTTAATTCTCTTTCTATGTATGGTCTGCAAATATATATACAGTATAATATTATTTGTTTTAGGAACAGCCATTTCTGGTCATTACATTTCAATACTCTGCTTTGAATGCTCTCTGTATAAACTCTATAAATATAAAAAGTATCAGTTACAGTACCTAAATTGTAGCTAAAGACCAAATGTATTTAGTTTGGGATAGCGTGGGGGAGACTTAGACCATCTGTCAGATTTTTTTTTTTTTACAGTCCATAAGTATACTGCCCACAAACTTTGTTTAAGACACCTGACACATTCCAGGGGCTTTTTAAATCTGGAGGATGCTTCAATCCCAGAAGACGCCATTTGTGGGGAAACGCGCCAGGCGGAGTTTACGTGTGACGTCATCACAGACGGCAAGATGGGTGACACCGTGGAAGGTTTGTTTTATACACCACTTCATTGTCTTTTTGTAAGTGTAACCTTGATATCAAAATACAGTTCAGTTAAACTGTTTTACACTATGAGGCTTCTCCCTGTTTATACCCTATACATGCCCGAGTAGTGAGCGACATTGTGATTCTAAGGGACATTTGAGTTCAGTTTAGCAGCGACAGTGCCAGAGCAGGAATATCCCACCATTTAAATGATCCATTGTGGAGATGGAGTGCATGCTTGCTTGATCTCTGTAATTTGAGATCCACATTGCCTGGTAAGAGGCTACACTTATGAAAAGGAGCACATTCAAGCACTGGAGGCCTTTGAAGTGGGAATTGTGTCCATAAGCACCGAGCAATTTACCAATTACATGTTCATATTGGACGTTTTGTATATAAATAGGATGCATGATGGACTTTAATGTTAAGATTATTTATTGATGTACATGATTCAATATTGCACATGTATGTATATTGTTTGCACACACACTTTATTTCTATATGTTCATTTGCCTATACTGAATATTTTTTTTATTTTTTTATTTATTTTTACTTTAAGAGTGACAAGAGTTAAAGTGTTACTAAACGCACAACAGTAAAATCAGTCTGTATATGCAATAAAGCACGCCTGTTATACTCACTGAGAAACCTAAGGGGTTAAACAATAATACACTTAAATCTGACCAAACAAGAGTCTAGTAGACATCCCGGGTATGATAAAGTTTGAAACATGAAATCATAAATTATAATATAATAAATAACTATAAATAATTATAACAAATAATAATAAAATAATAATAAAATGTATTCAAAAATAACATTAAAAAAAAGAAAACTGTGCGACTTTTAAGGTATCAATAAATGAGAAATATAGTATTTTTTAGTTTATAAAAAATATTTTATTAATGTTAATAAAAACATTTCATAAAAATCCCTAATTGCATGTCAAGTTCAATTCATATCTTTGTACAGACACTACCACTCTACATGTTTCACTTCGAATGAGCTTCTTCAGGAGTTTCTAGAGTGCTGTATGAAATGATTACTAAAAGAAGTAAAACAGCAAAAAAACTGGGATTAATATACTACAAAATTTGTATTTTGCTTACAATTTATCAAAAAAATATAGGTGCACAAAAATACACATTTGTATATATATATATTTTGAATATCTCCGCAAAAAAGGACATTTTTGTAATCAATCAGTAATTGTTGAAGCATTAAGGGACCTACTGAGTATGCAAACTTTACACAGTACCACGCCAAAGCATTTTAATTATTGAATAATTCCAGCAGATGACTCCATGTTGAGAGCATGATAACCACAGGGGGGCGATGTACAAAAAATAACTGAATCCTATAAAGGAAACATATATTTCTCTAAAATTGGATGTATATGTGGGGAATGTGTAGGGGTCTAACCCCTTTTATCCTCATATAATTGTACAATCCATATCATACCATATTTTTTTAGTATGCTAATATGGCTAGAAACACTACAAAGGACCATGACCCCACCTACAGGTGCCCACTTAAAACTAGCCATCATTTAAAGTGGTTGTAAACCATCACATATACCCAGTAAAGTGAATGGCCTCAGGTGATACAAAGAGGTGAAGCAAATCCTCCTACATAAGGTGTACCTGTTTATCTGCCGACTTCTCTTCTCCCCATCTGTTGAAAGTCCAGAATATATAAAGCTTGTCTGAGCTTTCAGAAAACAGGGGGCGGAAAGCTGAAGTTACACACTGCAGAGCTCAATGAGCAAAGCTCTAAAAGCTGATTGGGGGAAGGGACACACAAACTTCACACAGCTCACAGGAACAGAGCTGAGGCTGTCAATCAGCTGGAGGTCCCTCCCCTGTCACCTTTTATGTCTTGGTATCAGGAAATCTTGTCAGAAGTGATTCATGCTCGTAGCAGAGGAACAAAGCAGCAGACAGAAATTACACGTAGTGCTCTTAAAGTGTTACTAAACCCAGGACCCTGCATTCACTATATCTGGTCTCCCACAGTAAACATGGAAATGCAATTATTTTGGTAACAATAAACTGCTAAATACCTTTTTGTCATCAGCAGTATATAGCAGTCTTGTGACATCTATGAGTGTCTGGTTAAAGCTTGTAGGAGGAGTTTTCATTCTGCTCTGACTAACCTATGAGGATGCAGGACCCCTGACCCTCTGTCTGCACAGTGCTGATTGGCCCTGTGCTGATCACCTGCACCCTCCCAAGAAAAGAAAACTCTCTAGCAATACACACCAAACTGGGCATGTGCAAAGTGCCCCCAAGGCTCTGTTCTATCAGGAGATGGATTGGGGACATTGGAAGAAGGGGAGGATCAAAGAAGACAGGATCACACAGCCTTTTTACACAATGCGGAGGATTAACCCCTTAGGTTCCACAGTGAGTATAATAACAAGCATGCTTTACTGCATATACAGACTGATTTTACTGTTGTGGGCTTAGTAACACATTAACTGAGACAAGTACACTCTATAGAAGGATATGCAGAGTGATGATGTCCCAGCTACATTTACAAAGCAATATTTAGGTTTGTAAAAGAAATTTGATGTACACAGCTTGTTTTTTTAAGTATATGAAATAAATAATATTGAGCAATATAATTAAATGTGGTCATAGTTGAGCTTTAGAACTATATAAATCCACAAGCATGCCTATCTCTTAGAAATTCTACTACGACGGGCTTTGTATTAATAAAGTGCAGCCCTTTGAGTCATTATTAAACCATTTTGCATAATAACGGATTCCAAATATATTATCATAGAATGGTTATTATTTTATCTGTTTTTCATTTTATCTTATCAGAAATAGACCTGTAACGATCAATGGGAACATGGCTTTATTGTCTGTAGCTCCTACTCATCTCCTCTCTCCCCTCTTATCTATGTAGATAGCGTTGATTTTTATCTCCGCTCAGCCATAGTGTATAATCGTATTGTAGTCTAGCTGCATAGACTAATTTGCCGTTCTCCGCGTCTTTCCTCCACCGTCTATGTCACCTCCTGACCAGCAGATATTTCTGTCTCATTTCATCATTCTCCAAGAACATTCTGCCAACTTTTAACAGATCTGTCTAATAATGTCGACTCCTTGCTTGCTTTTATACTTTTTTTTGGTCTGTTGAAAAAGTGATTCTTCTTCCATGAGGATTTGCACTTGAAAGCCCTTGAGATGGGCTGCAGGAAGTTAGCAAAACAGTCTTTAATCAGCGCCATACCCCACAACACTAATGAGGACCTCGCAACATACGGATCACCGGAAAAACCAACTAGAGTTGCTAAGGCGGTGCTGTGCGAGATTTGTTATAAAGACAATAGCTGAATGAATTAAGGGCTTAAATCTAAACACCAGGCAGATATAGATGTGAATACACACATGTTTACAGCTCGGAAATAATTACATACACTATATTACCAAAAGTATTGGGACACCTGCCTTTACATGCACATAACCAACAAAACAAAAATATAAAAGAAGACACCACGGCTACATCCCAGTAACGGAAACTATAGTGGGGACTTATATAGTAGGGTAGTCCAGATAGTAGTCATAACATACTGTCACCTCAGGGCTTAAAAGTAATCAACCATATACGTGTGTTCCTCTGAATTGAATTAGTCATACAAAAAAGAGGGAAAAGGAAGGGTTTCCCAAAGAATTCTTCAAAAAAGAGCTATCGGTATTCACGAATAAAAAATTAAGTTATTGAAAAATCCACATAATGACATTTTAAAAATGTATAAAGAACCTCCACCACATACATGTAAAATAGACAGTTGTCTAAGGACACAGGTGGCCACCACAAAAAGACATACAAGCCCCTCTAATATCATACACAGCTAAGTCTCTGTGTTGGATCCTGATTTCAAACACAACTAGGGGACTTAAAATCCACAGTATTGACTCTATATACCTACCAGCATCTTGCTAGGACTACTAAGTGGATGGTCCTGTTCCTTTCATGCCCATCCCCTAGTTGTGTTTGCCCATCAGGATCCAACATGCGCAGTATGACAGAATGGTGACATACATTTTCAAAATAGGGACATTAATATAAAAAATATGTATCAAAAATTAATATTTGTTTTTTTCCCCCTTTACTTATTATTGGCAGTATTGTGGAGAGGGCCCCCCATAAGTGAGGGAACAAAGTCACAAATGCCTAGTTTCCACTGATCGGATCGGTTCGGTTTGGTTCGGTACGGTACGCTATTTTGGGTGTTTCCATTATGAAAGCGGCCCATACAACCGAACCGAACCGTTCCATTCAGGGTCCTGCTTCAGATGTGAGGCCATAGAAAATGGAACGGTTCGGTTAGGGCGGAGCTACGATACATTCCACTGATTGGCTGACAGGCATTTTATCTAAACCCTGTATGGCCCCTTGCGGTCCCACTTGCAGTGGAAATGCTCACCAGAATAGACCGGACCATTCTAGGCCATTCAAACTGTACCGACCCGAAACGATCCGCTCAGTGGAAACGAGGAAAAAGTCTCTTTAGGCTTGGTTCACACCAATAGGTGTGGCGAAGAACACCTTTCACACGTTTCTGTCGCGTGTAGGGCAGCCCATTCATTTCAATCAGCTGCCCTATACATGGGAAACACAGAAAGAGAAGTCCCTGACTCTTTTCCTCTTTTCCAAAAATGGCTGTGGCAGCATGCAGTTTGGTGTGCACGAGAAAGCGCATTGACAGATGCATTGGGGCGCGTTTAACAATGAACCTTTGCGTGTTAGCTAAAGTGCAGCACGTCTCTGCATGCCGGGAAAGCATGTGAATGCGTGTGACTCTGTGTGTGTACCCAACACACAGACTTGAGCCTAGCCTTAAAGTTGAACTCTAGAGTAAATCTTTTTCTTACTTCATTTGGACAGAGTTGGAAAGGGTTCCATCATCTGTCGGGTTCGTAATTTATGTCGCCATTGGGAGAGATTTCCCCTTACTTCCTTCCAATGGTTGGTGTGTTTAATACTATCCCCATTGGAGGAGATTTCCTCTCGCTTCCTCCCAATGTTTGGTGTATTTATTACTGTCCCCATTGGGGGGGGGGGGATTTCCCCTCACTTCCTCCCAATTGTTGGTGTGCTTATTACTGTGTCCATCGGATGAGATTTCCCCTCACTTCCTCCCAATGTTCGGTGTGTTTATTACTGTCCCTATTGGTGGAGATTTCCCCTCACTTCCCCCCAATGATTGGTGTGTTTATTACTGTCCCCATTGGGGGAGATTTCCTCTCACTTCTCCCCAATGATTGGTGTGTTTATTACTGTCCCCATTGGGGGAGATTTCCCCTCACTTCCCCCCAATGATTGGTGTGTTTATTACTGTCCCCATTGGGGGAGATTTCCTCTCACTTCCCCCCAATGATTGGTGTGTTTATTACTGTCCATATTGGGGGAGATTTTCCCTCAATTCCCCCCAATGGTTCATGTGTTTATTACTGTCCCCATTGGGGGAGATTTCCCCTCACTTCCTCCCAATGTTTTCTGTATTTATTAGTGCCTCCTGTCAGTCACCTGTCTCTCTGCTCTGCTCCCCTTCCCTCTCGTGCTCACTGGAGCGCTGGGCTGTGGAGGGGGCTGAAGCGGTCAAGGCATGGTAAAGGCATGATCCCGACCATATGGTCACAATCTTTCCCCTCGATTGGACCGGCTGTGCGATGTCAGCCGACAGCGGGCTTCAGTTCGCTGTCTGTTGAAAACGGGTCACAGAAGTGCAGAACGAACTTCACTCCTGTGATCCACAGAAGCGAGCTTTGGCTGTACTTCTCCTTTAATAGTCTCACCAATCTACCGTATATTGAAGATCAACAAAGGCGCACATGTTTGAAATCCAGTGACAACCAAGATTCTGTGACAAACATGGCTCCCTCCATAGATACATTAGAGAAAACAGTGACGACATTAGGGACAGAAAATAATATTCACAGGATTACCAGGTGAAAACAAAAGTAAAAATTATGAAATAAAAAACAAAAACGAATGCATCTACCACGTTGTTTTTCCTTTAGAGAAGGGTGGGTACATATTTTCTACTCACTCCACGGCCATCTATTAGCCCACTGTAGTCATAGACAGTGGCAGCTGGTGCTGTATATTTTGGGGGGGGGGCTGCAAACAAGACACCCGTCGCCAACCCCCCCAGTCGGTTGGTCAGTCGGCCAGTCCACCGGTCGCTCGTCCAACCCCCCACCAGCCCCGCACTTACCCCATCTAACAGCTTCGGCTCCTTCTTGCGTTGCCTACTCCTCCATGGCGGAGGCTTCGGTGGCTTCCCTCCTCCTTTCCTCGGTGGCCAATATGATCAATTCTCCTCTCTGCCAATCGGGTCGACCCGCTTCCTGATTAGCCAGAAGCAGAAGCAGGAAGACAATAGCAAATGTTAATTTGTTATTGTCAAACAACTGGGTGGGCTCAGGGCGTAGTGCTCTGCACCCCGTGCCCACCCTTTTATGAAGCCTATTAGAGCCTCTGGCTCTAATCACGTGCTTCTAAAAAAAAACCCATTGGTATCCATGCGTCCGGTGCCCTGCATGTAGATTAGGGGCCAGACGCATGGATTAGTGGGGCAGCGCCTTTGCTCCCCTAACAGTGCCAACCTACCAGATTGAAATTTACTGACACAACACCCAAAATTTACTGGCACAGCCACGTTTTTACTGGCATTTCCAAAAGTTACAAAATGACAGTTTTAAGTGCAAATTTGAGTATTTAGGCTACACACATACAATATGAAATTAGCAATATGATTTAAGGTGGATAATAAGGCAAAAAACATATTTCTTATTTTATTTTCTATATAGTAAGTAAGTAGCTCAGGGACAGGCCTCAGGAGGGCAAGAATTTAGAATGGGGGGCACATACACATAAAATTTACCTTAACGGTGACAGTGACAGCAGTGTGCAGCAGAACAGATGATAATGACATCTCACTGACACAACATGTCTCCTCCTGAGTCACAGTGAGAGTCTCTCTCCAAGTCAAGTGGTCCCTCCAGTCCATTCCAGTCTAAACAGCACCGATGGTCCCAGTCCCAGCCTGCATTGCTCCCATACCGCAGACATGAGACTCTAGTCGCTCTGCTTGGCTCCATTGCACCATGACATCACAGGACATGCACCACCTCTGCCAGAGCCGCCCAATCACACTGTAGCAGGCACTCGGATGGTCTCAGATGGCTCCGGACCAAGCCTAGAGTCACAGACATATTTTTTACTGGCAACCTTTTACTTTTACTGGCATTTACTGGCAGGAGAAAATTGCCTGTTTTTTACTGGCTGCCAGTAAAAATACTGACGGTTGGCAACACTGTCCCCTAATGGACGGGCCACCACTGGTCATAGAGGATCCGGGATTATGAGTATGGAGTTCCTGCCTCCTGACCGTGCAGCCCTTGGTTCCTAAGCAGTCAATAGCCAGGGATAAATGCCCCAGATAGCAAGCAATTGTGCTGCAAGTTTGAAAATGACTTGCTAAGTTATTGCTAGACTTGACAGGCTTCACAAATTTGTCCGCATTGCATGACTCCAGATCAACTTTCTTTGCAAACATTCTGCAAGTCTGCTGCAAATTCTGGTTCTGGTTGTGCAATAGTCATCCCATCGTAGGGGTCACTGTGGTGGAATTAAAAAAAGTGTCAACTAGAACTTGTGCTTCAAGTGCTCTGCAAGCAGGGGTGGACTGACCATTGAGCCACTCGGGCACTGCCCGAGGGCCCTGGGCCACTAGGGGGCCCCATCAGGGTTGCCAGCCTCAATAAAACCAGGGACAGTATGTATAAATCTGTGTTTTTTTTACATCTGTCTGTGTATACTGTGTGTACATGTATATGTATACTCTGTGATTGTATACTGTGTGTGTGTATACTGTGTGGCCCCATAATCTCTGATTGCCTGGGGGCCCCATAATCTCCTATTGCCCGGGGGCCCCATGAGTTATCAGTCCGTCCCTGTCTGCAAGTGTACAACTTGCCAGTGAAAATGTGCAGCAAGCTAACAAGACTTACAATTCAACACTGCCACAAATTTATGGCAAGTTATTCTTGCTATCTGGGGCTGTCATATGGGTGCAGGAGGATAGTTCCTTGGCCCTGTGTAAGCTCAGAAATTACACATCATTTTCTGAGAGGTCCAGTGAGAGAATAGGGATTCAGGACATAGTAAATCTTCTTACCCTCCCTGCTGTAAAGCGAGCCTGGCACTTTGCTCTGAATTGGCAAAATCCAGGTTTGCTTGAAGTTTTGGCATCCAGAATGTCAGTGTGTTAGAATAAGGACGTCCTTTACTAGTTCAGTCTTGTTAGAAACCGTATCGGAAAAATGTCACAATCCCAACAATGACAATAATTCAGTAACCATGCGGCTCACAGGCTTGTTATTAAAAAACACAAATGAGCTGAACTTTCTCTATAAAAAGGAGCCATTCTTTACTCCCCCGAGGGGAAATCTATGACAATTTTAGTGTCTGTAGTAAATGTAAAAAAAACCAAAAGGAAATCTAGCACTGTTATTTAGAATCTGGTCTCTCCCTGAAGCTGAATTATACATCATGTAAATCACTTGCGCTTCTGGTTGTAAACAAAAGAACAAAATAATTAATTTTGGGCTTTGAAAAGTTGTAAATTTTTCATATTATATTTACTGCAATTTTTATTTATTTCTTCACTTATTTATTAAGTTAATTATTTCATTCTTTTTTGCTGGAAAACATTTTTTATAAATGTATATCAACTAAACAGCTTACATTCATGGGACAAGCTAGAAAAGTTGTAGAACTTCTTAAGGCTTCGTGTATACCGGGCATAAAAAATGCTGCTTTTACAGGCTTTTGGCGTTTTAGTCCTATCAGCCTGTATAATGCAACTCTGTGTTAGCCTATTTGTCCATGCACATTTGGGCGTTTATAGGCATATTTCCAGAAAAAAGGTTTTGAGATGAGCTTTTTGGCAGAAAAAAAGCTTGATGTACATAACTGCGCATAACGGCAGTGCACGTTAACTATAGTCCAAAAAATTAGCAGAGGTGGATTTTTTTGAAAAAAACACTTATAAAAGCAAATGCCTATAAATGCTCATAAACTCTTGTTCAGTACGAGCCACCATGGGCATTGTTTATGCTGCTTTTACTGGAAGAGGTTCTGGCATTTTTTTCAGTCTTGCACTGTACATGGGCCCTTAAAGGGAAGCTTTCTATCCCCAATCAGATAATCATTGCGATATCTTTATTCAGTGGTGTCACTAGGGTTGGTGTCACCCTGGTGCAGTAAAACATGGTGTCACCTCCCATCAGGCTCTCTCCTGTCTAGCCTGCCACCGGGCCCTGCAGGGTGCAGAGTAGGCTTGTTTCAGCAGCGGGTTGGGACTTGCCTCCGTAAATGATGCGGTCAGTGCCGTCGCACCGATCCGTGTTCTGTTATGGATAGGGGGTGACACCATTGTGGTCGGATATCGCTTCCTACTTGATGGTGTCACTCATCTGGTGGGTGTCACCTGCCAGTGGTCCACACTCCTCGCACCCCCATAGAGACGCCACTGTCTTTATTATCTACTCTACCAGATGTTTATAATGCACTCCGTCTTTCTCCAAAATATGCAGCCTAAGAAATCCTAAAGTATATTTAAAGGCAAAAACACTGTGGGGGTCTACTTGGATTCCCCCCGCATGGAAAACTTTGGACCTCTTATGTCTCATATCTCCAGCTATATTAGGCAGGGCTTTATGGTTCATTGCCGATTATATTGTTATACATAACATCATCTCCATATTTAAGCAGTCCATTAGAGCTCATTTTACCCAATTGATTAAATGGTGGACCAATTGCCTGTTTTTAGCAAACAAGGAGACTACCTTAGATGTTTAAATACATTATGTATATTATACATTATGTATAAATGATTGATAAATGGATGCATAAAATACAAATTGAATTTAGCAGCCATATTGTTGTGAGAGTGCTTGTGGATCTTTCTTCCTATTTGGTGCCACTGCACTTGCCCCCATGAGGTCCCTAATAATAGTAGTTTACATGGAGGGCCCACACCTCATCCTGGAGCATATGGTCAGCTGCAAGCAGGATAAGGAGCATCTTAATGTATATCTTCCTTTTAAAGCAGACTGTCACTCTCGTTACCCACTTTCCATAAAAATATTCCACCCCCTCCTTTCACACATTTGCAGATTTTTTCATTTTTTTGGTAAATGCCCTTTTTTAAATTCAAGCTGCCCTCACTTTCAGTATTCTTGCTCAGGCAAGAATTACATACCCCAGCTGCCCAAAGCCTTCTGAGATACAAATGTCACTCATCCCAGGGTGCTTAAGGGCAATCTAGGACATGTACTGCAGTGTGTAATCAAAGGGATGGCAGCAAGAACCCAGAAGAGACATGCGTCTACCAATGACATAAGCCTCATACACACTAATGCCCCGTACACACGATCGGACATTGATCGGACATTCCGACAACAAAACCCATGGATTTTTTCCGACGGATGTTGGCTCAAACTTGTCTTGCGTACACACACATCTTGTCGGAAATTCCGAGCGCCAAGAACGCGGTGACCTACAACACGTACGACGAGCCGAGAAAAAGGAAGTTCAATAGCCAGTGCGGCTCTTCTGCTTGATTCAGAGCATGCGTGGCACTTTGTGTGTTGGAATTGTGTACACACGATCGGAATTTCCGACAACGGATTTTGTTGTCGGAAAATTTGAGATCCAGATCTCAAATTTTGTGTGACGGAAATTCCGATGGAAAATGTCCGATGGAGCCTACACAGTCGGAATTTCCGACAACAAGCTCCCATCGAACATTTTCCGTCGTAAAATCTGACCGTGTGTACGGGGCATAACAGTTTTTTTTTTTTTTCGTTTGACCCAGCAGGTTAAACGAAAAAAAAAATGGAGAGGCTCAGGAGGAGATGTTGTACTTACTATGCAATGTTAGTAAAGAGATCTCCCCCACTGAGCTATTGTGTTCTGACAGAGAGGCCCCCCCCCCGCGCTAAAACACATCGGTCAGCACTGTCAGCCATTGGCTTAGAGCGCTGATCGGATGCCGATTGGCAGACCTTTTTCGGTCATGCCCCTTCAACAGAAGCTTCTGTCGGACCGGCTGCTGTACACACGGGCTGAATGTCGGCCGGTTTCTATAGAGCCGGCTGATGCCGCCCATAATTCAGCCCGTGTGTACTAGGCTATAAGCAAAGACGATGGGGAATGAGATCATAGCAGGACAATGCTGGATTTACTGAGCATGATCAGTAAGTCCCCTACACAGGAACCTTCGAGTTGCAAACTTTCAAAGATGCTAACATGTGTTTGCACATATTTTTTTTTCTTCAACCCAGCGGGCTGAAGGAAAAAAACTGACAGATCACCTTCTTAACACAAGCAATGTTGGTGTAGCGATCTCCCCTGCTGTGCTATTGTGTTCTGACAGCGGGACTCCACCCCCCCCCCGCCAGAACACACCAATCAGCGCTCGCAGCCTTTTTCTACAAGCACTGATCTTTTTTGGATCTGCGAACAAGTTGGACTTACGAACGAGCACCCGGAACAGAACTCGTTCATAAATAGGGGGCTTGCTGTATATGTTTTGAGGATAACTCAGTGAACAAAGGTAGGGGGGATTATAACTGATGTGAGGGGTAGAAGTTTTTCTTTAAGTGTGTTTAAAGCTAGCCGTTGATTCATTCAGAAGGGAACGGCTGAGATTCAAACCATCTATGGCAAGCTAATTGGACCCAAGTCGATCCATAGACCGACTTGGGTACAACCAGCATGTCAGATTTTTAAATGTGATTATTCGTGAAAAAAAGTAAAATGAGTGAACTGCGCAAGTGTTCAAATCCATTAAAAGAAAACCAATAAAAAAAAGCTGCAAGCACACTAAGTGATACAGTGCCTTGAAAGTCCCCATACCCCTGGAAATGTTCCACATTTGTCATGTTACAACCAAAAGCGTAAATGTATTTTTTGGGATTTTATGTGATAGACCAACACAAAGTGGCACATAATTGTAAAGTGGAGAAAATAATAAATGGTTTTCAAAATGTTTTACAAATAAATATCTGAAAAGTGTGTCGTGCATTTGTATTCAGCCCCCTTTACTCTGATATCCCTAACTAAAATCTAGTGGAACCAATTGCCTTCAGAAGTCACCTAATTAGTAAATAGAGTCCACCTTTGTGTAATTTAATCTCAGTATAAATACAGCTGTTCTGTGAAGCCCTCAGAGGTTTGTTAGAAAACTTTAGTGAACAAACAGCATCATGAAGGCCAAGGAACACACCAGACAGGTCAGGGATAAAGTTGTGGAGAAGTTTAAAGCAGGGTTAGGTTATAAAAAAAATATACCAAGCTTTGAACATCTCTCGGAGCACTGTTCAATCCATCATCCGAAAAGAGTATGGTACAACTGCAAACCTACCAAGACATGGCCGTCGACCTAAACTAACAGGCCGGACAAGGAGAGCATTAATCAGAGAAGCAGCCAAGAGGCCCATGGTAACTCTGGAGGAGCTGCAGAGATCCACAGCTCAGGTGAGAGAATCTGTCCACAGGACATCTATTAGTTGTGCACTCCACAAATCTGGCCTTTATGGAAGAGTGGCAAGAGGAAAGCCATTGTTGAAAGAAAGCCATGAGAAGTATCATTTGCAGTTTGCAAGAAGCCATGTGGGGGACACAGCAAACATGTGGAACAAGGTGCTCTGGTCAGATGAGACCAAAATTGGCCTAAAAGCAAAATGCTATATGTGACAGAAAACTAACACTGCACATCACCTTGAACACACCATCCCCACCGTGAAACATGGTGGTGGCAGCATCATGTTGTGGGGGTGGTTTTGTTCAGCAGGGACAGGGAAGCTGATCAGAGTTGATGGGAAGATGGATGGAACCAAATACAGGGCAATCTTAGAAGAAAACCTGTTAGAGTCTGCAAAAGACTTGAGACTAGGGCAGAGGTTCACCTTCCAGCAGGACAATGACCCTAAACATACAGCCAGAGCTACAATGGAATGGTTTAGATCAAAGCATATTCATGTGTTAGAATGGCCCAGTCAAAGTCCAGACTTAAATCCAATTGACAATTGACAATCTGTGGCAAGATTTGAAAATTGCTGTTCACAGACGCTCTCCATCCAATCTGACAGAGCTTGAGCTATTTTGCAAAGAAGAATGGGCAAAAAATGTAATTCTCTACCCTGTTTCCCCGAAAATAAGACCTAGCGTGATTGTCGGTGATGGCTGCAATATAAGCCCTACCCCCCAAATAAGCCCTAGTTAAAGTCTATGTAGGTCTTATTTTCAGGGTAGGGCTTATTTTCGGGGAAACAGGGTAGGGCCTATTTGGGGGGTAGGGCTTATATTGAAGCCATCACCGACAATCACGCTAGGTCTTATTTTCGGGGAAACAGGGTAGATGTGCAAAGCTGGTAGAGACATCCCCAAAAAGACTTGCTGCTGTAATTGCAGTGAAAGGTGGTTCTACAAAGTATTGGCTCCGGGGGCTAAATACAAATGCACCCCCCACACTTTTCACATATTTATTTGTAAAAAATTAAAAAAAAACATTTATCATTTTACTTCCACTTCACAATTATGTGCCACTTTGTGTTGGGCTATCTCATAAATTTCAAAATAAAATACATTTACATTTTTAGTTGTAACATGACAAAATATGGAAAATTTCAAGCGGTATGAATACTTTTTCAAGGCATTGCATCAACCTTAGTAAAAGACAATGAAACCATAGCAGCTATAGCTCCCGGCAGGGAATGCAGCCCTGCACCCCCCCCCCCCCCCCCTTCCCCAGGAGAACACATTAGCTTCGTAGGAAGCATTCCCCCATCAACACCGTATTGAATAATCATCTATGGCATGTCTTAAGCTGAAACTTTTGTTTTAGTTTTGAATAATGAAGGAAAAAGTTAGGTTTTTACTGCTGTCTGTGTCCCCGTTTGAGAGACTTGCTTTTTTTTTCTTGTGACTATCTTCTTGGGGACTAAAAGTGATGGTAAGTCCAGAATGTTGTTATCATAAAAAGAACAAAGGTGAATCAATGGAAACTCAGATAATTTGTTTTAGTGTCACTGCTAGTGTATGCAGTACTGCATGTGGCCAGAGGTGGGGGCGGGGCACCGGAGACACTCAGAAACACTTGGAGATGCTCGCAGACCACTCAGAGACACTCAGAGAAGCTCGGAGACACGCAGGAACCGAGGGGGCACAGGTGATGCTCGGAGACACTCTGAGACACTTGGAGGCACTTGGAGACACTCAGAGACGCTCGGAGACCACACAGAGACACTCAGAGACACTCAGAGACACTCTGGAACTGAGGGGGCGCTGGTGACGCTGGGAGGCACTTGCAGACACTCAGAGACGCTTGAAGACACTCGGAGACACTCAGAGCATCTCCGAGCGTCTATGAGTGTCTCCGAGCGTCACCGGCGCCCCCGCACCTCTGGCCACAGGCAGTACTGCACACCCCAGAGACTTGAATCCTGCTCGTCTTGCTAGACAATGCTCGCAAATCGAGTCAGAATTAAAGAAAAAAAAAAATAGCTTGTATTGCGAAACACTAATAAACCGCGTTACTCGCAATCCGAGATTTTACTGTACCTTACAAAATCTCAATAATTGTTTTAATTAAATTGACACCTTATCATAATGTTATAATCATAGCCCTTTTGGTGTTGTAGTTCAAATGAAGAGTTAACCAGTGTTTACTCGAATGAACTAAAATAGAAACGTTTGTTACAAAATGTATATATATAAATACATTTGTTACTACTGTTATGTCACAACAGCAACAGGAAAAAATCATAGTAATCTAATAAAATAATAGAAATAATTCGAATGTAAATGATTTCTAGATTCCATCCAAGTGATTGCACACAAAATGACACATTTGCCGAGCTGGACACTTCTTTAAAGTTCTCTTCTTTTGAAATAAATCTCAGATGACCATGCCTTGTATCCCTCATTGCATTTCTTATTACCAAGACTGATTTGCTCGGTTTCCGACGGCTGCCAGATATTTTGCCAGTGGCGCTTGTACGTGGCACAGATTCAATGTTCCCTTCAGTGAGCCGCCAATCAGCGCTCCACTGACAGCGGTTGGTGTCTGCATCTCGCCTCTGCATGCATTTTTCTATCAATGTGCAGTTGCATATGAAGTTGTTCCTATGGCTCAACATAACACTATAAATATATAAATACACCCAGAAAAGGAAATGTTGAAGGATATATTAGTGTTTTGTAGGCTTGAAATTGTGTTTAGGATTCACAGAGCCATGGCATTGAAAAAAAAAGAAAAACACTTTTAAAGAAGTTATATTGGCTTACCTAACCTTAACATGGTAGTAGTAAACCATAGTAAATCAAAAGTGATTTTTAGCGTAACATACATTGCCTTGAAAAAGTATTCATACCCCTTAAAAATTTCCACATTTTGTCATGTTACAACCAAAAACGTAAATGTATTTTATTGGGATTTTATGTGATAGACCAACACAAAGTGACACATAATTGTAAAGTGGAAGGAAAATGATAAATGGTTTTTAAAACGTTTTACAAATAAATATCTGAAAAGTGTGGCGTGCATTTGTATTCAGCCCCCTTTACTCTGATACACCTAACTAAAAACTAGTGGAACCAATTGCCTTCAGAAGTCTCCTGATTAGTAAATAGAGTCCACCTGTGTGTAATTTAATCTCAATATAAATACAGAAAAAATTATATATATAATGCAGCGCTCGTGACTAGGGCTGGGAAAAAAATCGATTTAAATCTTGAATCTAGTTGAGAGGTCAAATCGATTCAAAATTTAAGCAAATCAATTTTTTTAGATTTTTTTTTTTCACCGCGCCGGTCCCGAGGCGCTGCAGGCATGAGTTTTTAGGCGAGGCCGCAGCTTCGGCCTAGTCCGCGGCTACGGCCGGACACCGCGGACTAGGCCGAAGCCGCGGCCTCGCCTAAAAGCTCATGCCCGCAGCGCCTCGGGACCGGCGCGGACACCGGGCCTGAAGAGCTGCAGGCAAGGAGTTTTTAGGTGAGGCCGCGGCTTCAGCCTAGTCCGCTAGGCCGGACACCGCGGACTAGGCCGAAGCCGCGGCCTCGCCTAAAAGCTCATGCCCGCAGCGCCTCGGGACCGGCGCGGTTTCCAAAAAAAACTCGATTCGAATCGTGAATCGAGTTTTTTTTAAGAGAATCGAAGATTTTTTTTTTAAAGAAAATCTCCCAGCCCTACTCGTGACAAATTAAACCAAATACATAAGTGTGTTAGCTGTAAGAAAAGTACTAATACTTAAATTATAAAAACAACAAACACTGATTCTTTCAACACATAATTTATATTGTTTTTCACTATTAGTTTGTGTTTAGCACGTATCGCACATTCATTTGGCACTTCATATGGGCTGAATTAGCAAATTAGTATTCCATTAACTAGTAATTGGTTTGTGTTTAGCATATATTGTACGTATTTAGCACTTTATTCATATTTTTGGATTTATGATTATAGGAACATTGCACTGAGCACTTTCGATTTAGTATCATATTCATGGTATTTTTACCAGCGCTGTATGTGTTTGTTGTTTTTATCAATATAAATACAGCTGTTCTGTGAAGCCCTCGGAGGTTGTTAGAGAACCTTAGGCCCCTTTCACACTTGTGCGACCTGAAAGTCGTGTGTTTTTGCCGCAAATTTGATGCAACTTGTAGTAATAAACCATTTATCATTTTCCTTCCATTTCACAATTATGTGCCACTTTGTGTTGGTCTATCACATAAAATCCAAATAAAATACATTTACGTTTTTGGTTGTAACATGACAAAATGTAGAAAACTTTAAGGGGTGTGAATACTTTTTCAAGGCACTGTTTTGTGCAAAACAAAAAAAGTCCCTGGTAAACTGTTGGAAACAATTTAGCACCTGCAGGTTACAACTTTCAATGCCGCTGCCACCTGCTGTCTTAGTGCTACTTCCCTGAACATCTGGTCTTCACAGGAGTTAGCAGTGGGTAGTGCAGTCTCCAGCGAGTCTGTAAGAGAGAGGAGCCACCCTGAAACAGGAAACCTGGGGCGGCGTCGTGGCACCAGCTTAAACTGGAACATAGTCAAGGATTAAAGGAAAAAGAAAACTCAGTAAGTGATTAAATCAGCTGCTAAAAGAGCTTCAGAAATGAGGGTTTAAAGCGCGAGGTCCGCCCACCAATGCAAAAATGAAAAGCCAGCAGCTGCACATACTGTAGCTGCTGGCTTTTAATAATAGGACAATTACCTGTCCTGGAGTCCAACGATGTCAGCACCACAGTTGGTGCCGCCATTGCGGGTAAGGGAACCCAGCAGTGTAGCCTTATGGCTTCACGCCAGGAGCCCTACTGCGCATGAGCTTGGCTCCGCTCCTCTCTCCTACTGGCCCGGCGGCAGAGGAAGGAGGAGATGTCAACGAGCGGTGATGTCAACGGTCGCGCCCGTGGCTCCCAAAAGTGGGGACAGGATACCTGTCAAAGACAGGTATTTGCTCCCCCCTCCCCCCCGAAAGGTGCCAAATGTGGCACCAGAGGAGGGGGGGACAAATAAGTGGAAGTTCCACTTTTGGGTGGAACTCCGCTTTAATATCACTTTAAATCTTTTCCTTTCTATATAGGGAGTCCTCATCTCTCCATATGCTGTATACTGGAGCTGCTTTACTTTGAAAACTGTGACTGTATTTTTGAAGGCTGGAATTATTTTTGTTAGATTCTCAGCTCTGCTTTCTGAAGCGTGCCTTGGGGCATTTGTAGTTGGGCCAATGTAGAATGCTTTCAGATGCATTCTGCTTGTTTTTGACATCAGTTTCATCTGCATTCCTTCACTGGAATTTCTGACCTCCTTCGGACCTGCATTTGACATACTTCTTAGCGGCTTTCAAATGAAATTCCAGCTTTATCCTAACTAACCTTAAAGCATAACAAAAGGCAAAAGTGTTTTAATTGTTTTGGATAGAGTGGAGAGGGATTAGAACACCTGTCAGTTTTTATTGCTGTCTGTGCCCCCTGTAATAGAGGGGCAATATTCCAATGGGGACACCAGTTATGGTGACCTGGGGGTCCCCAAAGAATTCCCTTAATTTGCAGAGATTTCCTCCTCCTGTTTGAATATGGGGCAGGAAGTGAAGGGACTGACTTGTTTGTTGGTGGAGAGTTCTGGGAAAATCAGTTAGCCAATTAAACAAGTGGGAAAATAAATTTTTAGAGGCAGTCTGTGCACCAACAGTGTGCAGAATGCCTCCAGGTTGCCAGAATTTATTGAACCTTGCAGAAAATTACTATATTGTAGCAATTGTATATACTATATTATTATTTTTTATTATTTTTTTGAGTTTGCATTTTTCTCACGAAAGCAGAGTTACCCTTTAAATAAAAAAAATAATTGACCAACACCTTGTTATACCTCACTTATTCCCAATGACCAGAAAAATGTTAAACTGGGTTACTATCAGGCAAGGAAGGTCTATTCAGATTCAGCCAGGAGTAGCGGTAGATCTGAAGGAAAGCTTGCCAACTTTGAAGTGGGCCGAAATTTGAAACCTAGATCCCATGTAGAAAGAAGAATGGCATGCCCATGCCAAAGCTATTTACAGCAAAGTGTGGTTATGGTCTAAACTGCTCGCTAAGGTAATTTTTTACAGATTCACCATAGGAATAAATTAACAATATATAAATGCAGTACCCTCTAGTGTTCTACTAGTGTTAATGCAGACAAATATAGGTTATGACTCAGGGTTAGTGGAGTTCAGGATGGATGGCTCCACAGAGGCAAGTCTCTGTTTCCTCAACCCTGGATCTAGAGGGATCTAGACGTTTGGCAAAGCTTCTATAAGTTAGTGAGCGGAAGCCAAGAGGTTCTGATCTGCATACTTGAGGGAACCAATCCCCAGGCAGAATGACATGTCATCATACTTGAGGGAACCAATCCCCAGGCAGAATGACCTGTCAAGGTGGAGCCATGACAGCAGGGGAGTCGGATGAAAGATGGAATGCTGAGGAGGCTGTCGGGGGGCTTAGGAGTGGACCCCTGGGTCCAGGAGGGGGGTTTGAGGGGGGGGGGGGGGGGCTCTGCCTCCAGGCTGGGCTTGGGCTGGATTGGGAAGATCCTATCAGCGTTTCGGTTTGAGGAGAAATTTTGCCTAAGGAGCAGCAGGAAGCAAGAAGGACAGAGTGAGTACATCAGCACACCTAGGGATTTCACAAGGGGAGAGTGTCAAATGTAGCAAGCTTTCAAGAGGACAGTGCTGTGCTTAACCCTTCCTGTCCCTTGCCCTGGGAGATCTTTGGAGCAACCAGGTGGGCTGGTGGACAAGCAGCCAGGAGGGCTGGTAGTTCCTGCATGCAGTAGATCTAGGAGCAGATCTACAGAGAAGAGGAGATACTACTGTATGCAGTTTACAACATACTGTGCTATTTTCTAAAGGGGACTGAGAGCTCCTAGTCCTCAAGGAATGTTTGCTTTTTGATCATTACTGATGGTGTCCAGGAAGGAGGACAATACAGGATTTTGTACATAGGAAGGGAGTTGTCCACATACATTGTTTCAGTCAAGCTGGGCATCCTATAACCCCTTCAGCCCCTCCAAGTTATTATCCCTAATTAAAAAACAAAACCAAGGTCAAAGAGTGTTTTCTTGTTTCTGGATGAAAGTGCATGTTGTCGTCTGGCTGTGTAGGAATATAGGAACTAGTTCCTAGCAGCCCCTGCCAGGGTATTGTTACATTGAAAATTAAATATATGAAATGAAATCAAACCATTTAACGGCACTCATTGAGCTGACTGGTCTAAATTTGCTTGCAAAAAAGTCCTACCCAATTTTTTTCTTTATTTAGAGTTTATATCTTTTTTGGTATATTTAGGACGTTTTATTTAAATGTTTGTCATGCAGCTTTGACCCAGGTTTCAGACATTTTTCTAATGAGATTCAATTGGGTGAAAGGTGTGTGAATCTTGCATGAAAAAAATAAAAATATAAATAGATCCTTATGCCATGTACACACGGCGGACTTTTCGACCGGACTGGTCCGACGGGACGAATCCGTCGGACAATCCGACCATGTGTGGGCTTCATCGAACCTGCAGCGGACTTTTTTGGTCGAAAATCAGACTGGCGTTAGATTTGAAACATGTTTCAAATCTTTCTGACGGACTCGAGTCTAGTCGAAAAATCCGCTCGTCTGAATGCTAGTCCGACGGATGAAAACCGACGCTAGGGCAGCTATTGGCTACTGGCTATGAACTTCCTTATTTTAGTCCGGTCGTACGTCATCATGTACGAATCCGTTGGACTTTGGTGTGATCGTGTGTAGGCAAGTCCGTTCGTTCGAAAGTCCATCGGAAGTCTGTCAAAAGTCCATCGAAAGTCCGTCGGAAAGACCGTCGGACCTTTGATGCCGAAAAGTCCGCCCGTGTGTACACGGCATTAGTGTTCCTTTTTTATTCATTTGGCATTTGTGTACTGGTACTTAAAAAAAAAATTACAGATCCAGGATACTTGAAAGGAGCTTCGGTAACCTTGAGGAGCTACATATTTAAAACACACTGTACCCAAAAGCACCTTAATTGTGCTTTTCCTGTTGGCTCCAATGCATTTCGCTAAAATCTTTAGATTTTTATTGAAATTTAAGGGGAGTAAAAACTCAATTTGGCTATCCATGATTATAAGTTGATGTGAACTGGGGGATGCTGGAGGAAGGGGCAAGGGTGGAGCTGGCTTATTTCTAAAGAAAGGGACTCCAGTCCACTCAATCTCCCCCCGATATTCACCTACACGAAGAAAAGTCTGGATTAGGCTCCATTATCTTTGCCTGTGGACGTGTTTGAGATGAGCTGACAACCCTCCAGTACTGAAAGCTTGTTAGTTGATCGTAAAGTTTCATCTTTCAAAGTAACTACATAGATTCTACAGCCCTCTAGTGCCTCAGCATCCATCATATGGTATCTGCCAGAGGGTTTTGGAGGACTGATATTCAGAGTTGGTTGGTCAGCTATTCTATCAAAATGTCAGATCCATATGAGATGTGGAATTTACCTAATTATAGAGAAAGGTAAACATATCAGCTCTGTGATTAACATTTAATGACTGCAGGAAGGTAAAATATTTATATATACAGTACGTGCTTTCAATTTTTTTAATTTTAGGTTTAGGTCTTTCTGTTTTAATTAGACCAGAGATTTTCAGTAGAAAAAAAAGACAAACCAGTTAAACATTCTTTCTTCATGGTAAACGTTTTTACATTTTATTGGTCTCATTTTGTTTCCCATAGAACTCTGACATTATTCTGTTTAGTTTATTTTTAATTACACCGCCAAGCTAAAATTGTTGCAGTGCACTCTTGCAACAATAGTAATCGTTGCCGGGAAATCTAACTGCATTTCCTGTAATGTGTACTGTTCCTCTGGGTGCCTATCACACACCAAAGAGGCACATAATATGCCTACAATTGTCATTAATCTGTCAACCAAGACAGAACTCCATTGAACGAAACTAACTTTTATATGCCATGCATATATTCTTGGTTACTGCTGATTATTTCCATGACATTTCTCAGGGCTCAGCAAATTAATTGGAGTTTTATTTTGCAGGGACCCAGAAACAAAAATATATCATGCCTTCATTTCCATGACTCAGTCTAGCTGTGATTTGATTGTGATGGTGGGAGACATCTGTTCTTATCTTTATTGCCGGGACCCATCATCTGAAGTTGTGCATGCACAGTTAACTTTCCTTCTAACTGAACATTAGCTTAGGACAGGATTGGACCATTCATGGTCACCCTAAGTCCACCAGGGACCATAACTCACAACTGTCTTTCATCTTGATGGACCGTCCCTTTTTTGGAACCTCAGTTATCCATCTCATCAGTCTAGTTTATAGACCTTAATAAAAATTGCCCTATAAAAGTGGAAACGCCTGATTCTAATGCCATGTACACACACGGGCGGACTTTTCGGCATCAAAGGTCCGACGGTCTTTCCGGCGGTTTTACAACTGACTTTTGACGGACTTTCGAACGAACGGGCTTGCCTACACACGATCACACCAAAGTCCGACGGATTCGTACGTGATGACGTACGACCGGACTAAAATAAGGAAGTTGAGGCGATGTGGAGGACACCCTCCAGGGAGGAGTATGGTTTTTCAGATATCACCTATATGAAATTCCTATAGGGTTCATTCCTGGAGGTCCGTAGGGTTGGGTAGGATTTCTCCAACAGGTCATGTTGTCGGAGATTGATCTTGTTGGCCTAGTCCCGAAGGTCCATAACCGCTGCACCTTGAGGATGGAGCCCACATGCCCCAAAGATCATGACCCACGACTATGAGCCAAAAGCAATAGCTATGAAAACGAATCCTTAACCTATAGGGGGGGAACATTTTAAAGAATAGTTATGCTGCGTACACACGGTCGGACTTTCTATCCTACTTGGTCCGGCACACTTTCTGACGGACTTTGTCCGCTAGGTGCGCCGGACTTTAAAGCGGACGGACTTGCCCACACACGACGGACTTTCGCCGGAGATACGGCGGACTTTCAGAATGAACGGACTTGCCCACACACGGACAAGTCCGTTCATTTTGAACGTGACTCAGGTGCGACGGGACTAGAAAAGGATGTCAATCTTGCCGCTTTTATCGGCGAGATTGACACCTTGCGAGCCCCGTCGCGGGTCATACCAGGCCCTTAGGTCTGGTATGGATTATAAAGGGAACCCCCCTACACTGAAAAAACGGCGTGGGGTCCCCCCTAAAATCCATACCAGACCCCGATCCGAGCACGCAACCTGGCCGGTCAGGAAAGGGGGTGGGGACGAGCGAGCGCCCCCCCCAACTGAACCGTACCAGGCCGCATGCCCTCAACATGGGGGGTGGGTGCTTTGGGGGAGGGGGGCGCCCTGCGGGGCCCCCCCCAAAGCACCTTGTCCCCATGTTGATGAGGACAAGGGCCTCTTCCCGACAACCCTGGGTCTTATCGGAATCTGGGAGCCCCCTATAATAAGAGGGCCCCCAGATCCCGGCCCCCCCACCCTATGTGAATGAGTATGGGGTACATGGTACCCCTACCCATTCACGCAGGGAAAACGTGTAAATAAAACACTACACAGGTTTTTGAAATATTTTATTAAACAGCTCCGGGGGGGGGATCTTCCTCCGGCTTCGGGGGTCCCTCCGGTTCATCTTCTCCCGGCGTCCGGTTGGTTCTTCTCCGCTCTCTTCTCCCGGTGTTCCAGTTCTTCGGCCGGCTCCTCCGCTGTGTTCAGGTAGCTCTCTTGCCAGCAGAGGCCTGGACTTCTGGGCTTCTGGGCTTCTTGTCTTCTCTTCTCCTCTCTTCTCCAGATGTTGACACGACGCTCTCTCTGGCTGGACTGCTCTCTGAGGGCTGCGTTGTGACTTATATAGGCGGAGAACCCGGCCCCTTTTGATGTCACAGTCCCTGGGCATGCTGGGACTGTGACGTTTCAGGGGGCGTGGTCAACATCACCCAGTGACCACGCCCCCTAAAACGTCACAGTCCCAGCATGCAAAGGGACTGTGACATCAAAAGGGGACGGGGTCTCCGCCTATATAAGTCACAACGCAGCCCTCAGAGAGCAGTCCAGCCAGAGAGAGCGTCGTGTCAACATCTGGAGAAGAGAAGAGAAGACAAGAAGCCCAGAAGACCAGAAGACCAGAAGCCCAGAAGACCAGAAGCCCAGAAGTCAAGAAGCCCAGAAGACAAGAAGTCCGCACATCTGCTGGCAAGAGAGCTACCTGAACACAGCGGAGGAGCCGGCCGAAGAACTGGAACACCGGGAGAAGAGAGCGGAGAAGAACCAACCGGACGCCGGGAGAAGATGAACCGGAGGGACCCCCGAAGCCGGAAGAAGACCCCCGAAGCCGGAGGAAGATCCCCCCCAGAGCTGTTTAATAAAATATTTTAAAAACCTGTGTAGTGTTTTATTTACACTTTTTCCCTGGGTGAATGGGTAGGGGTACCATGTACCCCATACTTATTGACATAGGGTGGGGGGGCCGGGATCTGGGGGCCCTCTTATTATAGGGGGCTCCCGGATTCTGATAAGCCCCCCACCCGCAGACCCCGACAACCAACGGCCAGGGTTGT
The DNA here is from genome assembly GCA_037952835.1 of Lithobates septentrionalis. Lineage (NCBI taxonomy): Eukaryota > Metazoa > Chordata > Amphibia > Anura > Ranidae > Lithobates > Lithobates septentrionalis. The sequence goes on from JBBDGP010000373.1 coordinate 2,192,720, forward strand.
CGGGAAGAGGCCCCTGTCCTCATCAACATGGGGACAAGGTGCTTTGGGGTGGGGGGGGCCCGCAGGGCGCCCCCCTCCCCCAAAGCACCCACCCCCCATGTTGAGGGCATGCTGCCTGGTACGGTTCAGGAGGGGGGGGCGCTCGCTCGTCCCCACCCCCTTTCCTGACCGGCCAGGCTGCGTGCTCGGATCGGGGTCTGGTATGGATTTTAGGGGGACCCCACGCCGTTTTTTCGGCGTAGGGGGGGTTCCCTTTATAATTCATACCAGACCTAAGGGCCTGGTATGCCCCGCGCTCGCCGCAATAGGAAAATTTGTTTTTCCTATTGCAGCGAGCGTGAGATGCAATACCCTGCCCTCACGTCGTATCTGGTCCGTTGGACCAGCATACACACGAGCGGGCTTTTAGTCCGACCAGCACACAGACGAGCGGACTTTCCGCCCGAAACTGAGTCCGACGGAAAGATTTAAAACATGTTTCAAATCTAGGTCCGGCGGGCTTTTGGGAAAAAGTCCGCCGGAAAAGTCCGCCGGAGCCTACACACGGGCGGATTGTCCGGCACACTCTGGTTCGCTGGACCAAGTATGCCGGAAAGTCCGACCGTGTGTACGCGGCATTATGCCCCGTACACACGGTCGGATTTTCCGATGGAAAATGTCTGATCAGAGCGTGTTGTCGGAAATTCCGACCGTGTGTGGGCTCCATCGGACATTTTCCATCGGATTTTCCGACACACAAAGTTGGAGAGCAGGAGATAAAATTTTCCGACAACAAAATCCGTTGTCGGAAATTCCGATCGTGTGTACACAAATCAGACGGACAAAGTGCCACGCATGCTCAGAATAAATAAAGAGATGAAAGCTATTGGCCACTGCCCCGTTTATAGTCCCGACGTACGTGTTTTACGTCACCGCGTTCAGAACGATCGGATTTTCCGACAACTTTGTGTGACCGCGTGTATACAAGACAAGTTTGAGCCAACATCCGTCGGAAAAAATCCTAGGATTTTGTTGTCGGAATGTCCGAACAAAGTCCGACCGTGTGTACGCCCTCTTAGAGTTAGTATTTTCTTCCACTTTAACTATTAAAAGTGTTATACTCCAGCAAAAGTTTTTACCCAACCTCTATAATATTTCCCTTATATATTATATGTTATATTGAAATGAGAAAAAGTAATTCTGTGGCACAGCACTCACAATATCCGAGAAAGGTGGACAAAGTTGTCATGAAAGATCACAATTACCAATTTGCTCTCTAGAATAGGATCTTGCCAGTTTAAAATGTTTATAATCCAGTTTTGATTAAAAAAAATGGATTGGGGCCACTTTCCGCTTAATTCACCCAGTTATTGCAGACTTATATCACAAGGCTTTAAACAGTTTAAAATCTGGCACACACACATTCACAGCTAGCAGCAATTTTTATAATGGTAAGCCATCTAACAAGGATCTGGAATTAAGGGGATTGATTTATAAAAGACAAATAAGCTGTTCACTTCATCTTTTAATCATGTGCAAGGCAAAATACAGGTTTTTTTATGCACATGGCAGGGTATTGTTTGTACAGTGAATTTCCACTATATTCACTAAGATATGAGAAAATTCAGTTGTGAAAAACACATTCCCTTGCAACGTAAACAGCCTTTTTGCTATTAGTAAATCAACCCCATGCTGTTAAGATCTCTGTGCTTTACCCTGCCACGGTCATAAAGGTGAGCTCTCACTATTTTTGCCCAAATGTTGATTTGATATTACATCATAGAGGATGGAGTAGGTGAATTGAGAACACCCCAAGGTGGATGGGAACACTCAGAACTCCAAGATAGACAGTAACAAAACTTGGAACAATGGTCCAGAAAAGTCTACTTGCTAGAATTGACAAGAGGTATAAGAAACAAAGATGTTCCACCCAGAAGTCTTATATAATGGAAGATGCGCTAGGTATATTGAGAACAACCCAAGGTGGGTGGGAATACTCATAACACTAACATGCACAGTAACCAAGCTAGGAACAAAGGCTCAGGGGGGTCAACTTGTTGGAATTACCAAGAGATATAATAAGTGAGGAAATTCTACCATCAGTCTTATACAACTGGTCTACAGGGAGAAAGCCTTGGAAATGAAAGTAACTACATTTTACCAGAATCGGGTCACTAATAAAGTCCTAAGTATTAGTTGGCTCCAGTTTCCAAGATACAGCTTCAGGTCAAAATTGCATCAAAATAATTCAAAATTATGAGCAGGATGTGCGATTATGCTCCATAACTTTTCTGCAAAGTGTGACAGCTATGAGAATGGTGCCACACCAGTCATTATAAAGTATCTTTTTATTGATACCAAAAGTTAAAGTTTGGGTCCGCTTACATTGACGGCCCCGGATCAGCTGCATCCTGCTTATCGTCTTTATCATCATTTGAGTCTAGAGAGTAGGAGTCTGGTGGATCTGGAATTGGCTAGTCCTCATCATGGGATAAAGAATGCAGTGCGGATTGAATGTTTGGATATTCCACAGTCTACTTCTTCTTTCTTGAGATCCCTTTTGTAATTGGGGGAACCATGCAAAAATAGCAGTCTATACTTTGATTGGTGGGTTCCCTCCACACCATTGGAACTGCGAAAGGCATGGACTTTTTCTTCTTGTTTAGCCAATGACACAGATAGTTTGCACATGTAATGCAACAATAATGAGGGGCCCAACTCTTGTCCTGATCCCCTGTCTTGCATCCAAAATATAGGGGGTATACCTTATTTACCACTGCTGTCATACTGCACTTTTGAGATGCAAATGTAACCTCACCACAAATGTAGCAGAAGTTATCTGCGTTGTTTACACAGTTTTGAGGCATCTTGGCACTGTTGGAACTGTTCCTTGTTAGGCAATGACACTTTCACAAGCCACCAGATGTAACTGTATGATGTGCAGGGCCGTTTGAAGGAATTTGGGGGCCCCAAGCAAAATAGACATGGAGGCCCCTCAAACCCCCCCCCCCCCCCCGCATGCACGCACGCATGCAAAGCCTACAGGAATTACAGCATAGCAATACAGTTTAAGTTCACCAAAACTTTATGTAAATAAAAAAGGTTTACAGTGCAAATACTGCTGTTGCATATAATGTGCATACAATTTGAACATTTTCAACAATTGAACATTTTCAAAAAAACACCACTGTACCATTGATTCAAAAAAGAAGCAATAAGATGGAAATGGGATGGTGAAGAAAGAAGAAAATGGAAAGGAAGCTATTGTAATTGTTTTTATTATGGTCAGCAAGCTACCATATTTTTATTACTAAATGGGTCTTGATGACTGCCTCCCCCCCTTACTACTCCCCCCCGTGTTCTTTTTAACCCCCTCCCTACCGCGTACCGCGCGGCAGGAGTTTCAGTTTTCTGTTCCCTGCCGGCCGGACTGACAGGAAGTGAGCACTCAGTGAGTGCACTTCCTGTCAGTCCGGCCGGGAACAGGAAACTGAATCTCCTGTACCGCGCGGACTGCAGGAGGAAGGAAGAGGAGCTTGGCCACGCTACAGGCTGCAGCTTATAGGAACCGGCCGCTGGCGGCGTGGCTGGGGCCCCAGGCCAGCTCGGGGCCCCAAGCAATTGCTTGTTTTTTAAACGATACATAAATAGTTACCACCACTCCGGACAAACCAAACTGAAATTCCTCATCCTCCAGAAGAGGGGAGAGAGCCCCAGGTGCTGGCAATTGCTAGTATGGATAGTGATAAATGAGAAGATCTGGACAGCCGCACACCAGGATAAACAGATTAAATTCTTCTTTTTATTTCTAAAACAGGATCACAGGGTACATGAAACACCACTGGAGTGGTACAGCTCAAACAGCTGACGCGTTTCACACTTATACAAAGTGCCTACTCATAGCTTGAGTAAGCACTTTGTATAAGTGTGAAACGCGTCAGTTGTTTGAGCTGTACTACTCCAGTGGTGTCTCATGTACCCTGTGATCCTGTTTTACAAATAAAAAGAAGAATTTAATCTGATTATCCCGGTGTGCGGCTGTCCAGATCTTCTCATTTATCAACATCAATTGCTTGTTTTCCCTGTCCTGTCGCGACGGGCCTGATGATGCGTAGATCTGAGCAAGACAACTGTACAGTACCTTGCAATAAAAGAACCATAAATTACAGTTAGGTAGTAATCTTTAGTCTCAAAGTGAAGATAAATTTATACACGTCCACGTGGTACCATTTTCATTGTTCTACCATACTTTGTCAAGACGTTACGAGGCATCATGATCATTAGACACCTACCTCGTAGGCAAATATATTTGCTTGTGTATAAATCTTTATTGTGAAATATTTTGAAAACTTTAGCCAACCAGCACCTTTATCACCTATTTTCTAATTAATCTAATCAAAATATGTAAGAATTTGCACATTTTATCTCGATAATTTCCCAAAAGTTGTTGACCAGTGTAATGGAAGACGAAGAACATCCCAAAATGAATGGCAACACTCAAAACTCTAAGATTGGCATTTACAAGGCTAGGAACAATGGCCAGGGGGTCCACTTGCTGGAATTTCCAAGAGATATAAGAAGCAAGGATGTTCTATCCACCAAGTTTAATCTAAAAATAAAATATCCCTTTTAGGTGGGTTGACCATTTTATGTACAGTATGGTTGTGAATGACTGTTTCTCTTTACACCTCTTCTGTAAATGGAAATCTCAGCAATACACAAATTAAAGCTGGAGAGTTATGCATATATTTCAGCTTATTCCATCTCAATGTTATGACATTGCTCTTCAATACATGAGTGTAATTAGTAACTCAGGTTGCTCTATCATTACCTAATGAAGTCAAATTATCAGTCATTAACCTTTTGGTCTAGTGCACGTACTTGATGGACAAAACAGAATGCAAGACTCATGGGAAACAAATAAAAGGGTGATCTTGGGTATCCTGACATTTTAAAGAGCGAAAGACATTTAGACGCTGCTTTTAAATATGATGAAGCGCATCGCTGACATATTGATTGAAAAAGCGAAACAATGTAGCAGGTGTCATTGCGAGCTGAACGATCGGCTCTCTTCTTTGTGCCCTGACAGGATTTATTTACGGACGCTTCTGTGCTGCGGCAAAAAATATATCAATTCCAGGGCTGTCATTCTCCTATAAATTATACATTCAACAAAATATTTTATTATTGAAGACCACCATTCCCTAGGCGTGATCTGAAACCTAAGCAGCTTCCCTCGGTATTCTCGTTCCAGCAGGATACAAATAACAACATACTTAGAATGCTAAAAAAACATAACTAAAGCATTAGAGGTAATGAATAGGATAATGATGGAAGCAAGATGAAGTATTCAGGGAAATAAAAATCAAAGCAAACACAATAAAGGAACAAACAACAGTAGAGGCAGTAGAAAGGAGGCAGTAGAAAGGATTCTTTTTAGCAGCTGCATAGTTTTGAAAGAAAGAAAATGATTGTAAGCCGCATAATAATGCTAGTTATTAATAATAAAATCAGTAGTTTAGGTCAAGCGTGTACAACATAATATAATACAAAATAAAAAAATATATATTTTTGTATTCTTCATTTACTTTTAAAAAGTACATTTGTGAGCATATTGCTGATATTTTAAACCAAAGGATAGCTCTACTTTCATATTTACCTTTCAATCTCTTCTCTACCTTCCAGTTAGCTTACCAAAAGTGTAGGAGAACTTAGTAGTTCCAGGTATGGAGGCACAACTAACCTGCTACCTTGTGTAGAAGTCCGCACCTGAGCAATTGCCGGTCCTGACACTACCATGTATGGACCAGGGAAGGGGGGCCTTCTTAGCCCTTTGTAAGCTCTGACCCATCATTTGGTGATAGCTTATACAGCAATATTGCAGGAATTTCCAGTACCTCACTGGGTGGGCGTGTTGGGGAGAGCTAGCTAATGGAAGGTCAACAGATACTCCTTACTCTCTCTGCTCTTAAAGAAAAACTTCAGCTAACCCCCCCTTTCCTTTTTTTTCTATACCCCTGCTTACCTGGTGGTGTTGTAGGCACAATATGGATGCTCACCCAGCCATCGGATCCAAAGTTGTCCCGCTGACAACCTTCTGTGATCAGACACAGCTCGGTCCCGTGCTACCATCTTACTCGTGACGTCATCGAAAGGCCTGTCGGCTCTTCCGGGTTCAACCGGTGGGGCCTCGCAATGATGCCCCTTCCCACTCCTAATAGCTGAATGGAAGACTCAAGGCCTTCTGGGATATGGGATGTGCATATACCAGGTGGCCCAGCGAGCGCTTTGCATGTCATTAGTCTAGGCGAATGATGTGCACGGAGAGGCGGGGGCCATGCTTTTATGAATAAAAAAAGGGAACAAAGAAATAGAAAAAAAACCCACTGCCCTTTTTGTGTAGAGTTGGGGAGGAGGGTTCGAGAGGGGGTAACTTCACAAGGAGGGTGAAGGTCCGCTTTAAGAATACCTGTAACTTTGCCCTAAATGGGCAAAGGGCAGTTTGCTTGAAAGCATACCTCTGGCTAGGCTATGGACAGTCAGTTGACTACACCTAACTTAGACCCCTTTCACACTGGGGCCGCCCGTACATTAGCAGTAAAGCATCGCTCATTTTAGCGGCGCTTTACCGCTGTTAAAGCTGCGGTTTTCTGGTGCTAGCGGGCACTTTTAACCCCCGCTAGCAGCCAAAGAAGGTGTTAAAACCGCCCGTGTTGCGCTGCTTCGGAAGCGCTGCCCATTCATTGCAATGGGAAGGGCAGTTTTGGGAGCGCTGTACAGCGCTCCCAAAACGCACCAAAGATGCTGCTTGCAGAACTTTTTCTAATGTCCTGCAAGCGCACCGCCCGGGTGTGAAAGCACTCAAGCTTTCACATTTGAGCGGCATGGGAGGCAGTCTGCAGTCATTGAGGAGCAATTTGGTGTGAAACAGTCGGAAAAATGTACATGGCTGCCTTTTTAGCCCAGCTCATTCCTCAATTCAGCTGGGGTGATGCAGCCTTCTCCATCTAGTCTCATACTCTAAACACAGCCTCTGCTTACATTACTCAGGCTGTTAGGGAGACGATCTAAGATTACGGAGCAGCTCCACAGACCGGAAGAACGGGGAGCAGGGTTAGGGCATCCTGTTATTTAATGCTTGTGGTGCAGATGCTAATAGATAACTGTCCAGCAGCCTGGCCACATGTCTACTGTAAGCTAACATGTGAGAATTGGAATGCTTAAGGCTGCATTCACACCTGGGCGTTTTGAATGGGCAGTTTGACAAATCACACAACGTGAATTTCAGATGCAATTTATTTTAATAAATCGAGCTACAATCGCAGAAAAACAAAACCGCTTGTTGCCCAAAAGTGGCCTCTGAACTTTTTTTGGGCGACAAGCTCAATTTATCGCGCAACAATCGAGGCAGTACTGCACTAGGTTTTTAGGTGCCATTAAAATAAATCGCATTTGAAATTCTCGTTGTGCCATTTGTCACTTTACCAGAGCGTTTTGAAATCGCTGGCAGAATGGCGGTGTTTCTGCCTGCGTTTGAAAAAGCCCAGGTGTGAATGCAGCCTTCTTGACTAGGCCTTTTCTGGAACTTTTTGTTTATAATTTTTTATTTAATTTTAACTATAAAATTACTTAGAACCCCTAATTATATATATTTTTTTTAGCAGAAACCCTATAGAAAAAAATGGCGATCGTTGCAATATTTTATGGTGCAGTGGTCTTTCAAACGCAATTTTACAAATAAAAACACACTTTAATAAAAAATTTTTTTTTAAAACAGTAAAGTTAGCCCAATTCCTATAATGTGAAAGATGATGTTACGCTGAGTAAATAGATACCTAAGATACCTAACATTTAATGCTTTAAAATTCATTTAAAATTTCACGCCTGTGGAATGGCGACAAACTACGGTACCTAAAAACCTCCATAGACTTAATCCCGCTACTGATTCATTACGACCAAGTAGGATTTGTCCCAACAAGAGAGGCGCGTGACAATACGACAAAGGCGATTAATCTGATCCAGGCGGCGAGAACGCAGAAGATCCCACTGCTGCTCCTCTCGACGGATGCCGAGAAGGCATTTGATAGAGTGGGCTGGCCTTTCCTATTTGAAACCCTCAGATGCATAGGCTTGAAAGAACAAATGATGAATTGGGTTTATGCTATCTACTCCTGCCCATCGGCCCAGGTCAAAGTCAACGACTATCTCTCTTCGACATTTAAAATAGCAAATGGGACGAGGCGGGGGTGTCCTCTGTCACCACTAATTTTTATTCTCACCCTCAAACCATTTTTGCGCAGAAATAACTCAGATATCGAAGGCCTTGGCCTAGACGCCACCCTGTCCCCAAAAGTAGCGGCTTTTGCCGATGATTTCCTCTTTTTTTTGACAAAACCCCTAGTGTCCATCCCAAATCTGCTCAGGGAAGTAAAGACTTATGAGAGATTATCACAATATCTATCAGAAATCGGAAGCGCTCAATGTTAACCATCCTCCTTAACTGCACTACTCCGTATGGATTTCCATTTTATATGGGCCACCTCGCATATTAAATACTTGGGAATCCTGTTGCCCGGCAAGACAGAAGATATTTTTCCTCTCAATTTCCCCTCTCTCCTGACAGCGATAAAAAGAGATCTGAAGGAATGGCAGCACGGCCTCTTTACCTGGTTCGGACGCTGCAGCATAGTGAAAATGAATATTATGCCCAGACTCCTATATCATTTTCAAGCACTTCCAATACAAATCCCTATCGCTTTCTTGAAAGCGGTAAATAGAGTGATAACCCACTTCGTATGGGCTGGTAAGCCCCCACGATTGGCACAAACAATACTCCGACTTCCAATTGAAAGGTGGCATAGCCCTATTTGTTTAACTTTTTATTTTATTTTTTACACTGTCCCTTTATTTTTTAATTTTACTTTTAAAAAGTTTTATTGGCTTTTAATTTTTAAAATTTTTTACATTACTTTTTTCCCTATTACAAGGAATGTAAACATCCCTTGTAAAAGAAATAAGCATGACAGGTCCTCTTTGTTGAGATCTCTCATTAACCCTTAAAAGCAAAATATTATATATTATATATTATTATATATGTATATATTTTTTTACACTTTGACTTTAAAAAAAAAAAATCATCTCTTTAAACGTGAGAACCAGAAGTGACGTTCGAGGTTGTTCCGGTCCTCCAAGGGCATAGAGCCGAGTGGGGGCCATCTTGCCCTTACTCGACTTTCTGCCTATCCATCCAACAGATCGGATAGCTTCCGGGTTTACCGACGGCTCTGATAAACCCGGAAACGACCAGAAAGCACCTCTCCCGCCGCCTCTAAAATGTTGCAAAATGTTGTATCTTCATTAAATGTAACCATATTGCTACACTTAGGGGCGCCTCTCTTCTCTTTTATACTCAGTTGTGAGATGACGCTACTTGTATATCAAGACATCGCTTGTATATCAAGTCAAAATGTATTTAAAAATTTTGCTTGTTTTGCAAAATGCTCTCAAACCAAGTTACTCTCAAACCAAGGTTTACTGTATGCGATTTTTTTGATTGTGTTTACCTATGCTTTAACAGGCAGACACGGACACCATATGATTTAGTGGCTTGCTTAAGCAAACAAAACTCTGAATTTTTGCCATGTAATCAGGTGATTACAAAAATAACAATTACAGTCATTGAAAGCATATAACGAGCTGCCATCTGTTCTACCCGCCATATACAAACAACCATTTTCATATATGCCATGTGATAGAGGCCAAAATCTCACTGCGCTTTGTATACTAATGATGTAAAGTGTCTCGCCATTTCAAAGTTTGCTGCATTTGTGCTGACCTACCAGTTACTATGCATGAAATAGTTCATAGGAGAATTTACCGCTGATTAATTGGATAAAATATACCGGCACCACAAAAGCACTGTGTGTCCTACTTGCATAAAATATGTTTTCTCTGGTCTAATTAAGAATGCTTGTTTGCTATTTTTATTGCATATCTTAGCATAGTAACATTAATTCATATATTTGGAAAAGAAACACAGGTTCTGAAGCAGAGCACCTTGGCAATTTTTTCCAGTTTGCTGGAAAACACGCATGGAAAATTGAATTATTTTAAACACAGGGAAGATTGTAGTGATACATTACAACAAGATTACCATCACAAAGTCCTCATACGTAATAACTGAATGGTTTTGATTTTTTACAGTACCATCATTTTTAGGGATTAGAAACCTCATGTATCACAATTTAAAAATATTTCAGTGAATGAGTTTAGACAGTGATATCCTTTAAAGGAAAATTATATTGTTTTGTTTTTTTGAAAAAATTATTAGACTCCTGCGCTTATGGTGAAAATGAAAAATGAGGAGCTGCAGCCTCTATCAATAAATTCACCCTAAGGTATTGTTTTGTTTTTTTGGTCAACGTTATTCCACTTTTTTTTAATGATTTCAAGTTTTTTTCAAGTATTTTTTAAGGCTTTTATAGTTTTTTTTTTATTATTATTTTATTTGTGTGAGGTTTCCATTTCCATTTTTTTGCAAATAAACATTTGTAAAATATCAGTTGGTTGTTCTTTTTTTATTTTCAGTGTATCCTGAGCTTTCTAGTAAAAAAGCCCAGCAGTGGCTGCTCACTTGTAGACAGCTTCTTTCTAATTGAAACATCATACAGGGTTGTTTTAATAGACAGAAGTAGGAGGGTGTTCTTTTATGAGACTCATTCAGCTGTGCATACATTCTCAATAAAACTGAATAGCTGGTGTCCAAGTTATATTCCGTATACAAGAAGAAAGTAAAACACTGCAAAAAAAAACAAAAAAAACCCCACTTGTGGTCAATGGACTCCAGAGCCCTGCCCACTGGTGACAAAAGTTATATATGAAAAGAATGATATACATGTTTTATATGCATAACATACACATATTTACCTGACTAAAAATACATTTATTGTAAGGGTACTGATGTATGAACACCGGATATTCCTGGCAGAGCGTTCTTGTGCAAAAAACTAAATTCTCGTTTAAATAGTGTGTGTTGTCACACATGTATATGAGCATATACGCACATAAAAATTCTTCTAGCTTCCAGAATGAGAAATAATCCAATAACATAATCTACTATTCCATATTTTTGTATTTTTTCATTTTTTTATTGATCTAAAAGTGGCATTAAAGTGGATGTAAACCCCATTCATGAAATCTGACCTGGGCACATTTATCTGTAGTGTTTACTTATCTCTCTCCAAAGCCCTAAGCCCTGTGTCTTTCTGCAGCTCCGTTCTCCTGTTATCAGCATGATATCTTTTGACAAGTTCTCCGACACAGAAGGTAAAAGCAGTTGAAAATTTGTGTCGGGGAGGGAGCTTAGAAATAGATGAGCAAAGAGCTAGTCTTTTCACAGCACAGCTCTGCAAGTTTATTCGTTCATCTGTGGAGGGGGGGGTGTGCCTTTCCTCCAATCAGCTCATACACAGTGTATGCCCAGACTCCCCTCCCATTGCTGAAAGTGGAAGAAAGATTTCTAACACAATCTGCACTTTCTAAAGAGTCTAGAAAGCTAAAGACAGCAGATATACCTACATATATCTATAAGTACAATTTATGTAGGGACATTTGTTTCATCTCTGTGTATCATCTGAGGCTATTCACTTCATTAGGTATATGTGAGGGTTTACATCCACTTTAACCACTTGCCGACCAGCTGCCATCGGTATACGGCGGCTGGTCTTTTCTCCTGGGCAAATCGCCGTAGCTGTCCGCCACAATGTTGCAGCCCCGTTAAAAATTGCAGATCACCAAAGAAAATAAAAATATTAGAAATGCCATAAATCTATCCCCTATTTTGTAGATGCTATAACTTTTGCAATCAATATACGCCTATTGCAAATTTTTTTTTAGCAAAAATATGTAGAAGAATATATATCAGCCTGACTGATGAATAAATTTGTTTTTTGTTTTTTTGGATGTGTATTAAAGCAAAAAGTAAAAAAATTGTTTATTTTTTTATATTGTCGCTCTTTGTTGATAGTGCAAAAAATAAAAACCGCAGAGGTGAAGAAATAACACCATAAGAAAGCTCTACTTGTGGGAAATAAAGGATAACAATTTTATTTGGGTACAGCGTCGCACGTCCGTGCAACTGTCAGTTAAAGTGACGCAGTGCCGTATTGCAAAAAATGGCCTGGTCATTAGGGGCAAATCCTTCCGGGGCTGAAGTGGTTAAATACCAACTATTACCACAGTGCATACAGTGTATCCCATATCACATGAAAAAAATGTATTAAAGTAAAAATAGAAATAAAAATATATAATACAGTGAACTGCAAATTAGTCCTTTAAGAAGTGTTCAAAGTCAAAAATTGTTTCATAATGCACCTTCTTCCTATAAAATCCTATCCATGCTGGATAATTCATAAATAAAGTGATAAAGTGCTTCAAAGAAACATGCCGTGAAATGTGGCACACACCCCTCTGGTGCCCCTACTCACCAGAGAAGATGGACCCTTAGCTTTTCAGCCTGAGGGTCAAACATGCTTATGTCTGGTGAGGGGTTATCACAAATCTTGTCTCTCCTTCCTACTGATTTATCTTGCGACCCTCAAAAGGGCAACGCTACATAAACTTTCTCTGTTTTCCATATCAGTTTTTTTGTTTTGATCGGATCCTTAGTTTTATATCCCTTTTCGCTGAATCTATTATCAGTTTTCTTTTTTAGGCTGTATTTCATTTATTTTTACCTTCCAAAAAAAATCTGTTGTTTTTCAACAGAACAAGCTGTTCTGCAGATGCAGCAGTAACAGGGTTGAGAAAAACCATTTACTACTGACAAGGGTGCTTACAATCATCAGCTTATTATTTATTTATGTAAAACCTTTATCCCAAAAGAAAAAAAAAAACAGTTTGCTGTAATTGCTTATAAAGTGTGAGCTGGAGTTTGTATTTACAATTGTGCTCATAAGTTTACATACCCGGGCAGAATTTATGATTTCTTGGCCATTTTTCAGAGAATATGAATAACACAAAAACTTTTCTTTCACTTATAGTTAGTGTTTGGCTGAAACCATTTATTATCAATCAACTGTGTTTACTCTTTTTAAATCAGAATCACAACAGAAACTACCCAAATGACCCTGATCAAAAGTTTTTTTTTGGCCTGATAACATGCACACAAGTTGACACAAAGGTGTTTGAATGGCTATTAAAGGTAACCACCCTCGCCTGTGATCTGTTTGCTTGTAATTAGTGTGTGTGTATAAAAGGTCAACAAGTTTCTGGACTCCTGACAGACCCTTGCATCTTTCATCCAGTGTTGCACTGACGTTTCTGGATTCTGAGTCATGGGGAAAGCAAAAGAATTGTCAAAGGATCTGCGAGAAAAGGTCGTTGAACTGTATAAAACAGGAAAGGGATATAAAAAGATATCCAAGGAATTGAGAATGCCAATCGGCAGTGTTCAAACTCTAATCAAGAAGTGGAAAATGAGGGGTTCTGTTGAAACCAAACCACAGTCAAGTAGACCAAATAAATTTCAGCCACAACAAGGAAAATTGTTTGGAATGCAAAGAAAAACCCACAAATAACTTCAGGTGAAATACAGGACTCTCTGAAAACATGTGGTGTGGCGGTTTCAAGATGCACAATAAGGAGGCACTTGAAGAAAGATGGGCTGCATGGTCGAGTCGCCAGAAGAAAGCCATTACTACACAAATGCCACAAAGTATCCGCTTACAATAAGCCAAACAGAACAGAGACAAGCCTCAAACCTTCTGGTACAAAGTCATTTGGAGTGATGAGACCAAAATTGAGCTTTTTGGCCACAAACTAAACACTACATTTGGAAAGGAGTCAACAAGACCTATGATGAAAGGTACACCATTCCTACTTTGATAGACAGAGGTGGATCGCTGATGTTTTGGGGATGTGTGAGCTACAAAGGCACAGGAAACTTGGTCAAAATTGAGGGCAAGATGAATGCAGTATGTTATCAAAAAATACTGGAGGAACATTTGCATTCATCAGCCAGGAAACTACGCATGGGACGTACTTGGACATTCCAACATGACAATGATCTAAAACACAAGGCCAAGTCGACCTGTCATTGGCTACAGCAGAATAGAGTGAAGGTTCTGGAGTAGCCATCTCAGTCTCCTGACCTCAATATCATTGAGCCATTCTGGGGAGATCTCAAACAAGCAGTCCATGTAAGACAGCCCAAGAATTTACAGGAACTGGAGGCTTTTTGCCAAGAGGAATGGGCAGCTTTACCATCTGAGAAGATAAAGAGCCTCATCCACAAATACCACAAAAGACTTCACAAGCTGTCATTAATTTTAAAGGGGGCAATACACGGTATTAAAAACTGGGGTATGTAAACTTTTGATCGGGGTCATTTGGGTACTTTCTGTTGTGATTATGATTTAAAAAGAGTAAACACAGTTGATTGATAATAAATAGCTTCAGCCAAATACTAACCATGAGTGAAAGAAACGTTTTTGTGTTATCTGTATATGTGTATATGTGTTAACTGTATATCTGCTAATACATTTAACACTTAACATTTAACCCCCCACTCCCCAATTAACAATGTTGCTGTCCAAAAATGTCTTTGTTGCTCCTTCATCCAGAGTAGAGTAGCATTCTAATACAGGAGATGTGTTACTGGCCAGAGAAAACAGAAGGAAAAAAGCCTAGAAAAATAAAAATAATGCATCCACCACATCTAGTGTTTGGTAAGCTGCAATATATTACATGTTGGGTTTAATACTGCTTTAATTTCCACGCAACGTGAGTGAGTTTAATCACCCTGACCAGGATGTTAGTACCAGTAAGGGAGCTTGCCGTAGTGGAATTGCTGGAGCTAAGGTGAGTATAGATCCACTTGAAGAGTTGTTATTTCATAAAAGCCAAGATGTTTTGGGGACTTATGCCGCGTACACACGAGCGGACTTTACGGCAGACTTTGCCCGGCGGACTTTTCAACGTACTTTACGACGGACATTCTGAATGAACGGACTTGCCTACACACAATCCACCAAAGTCCGTCGAATTCGTACGTGATGAAGTACGACCGGACTAAAACAAGGAAGTTCATAGCCAGTAGCCAATAGCTGCCCTAGCGTGGCTTTATGTCCGTCGAACTAGCATACAGACGGCGGACTTTTCGACCGGACTCGATTTCGACTGATTAATTTAAAACATGTTTCAAATCTAAGTCCGTCCAACTTTTGAGAAAACAAAGTCCGCTGGAGCCCACACACGATCGAATTGTCCGACCAAATCCCATCCGCCGGGCAAAGTCTGCCGTAAAGTCCGCTCGTCTGTACGCGGCATTAAAGTTCAAATTTATAGAGATAAAATAGCACCAAAACTATGTGTCTAAAAGCCTTTTCCATTCCCATAATTTCTTGTCCTGGTACTGTAGACAGGAACTGAGGGTAAATCTCACCCAGGGGGATACAGACAGAATAAAAACCTGTCAGAGATTCTAACTATTCTGCATGCTACTTGGAATTAGAAAAAAAAAAGTTTTTGCTCATGTTATTATGAGCTATTTGACTTCTAGCCATCCCCAATATAAAAGTAAGTGTTCCTTGTTCCTCACGTAAACCTATGCATCTCCTAATAGAGTGGACCTAGTGGACTCTGCTAAGCTGGCATTAAATGAATCTAATAAGCACTGTGCCGCTTGTGCACATCATCTTTTCCAAATATTGTGCAATGCAAGCTAACAGAACAAGCATCTTCCATTTTCTTTGTCCTTTGTTAAGGAAGCTGTGATGTATGCTATCCCTTGGCCTGGTGATGTACAACCATCTTAGCAGTCATAAACATTATATACATGATAAAGTCCCTAGTAAAGCCATAAGAAGTCTTGTCTCCATATATAATTAGAGACTGGTATTCATTATCCCAGCTCTACCGTTATAATACTGTCTTGTGGAACCCTGAATAGCCAGGGGTCACATAAATAATTCCAGTTTCAGATAGATCCAGTACCCAATTTATAATCTGACGGAAACTATCATTCATCTTATGACATTGACAAACTTTGGAAAGTTCTTAACCCTGATAATACACATAGAGGTCCAATTTCTATCATATGATATGCATTAAGTAATATACTAGATACCAGTTAAATGCTATTCTATTTGCATATTAATTACATTTTTTTATAGGTTTCCCAAATGTATTTCCAAGAAAGTCTATACATGGTGGGCTTCAGTGGCAGCCCATCCATAAGGGGCGCAGGGGCGCTGCCCCTGCATCCATGCTCCCGGGCCCCTAATCTACATGCCGGGTGCCGGACACATGGATTCCAATGGGGTATTTTTTTTTTTTTAGAGGCATTTTTTTTTAGAGGCATTAAAAAAAGGGTGGGCTCAGGGCGCAGAGCACTGCACCCTGAGCCTACCCAGTTGTGTGACAATAGCGAATTAATATTCGCTATTGCCTTCCTGATTCTCCTCCCGGACAATTGGGAAGCAGGTTCTGAGACCGTACTGGCCAGGAGGAGAATCGATCGTATTGGCCGTCGAGGAGGAGGAGATGCAGGAGAAGCCGTTGTGAAACTTAGGAGGAGACGCAGGGTGAAGCTGACGAGGAGGAAGCATTAACCATGACCTAGATGGGGTAAGGCTGGTGGGCTAACGTTCAAGTGACGGGGGGGGGGGTGCGACCGACCGATTGGAGGTTTGGTTTTGCCGACCCCACAAAAAATTAAGCACTAGCTGCCACTGGTGGGCTTGAAAGCTATCAGTATATTGTGCTTCCTTTGTTGACAGTGTGCATTGCTTGTTGGGTTACATGGGCCCCGAAACCTGTTTGAAATTACCTTACAAAGCCATATACATTTTGGAAGGCTCCAACATTTGCTAAGTGCCTCCAACATTATACCAGAATCAAACAACTTAAAACCCAACTTCACCTGCCCCTTAGTCCTCCCAATTCCCTGTTATGCCACTTCAATCCCTGACTGATTTTTTACTTTAACATAAAAATAACTTTTATCAGAAGCCTTCAGGCCAATCACGTGACACACAGGATCCTATTTTCTGGGTGGTCCACAATAACTGATGTGATGAGCTCTATTCTTTGCAACACTGTGATGTAATGGCAGTGCACTGTAGTGATACACCCTCTTTCCCTATAGGGTGGGCCCATGACATCCTGCACTCCAGGAAATGGGATAAATGATGCTGGGCATCACTTAACCTGGAAGATTAGTAGTGCTGGTTTGCAGAGCAGGTGGGTATGCGGGGGACAGCGCTAGAGAACAGAGGAGTATTACAGTGTGAGCTACATTTTCATTTTTAATGGCCTAGTTCTAAAAAAAAAAAGAAAAAAAAAAAAGGTAGACTTTAGTACAGATAGTAGCCCATTAAAACAAAAAAAAGTATTAGGATATGAGAAAGCATACTTTTTTTTTAAGTATATTAAGCGAATTGTAGACTTTTACTTTAAAATGCAAGGAACTGAGTTGAGTCATTTATAGGCTATAGCAGAGACAACTTCTATAAGTTAAACCGATAAAATCAAATGTATCCTGCAAAGCAAGCATAATAAGGACAGGCAATTCAAACAAAGACTTCTCTTCATTGATATGTAACTCTCAGAAAGTAAAACAAACAATTGATCCCAAAATTAAAAGCCAACAGATATGCTGAAAACACTTAAAATGTAGTTTAAAAGAGAAAAAAAAATGAAGAAAATACAGCCTGACTTGTCAGTCTAGCGTAGGAAAAGCATCGCCTGAACTTTTGCTAATACCCTCTATTGATTGACAATTCAATTTATTCTTCAGCAAAAAGTACTTTGTGTTAGAATATTGAATCGTTCTAGATGTGGATTCCCAAGCTAAGCTCGGCGTTCAAAGCTTTGCGAGACTTTGTACAATGTTGCAGTTTCTGTCACTTTTGGTGACTAGAAAGTTACTTTAAAGTTTATCGCTGCAAAGATGCTTTGGTTCTATTGTATCTTGAAGTGAACCTGCCATCATGATCCTCATCATGTTTAAAATAAAGCAACGTGTTTATCCATTGTGATAAACAGTTTCCTTTTCTTCTTTTATTATGTGGACTTGTTTTGTCTAAGCCAGCCATTCTCAACAAGGGTTCTGCTAAATCCTAGGGTTTCTCCAGAGAAAGCTAGGGGTTCCTTGAGCTAAGACTGATTAACCTCCAGTCCAATGGTGCCTGTATAGTCCTGAGCCAATACTACCTGGCAAAGCCAGCAGCAAGACCCCAATTATCTTTTCAGCTGTCTGTAAGGGTTGCATTCTTTTTACCACCAATGTTAGGGACATTTTGACCTCCAATTAATTAATTTTAGTAAGGGTCCCCCAAGACCTGAAAAATATTTTAGGGGTTCCTTTCAGGTAATAGGGTTGTGAAACGCTGGACTATGCTGCGTTGTTCTAGGTGGTATATTTGCAACTACAGACATGGGAAATATTTCTTATGCCGCGTACACACGGTCGGATTTTCCGATGGGAAATGTTGGATGTGAGATTGTTGTCGGAAAGTCACACCGGGTGTATGCTCCATCGAACATTTGCCGCCTGACTTTTTGCTAACAAATGTTTGATAGCAGGTTCTCAAATTTTCCGCCAACAAAACTTTGTTGTTGGAAAGTCCAATCGTGTGTACACAAGTCCGTCGCACAAAAGTTCACGCATGCTCGGGATCAAGCAGATGAAGCCGCACTGGCTACTGAACTTCTTTTTTCTCGGCTCGTCTTACGTCTTGTACGTCACCGCGTTCCCACGTTCATAATTGTTGGCCAGCATTTGTGAGACAAGACAAGTTGGAGCGAACAACCTTCGAACAAAAAGTCTGATCGTGTGTACGGGGCATTAGACAACTCTCCCTGGTCTTGTAATGTGATCTGCACATCTAAACTAGACTGAAGACTACATAGAGTCATACATAGAGTCATAGGCATGCGCAAAGGGTGTGCCAGGTGTGTCCAGGCACACCCTAATTACCCTGTACAGCACAGATTCTCTCTACTGCCCTGCCCCTCCTTCCCCCTACAGTGCTGCTGGCTTCCCTCCTCTCCTCTCCCACAGGTTGCTGCTGCGGGCACACACAGGGGGATGTTTTAGGATAAGTGGGGAAGGGGCTGGTAAATATGTGATTTACTGCCCCCTTCCCTTTCTGAGTGAGCACAGTGAGTGATCGTAGCATGTGTTTGAGCTTTGGGGTGCACACTCTAATCCAATAGGCTGTGCACACCTATGCATAGAGTTCATACAGATAAAATTTCATATGCAACTGCATGTCCTTAGATTCCAACTGTGCTGGATTCCTAATGTGTGCGTGTTATCACTGGGCCAACAAAACTGAAAATTGGTTTCAGATGGATCTAATGTAAAGTGATTTTTTTCCTTCAAAGAACCAAATACAGGAGTGAAATATTGGGGTTGATTTACTAAAGGCAAAAAGACTGTGAGCACTTTGCATAGACTCTACTGGACTCTATTCTATTCATAGGCTACTACCTCTCTGATAGTGACAAATGGAGCTCTCGCTAGATGAGATATTCTTGGATGTGTACAAAGGAAAGCTTGGTACAAACGTTAAGGGCATCAGATACAGCCAATGTGTTTTAGGTGAAAAAGCCCCCCTCCTTTCTTTAAGGCTTGAGTAGTCACTGTTAATAAAATCACAAAGTGTACTAAGGGACTGTGGACTGTGCAATTTTAAAAATATCTCTATAATATACTCACCTTTCGCCATATTTTGTCTCTTTAAAAACTCTGCAAGTACAGAAAAGTACATTGTGATCTGCCAAAAATCCAGTGAGTTATGAAATTCATGCTCCTTCTGCCTGTGCTACACTGAAATTCCAAGCAGCAATATCAGCCCTCCCAGAGCTCGCCTCTCTGGTCTGCAGAACACCTCCACTCTATGTTCTGGAGATGAGGAGAGGAGATGTTCTGAAATCCTAATGCCCCGTACACAGGGTCAGATTTTCCGATGGAAAATGTCCAATCAGAGCGTGTTGTCGGAAAATCCGACCGTGTGTGGGCTCCATCGGACATTTTCCATCGGATTTTCCGACACACAAAGTTTAAGAGCAGGATATAAAATTTTCCGACAACAAAATCCGTTGTCGGAAATTTCGATCGTGTGTACACAAATCCGACGGACAAAGTGCCACGCATGATCAGAATAAATAAAGAGATGAAAGCTATTGGCCACTGCCCCCGTTTATAGTCCCGACGTACGTGTTTTACGTCACCGCGTTTAGAACGATCGGATTTTCCGACAACTTTGTGTGACCGTGTGTATGCAAGACAAGTTTGAGCCAACATCCGTCCTAGGATTTTGTTGTCGGAATGTCCGAACAATGTCCGACCGTGTGTACGGGGCATTACACACTTCCAGTCCTAGGGTGACCATGCTTCTCTGCAAATGGATAATATCACCCTGGGACAGGAACTGTGTTACTGGCAGGATCACACAAGTAAAAATAAAGCAAAAAACCCTGAAATAAAAAACAAACGAAGCCACCACACACAAGGGCTGGTAGGCTTCTATATATGACATTTCTGTAATTGAGTTTAGATTCACTTTAAAGTCCAACTGAAACGCCACACCATTTTATCTCTTTATAGTCCTATGTCCTTCATGTTTTCATTTATTTTTGCTTGGAAATATATTTTTCTTTCAACTGCAGTGCTTTGTGCTGGCAGAGCTGAGTAACAGTCCCACCCATCATCACAAGTGGGCTCACATATTGCAGAGAAGGTTAGGGAGAGGTGTCTGACCAGGTCTGTTACATTACTGAGTGCACCTGGTCTAATGCTGATATTGATTGCTCTACACCAGGGGTCTCAAAACATACTAAACAAAGGGACGGTTTACTGCCCTTCAGACCTTAGGGGGGCCGGACTGTGGCCATCGGGAATAGAAAATGTCCCAGCATCAGTTGGAATAAACATTGCCCCCTCTTTGGTGTTATTGGGCGGAATTGTGCCCCCATCGTTGGTGTCATTGGGCCCCATTGTTAGTGTCATTGGGAGGAATTGTGCCCCGTCATTGGGCCCCATTGTTGGTGTCATTGGGAGGAATTGTACCCCGTCATTGGGCCCAATTGTTGGTGTCATTGCAGGGAATTGTGCCCCATTGTTGGTGTCATTGCAGGAAATTGTGCCCCATTGTTGGTGTCAGCGAATGAAATAGTGTCCCAAGGGCCAGATAAAAGCAAGCAAAAGGCCACATCGCAGGTTGGAGACCACTGCTCTACACAGTAATGTTTTGAGTCCCTGCACAACTGCTATTACAGGAAAATGGAGGCTGTTAGTACAAAGCCTATATGACTGTATAATGTATCTATTTATATTGCTTCAATTGGGCTTGACTGTCCATAACTGACAGCTGCTCTTGTCTGCCTGCAATGGCAGCAGCAAGATTGTAGGCGAGTACTTAATTAAGTGTAAGGTAAGTAGTATTCATGGACAATGGTTGACACAAACCTGTCCAATTAGGCAACTGTCATCTCATGCATGTCTTAAAATGAACCTGGAATTTACTTAAAACTTTTGAAAGTTAAAGTTCTACCTAACAGCCGATTCCTATTACCTCAGTTATTTAGAAAATCCTCCTCTCTGTGCCTCTCTGAAACACATTTTTTTTTTTTTTTTTTGCTAGGGACGAAAAAAGAAAAAAAGAAAAAAAAAAGCAGATTTCAGATGCACATGGCTTTCTGGTAACCATGGTAGCAGGTAGCACAACTGGCATCCAATTCTCCACTACCCATGTACCCATGGCTCCCATGGAGTATAATGGTTAACCTGTCAAACCACAGCACTTGGCAGTGCCTTCAATGTCCTCTTCATTACTGTATACCTGCCTGCATCTTGACAAGCAAGGTTCAGTGAGTATAACAAGCATGCTTTACTGCATATACAGACTAATTTTACTGTTTTGGGTTTAGTAACACTGTAAAGTGGTTGTAAAGTATCAAGGTTTTTCACCTCAATGCATTCTATGCATTGAGGTGAAAAACCTTCTGTGCTGCAGCTGCCCCCCAGACCCCCCTTTTTCTTACCTGAGCCCGATCCGATCCAGCGATGTGCACGAGCCCAGCGGCTACAGACACTGTCTTTCACCTCATTGGACAGATTGATAGCAGCGGGAGCCATTGGCTAAGTCAAATTCTGTGACATGGTAGCCCGGGGGGGGGGGGCTAAGTCTCGCTGTCTTTGTCAATGGACGCGGTTACATGACTCGGGAGCGTCCCTGCGCAGGTGCCCCCATGGAAAGTGGCTTTCCGTGGGGGCACCCGATGAAGGGGAGGAGCCAAAAGCACCTACAGGAGGCCCCAGAAGTGGTGGATCAGGGCTGCTCTGTTCAAAACCCTTGCACAGAGCAGGTAAGTATAACCTTTACATACACTTTAAGTCTAACGAGGTGCCTGCTGCCTTCTAGACCTATCTCTAGAATTCACATCTGACAGGTTTATTGTGCTCCAGGAAGATAACTTCTGGAGCTCTAACACTGCTCACTGTGGTCTCAGTTTGTTCAAGAGCAGAGTTGCAGGAACTGCTATGCCCACGCCTACCTTCCTCCTGCCTATTCACAGAAGCCTTTGTATTATATGAACTGATGTGAACCCAGCACCACCACTTCTACCCAAAAACACTTCTGGAGCCACCTATGCCCCCATCACTCATCCCCTGATCATTTCTATTGACCTACTTAAAGCTGAATTCCAGGAATTTAGCAACTTTGCAAAAAGTGCAGGTACACTATGAGTTAAGTATATGAGACCTCTGGGACTTATTTATATTACTTATATTTGACAGGTTTATCTACTGCCCATTCACATAAGCTTTTGTATTATGAGAACTCATTCACAAAATTAACACATTAATACCCCCCCACCAGCCATCTACTGGCAATTTAGAAGAGAAGAAACTGATCCTCAACACTAATCCTTAACACATATTATATGCCTTGATATTGCAAATGGACTACTTGGGTCTTGCAGTCCTAATGACATGTAAAGGACAAAGAATTTAGCTGAAATATATAAATGTACAGGAAGACACGCTCATCCCAACAGTATTTATTTAAAAATCTATATTGAATAATGATACTAGTCCCCAAGTAATATAAAAAGCTTCATGATGCCTCCATATGGCAAGCAAGCAGGATCTGCTGACCTATAAATTCCCAAAGGGCTAAAGTGCCACTGAATACACCCTCATAGGCAAGCTATGATGCTATATGTATGGATTATAATGGTTTCAATCATAGATTTTCATTATATTCTGGTCAATTACTGACCCATGAAAAGAATCCAGGCCACCTAATCATAAAACAAAATTAAAACTCCTCTTTCATCTCAAGTGTTTTGCAGTGAGTTGTAGAATACAAATGATTTCCTGTCTAACAATCATATAACTTGTACACCATGAAGGACACGCTGTGACTGAAGACAGAAAGTTACAGGCTAAAGAAGGTTAATGGTAACCTTTAACAGTAATGAACAGAAGCTTTTATCGGTTCTCCATGTACTGCCTAGGCAGGGCCGGTGCTACCACTAGGCGGATTAGGCAACTGCCTAGGGCGCACTGCCACCTAGGGCGCCCGGCAGCTGGCTATTTTACTCCTGCACTGTCTTTGCAACTACCCTGCAGTGTCAAACAGCAAATGCCGCCACCCCCGCTGATGTGTTTACAGTCCACATAGACAGTAATCCCCCCTCTGTGCTCTGCTATCATGCAGCGAGCCAGTAACATGTGTCCAGTCCAGCTCTCTGTGTGTCAGTGTCAGGCAGAAGCCGCCCCCCCCCCCATGCCATCCCCTCCGCTCTCCGCTCTCAGACTGTCAGTCTGTGACATGTCATATCCCGCCGACTCGCCGAGGCCACTCTCCACTCTACAGTGTGTGTCCATGTCAGTCCAGCAGCACAGACCTCCCCGCCCCTCCCCCCCGCTCTCCTGGAGTACGGATGGAGGATGCATGCATCATGGGATACAGCATGGCGGCGGTTCTCCGGACTTGGGGACAGGTGTGCCTGGGCTGGCTAGAACGGGAAGAGGCATCGCACCGACACAGAAGCAGCAGGCAGTCTGGCAGGTACACAGGCAGTGCAGCAGAGTTGGTGCCAGTGAGGAACAGGTTTTACTGGTGTGGTAAGTAAAAGAGTTAATGAGATGGTATATGTGATGACAATGAAATGTAATTTTAAAATGTGTGTGAGTGTATATGCATTATATTGACTGATCTGCCAAATGTACCACCCCGAGTCTGGGCGCTGGTGAGTCTGTATTTGATTGGCGCTAGTGAAGCGGCGTTGATGGGCACTGGTGAGTCTGTATTTGATTGGCGCTGGTGAAGCGGCATTGATGGGCGCTGGTGAGTCTGTATTTGATTGGTGCTGGTGAGTCTGTATTTGATTGGCGCTGGTGAAGCGGCATTGATGGGCGCTGGTGAGTCTGTATTTGATTGGCGCTGGTGAAGCGGCATTGATGGGCGCTGGTGAGTCTGTATTTGATTGGCGCTGGTGAAGCGGCATTGATGGGCGCTGGTGAGTCTGTATTTGATGGGCACTGGTGAGATGGAATTTGATGGGCACTGGTGAGATGGAATTTGATGGGCAGAGGTGAGACTGCATTTGATGGGCACAGGTAAGGCTGCATTGATTGGCATTGGTGAAGCGGCCTTGATGGGTGCTGGTGAGGCTGCATTTGATGGGCAGAGGTGAGTCTGCATTTGATGGACACTGGTGAGATGGCATTTGATGGGCAACCCTTACAGTTACACACAGACAGCGAAACACGCAATGCATCCCTTACACACACACACACACAAAAACCTCTGGTCTCGTCTGGTCCCCTCCATCAATAACTCCCCCCAGTTCCCTCCCTTTATTAACTCCCTCCCATACTGTTTCCACAATAAAGCGTTTAAACTGGTTAAAAAATAATGTTCTTTAGCAATGAACATATATTTCACATTAGTAATTATGCTACCAAAATCAGTGTTTGCTGTAAATTGCATCCAGCATTGCACCTGTTTCTTCTTGCCGGAGGCTGACATTTTGTTGAAGCCCAGAACCCCTGAGCAGAAGTAAATCATAAAGTGGAACTAAACCCATTGATTTAATGGTTTAAAAAAAAGCTATATTCCTGGAATGTTGGGATTGCTAACTGTCACATTTGCTTAATTCCTCAACCAAACTGTCAAAGCATCATATGGCTGGTGTCATAACTGATCACATGTGCAGCACCATAGCAGCTGCAGTTTGAACAGAAGCAGCTTCCTTGGCTGTAAAATATAGGAGGGTTTAATTCTGTTTCAAGGCTGTCAGCAGGCCTCTACAAACACAATTAGCTGGTCTAGCAAAGTGTTGCGTGCAAAATAGTAGCGGTCATTAAAAAGGTGGGGTGTACATGGGCAGGGCAAAGGGGGTGGAGTCAGGGGTGGAGCCAATGGGGGCGGCAAAATTAGGTCTCGCCTAGGGTGTCAAAAATCCTTGCACCAGCCCTGTGCCTAGGCCCCCGTTAGACCAATCACATCCTGTACCTTTGAAGGCAACGGCACTGTTTCATCCAATGCTGAGAAGAGATTATCTAGAGATTATAGCGATAGTTAACCAAAATCGTAAAAAAATCTGATCTCATTTTTGTCATTATGACATTATTTAATGAAAACATTTCCTTAAAGTATATCTTAACTCAGAAACAAAGTAATTTATTACAGTGTTCCTTAGATGTGGTGATTGTATTTTTTTTTTATGTTTTTTTTCCTTTTTTCTACCAAGTGATTCTGTTAGTGATCCACTTCCTTTAATAAGGTAACAAAACTCATCTCACTGTATCTATGGAGGACCAGCACAGGAAGTGTTTTAGGGCTAGATAACTCCTCCCCTTCTGCTTATCTCTCCAAAATTTCGAAACAAAGGGCCAGTTTACTGCCCATCAAACTTTAGAGTGGCTGAACTGTGGCCAGTGGGAGTAGAAAATGCCCCAGTGTACAGTGCCTTGAAAAAGCATTCATACCCCTTGAAATTTTTCACATTTTATCATGTTACAACCAAAAACGTAAATGCATTTTATTAGGATTTTATGTGATAGACCAGCACAAAGTGGCACATAGTTGTGAATTTTTCACATTTTTTTCACAAATAAATATGTGAAAAATGTGGTGTGCATTTGTATTCCGCCCCCTTTACTCTGATACCCCTAACTACAATGCAGTGGGACCTATTGCCTTCAGAAGTCACCTAATTAGTATATAGTCTACCTGTGTGTAATTTAATCTCAGTATAAATACAGCTGTTCTGTGAAGCCCTCATAGGTTTGTTAAAGAACCTTAGTGAACAAACAACATCATGAAGGCCAAGGAACCCACCAGGCAGGTCAGGGATAAAGCTGTGGAGAAGTTTAAAGCAGGGTTACGTTATAAAAAATATCCCAAGCTTTGAACATCTTACGGAGCACTGTTCAATCCATCATCCAAAAATGGAAAGAGTATGGCACAACTACAAACCTACCAAAACATGGTCATCCACCTAAACTAACGGGCCGGGCAAGGAGAGCATTATTCAGTGACAGCCAAGAGGCCCATGGTAACTCTGGAGGAGCTGCAGAGATCCACAGCTCAGATGTGAGAATCGGTCCACAGGACAACTATTAGTCATGCACTCCACAAATCTGACCTTTATGGAAGAGTGGCAAGAAGAAAGTCATTGTTGAAAGAAAGCCATAAGAAGTCTCGTTGCAGTTTGTGAGAAGCCATGTGGGGGACACAGTAAACATGTGGAAGAAGGTGCTCTGGTCAGATGAGACCAAAAACTTTTTGGCCTAAAAGCAAAACACTACATGTGGTGGAAAACTAATGGGGCGTACACACGGTCGGACTTTCTGGAAAGCTAGGTCCGACGTACTTGCCGCCAGACTTCCGGCGGACCACCGCCGGACTTTCTGAACGGCCGGACCTGCCTACACACGGCCGGACTTTCCGGAATCCGGTCTTCTCGACGGACTTCCGCCGGACTTTCAGAATGAACGGACTTTCCCACACACGGACAAGTCCGTTCATTTGAACGTGACTCGGGTACGACGGGACTAGAAAAGGAATTCAATCTCGCCGCTTTTTTTGGCGAGATTGAAACCTTGCGAGCCCCGTCGCAGGCATCCCAGGCCCTTAAGTCTGGTATGGAACTTTAAGGGGAACCCCCTACGCCGAAAAACCGGCGTGGGGGTCCCCCCAAAATCCATACCAGACCCCGATCCGAGCACGCAGCCCGGCTGGTCAGGAAAGGGGGTGGGGACGAGCGAGCGCCCCCCCCCCCTGAACCGTACCAGGCCGCATGCCCTCAACATGGGGGGTGCTTTGGGGGAGGGGGCGCCTTGCGGTGCCCCCCCACCACAAAGCACCTTGTCCCCATGTTGATGAGGACAAGGGCCTCTTCCCGACAACCCTGGCCGTTGGTTGTCGGGGTCTGCGGGCGGGGGGCTTATCGGAATCCGGGAGCCCCCTATAATAAGAGGGCCCCCAGATCCCGGCCCCCCCACCCTATGTGAATGAGTATGGGGTATATGGTACCCCTACCCATTCACCTAGGGAAAAAGTGTAAATAATAAAACACAACACAGGTTTTTAAAATATTTTATTAAACAGCTCCAGGGGGGATCTTGCTCCGGCTTCGGGGGTCCCTCCGGTTCCTCTTCTCCCGGCGGTTGGTTTTTCGGCCGGCCCCTCCGCTGTCTTCAGGTAGCTCTATTGCCAGCGGAGGTCCGGACTTCTTGTCTTCTCTTCTCCAGATGTTGACATGACGCTCTCTCCGGCCTCTTCTACCGGTGTTCCAGGTCTTCGGCCGGCCCCTCCGCTGTCTTCAGGTAGCTCTATTGCCAGCGGAGGTCCGGGCTTCTGGGCTTCTCTTCTCTTCTCTTCCCCAGATGTTGACACGACGCTCTCTCCGGCTGGACTGGTCTCTGAGGGCTCCGTTGTGACTTATATAGGCGGAGACCCCGCCCCCATATGATGTCACAGTCCCTGGGCATGCTGGGACTGTGACGTTTTAGGGGCGTGGTCGATCCCTCCCCGGAGCTGTTTAATAAAATATTTTAAAAACCTGTGTTGTGTTTTATTATTTACACTTTTTCCCTAGGTGAATGGGTAGGGGTACCATGTACCCCATACTCATTCACATAGGGTGGGGGGGCCGGGATCTGGTGGCCCTCTTATTATAGGGGGCTCCCGGATTCCGATAAGCCCCCCGCCCGCAGACCCCGCAACCAACGGCCAGGGTTGTCGGGAAGAGGCCCTTGCCCTCATCAACATGGGGACAAGGTGCTTTGTGGTGGGGGGGCACCGCAAGGCTCCCCCTCCCCCAAAGCACCCCCCATGTTGAGGGCATGCGGCCTGGTATGGTTCAGGAGGGGGGGGGGCGCTCGCTCGTCCCCACCCCCTTTCCTGACTGGCCGGGCTGCGTGCTCGGATCGGGGTCTGGTATGGATTTTGGGGGGACCCCCACGTCGGTTTTTCGGCGTAGGGGGTTCCCCTTAAAGTTCCATACCAGACCTAAGGGCCTGGGATGCCCCCCGCGCTCGCCGCAATGGAAAAATTAGTTTTTCCTATTGCAGCGAGCGCAAGATGTAGTAACCTGCTCCTCCGTCGTATCTGGTCTGTCGGACCAGCATACAGACGAACGGGCTTTCCGTCAGGAACTGAGTCCGGCGGAGTTACGACGTAAGATTTGAAGCAAGTTTCAAATCTAAAGTACGTCGGATTTCCGGCTGAAACGGTCCGTCGGAAGTCCGATGGAGACCACACACGGTCGGAATGTCCGCCGGATTTGGTCCGGAGGCGTCCGTCGGACTTTTGCACGTGAAAAGTCCGACCGTTTGTACACCCCATTACACTGCACATCACCCTGAACACACCATCCCCACCGTGAAACACGGTGGTAGCAGCATCATGTTGTGGGAAAGCTTTTCTTCAGCAGAAATAGGGAAGCTGGTTAGAGTTGATGGGAAGATGGATGGAGCCAAATATAAGGCAATCTTAGGAGAGAACCTGAGTCTGCAAAAAAACTGGAGACTGGGGTGGAGGTTCACCTTCCAGCAGGACAACGACCCTAAACATACAGCTAGAACTACAATGGAATGGTTGAGATCAAAGCATATTCATGTGTTTGAATTGCTCAGTCAAAGTTCAGACATAAATCCTATTGAGAATCTATAGCGAGACTTGAAAATTGCTGTTCACAGACGGTCTCCATCCAATCCGACAGAGCTTGAGCCATTTTTGCAAAGAAGAATTGGCAAACATTTCACTCTCTAGATGTGCAAAGCTGGTAGAGACATCCCCAAAAAGACTTGCAGCTGTAATTGCAGCGAAAGGTGGTTCTACAAAGCATTGACTCAGGGGGGCTGAATACAAATGCACGCCATACTTTTCACATATTTACTTGAAAACCATTTATCATTTTCCTTCCACTTCACTTTGTGTTGGTCTTTCACATAAAATCCCAATAAAATACATTTACGTTTTTGGTTGTAACCTGACAAAATGTGGAAAATTTCCAGGGGGATGAATACTTTTTCAAGGCACTTTATATGGGAGTAAATAATGTCATAGGCTTGGTGGTCAGTAGGATCAAAAAAAGGACATCATTGGTATCAGTGGGAGGAATAGTGCTCCATCTTTAGTGTCAGTGGAAGAAAAAATGCCCAAAGGGCCAGGTATAGGCGAGCAAAGGGCCACATCCGGAGGGAAACCCCTGCTCTATAACATAGATGTTCTGTAGTTCAGAGAGGTGAACCACAGCAGGGATGATAAAATTGTTTTTTGGATATCAGCGCAGCTCAGGCAGAAAGCTTAGGAAGTTGGGAGCTCACTTGATTCCCACTCGGACCAACAAGCATTTTTCTGTACTTAAAAGGATAAAGCAAAATCAGCCACCATAAAGTACTTATCTTAACCCTGAGCAAATTGTAGATATGAAATCTAGGAGTTCAGCTATATATTCTGGAATAAGGGACCTCTATTGTGGTTCAGAGAGGAACACAGCATTGCACTGTAGAAGGCATGGGGGGTATTGTTGCAGAGCGCTGGTTTCAGAACTGGACGCCAGACTTACTGCCAGGAGACTCACAAGGCGTTCAGGAAGGAACAAGCAGGCATCAGCCTTTTTCACTGCTGAGCTTAACCATTTCAATTAAAGGCAATTAATACATTTTAAGGTCTAGTTTATTCAATTATTATTATTTTATTTTATATTATATATATATATTATATTTTATTTATTATTTTACTATATATATATATATATATATATATATATATATATATATATATATATATATATATATATATATATATATATATATATATATATATATATATATATGTATATATATATATATATATATATATATGTATATATATATATATATATATATATATAATGATATACAATTGAGTATTTATTATAGAGATAAACAATTACAAAGCACTATAGGTTTTCTAAAGAGAGAGCAAATCATAAACTGTTGGCCTTCAGGCTTTCTCTCTCTGATTGAAACTTTAATCAGAACCCTTGTACTAGGCACAAATTAGGAGGAGAGTGGAGAAGCCACTTTAACAGTCACAGTTCACGTTCACTTGTAAGTGTTAACTTTAGCTACTGAGCTCTGTAAACAATTTTTTTATATTTCACTGAAGCAGAAAATGATAGCCTGGAAAACATACCACGTCACCTGCAGTCTAAAAATTATATTTCAAAATATTAAATGGCAACAATGCAATATGTATTACATAGCTAAAAATTGAACATTTTCAAATACTAGTTTTTGGGGTTTGGGACATTTTCCTACACAGAGTTGACTTCCTGCCTGTTGGAATACACATAGGCAAACTGATTTTCCAGCTAAGTGTTTGTGCAGCCATTCTTATTATTCAGCCTTGGAAGCTACACTGCAGAAATAGTATAGATTGGTCAAGCACAACCCCACAACCTGCTTATTGGACAACTAAGTAGCATTAGAACACTGATGTAGTCCTCCCCCTGCTCACTCTGCTTTCTCCTGCTATTAGCATGTTTACTGTCAACACATGTGCATTGTTGCAGAACTTGATTGACTCTTAGCTCTCCTAGAGAGCCACTGTTCAGGTGATTACATGAGGACATCAGGACAGATTCAGCTACTCCTACTAGCTACATTTAAAAAGACAATTGATTTTTTTTTAATTAATATATACTTGGTGCTTATGGCCTTCTACTCAAAGTAAAGTGTCCCTGCTGGGGATAGTAACCTTCTCTATATGTCATGGTGCCCCTTGTTTCCTGTGATGTGAAATCTTGATCTGTCTTATAGAGCTAAGGGAAAAACTTTCAATGTGGGCACCTATTCGAAGGGGAAATTACTTTAATATTCTATTAAGTCTTTAGGACAGGGAGTGAAGGTAAATCTTCCTAATGGACACAACCAAAAAAAAAAACCTGATAGGGGTCTATTAATCATCCTACTCCATACAAAGCTAAAAAGTTTTGGCTTTGAGGCTGGATTCATACTTTTCAATCCACCCCCAATACATTTTTCAGTGAGATCAATAAAAATGCAGTAAAACTCATGTTGAGTTTGTGATGCAATTAAACTGCACTGCATTGGCGTACGCAATTATATACATTGACATGTGCTTATACTTGTAAACATGCATTTTTTGTGTTTCCATTGGTTTCATTGTAAATCACATCAAGTAAAAATGCAGAAGTGTAAATAAATATTAGCAATCTCAGTTTCAGAAAAATTACATATATTTACAGTATTTTCTTTTGTAGCGTTTCATGCTTGTATGTGGTGTACATGCCCTTTAACTTAGGATGTAAGATTGGATTTTGCTGGAAGAAGAAACAATTATTCATGATTGAGCAGCATTAAAAACACAGCTCAGGTGATATCAGTTTCACAATGCCTCTCTAAGGAACAGATCACATTTAAGGGCCCATTTACCAAGTTTACTGCTAATTGCATATTGCTGATTGTATTTCTGAGAGCTCTTGATTTTATGGCATATGACGACAAGCCAAAGCACATGCTTGTGCAGAAGTGACACTTTATCTCAGAGTTGTTTGAATAATTAGCCATAGAGAACAAAATAATCAACTAAAAGTTTCATATACTCATAGAATACATGTAGTCACTGGGAAAGCAAGGAACTGCCCATGTGATGACACAGCAGACACCTCTAGGGTCCTACACATCAGTTATTTTTAAGGGAGGCCCAAAACCTGGGCACTGTAATGCACGTATATCTACTTGATCAACCTTGATCCACTGTGCCACAAAATACGAGTAGTTCGAGGTGAATCATATGGGATAATTTTTTTTAAAACTATGAAGCACTGAATGGCCTTTGAACTATGGCCATCAGGTTTAACGGGGCAATAAGGGGGCTTCTGGATAAACCAGCCCTTTGGCTATAAGGTCGGGGCATGGGGCATAGGGCAGCCATAGTGTCGGTGAATCAGGATCTGTTGTAAGGAAAGCATAAAGAAACATGAAAAATCACATAGGGAATGAACAGGTTGTTAGGAAACTGTACTTTAATTGTGAGTGCTAGCATTTTGGGCAGTCAACCTTGTTCCTTGATTCCCTGCATGGTTTGCAGCTTCTCCTCTGCTGTTTACGTTTAATTTATAAGGAATACATATCCCATGGTACCTTGCTGCCTGCATGCCTGCAAGCAGTCATCCTGTACTGACTCCGCCTCCTGAAACTCCTCCTCTTAGCACCTGTAAGATATACCTGATTCCCAGCACCAGAAGACCAGTGGGGGCTTATACTCATATTCGTGCACATGTGCATTGCTCACAGGCTAATACCTCTAGGCAAAGAGGCCATCGATGTATTATTCCAGTTCATCGTGCCCCCATTCATGAGTGCACTTGCACACGTACATCTGCGCATACGAATTAGCATGCATACTTGGTGCCCAGTTGCCTGTTTAAACTGTCACCATGAGCAGTTGCTGAATGGTCTTCAGCTTGTACCTGCATTCCTGTGACCTGTTACATTAAACCTGCTTACCTGTGTATGACCTGGCTTTCCCCTGGACTTTGCCTTTGCTCCTGCATTAACCTTGTTCACCCTTTCTGGACTCGTCTTTGCCTGCTGATTCTGTACTGCTCTGCCCAGCTGTTAACAGCCTTGGCCTGCTTCCTGAACTTGTTTTGCCTTCTGATTCAAGCCCTGCCTGCACACCGGCTCTGCTACCATCTCCTGCTCTGGTGCCAAGCTTCTTCATTATCCTATTCTTAGGACTGTGACCCCCAGCTTCATCCACCTAAGAGTAGACTTCACTTCCCAGATACTCAGGCAATCGTGCTACTCTGTGCCCTCACACTCTCTGTCTCCACCTTCAGGACGGGAGGTGCAAGAGAGGCCTCCACAACATTTCAGTCGTCACCAGGTATGTGATACCACCTCTGTAGTTCAGAAGGCAGGCTCTGTGAAATGTGTGACACAACAGTGCCTACTCACGGGGCATAGTGACTACATGTCACAGAATACAAGGGAGTAAATGTCTGAGGATCTTCACAAAGTAAGCTTACAAACTTCAAGATTGTTCAGATTAGATTCGGAGTAGGCGAGACATAATTGATAACAATGTTCAAATTAGTATAAAATTTTACATTTTGACCATAGATATGTTTTAAATGAAACAATCCTTCCATGAGTCATCAGGTACATTTAATTCTTCATCTTATGTTCTTGTGCAAACACTTTTTTTCTATCATGAAGTTTACAGTAAAGGATCTATCGTCATACTACAGCCCCATTGCTTTCTCCCCTGGTTAAGCAGGATACACATATACCAAAGGTCATGACAAGCCTCAGGTAATCAGGAGTAGAGTACATGGTGTCAAACATAAGAGAAGATGGTACGATAATAAGTTCTGAAAAGCTGGAAACTTTTACAAAGTCTTTGTTGAAATATAGAAAGATCTGCAAAGATTCATCTTGAACTTTGGTAACATTTGTACTTAAAATACAAAGTAAAGTCATATAACTCAAGTTGAAATATAACATTCTAAAGTCTTTTTAATACCAGCGATGTCAGACAGAAAAAACAAATTCACCGTCTATTGCAAGTAATGTTCTTATCGCTAACGAATAGATAATTATCATCGTGTTCTCAGTGTCTTATTTAAATCAATAATTGAATGGATAGCCAGTGATGACAGCAATGCAAATATTAATTAAATATCAATGCAACACTTGTTTGGCCTAATAACATCGTCTAGATATTGGCAGAGTTTTCATCCATCCAGAATAGGCTTCTTGACCTGTCTGTTAGCTCTACTAATTTAGAACACATCAATCAGGATATGGCTGAATCTGCAGAAACAAACTTTGCTGTATTGCAAGGAAAAAGTGTTGTTTAAAGAGAACCTGTAGTCAGGTTGAACCAAGTAAACGGATGGCAGGCAGCTATTTATATAGGGCCGAAAGTTTACACAGCGCTTTTCATAATGTGCATTCACACCTGGTCCTGCCCTCAAGGAGCTTACAATCTAAAATCTCACATACATGCTTACAAACTAAAATCCCTATCTCACAAACACCTATCAAATAGTTAGCTTGGCTGAGGAAAGTGAAAACATAGCACTAGACCCATCATCGGTATTGTTATCTTAAAGCAGGGATCTCCAAACAACGGCCCTCCAGCTGTTGCGGAACTCTACGTCTTATGAGGCATTGTAAAACTCTGACATGCACACACATGACTAGGCATGACGGGAATTGTAGTTATTGAACGATTGGAGGGTCATAGTTTGGAGACCCGGTTTTAAAGCAGGTGGCCTTTGCTTGCCTTAATTTGGCCCTTGGGGCACTATTCCTCCCACTGACACCAATGATGGGGCACTATTCCTCCCACTGACACCAATGATGGGGCACTATTCCTTCCACTCACACCAAAGACAGGGCACTATTCCTCCCACTGACACCAATGATGGGGCACTATTCCTCCTCCTGGCACCAATGATGGAGCATGTTCTTCCCATTGACACCAGTTATGGGACACTATTTCTCCCACTGAAACCAATGATGGGGCAGTATTCCTCCCACTGACACCAATGATGGGGCACTATTCCTTCCACTGACACCAATAATGGGGTAGTATTCCTCCTACTGACACTAATTATGGGGCACTATTCCTCCCACTGATACCAATGATGGGGCAGTATTCCATCTACTGACACTAATTATGGGGCACTATTCCTCACACTGACACCAATAATGGGGTAGTATTCCTCCTACTGACACCAATTATGGGACACTATTTCTCCCAGTGAAACCAATGATGCAAATTTTTTACTCCCACTGACCATCAAGCTTGTGACATGGTTTATTCCCGCCGATGCTGAGGTTTTTTCTACTCCCACTGGCCACAGTCCGTCCACCCTAAAGTTTGAAGTGCCCTGTCTTAAAGTATTGATGTTGATGTAAATGATCTGGTTCTTGGGAAGGCAGCTTCTTCACCCCAGAGGATCTCCTTGGCTTGTAGTGTAATGTAGCAAAAACTGAAACTGAAACACCGCACCACTGCTAAGAGGTCCAGAAACAACTTTATTCCACTAAAAGTAAGGTGTACAATCCAAAAAGTAGTCAACACATTTCAGGTGATCCAAGAGCATTCCCTTCATCAGGACTTGATTGACAACAATGTGAACAAACCAGAATTGAACCTGAACCTACAATGGTCATTTTTCCAATGTGAATTACAAACAGGGGCCTTGTTATCAGCTTGTTTGGCAGCCCCAAAATGCGTTGGCTATTTTTTTTTTGGACTGTACCCTTGACTTTTAATGGAATAAAGTTGAATCTGGACCTCTTAGCAGTGGTGTGGTGCTTCAATTTACATTTTTGTTAAAAAATAGTTCATTTGGGCTAAATTATTTACTGCACAGGTGTGCTTGCTGGGCTGTTTTAACTATATATAGCCTTAGCTATATAAACACTATACCGTGCTGTGTTCAAGCAGTGGTATGAGAATGTCCCATCTTGTTCTTGAAAAAAAAAAAAATAGTCAGGCTGAGTGCTGCTCAGCCATTCACCGGAAGCTATAAACTCTTCGAATTAATACAAAGCTTGCTCTAATTCACTGAGTTGGAGATAAAGACATATTCTGCCTGTCTCTCCACCTCAGCCAATCAGAGGACGCTTTGTATTAATTAAAAAAATACAAAGTTTCCCCCGAATGGCTGAGCAGCGCTCAGTCTGACACTATTTTGTTCCGGGTGTGAGACCAGAAGTTCTTGTCTTACAATCAGAACACAGCGCTGTATACTATATGTAGCTGATGCTATATAGTTAATACAGAGCACACAGCAAGCGCACCTATTAATGCAGTAAATAGTTTGTTTGGGCCAGCTTGGCGGGGGGTAGGAGATGACTGTGATTATTGCTAGTGGCTATACCACCCGCTAGCGGTAATCGCAAGTAAAATCTGGCATTTAAAGGCAGTTAAGCCTTAATCTACCAGCATGTCATTGGATGCTTTACAAGCATAGGAAGGAAATCAATGTAAACACAGGAAGACTATGCAAGCGCAATGCATGTAATGTCCTGGTTGGGAATGGAACCAACCACTGTAGGGTGTGCTAACCACTAAGTCACTGTACTGACAATAATCACCTAACCAGGATTTTAGTTAACTTGTAGAACGTTTCAAAACCCTTGCTATGCAAGTAGAATCTTATACTCAGTCACAACTTTATACTGCTTCTTTCTGTCTCCTGGCCATCATTTTTTGTCAATCAATATAGTATATTGTATATATGTATATATGGTCACTCAATATAGGTAATATTAAGGTAAACACTTAGGGGCATATTTTAAAGTAGTGACTTTTACCTAACCAGTGGCGGCCCGTGCATTAGGGGCACACATTTGCCACCCCCTTATCCATGAATCCGGCCCCCTGATCTACATGCAGGGAAGCCGAACCATGAATTCCAATGGGGGGAGGTTTGAAGCACTAGATTAGAGCCAGAGGCTCTAATAGGCCTCAAAAAAGGGTGGGCTCTGGGCGCAGGGCATTCCGCCCGAAGCCCACCCAGTTGTGTGACGATAACGAATGAATATTTATTATCGCCGCACTAATCCTCCTCCCGGCCAATCAGGAAGTGGAATCCCATCCCCTGATTGGTTGACAGGATAGGCGTTCCTATTGGACACCTAGCAGGAGAAAAGAAGAAATGCACAGAGTAAGCATCGAGGACACAGGAGCCGCTGCTCATCCCACAGCTAGCCACTGTCACCCGCTGCCTGACCCGCTACCAAGATGAGGTAAGTGGTGAGCAAACAACGAGCTGTTGCTCCAGAGCTTAGTAATGGAGAGGGAGCTCTTCTGACTTCCATCATCCAATCATGTGCAAGCAAAAATGTAGTTTTTTTACCCCCTTGAATGTGATTGGGTATTCACTGTAAAACAAAACTTTACCTTATTTACCAAGCTCTGGAACAACTGTACTTGTGTTTGCTTTTAGTAAATCAACCCCATAGATTAGCTAAATCCAATTTTTTTTAGGTTTTGGATAGAGTAGGGTAGGAAGGTGGAGTTTTCGTAGAGAAGGGTTGGAACAGGTTTTATTGCTGTCTGTGTCCCCACTGGGGACATTCACTCTCTCTATTTGTCCCGATGACAATGGTCTTTATGGACCTTGATTTGTGCACTGGTCCAAATCATTTGTTGGAGAAGGGATTATGATGTGGGGTTGTTTTTCAGGGGTTGGCCTTAAGGCGTCAGCATACCAAGACATTTTGGACAATTTCATGATCCCAACTTTGTGGGAACAGTTTGGGGATGGCCCCTTCCTGTTCCAACATGACTGCACACCAGTGCACAAAGCAAGGTCCATAAAGACATGGATGAGCGAGTTTGGGGTGGAGGAACTCGACTGGCCTGCCCAAAGTCTTGACCTCAACCCGATAGAACAACTTTGGGATGAATTAGAGTGGAGACTGCGAGCCAGGCCTTCTCGTCCAACATCAGTGTCCCCACTGGGGACATTCAATCTCTCTTTATTTGTCATGATGACCTTCGCTACTGTGACTGAATGTAACAAAAAAATAAAAAAATAAAAACCTGCTTCACCTCACTTTGGAGAGATTTCCTCTTGCTTTCTCTTTGTCTAGTGCAGTGGTTCTCAACTCTGTCCTCAAGTACCCCCCAACAGGACATGTTTTGGAAATTTCTCTTAGATAAAATAGCTATCCAAAATACCAAGCCATTGACTCTGATTTAAAGCACCTGTGCAAGATAAAGGAAAACCTGCAAACATGGCCTGTTGGGGGTACTTGAGGACAGGGTTGAGAACCACTGGTCTAGACTCTAGAGGACAGAAAGTGAACATAAATCTTTCCAATGGGACACACAATGTCTAAAGGTGTCTTAAAGCTTAAATTGAATTTGTTTACATTTTGCCTTCCCTGCCCCCCCCCCCCCCGCCCCAATCAGCACGTAAATTACTTTTTTTTAATAAAACCTCTCTATTTTCATTACATACCTTATTGTTAAACCTAGTGGCCTCATCCATGGGTCTCTGTGATTCCCTATGCAATGTAGACAGATCATGGCTGATGAGAGGAGCCATCGGGGTTCTGTACATATCTTCCTGAAAATATCACAGCACTCCTCACAGTACTCAGTACTCCTCTCAATAGTACTAACCCCTGATGTAGTGGGTTGGCTGTTGGGAGGACAAAAAACCCTTCATATGCCTTTATTAGTCTGGAGTTGTGGGAATTCCTAGGCAGGCTGTATTTGCAAGCAGACTGCCCCAGCTGATGCCAACATTTGATGCTGAACCTCCATAACTGAAAGAGTTGAAATCCAATAAATGAAAAGGGTGGGCCAGGGACAGTAGGGCTGGAAAGGAAGGGGCTAAATGATTGAATGCCCTTCAGCCAGGAAATGTGGTGGGCTCTATCTTATTTCTAAAGCATATAATGAACACTACGAGAAGCTCACAGTATCAGTGAAAAAAGCAATTTAAGTACAGGAGAGTAAAGGGAATTTCAGTTTTAATAATCCCTTACTCCAGTGGTTCTCAACGCCTGTCCTCAGGACCCACTAACATGCCAGGTTTGCAAGATAACTGAAATACATTACAGGTGATATCATTTGCTGCTCTGTGATTGCAGTATTCTAGTCTGCATCTCCCCCAAGGTAATACTTAAAATCTGGCCTGTTGGTGGGTCCTGAGGACAGGAGTTGAGAACCACTTCCTTACTCTATGTAAAAAGAAAATACACATTTGGCTTTGGAAATACTTTATTGCCCCCCCCCCCCCACACCCCAACTATTTAGAATTAATTTTTAGATATGGAATTAAAATGCCACACCAAAATGTTTGAGTCTAAAATAAAGTTTATTCCAAACATAAATACATTTTAACCGCTTGCCGGCCAGTGCGCGACGATATACGTCAGCACAATGGCTCGGCTGCACAAATGGGTGTACCTGCATGTCCCCTTTAAGATGCGGCATTGTGGGCACGCTCCGCCGGCAGGGCGTGCGCCTGCCGCATACTCCGTGACCGTGCCCGTGGGTCCCACGCAGTGACGTAGCATGGGTTGTCAGCGCCCGGGGCAAGGCAAGTAATTTGCGCCCCCTAACCTGTGGACTTTTAGCACTCCCCGAGTCCTGTCCCTTCCCTTCCTACAATAGTATTAACCAACCTAATTCCTATACTGACCACTACACTCTACTGTCCACTACACTGACTACTATACTGTCCACTACACTATACTGCTCACTACACTGACCGCTATACTGTCCACTACACTATACTGTCCACTACACTGACCACTATACGGCCCACTACACTGACAACTATACTGTCCACTACACTACCCAATACACTATACTGACTACTACACTGTCCACTATACTGACCACTACACTGTCCTCTATACTGACCACTACATTGTCCACTATACTATACTGTCCACTATACTATACTGTCCGCTATACTGTCCACTACACTATACTGCCCACTACACTATACTGCCCACTACACTGACCACTATACTGTCCACTACACTATACTGCCCACTACACTGACCACTACACTATACTGCCCACTACACTGACCACTATACTGACCACTATACTGTCCACTACACTATATTGCCCACTACACTGAACGCTATACTGTCCACTACACTATACTGTCCACTACACTGACCACTATACTGCCCACTACACTATACTGTCCACTATACTGCCCACTACACTATACTGACCTCTATACTGTCCACTACACTATACTATCCACTATACTATACTCACGCTTGCTCCTGGAGTCCCGCCTCCGCACATGACCCCATTTACCCAATCACAGGGTGCCGGAGACTGAACATTTGCAGAGGCGGGACTCTAGGATGTACCGCGATCATGGACAGGCCAGCCGCACCGCCGCACATGACCCCATACGGGCAATCACAGGGCGCCGGAGACTGAGCGGAGCGTGGGGACACAGGGCAGTGAATTTAGGAGGAGGCAGCCAGTAGTCACACACTGGCGCGGAATTGCGCCCCCCTAAATGTTGCGCCCGGGGCCATGGCCCCCTCCGCACCCCCCACGCTACGCCACTGGTCCCACGGACTCGATGTCCGCCGGTGTCCCACGATCATGTCACGGAGCCGCAGAACGGGGAGGCATTTCCCTTGTTCTGCCTAGTGACATGACAGAGATCACTGCTCCCTGTCATCGGGAGCAGTGATCACTGACATGTCAGTGGTAGCCCATCCCCCCACAGTTAGAATCACTCCCTAGGACACACTTAACCCCTTGATCGCCCCCTAGTGTTTAACCCCTTCCCTGCCAATGTAATTTATACAGTAATCAGTGTATTTTTATAGCACTGATCGCTGTATAAATGACAATGGTCCCAAAATAGTGTCAAAAGTGTCCGCTGTGTCCGCCATTATGTCCCAGTCATGATAAAAATCGCAGCTCGAAGCTATTACTAATAAAAAATAATTAATGATAAAAATGCCATAAATCTATCCCCTATTTTGTAGACGCTATAACTTTTGTGCAAACCAATCAATATATGCCTATTGTGATTTTTTTTTTACCAAGAATATGTAGAAGAATACATATCGGCCTAAACTGAGAAAGAAATGTGTTTTTTTATATATTTTTTGGGGGTATTTATTATAGCAAAAGGTAAAAAATGTTGCTTTTTTTTCAAAACTGTCGCTCTTTTTTTGTTTATAGCGCAAAAAATAAAAACCGCAGAGGTGATCAAATAGCACCAAAAGCAAGATCTATTTGTGCGAAAAAAGGACGTCAGTTTTGTTTGGGTGCAACGTCGCACGACCGCACAATTGTCAGTTAAAGCGACGCAGTGCCGAATCGCAAAAAGTGCTCTGGTCGGGAAG
Organism: Lithobates septentrionalis; assembly: GCA_037952835.1. Lineage (NCBI taxonomy): Eukaryota > Metazoa > Chordata > Amphibia > Anura > Ranidae > Lithobates > Lithobates septentrionalis. Next base: position 2,234,118 of record JBBDGP010000373.1, read on the forward strand.
GGGGTAAAGTGGTTAAAATCCTACACGTTTTGGGGGGCCAAACTCTGCAACTGCATCAGTGTTTGCAAAAATATAGACACAAAGCAAAAGTAATGGGTCTTTAAGATCAGTATAACGGCACAGCAAGATTCAACAGCTGGTTCAAGCAGAATGAATCACACCAATGCATTTAACGTTGTCAAGCATTGCAGTAAAACGCACGTATTGCACTCAGAATCCTCAATGTCATAGTGTGAACAGGCCCTAATACAACTACCGTATATACTCTAGTATACGCCGAGTTTTTCAGCACATTTTTTTGTGCTGAAAGTGCCCCCTTCGGCTTATACTCGAGTCACTGCCATCTGCCTACCTTATCAGTCCGTGTGTAATGCTCAGATGGCAGTTGACCAATGTACAAAATCCGCGCCTCCTCCTCCTCGTCTGTGATAGGGGAACACTCAGTTTCCCAGCAGTGAGTCAGTGTTCAGTGTTCCGCCTATCATGAACGTCCTCTCATCCTTATCCCACGGATGAGGATGAGAGGATATCCTTGATAGGCGGAACACTGAACAATGACTGCTGCATGACATGATTAGGTAGGCAGATCGGCACACTGAGGCTGCAATGGACACAGGGAAGGGTTGCAATGGACACAGGGAGGCTGCAATGGACACAGGGAAGGCATGCAATGGACACAGGGAAGGGCTGCAATGGACACAGGGAGGTATGCAATGGACACAGGGAAGGGCTGCAATGGACACAGGGTGGCTGCAATGGACACAGGGAAGGGCTGCAATGGACACAGGGAGGTATGCAATGGACACAGGGAAGGGCTGCAATGGACACAGGGAGGCTGCAATGGACACAGGGAAGGCATGCAATGGACACAGGGAAGGGCTGCAATGGACACAGGGAGGTATGCAATGGACACAGGGAAGGGCTGCAATGGACACAGGGTGGCTGCAATGGACACGGGGAAGGGCTGCAATGGACACAGGGAGGTATGCAATGGACACAGGGAAGGGCTGCAATGGACACAGGGAGGCTGCAATGGACACGGGGAAGGGCTGTAATGGACACAGGGAAGGTATGCAATGGACACAGGGAGGCTGCAATGGACACAGGGAGGCTGCAATGGACACAGGGAGGCTGCAATGGACATAGGGAAGGTATGCAATGGACACAGGGAGGCAAGCAGCTGCAGATGGGCATTGTTGACCCTCTTTTCCACTTACAGTAGCTCCCAGTTTTTGGAAAATTAGATATTCGGGACGGCTTATACTTGAGTATATACGGTAATTCAATAGGTTCCACACAGCAATGCTAGGCAAGGTAAATTTGTTCTCATTTCACATCTGCGACATATTTAACGTTAAATATTCATAAGTGTCCCTGCAGTGTGGCCTAAACCACCTGAAGATATATTATTTAACTTGTCTGTTTACATAGAGACTCTGGAAGAAGAAAGGCTTTGGCATTTCAAACCAACACTTTGTCTTGTCCTTGAAACCAATAGCAGCTTCACCCGCTGGAGATTTATTTTATTTTTGCGCCGCAAGGTTTACAGGAATTAAAAAGAAGGCGACGCTATTTGTCTTTTACCAAGATGAATTCAAAGCACCCTTAAAAAATCTCATTAACATTGTTTTTTACCTTATGAACATTCAATACAAAGAAGATTACATTCTGTCATTGCCGGCAAAGCGTACATAAATTTTTCACAAACCAATTTATGCCACCGGAAACCACGTCCCCGGCTTGTTGCTGGACACAAAGTTTAAACGATAGTAAAGTGAAAAGATATGTAGAGTGTGATACTGAACTGTGGGCCCGCCATTGTGCTAAATGTAACGGGGACACATCATTATTTTCTAGCTCGTGGCAAATATATCTCGGGGATTCTATTGAAAGTACACCGCTCCTGGCGCCCGGAGAAATGAGAGCAATAAAATAACCAGATTTTCTATGGCACTTTGCTGCAATTTGTTACAGCTGTAAATTAGATTACCTATGTGTAGTAGCAAAGCTGGCCATACACTGCTTGAATTTCTGCCAAGTTCTGCTGCCTTGCCCAAAATTCCAACAGTGCATGGCCCTGCTGGCTCAACTGGACAAAAGTCAATTGTTCAGTCGACTTTTGACAAAGTAGCTTGTCGGACAAATGTCTCCTGAACAGCACCTGCATCTAATCTGAAGAAGGAATTTCCCCTGATCGCACAGGAGAGTCCTAACACGAGTACCACTCAGTACAGAGCTAAGCCCCGTCCAGTTGCAGTCTGCCACAGACTTTGACAGGTTACAGGTATCAGGGCTGGAGATGTCCCAATACTTTTGACAATATAGTGTATGAGCTATTTGTGATTGGGTTTAGCTTTCTTTTACCTTAATCTTCATATTTAACCCTTAAAAGAGAAGTATGGGAATCGGGGTTATTGCAGATTCATACTTACCTAGGTGAATGTAGCATCGATCCGATGCTGCATCTGTCCCCCGGTACTTCAGCCCACTCTCTGCTGAAAAAGTGTCACAAGAGGGCAAAACAAACTGCACTCCTGTGATCCATAGGAGAAGTACAGCCAAACGAGCTTTGGCTATACTTCTCCTTTAACCCAGCCCTAAAGTCTGCACCTTTAAATATTAAGTCTGTTTATTTTTATTTTTTTTATTATTCAAATAAACCCCCAGCTAGAATTAAACATTAGAAAACAGCTAGGAATGCAATACTCACCTTCTATCTGGAGCTGACCCCTGTAGTATCTCTTTTTAGCCAAAAGAGGCCTTCTTGATGCTGGGGATCAATAAGGAAGACTCAGGATATACTGTGTAGAGTATTATGGGCCGTGCTGCTATGGCTATTTTAGTGATTTAGTTTTTAGCATAAATATATATATATATATAGAATAACATTTTAAGACCATGTTTTGTTTTTAGATGCTAGGATTCACCTATTCATATGCTAACCAACCTGTTGGACTGGTTCATGAAGCTCAGGACAAGAAATTATGTAGTCAGGAAGCGGGGGAGGGTACAAAGGACTTGAACGAGCCATGCGCTAAGGATGCCATGATGACATACCAACAAGGAAGGTCTGTTCCAGAAGAAACTTCTGCAATCGCTCAAATAGCTAGGAGTCCTGGTTGCCTATAGAGAGGGTGAAGCTACAATAACCTGAGTTAAGTAACTTTTAGTGTATTCCTATTGTATAGCTAGGTAATGTGTGTGCAAGTTTGTTGTATGTATATCTGTCAGTCTTGTATTGTATTCCTATAATTGTAATAGTTTGTGTGTACAGCATTTTATTTAGTAAAGGCATAATAATATACTACAGAGGTTGTATTGCTTCATTGCTTCTACAGCAAAGAACCCTAAAAGATGCAAAGCAAAACATGGGTCCTCCCCCAAAAGAGGCATCCCCACAGCACCCTTCATGTATAACTGTAAAATAAGGCTGACTGCGGTTCTTACATCATCACTTTAGCGCCACTCTCTTCATCATCTAGGACTGCCTACCACCAAAAGAGATGGAAAGAAAAAGGGGACCCTACGCATCGCATGACCAGCTTAAAGACTTTATGGAAAGCTAAGAATACCTTTCCAGAAAGTTAAATTCCATGGGTGGTGTTGGGCAGATCCTCCAGGGGGAAGACGGTACCACTTGGGGGAGAGGAACTGGGCCTAGAGTTGGGTTTTTAAAAGCCATAATGGAAGCTCCGCATTTTTATTTTGAGAGGTTCCTTTAAAAACTCCTATTATCTAAAGATCAGGTATTGTGCAGCTATGAACGTCCATCAATTGTTGTTCCAAATTAGATTTTTTTTTTTTTAAGTCCGGAAACACTGCGAGTTAATTAAGATCAATTTTTATATTTGCAGCACAGAGCAACTCGGTCTTCCTTCAGGAAAGGATGTCTTCCTTCCTTTTACTTTTTTTCCTGCCTTCTGATTAATAAGTGGCCAGCAGCACTGAAGTGAATTTTTTAATATCTGTGTTCTTAGAGGGTATCATTTTATCAGCTTAGTCTACCAGGAATATAATTTATTTCAATACTTTTCTTGCAAGATGTGAAACGCACACAAATGAAGGCTGCATATTTAATGCCCTAATTCATTATAATGCCATTGACTTCCCATGGGCCAGACATGGAGGAAAAGGTTGATGAAACCCCTCTAGACAAGGAGAAGACACGATAGTCTATCAGAGAGTCTCAGGAAAAGCTAAAATGAAATCCTATTTATATCTGCCATACTGGTGAGTGTATTTGTATGTGTGTGTTGTCATTCTTATTGGCTAAATAAAAAATGTTGCCATTTAAGTTTTCATCTATTTGGTTCCAATTGTTTTTTATTGTGCATTTTCAGGTTACAAACATTGTTACGTTGCCGTAAGATATGTTAAGAACCATGAGAACATAAAAATACATATAATATTAACAAGGTATTGAAGAGTGACCTAATGTACAAATAAAGTAGATACGATCAAATTTATCATTCTATATGGTATCTCCGAAAAAAAACTTTGTAACAATGTTTCTCAAGTATATAAGTGAATGAGTTTTCATCTATTCATGTGACATATTTGTATTTACTTTTAAAGCGGACCTGTCCTCGGTCCGCTTTAAAGTTGTGACCAAAATGACAAGCAGAGAAGGTCTCTTCACTAGTATTGCCTGTTGGCTCCCAACAGCTGATATTTTCCTCATTACTAAAATAATCGGCCCACCTAATCCCACCCTCCAAAACCCTCATGGTTCAAAATAACCTTTACATACTTTTAATCCGCACTCAGCTCAGGATCCTACAGCTGAGTCATTTCACTTTCTAATAGAGCTTAGTCTCAGAGACGAAGCTAGCCTTTCTCAAACAAGGTTCCTCCTATGGTTTCTAGGGGTTCCTTGAGAAGTGGTTAGTAAATTGATCTCCTGCATAATGGTGCCTGCAAATTTCTGACACCAATACCACTTGGCAATGCCAGTGGTGTGGGACCAGTGTAGCTTTCCCTATTCTTTCTCAGGTAAGAAATCTTTGACTACTTCTCCAAATGGCCGATGTAAGGACCGATCGTCTTACTGACCACTAGTGTCACAGGGAAATTTTTTCACTGGCCACAAGTGTAATGTGGAACCTCTCCCATTGACCACCACCATGGAGTGGTTAATGTACCGTGATTTAATCTTTTTTGAAGGGGTTCCCTGAAACCTGAAAATTATTTCAAGGGTTCACCCAGGGAAAAAAGTAGAGAAAGGTTGGACTAAGTTACACAGTATCTTAGGGTGAAACGTGTCAGTTTGAAAAGCCCGAGTGGCGTGTGGATTGACTCACAGTTAATAAAGTTAATAGCTAATGTACTCTGATAAACCTGTAAACCTCAGACATGAAATATGAACAAAGTATATCCCTCTATAGTGTGCACTTGTCTCAATTAAAAGCACTAAGTGTCATATCTGTCTGCTGCTTCGTTCCTCTGCTATCAGCATGAATCACTTCTGACAAGTTTTCCTGACACCAAGAGAAAAATGGTGACAGGGGAGGGATCTCCAGAAGATTGATAGCCTCAGCTCTGTTCCTGTAAACTGCGTAAAGGGGGGTATGTCTCTTCCCTCCAATCAGCTCTCAGAGCCATCACTAAGCTCGGCAGAGTGTAACTTCAACTCTCCGCCCCCTTTTTTCAGAAATCGCAGAAAAGCTTTATAAATGCAGCACTTTGAATGGATGTAGAGAAGAGAAGACTACAGATAAACAAGTACAACTGCTTCATTTCTGTATATCACCTGAGGGTAGTCCCTCACTTGTTAAATGTAAGGGTTTGCAACCACTTTAATTATTTTTACAGGGGTTCCCTAAGAACTGGAAATTATTTTAAGAGTTCACGCAGGGTAACTAGGTTGATGATGGCTGAACAAATTGATATATTGGAATGAAATGCATCAGTTGGAGAAGCCTAAGTGGAGAAGTTTATTTAGTTTTGTAACCTGGAGTACAGTTCACCGACTTATCCTGATGACTGGTGACCTACTGACTGTTGGGGTAATGAGTAAGAACCAACAGGAGAGAATGAATGATAAATGAATGAGAAGCAACAAAATTCATGCACTGCAGGTTCTCAAGTACAGCTTCCACTCCTGCAAGGAGAACTGTGAACAGCAGAGATATGACATCACAAAATCACTGTCCAATTCTTGTCCAGCAGCCAGAGGCAGCAGTGTCTTAGATCTCAAACTGCAGATATACAGCTGTGAAACTACAGAGCAAGAGTGCCTAGGCAGTCACGTGACCATACCAACTTTAAAGATGGGAATGAGGGACACCTATTAACACAAGTATGTAGGCATAGGACACACACCCGACACACCCCCTTAAAGGATAATTATACAAACAAAAGATTAGTTAAACCCACACGTGATTTTTTTTTTACCACTACTATTTCTTTATACTAGCTTTTGACATATACAAATGCAGCAATTTAGAAATAGTATTTAAGGTTTAGCACTGAAACACTTGAAAGATAAATAGTGACTTTTGTATATAACTATATAGTTCAGACCAAAATGAGGGACAAATGAGGAAGAAAAACGTCCTTCGAAATCAGGGACAGTTGGGAGCTATGACAGTTACATGTCAGGAAGTGTACTGCTATTTTTCAGAAGGAATTTAAGGAAAAAGGTAAAAAATCCCAGGGTATTGAGCTTTTTTTAGATGTTTTAGATAGCAAATCTTTAGTTCAGGTATATGTTAAAGGAAATATATAATAGTTCATAATTATTTTTTTTATTATGGTCAGAACTAAAAAAAAAATATATATATTTTTAGTTTAAAATATGAAATATGGCATGTGAATATTTTGTAATTTAACCCCTTCCCGAGTTAAGAGTTTCTTAATGCCGGGAGGCAGAGGTTAGCATTTGGGTCATGTGACCCTGTGATTGACTGTCACAGCAGACACATGATCGGAAAGCCCCCAATCGCAAGTGTGCATCTGGAGCTTCCCGGTCCCCGCTGGTAAGTGTGCTTTGGGCGCACGCTCTCAGCACAGAAAGGTGTTTACATAGGGCTGAATATATTCATCTTTTCAGCGTTAAAGCCCATCCGTCAAGAGGCCGCATATATGAATACCATCTGCGGGATTTAAATCCAGCCAGCAGGTGACTCTCTAAGTGCCATTTTTTTGTTTACTTGTCTATCCTTGTCTGATTTACTGAGAAAAGGATGTTGCTTACATATTATTTTAAAAAGTAGTATTTACATTCTAACTTTCTAAAGACTTAGTTTCCCTACCTTTTTACTCTCTAACATTCTAACATTCTAACATTCTATCTAACATCATCAGAAGCCCTCTGCTTACTTTTCCAATAATGATAGAAGGAGAAAGAGTCCTTTAGGCAGCCCTATGCTTGGTGATTTGGGCACATGCATGGAAATTACATATGGCATGAACAATCACATGTCAAAGGTAAATATAAAACCACATTATAAACCACATTATAGATGGAGGCTTCTGGGGAAAGGAGGGGCACAGGGGAAGGAGGGGCAAGCTTGGAGTTGGACTTTAAAGGACTCCTGTACAATGCTTCAGTTATAGAGAAGGAGTCTGAAAGTAAACAACCTCTGCTGTGCTATTTCGTTTGAAAACCTGCGACACTCCCTAAATGCCTATTTTATAAAAGTATTATAAAACAGATATAAAAAAAAAGTTTAAAATCTCATGGCTAGAGTTACATGATATTGTTAAAGCTAGAGAACCATTTAGGCCTTGACTTGAATTCACAGAAACTTTTGCTGATAGATCTCAGCTACAAGAGTGTGGCCATGCTAAAAAATTACACTCACTATACGTTTTCTGTTTTTGGGTCCTTAGTCACAATTTCAGTACCTTTTCTTGACAGGTCATTACATGTAATGGCTCTGGCATCAGCTGGCACCATTAAAAGGAACCTTTCAGCTTTGTATAGCACCAGGAGAAATGTCTACATGCCAGCGGGAGAGGCTGACAGCTTCTTGAGTGAGGAAAATAAAGACAGATCAATCTGGCCCAGATTTCAGACCTCCGACAGACCCCTCACTTACATGTTGTTTATTTTCTCTACAGTTTTGTACTTGTTATGACAGCTTGCTATTCATTTTAACCCAATGGCGAGTTTTTCATAACATAGACTGGTAAATCACCATTTGATCCTTAATATGGGTTCATAAAGCTATGCATGAGTGTCTGCCATTTTGCAGGTTAAGAGATAGGATGTAACTAGAAGAAACCATGTTGTGGCTTAAGGCTTCAGTAGAATTAGGATATCACTATCATTAGAAGCAAAAAAAGTATACTATTTTCATAATTTTCACAAAGTAAACCAAGGAAAAGAACTATATACATATTAGTTGCCACATCCCATATAAAGCAAAATAATGACATCCTATTAATTAATGGTGGTTTGTCTAGCTTATTTGTAAAGTTCTGTTATATTAGTTTAATGTGTAATCAAGGGAAAATTGAATATTTAGCAGTTAAACTGGTACAAGATAGCCTGCCAAGTGTCTTCTATCTACTTTTGCAGTAGTTTTGCAACTAACCACCCTGCTGTGTAACTGTGACTCCTACTTTCAAAGCCTGTGATAATGCAAGTCAATAAGTCTAAACTTCACCCTACAATGTCCTTCAGCATTATCAAGATCCAAAATTCATTGTTGCCACAGACTTAGCTTGTTCTTCAAGTTGTCAAGCCACTCCTCTCTAGGAGATTTGAGCAATCCAAATTTTTAAAGTCATAATCAATCTCCATTGGTTTCCTCAAGAAGCTTAGAATGCTGGTGGCCATTGTTTTCAGTGGAGAAAGTTGTACACACGATGGTGACAGTTAGAGCCTACACTCCTTGAAGGATTAAGAAAAGTCAGTTTGATTTGAGGAGAGTCATTGGCGCATTCTTCCATTTTCAATAGGAAGGGCCCTCCATGTTTCCCATGTCTATTATGCCCTGTACACACGATAGGATTTTCCGATGGAAAATGTCTGATAGGACCTTGTTGTCAGAAATTCCGACCGTGTGTGGACTCCATCACACATTTACCTTAGGAATTTCCGACACACAAAGTTTGAGAGCTTGCTATAAAATTTTCCGACAACAGAATCCGTTGTCGGAAATTCCGATCATGTGTACACAAATCCAATGCACAAAGTTCCACGCATGCTCAGAATAAATTAAGAGACGAAAGTTATTGGCTACTGCCCCCTTTATAGTCCTGATGTACGTGTTTTACGTCACCGCGTTCAGAACGATCGGATTTTCCGACAACTTTGTGTGACCGTGTGTATGCAAGACAAGTTTGAGCCAACATCCATCGGAAAAAATCCATGGATTTTGTTGTCGGAATGTCCGATCAATGTCCGATCGTGTGTACAGGGCATTAGTCTGGAGTTGAGACTTATTTAGCAGATATCTCCCTCTCTCCTTCTACAGAGTTTTATTATAAACTGAGAATTGACATTTTCTTTTTGTAGCTATATGGGTGGAATGGATTAAGGTCCATCCCACTTTACATTTGTTCTAGACCCAAGAACCCTCAACAGAATGTACAAGGCCATTAATGTGCGTGCCTATTTTCTTCATCAAAATACATGACATATAAACTTATGGGGGGATATTTACTAAAACTGATGCATACAAAATCTGGTGCAGCTGTGCCTAGTAATCAATCAGCTTCTAACTTCAGCTTATTCAATTAAACTTTGATAATAAAACCTAGAAGCTGATTAATTGCTATGCACACCTGTACCAGATTCTGTGTGCACCTGTTTTAGTAAGTCACCCCCATAGTGTCCTTCTGAGAGAAATTCATAGATATTAGTAAGGCCCTTTTCACACGGCAAGCTCGCTTTGATCTGCCTGTCCGTTTTTCAGGCAGATCCGAGCGCCATTCATTGGCTCCTATGGGGAGATGGATGTCAGCGGAGATGTGCCTGCTGACACCCGTCTGCCATCCAATCCGCTAAAATCAGAAGTATGGTGATACATTCGGGTGGATCCATCTGGGTGGATCTAATCGGTTGAGATCTGATGAAAAGGGACATGCTGTCCGTTTTCGTTCAATTCCTCCATAGGAATCAGCGGCGCTCTGACAGGCCCCTCCCCGCTCAGTGAGCAGAGACAGACCTGTCATTCGCCAGCTCAGCAAAGATCAACAGAGAGATCACCTGCTGAGCTGGCGGACTCCGCTGAGCGGATGAGACTCGTGTGAATGAAGCCTAAAACACACATACAATTAACACCGATAGGCCTTGACCTGTAGCATCACCCTCATGGCCTTCCCCTCTTCAGTACTACCATGACGCTTCCCCATCTGCTAATTCCCCTTCATAACATGAACCTTTTTATTCCTACAATGTTGGTAGGCTAGTATTCCTTGACCCCCTCCGTTAGTTGTACTCCCACAAATCTTTCCCTTCCTCCATGCTTGCAGACCCTTTTCTCAATGCTCTTTTCCTCCAACATAGTTCAATATTCTTTGACCCTCTCCATTAACTCATCTTTATGATGTGCTAACTGCATCAGAATCATCCTTTTCTTCATCAGTACTACCATGACCCTTCTAAAATTCTGGCAGATACCTCTGAGGAAGCCCCAACCAGGAACTCAAGACATCAGATTTGGATCTGACCCTTTTTTTTACATCATCACTAGGGATGCACCGATACCGATACTTTGTGGTGCAATTTGCGTCAATACAAAATGAATGGGTGCAAAACGCGCTGCAAAGAACAGGAATGCAGTGCGATTTACCCCACCACTCCTGTGTGTTTGTGTGTCAACCCAGTATAGAAAGAGAAGATTCATCAAGTGGGCAGTTTATTAAAAATCTTTATAACTCACATTAAAGGTCAAATCCAACTCTGCATAATTTCCCTGTCCCACCGATGATAGAAAACCACGGCCACTAGAGGTGCTCACAGGGCTGGAGGAGATGTATAGGCAGTCCACCCCCAAGCTGACATCACTTCCACCCTATACCCACAGTGGTCCCCGAAGTTCTTCTCCAGCCCTGTGAGCACCTCCATTGTTTTCTATCATTGGCGGAACAGAGATACTATGCAGAGTTGGAGTTGACCAGATATGTACTTTAATGTGAGTTATAATAATATTTTTAATAAACTGCTCCCTAGATGGTGCTTCCCATCCTATACTGGGTTCACACACACTACACATAGGAGCAGTGGGGGAAATCGCAAGAGATTCAGACAAGAATTGCACTGCATTCCTGTTCAAATGTGATTATTTGCAGTGCAATTTGTGCCCATTCATTTTGTATAGACGCAAATCGTACCATAAAGTATTGGTACTCGGTATCAGCGAGTACTTGAACAAAAGTATAGGTACTTGTACTTGCTGATAAAAAGAAACAGTATCTGTGCAACCCTAGTCACCATCACGTAGTGATCTGCGACACCCACCAAAGTAATTTCTACAGCAGCACTGTTGTATTTTAATCTATGCACTACTTTATGCTTTTCTTGTGGGCATGTGTTCTAGTATTTTTTCTCAATAAAGTCCCAAGGAGAGCATTTAATTCAACTGAGGGAAAGGTTGTCATTCTTGGGAAACCCAGGCATTGGGAATCATAGGTGGAATTGCCCTGGTTTGATGGAGTAATAAAAGATGTAGATTGGCCAGTGTATGGGGTGCTGTTCTATAAGAGAAGCCATTTGGAGCTGACCCTGTATGACCTTCTATAATTTAGAGGCCTCTTGCTGGGTGAGCATAATAAAAGAGTGCAACGTAGAGGGGAAGGAGTGGGATTTCAAGCATTGATTCACTATTGTCATACTTTTTTGAAACCTGAGATATAGTTGTGGTAAAATATGTTTCACCACACACATTTATATAGTTAAGATTTATTTCACATTCGTTTGAGGACTCCTTTGGTTTAGTTATAATAAAACCGTGGAGCTGTTGATCCAGCAACCTCCCTTCCTACTCGCACCACCGCTCATATGTATGCCCATAGGTGTGCGCAGCCTATTGTATTAGGGTGTGCACCTCAAAGTTCCAACACATATGCCTTTGTGACACATTAACCAGGCTCTTCCCCACTCATCATCCTAAAACAATGGGGGGGGGGGGGGAGCAGGTGCAGCACACCCCGGGGGACCTGGGCAGCAGAAAGAAAAGGAACTGGGACAAGAGGGGTGGCATACATTGGTACCAATCCCCTGTATTTTCCTCCCGTGGCAGCTGAATATCGGCGAGAGGAAGAGGAGGAGAAGCCTACTTTCATCTGCTGCAGAAGAAAATACAGATCGGTCCCTTAATTTCCACTCCAACCGCCTATCCTGTCCATGTTCTGGGGGTCGGCAAGTAAAGATCATGGCTTACCTTTCACCTGCCCACAATTGATGGGTTGCCAACTCCAGGATTAGGGTGTGCCCAGGCACACCTGGCACACCCCTTGCGCACGCCTATGTGTATGCCACTAACAATATCATCCTTCCCCAACTGCCACCCTGGACAGATATTGTCCTGAGAAGGAGGTACATCAAGTCAAAGTGCAACCAAAGGTATTATTACCATCTGGTCCTTCAGCCAAAAAGCTGCCTGTGATCCCCAAAAAAGGGCTATATTAGATATAGAAACCAGGCACCCAACGGACAGTTGGTTTTGCACCCACAAAGATATGCCCTCACATTGTTCACTCATCAGCTGCTTTTTACAAAGAACCATAACATATAGATTATGGAAAATTTACTTACAACTCAACAACTAAATGACAACCCTGGCTTTTGATCCTTTGAAAGGTAAAACAGCACCCAACCGAAATTAGAACTTAAATACAAGTAAAGAGACTATAGAAGTAATAATCAGGCTATGTGCCAAATCAGAAACTTCTACAGTTGGTGCAATCTATATTTTGTTGCAGAGTCACCTTAAAGGTATGCATTTGCCAAGAAGACAATTTCCACATTATGCACTAAAGATCGGCAAATCTAGCATAGTAAGCACGTGCCTTCATCGGTTCTTAATAAATATACTCATACCGAGCCCATGAAATGTTACAGGTAGCTGATAAAATTTGACAAAATTTGAATTTGAATGTCTTTGAGTACCCAGACGCATGGCAGGTCACCTTCCCCTAAACAATATACAGTCAGTCCATAACCAAATGTTTATTTCATGTGTCGCATTTATCATGATTTACTCTGATAAAAATCCAGCAAACAAATATATCACATTCCTGTGTTCAACTTGTTTATGATAGTAATAAATGAGCCTGTGTATTTCTGTCTACCTGTCCAGAGAAGGAACACACTTTATTATAGCAGAGGAGACGCGAATCTTGGATCCCTCAAGGTTCAAGAATGTGGGGATTACAGCTAAGGACGATAAATCAATGTCATCACAATTATTAAGGGGGAGAAATTTCACTTTAAGATGTATTAAAGTCACACTATTCTCTGGGCATATCATATGTACTTACAGCCGGGCCATCAATCAATGGCTCTCTCGGCGGATACTCTCATAGGAGAACACTGTTCTAAAATCAATTCTATACAGGCTGGGTATTCCGTGCGCTGCCTCCTGACAGCGTCCTTCCTACCAAGATCTCTTTCCCTGATTACCAGGTGATGACTCAAATGGATAACTCGGGAGCTTGTCTTATCTGGAAACAAGGCTTAAAGAGCCAAAATAAGACTGCAGAGTACATTACAACATGCAATGATGGACTGCTGAGTTTATCCGCTACAAAATCATACCTTTATTGCATGTATATTGCTTAAAGGGGAATTTCATTTTTTTTTTTTTTAACATGGCCATTGTCAAGTGCCAGGTTCACCAGGTAGTTAACTAAAATCAGTTGTAAAGGTGTAAAAAAAATGCTACCTTCCCATTATGTACTAATTAAAATATCACGTATTAAAAAAAATAAACATGATATATACAGTATATACCTATATATATATATATATATATATATATATATATATATATATATATATATATACCTATATACTGTATATGTATTAAATACACACACACACATTTAATCTGGTGTCAGGCTCTTGCAATACCCTGTACAACAGAGCTCAGAATAGGAGTGGGTGAAGCAGCACAAGCAGACATTCAGATGTGCTGTAATGCTCATGTGCTAACAAGGAACATGCTGATAGGAGAAAAAGGCAGAACTGACCAGGTTGTTAACTAAAATCAGCAAAAGTGTTTTTAGACCAGCTAGAAAACAGCGATAGTAAATTAGAACTCTTGCAGAATTGAACAATAGTGAATCATGGGGAAATTAGTTTTATTATTATTATATTATTATTTTTTATAATTATTTATAGTTATTTATTATATTAAAATTTATGATTTTTTGTTTCAAACTTTATCATACCCGGGATGTCTACTAGACTCTTGTTTGGACAGATTTAAGTGTGTTATTATTAAGAATTACAGACCTACAAAATAAAATGCCAAACTTCTATGCAAAACAATTGTACCGCTTTGAGACGCAAAAATCTGACATAATCATACCGCCAGGGTGGCTACAGAGGAGTTCCAGTCATTTTTGTGTTTATTAAAAGCCAGCAACTACAAAAACTGTAACTGCTGACCATAGGTGTGCGCAGCCTATTGCATTAGGGTGTGCACCCCAAAGCTCATATGTGTGCTTATACTGTATATATAGGGCAGTAGGGCAATGGACAGTGTCAGTAAGGCAGAGGTTGGTGTCAGTAGAGCAGTGGACGGTGTCAGAAGGGCAGAGATTGTTGTCAGTAGTTTATTTTTCACAGGGAACGGAGCCTGGCACATAGAGACTTCGGGTGGAGGGAAGAGCCCGCAGACACAGCGCGGGGACATTGCAGGATCCCGGGGAAAAGGTAAGTAACCTGGACCAGGATCCTGCAACGTAATCCTGAGTGTGGCTCGGGATTACCGCTAATGGTACTGAAATTTAACCCTGAGCCACACTCGGGAAAACCGCCAGGGAGGTTAAAGTAGAACTATTGGCAAAACTTTTTTTTTCATTTTTGGATAGAGCAAGGGTTGGTTGTAACCCCTGTGAAATTTTTTTCCACCATCTCTGTCCCATTGCGGAGATTTCCCTTAATTTCCTGTCCCATAGCCAAACAGGAAGTGAGAGGAAATCCCTGCAAATTAAGGGAATTCTTTGGGGACCTCCAGGTCACCAGGTTCTTTGGGGACTCCACATTGGAATATTTCCCCTCTATTACTTTTCTGGGGACAACCCAGCTGTTGAACTTGATGGACTTGTGTCTTTTTTCAACCAGACTAAATGTACACTCAAAATTTGGGATTTTCTTTCACTATTAATTATAATGGTTTAATTATAACAGGACTAATAGAGAGGGGGGGGGGGGGGCAGGGGCACAGACCCCCTAACAGGGGCACAGACTGCAATAATAGCTGACAGGTGTTCCAATTCCTCTCCAATACTAAAAAAAAAAGTTTTGCCTTTATTTATATTGTGCCAACATTTGTAATGCGGTATGAGGGGATACCTTCGTCCCAACAAGATAGAGGAGAAGTTTTTTTTAGGGGAGGCTGAAATGAACTTTGATGTTACCAAAAAAAAATGCTTGGGATAACAAAGATAGGTATATATTTTTTTACATTTTATTACAATCACAATTTAAAATACATAGGTTTAAAAGAAGGACAAAGCAAAGGGGCTCTATATGGTCACAATTGATCAATTGTAACCATATAGGGCCTTTTTGCTTTGTCCTTCTTTTAAATCTATGTATTTTAAATTGTGATTGTAATAAAATGTACACATTTTTAATACCAAGCTTTATGTATTTGTATATATATGTATATGTATGTATAGGTACCATCAAAGTCCATTTTAGCCTCCCCTAAAAAAAACTTCTTCTCTAAAGTTTTGCCTTTAGTTATACTTTAACTTCTGGCATATATAGGACAAAATTTATTGCAGCTCTGTATTTAATAATGAATTGCTATTTTTTTTGTAGTGTAAGCACCCAATTTTAATCTGGTGTCAGCCTCTTGCAAAACCTGTACAGCAGAGCTCAAAATGGGAGAAGACGAAGCAGCACAAGAAGATGGTCAGATGTGCTGTACAGTAATGCTCATGTGATAACAAGGAAACATGCTGATAGGCGAAAAGAGCAGAGTGATACATGAGACATGAGCTGCTGCTTCTCCTTTCACTGTCCAGTCACAGAGGAAAGACAACATCTGCAAGTGTTACATAATGTGACACTAAGCAATATCCTTATTCTCCAAAAATAATCCGTACACATCCACTACTTAATGGCTCTGTAATTCGTTTTTTATGAAATCATCTCTTACTGTGTTTTTTCCCCTTGTAATGTCCCCCATGAGCTCTCAAACCACTCCTTTTCCCACTCAATTCTGAACATGTGTACTGCTCTATGCACACTACAAATCCATCCACTTAGTCCATAGTCCATCTCAGAAGTGAGGAGAGGGAGTGGCCAGTGGCGTCGCTAGGGGGGTGCGGGCCGCACCCGCCAGAAGGGTGACGCCCGGTCCGCACACACCTACACTGATCTGTGTCTCTCTCAGTGGAGCAAAGCCGCCTCCTCCCTCCTCTCTGTTTAGACATACACATGAGGATGGAGTCCGAGGAGGGACACACCGCTGTGAATATCCCGCGCTGTTCTGAGGTCTGAGCAGTGTATTGTATCTATAGATGGACATGTGCTGGGGACGCTATGGGAGGGGAGAGGGGGCCTACTAGCACAAGTGGAAAGGGGGGTCTGCACTGGGGGGGTATTTATGCTGATGGGGGGGTCTGCACTGAGGGGTGTCTATGCTGATGGGGTGTCTGTCTATACTGATGGACGAGGGGGTCTGCACTGAGGGGGGTCTATGCTGATCGGGGGTCAGCACTGAGGGGGGTCTATGCTGATGGAGGAGGGGGTCTGCGCTGGGGGGGTGTCTATGCTGATAGGGGGGGTCTGCACTGGGGGGGTGTCTATTCTGATGGAGGGGGGTCTGCACTGAGGGGGTCTATGCTTAGTTAGTAAGGTTGAATAAAGACACCAGTCCATCCAGTTCAACCTGAGTGAGTGTGGGTGCGTGTCTACAATTGTCTATATCCCTATACATTACATACATCACACACTCACATCGGTCTCTACCCTCAAGGAGCCCACAATCCAAGGTCCCCAACTCACATTCATATACTAGGGCCAATTCTTTTTGGACAGAAGCCAAGTAACTTACCAGCATGTCTTTGGAGTGTGGGAGGAAACCGGAGTACCCAGAGGAAACCCACGCAGGCACAGGGAGAACATGCAAACTCCAGGCAGGTAGTGTCATGGTTGGGATTCGAACCAGGGACTCTTTTTACTGCTAGGTGAGAGTGCTACCCACTACACCACTGTGTCGCCCCATGCTGATGGAGGGGGGGTCTGCATTGGGGGGTCTATGCTGATGGGGGGTCTATACTGATGGAGGGGGGTCTGTACTTAATGGGGGGTTTATACTGAGGAAAGGGGGTCTGTACTGAGTGAGGGGGGGTCTGTATTTAGTGGGGGGGTCTGTACTTAATGGAGGTGGGTCTGTAGTTAGTGGAGGGGGGTCTGTATTGAGGGAGGGGGGTCTGTACTGAAGGGGGGCTATAGTTGGTGGAGGGGGAGGTGACATCAATTTGTTCCGCATCGACACCAACCCTAGTGATGCCACTGAGGGTGGCTACACTTCTTTATACGGTGGGATCATGGAGAACTAACACAGCAACCCTCTAAGAGGAAGTCAGATCACAGAAGCAGGAGTCTGGAGAATTGGAGGAGGCTGAGAGCAATAGAATTGACTTTTGTGAGTTAAGAATACATACTTCAATAGAGCTCTTTTTTTAGCAGAGTTTAGTGTCAATTTTACTGCAGCAGAAAAAAAATCAAGTCTCTCCTAATCACTAGCAGTAAAATGAAATGCCGGGGTATCTGTTCACACTTACACACACACAGATAGACAAATACAGTATTCTTATAGTCTCTTACTCATCACCTGGATAATGTAGGATCACAGATATTGGATTTCATTTTTATGTCAAGGGTATTTGAAATCCGGGAATGTCACTGATGCCTATAATTGTTCTGGGGAAGGAAGTGCTTCCAAATGTTACTCATGGTTCCATAAAATCTATTTAAAGAAATGTTTGGGAAAAAAAATTGCAGTCAGTCATTAACCCCTCTTAACCTTATCTCTTCCTCTGTTTGTGAATATTACGCTCTGTGATCAAAGGTTTTCTTTTTTTAAAACAGGAATAGACTGTACTTGTTGCATCTATTAGCCAATCAGTGTTCATTCTCCCATGCTCCAGTGCAAACAAGTACCCCTTAACCACTTACATACTGGGCTCTTTTACCCCCTTCCTGCCCAGGACAAAGTTCAGCTTTTAGCGCTGTTGCACTTTGAATGACAATTGCATAGTCAGGCAACACTGCACCCATATGACATTTTTATCATTTTTTTGAGACAGATAGAGCTTTCTTTCGCTGCTATTAAAAAAAAAAAAAGACAAAAAATTTTGAAAAATAAAATGTTTTTCTTAGTTTGTCTTATAGAATTTTGTAAATAAGTAATTTTTCTCCTTCACTGATGTGCGTTGATGAGGCTGCACTGATGGGCACTGATAAGGTGGCACTGATGAGGAGGCACTGATAGGTGGCACTGATGGGCACTGATAGGCGGCACTGACAGGCACTGATAGGCAGCACTGATAGGTGGCACTGATAGGCGGCAATGATAGGCATCACTGATAGGCACTGACAGGCAGCACTGATGGGCACAGACAGGCAGCACTGATTGGCACTGATAGGCGGCACTGATTGGCAGCACTGATTGGCACTAGTTGGCAGTACTGGTGGGCACTGATTGGGAGCACTGTTGGGCACTCTTGGGGCTGCACTGTTAATCAGGGCACTAATTATCAGTGTCCTGATTATCAGTGTAGATGTCCTCTGTGTGGATTTGCCAGTTATCGGCTTTCCTCTCCTCACAAGCAGACAGCGTGAGGAGAGGAATGCTGATAACCCGCAAAGCCTATTTACACTGTGATCACCTGGCTCTTTCTCGCAAACTGTAATTAGCTGTGTTCCAAGGACATAGCAATGACAGATGCCTGTGAATGCACACCGCAGGAGACGGGCGAGAAGCGCGGGAGGATGTCAATAGGCACTCTCCTGGCAATGTGTGACCGCGCTGTAGTCGTCATTCGGCTAAAGCGGTCGTGAAGGGATTAAAGGGTTATAAATCCTTACATATATCCAGTGTCGTGACTGGCGTCAGGTTATACACAGAAATGAAACAAATCATCCTATATAAGTTGTATCTGTTTATCTGCAGTCTTCTCTTCTCTACATCCATTAAAAGTGTATCATTTTAAAGCTTGTCTGAGAGTTCAGAAAAAAGGGGATGGAGAGCTGAAGTTACAATCTGCAGAGCTAAGTGAGGAGTACTCCAAGATCTGATTGGAGGGACGAGAGACACGCCTCTTCAAACTGCACACAGGGACAGAGCTAAGGCTGTAACTCTGCTGGAGATTCCTCCCCTGTCACCATTTTTCTCTTGGTGCCAGGAAAACTTATCAGAAGTGACTCATGCTGGTAACAGAGGAAGGAAGCAGCAGACAGAAATTACACTTAGTGCTCCTAATTGAGACAAGTACACACTATAGAGGGATATGCTTTGTTCATATTTCATATCTGAGGTTTACAACCACTTTAAAGTCTAATGCCGCGTACACACGAGCGGACATTACGGCGGACTTTGCCCGGCGGACTTTTCGACGTACTTTCCGACGGACTTTGTGAATGAACGGACTTGCCTACACACAATCCACCAAAGTCCGTCGAATTCGTACGTGATGACGTACGACCGGACTAAAACAAGGAAGTTCATAGCCAGTAGCCAATAGCTGCCCTAGCGTGGCTTTTTGTCCGTCGAACTAGCATACAGACGGCGGACTTTTCGACCGGACTCGATTTCAACGGATAAATTTAAAACAAGTTTCAAATCTAATTCCGTCGAACTTTTGAGAAAACAAAGTCCGCTGGAGCCCACACACATCGAATTGTCCGACGAAATCCAGTCCGCCGGGCAAAGTCCGCCGTAATGTCCGCTCGTGTGTACGCGGCATAACTCCAAGTTTCATCTCACTTTAATTAGTTCAAGCCAAGCTGGCCCAAACAAACTTTCCTTTTTTAAGAAATGCAGGCAGTGTGAGCAATGTATAAACTGTATGTACTACCATCAGCTACATACAGTATACAGAGCTGTGTTACTGCAGAGGTACAGGGACTTCCCATCCCATTCCCAGAACAAAATTGCGTCAGGCTGAGCTCTGCTTAGCCATTCACAGGAAGCTTTGTATTTTATGAATTAATACAAGGGTTCCTCTGATTGGCTGAGGTATTGGCTGAGCAATAAAAACATTACAGGTGTTCTAATCCCTCTCCACTCTATCCAATACTAAAAACAATGAGCCACAGTTGCACTTTAAGGTTAGGTTTACACTGTTGCAGGTGGATGCGGGTGAAGGACCACGTGTAAATTGCTCGTGTTCCAGTATCCACGAACACCCATATCTTCTCCAGACACACAGGGGTGCCTTTCATTCTTAAAGGTACCCCCATGGATCTTAAAACTTAGCATTTTCAGGTGTGGGAAACTGCATGTCATTCCCGTGTGACTGACATTTATTTATTTTTTTAATTACATTTATTTCATACTAGCGGGGGATAACCATCTTCCTTTTGGATAAAGGCCCTGGCTGGGTAATTAGCCGCAGGCTCCTTAAAGCTTTCCTTCTGGTAAGCGCACAATTCATGTGGTGGAGGTACACTGTTGTCAAGAGGTGTTATTCTTAAGAACTCACTTTATGTGCTATATATGGACTGTTTATTACCTATGTCTCATTTATACACAACCATTGATTTGGATTAATTCATTTTTTTATTTTTCATTTTTGCACTTATTTGGTCACGTTTTGGTCAGCGCTGCTACTTTGTACTATTTATCTGTTTCTGTGTGTATCTCATGGTTTTAACATCTGCTTTTTCTACATAGTTTTTTGTATTTTTTATTTGTTCTTCAGTGCGGTATTTTTCCACTGTTTTACATTTTATTCATCATTTTTCAAATGGTAAAATGCCGAAATGCCCCCAAAAAAATCAAAAATAGAAAGGAAGAAAAAAAAAAATATCAATGACTTAAATTTTTGATTACATTATGACACTTAACCATTTTTTAAAATATATAAATATATATATATGGATTAGGCATACATTATAATTATTGTAAATACCATATATTACAATTCCAACAAAACACACACTAACAAATATAACAACAAGCCATTGTCCACACCAAACAGCAATCAGACATATCACTTAAATCAATAACCAGCAATATACATTTTTACTACCATTTAGAAAAAAAAAAAATTAAAAGTCAGTAGCTACAAATACTGCAGCTGCTGACTTTTAATAATCGGACACTTACCTGTCCCAGGTTCCAGCGATGCGGGGGATCGAAGCCCCCGCTTGTCCCCCCCTCCGCTCGGCGGCGCCGGAATTTTAACTGTGGGCGCCTGGCTGTGGCTTCACAGCCGGGCACCCACTGTGCATGCGCGAGCCTCGCCGTGCACCGTCACTGGTCGCGCAATCATCTGGAACCGGTCACGTGTCCCATATGATTGACAAGAGGGAGGGGGGAGAGGCGATCTCCCTTCCTGCGCCGAGGGAAGTGAGGTCAGGAGCCCAGGCACCTAAGGAGGCAGACTACGAGGGACCCTCTAGCAACAGGCATTTAGAGGTGAGTGAAAAAATATTTTTCTCCAAATGTTTTTTTTTTTACTTTTTTTAAGCACATTACTAATTTTTTTTTTTTAGGGGGTGGAACTCCACTTTAAGTTTAAGATTGCCCAGACTATTAGTAATATCAGCTTTAATGTACCATTTCTTATATTTAAATGTTAACATAAAATGTTGTATCACCTCCAAATCTAGAGTATAATCTATCAATGGTTTCCCCCTCTTAAAAAAGTGTTTAATTTGAGAATAACATGAACGAATGCTGCCTCAGAATATTATATTTCATAGAGATCTTTTTAAAAAGACTTCAATGAGTAAGGATTACTATGGTATATTTGACCTGCTGTAATCAACCCATTTTGCCTCCAGGTTTGAAAAGCTACATGACTGTAATTTTAACAAGGCGCCAGGACCTTTTCCCTATGTTTTCCCGCAGGAACAGCAGCCCATTCAAATAAATGGGCTGCTGTGCCCGTGCAAATGCAAGTCACACACAACTTGACAGTGTGAACCTAGCGTAAGCGCCTTCCTGTTATTTTTTAAGCAAGATGAAGCTACAAGGTATGCAGAAGTGATTTATTCTTCCCCTGCTCTGTATGATTCTGTACAGAGTTTTGATTATAGAGAAAAAGTCTGAAAGCAAAAATCTACTGTTGAGCTCTCTTTTAAAAAAAAAAACCATAAGGCTCTGCAAAACATGTGCAATAGGTGCATCCTGTATTAATGGCTTACAATTTAAAAAATAACATAAATGCAGAAAAAAATATATAAAATTATAAAAAAAAATTCATTGAAAACAACCCAAAACAAATATACTTTTTTGTTTAACCATATCATTTAATAAATCATGAGCTGGGATTAAAGCTGCACAGGAAAAAAATATACACTATATTGCGGGAAAGTAATTGGACGCCTGCCTTTACACGCACATGAACTTTAATGGCATCCCAGTCTTAGTCCGTAGGGTTCAATATTGAGTTCCAACTATGGACCTTGCTTTGTGCACTGGTCCAAATCATTTGGTGGAGGGGGGATTATGGTGTGGGATTTTTTTTTTACAGGGGTTGGGCTTGGCCTCTTAGTTCCAGTGAAGGGAACTCTTAAGGCATCAACATATAGTTACATAGTTACATAGTAGGTGAGGTTGAAAAAAGACACAAGACTATCAAGTCCAACCTATGTGTGTGATTATGTGTCAGTATTACATTACATATCCCTGTATGTTGCGGTCATTCAGGTGATTATCTAATAGTTTCTTGAAGCTATCAATGCTCCCCGCTGAGACCACCGCCTGTGGAAGGGAATTCCACATCCTTGCCGCTCTTACAGTAAAGAACCCTCTACGTAGTTTAAGGTTAAACCTCTTTTCTTCTAATTGTAATGAGTGGCCCCGAGTCTTATTAAACTCTCTTCTGCGAAAAAGTTTTATCCCTATTGTGGGGTCACCAGTACAGTATTTGTAAATTGAAATCATATCCCCTCTCAAGCGTCTCTTCTCCAGAGAGAATAAGTTCAGCGCTCGCAACCTTTCCTCATAACTAAGATCCTCCAGACCCTTTATTAGCTTTGTTGCCCTTCTTTGTACTAGCTCCATTTCCAGTACATCCTTCCTGAGGACTGGTGCCCAGAACTGGACAGCATACTCCAGGTGCGGCCGGACCAGAGTCTTGTAGAGCGGGAGAATTATCATTTTATCTCTGGAGTTGATCCCCCTTTTAATGCATGCCAATATTCTGTTTGCTTTATTAGCAGCAGCTTGGCATTGCATGCCATTGCTGAGCCTATCATCTACTAGGACCCCCAGGTCCTTTTCCATCCTAGATTCCCCTAGAGGTTCTCCCCCCAGTGTATAGATTGCATTCATATTTTTGCCATTATTTTACATTTTTCTACATTAAACCTCATTTGCCATGTAGTCGCCCACCGCATTAATTTGTTCAGGTCTTTTTGCAAGGTTTCCACATCCTGCGGAACATACCAAGACATTTTGGAAAATGTTATGCTCCCAACTTTGTGGGAACAGTTTGGGGATGGACCCTTCCTGTTCCAACATGACTGCGCACCAGTGCACAAAGCAAGGTCCATAAAGACATGGATGAGCGAGTTTGGGGGAGGAAGAACATTACTGGCCTGCACAGAATCCTGAATTCAAACCAATAGAACACCTTTGGGATGAATTAGAGTGGAGACTGCGAGCCATACCTTCTCGTCCACATCAGTGTCTGACCTCACAAATGCGCTTCTGGAAGAATGGTCAAACATTCCCATAGTCACACTCCTAAACCTTGTGGACAGCCTTCCTAGAAGGGTTGAAGCTGTTATAGCTGCAAAGGGTGGGCCAACTCAATATTGAACCCTACGGACTAAGACTGGGATGTCATTAAAGTTAAGTATAGCGCAAACTGTTGGCGCTATATAAAACCTGTATAATAATAATAATAATAATGATGTGTGTGTAAAGGCAGGCGTCACAATACTTTTGGCAATATAGTATATGTTCTTTCCTTTCTCCAATCTATGGGCAGCAAGCTACATGACTGGCGCTTTACCGTTCCAGATAATAATTCGCAGCACATTTAAGGCTATGTTTTATTTAACAGCATGCACTCTCTCAAATAGCGAAATGATCTATGTTAATTATTTCACCATTGACTTTTTACCATGTAGAAAAATATATTTAATGAAGTCATTTATATCCATCCGAAACCCATTCATTACAGAGAACACCTCCTATTCATGTAACAAGGGTGAAACGGAGAATTTACAAATGAACTTCTGTAATACGTAGCCTGAAACATTTGTAATACCTGATGGTATAAAACTTCCTATTATTGATCTGTATGTCTTTGCGAGGAGAATGGACTCTGAGAGGCACTGGTGGCATCCAGCTTAAACAGATCAGTCAATGAAATTGATTATATCTTTCAAAATGTCAAATAAAACAATGCTTTTAATTTAAATTGAAAAAAACAAAGATGTTATCATTACCAGGCTAATGCATCAAGACCGGCATGCTCTTTTGTTTATCCTAGTGTGTTATTATGTTGATTTAGAAATAAGAATGCAAGGAAAGGACATAACTCAAAGCCGCACGTCCTTTTTTTGTTCCACAAAAGCTATTTTTAAATTTCCTTTTCTTGTTCTCTTTTTGGGTTGATCATCTTGATTGAAACATAAGTCAAATTATAAAAAAAAGTTGGATTCAAAGAGACCCTGTCACCAACTTAAAAAATTCCAGGTAAAAGCATGGAAAGTATTGCAAGTGATTTTAACCACTTGCCGCCCGCCATATAGCAAAATGACGTCGGCAAAGTGGTTGTGTTATCCTGACGTCATATGACGTCTTGCAGGATAACAAGCCGCTGCGCACCCCCGGGGGCGCGCATCACGACGATCGTTGTTGCGGTGTGTCAGTCTGACACACCCCAATATCGATCTAGGTAAAGAGTCTCTGACGGAGACTCTTTACCACGTGATCAGTCGTGCCCAATCACGGCTGATCACAGCGTAAACAGGAAGAGCCGTTGATCGGCTTTTCCTCACTCGCGTCTGTTAGACGCGAGGAGTGGAGAGACGATCAGGTGCTCCTCTGACATGGGGTTCTGTGCTAATTGATTATCAGTGCAGCCCCCCTGAGGATGCCCACACTGGACCACCAGGGATGCCCACCACCAGGTATGCCACCCATGGCCACCAGGGATCAGTGCCCACAATAAATGCCAACCAGTGCCCACAATGGATGCCTGCCAATCAGTGATGTCCATCAGTACCATCCATTAGTGTACATCAGAGCCAGCTATCAGTGCCCATCCATGCCCATCTGTGCTACCTATCAGTGCCCATCCGTGCCGCCTATCAGTGCCCTTTAGTGCCGCCTTTCAGTGCCCATCAGTGCCACCTATGTGTATCCATCAGTGCTGCATATCAGTGCCGCCTATCAGTGCCGCATATTAGTGCCCATCATCAATGCAGTCCCATCAGTGCCCATCAGCGAAGGAGAAAACGTACTTATTTACAAAATTTTGTAACAGAACCAAAAAAAAAACACTTTTTTTTTCTGTCTTTTTTTAATTTGTTTAGCAGAAAATACAAATCCCAGAGGTGATCAAATACCACC
This sequence comes from Lithobates septentrionalis, assembly GCA_037952835.1. Lineage (NCBI taxonomy): Eukaryota > Metazoa > Chordata > Amphibia > Anura > Ranidae > Lithobates > Lithobates septentrionalis. The sequence goes on from JBBDGP010000373.1 coordinate 2,260,016, forward strand.
AAAAGAAAGCTCTATTTGTGTGAACAAAATGATAAAAATGTAGTTTGTGTACAATGTTGTATGACTGCGCAATTGTCATTCAAAGTGCGACAGCACTGAAAGCTATAAATTGGTCTGGGCAGAAAGGTGTATAAGTGCCCTTTATTGAAGTGGTTAATCAAGTTGACTAATCAATCCCCGAACACATCACCCCATCCCCCCCTTCTTGCATGCCATAGCCCTCTCCTCTTCTGGGATTGTCGAATTACTCTCTGTGCCGACTCAGCTCTTCTGCCCCTCCTCTCATAAGTATACCTAATGTTTTATGTAGTATCCAAGGGAAGAGCAAAGGATATTACTAACGAGCACAATTTCTTAACCTGGGTTCCATGGAACTCAAGGGTTCCTCCAGAGGTTGCTAGGGGTTTCTTGAGCAATGAGCGATGTTTGCCTCTCAAATAAGTAATTTCTGAGAAAATTAATCTTTTTAGCTGTCTGTAAAGAGATATGCTTCCCAATTACCACAAGTAGTGAAAAAGTATTCAAACCCCTTGATATTTTCCACATTTTGTCATGTTACAACCAAAAACGTAAATGTATTTTATTGGGATTTTATGTGATAGGCCAACACAAAGTGGCACATAATTGTGAAGTGGAAGGAAAATGATCAATGGTTTTCAAGATTTTGCAAGGATTTTGCATGGTGCATGGAGCAGCTGTTTTAGGGCGGTTTGCAGGCGCTATTTTTAACGCTATAGCGCCTGCAAAATGCTCCAGTGTGAAAGGGGTCTAAGACAAAACTGATCTTTATAAAAACATTTATTAAAATATTTGAATAAAATCAAATACATAACACTGGATTACATCTTATGCTGCGTACACACACTCGGAACTTCCGCCGAAAAATGTGAGCTCGTTGTCGGAAAGTCCAACCGTGTGTATGCTCCATCGAACTTTTGCTGTCGGAATTTCCGCACACAAATGTTTGAGAGCAGGTTCTCAAATTTTCCGAAAGTCCGATCATGTGTACACAAGTCCGTCGCACAAAAGTTCACGCATGCTCAGAATCATGCAGAAGGCTATTGAACTGGCTATTGAACTTCCTTTTTCTCGGTTCGTCGTACGTGTTGTACGTCACCGCGTTCTTGACGTTCGGACTTTCTGACAACATTTGTGTGACCGTGTGTATGCAAGACAAATTTAAGCCACCAACATCCTTCGGAAAAAATTCCACGGTTTTGTTGTTTTTTGTTTGGAAAATCCAATTGTGTACAGGGCAATAGTTATGTTTTTTATTAGGGTGAAGATTTAACAAAATATATAAAAGAACATTTATAATATGAAAAAGAACATTCTGAAAAAACAATAAAAATTATACAAGAAAAAAAAAAAGAAAAAAAAGAAACACACACAAAACAAAAATTGCAGTAATATGCGATACTATGTGAAACAGTGATGAAGTGCACTAATTTAAGAAGCTAAGCAGCAAAATTAGACAAATATGCCTATCCCTAATTAAAAAAAAAAAAGAACGCAACACAAAACAAAAATTGCAGTAATATGCGATAATATGCCATATGTGAAACAGTGATAAAGTGCATTAATTCAAGAAGCTAAACAGCAAAAAGGCAAATATGCATAAATCCCTAATTTAAAAAAACAAAAAAATACAATAATATGCCAAACAGTGATAAAAGTGTTTGAATCAAAAGCAGGTATTCATCTGATTTTACAAAAAACAATAAAATAAGTCCCAAATAATAAAGTACATGTGCATCAAAACGTGATGAGATATGAAGATCAAGTGCTCAAAAAACAGTTCTTGAAAGTTGTGAACACAATTGTTCCCACCATCCAGGCATCCACCTGGAGTGTGCCCTAGCAGCTCACCTTAACCACTTCCCGCCTGGCCTATAGCGGATTGACGTCCGGGAAGTGGTTGCGTTATCCTGACTGGGCGTCATATGACGTCCAGCAGGACAACATGCCGCCGCGCGTCACACGCGGCCTGACACACCGATACACCGATCTTGGTAAAGAGCCTCCGGCGGAGACTCTTTACCATGTGATCAGCCGTGTCCAATCACGGCTGATCACAAGGTCAATAGGAAGAGCCGTTGATCGGCTTTTCCTCACTCGCGTCTGACAGATCTGCGGCTCTCCTGACAGGGGGGGTCTGCGCTGATTGTTTATCAGCGCAGCCCCCCCTCAGATCACCACACTGGACCACCAGGGATCGCCACTAGGACCACCAGGGAAGGGGCAACATGTGGATGGCCAGGTATGTACCCCATGGCCATCCACATGTGCCCAATGTGCCAAATCTGTGCCAATCAGTGCCCACAAATGGGCACTGATTGGCACCATTATGTTTCAGTTATGCCCAGCAATGCCACCAATCAGTGTCATCAGTGCCACCAATCAGTGTCATCAGTGCCACCTGTCAGTGCCCATTGGTGCCACCTGTCAGTGCCCATCTGTGCCCATCAGTGCCCACCTATCAGTGCCCATCAGTGCCACCTATCAGTGCCACCCATAAGTACCCATCAGTGCCACCCATATGTACCAATCAATGCCACCTACGAGTGCCCATCAGTGCCGCCTATGAGTGCCCATCAGTGCCGCCTATGAGTGCCCATCGGTGCCACCTATGAGTGCCCATTGGTGCCGCATACCAGTGCCACCTATCAGTGCCCATCAGTGCCACCTATCAGTGTCCATCAGTGCCGCCTATCAGTGCCCATCATCAGTGCCCATAAGTGCCACCTCATCAGTGCCACCTCATTGGTACCACCTCATCGGTGCCCATTAGTCCCGCCGTATCAGTGCCCGTCAGTGCAGCCATATCAGTGCCCGTCATTGAAGAAGAAAACGTACTTATTTACAAAAAATTTTAACAGAAACAAAGAAAAACTTGTTTTTTTTTCAAAATTTTCAGCCTTTTTTTATTTGTTGCGATAAAATAAAAACCGCAGAGGTGATCAAATACCACCAAATGAAAGCTCTATTTATGGGAACAAAATGATAAAAAATTTGTTTGGGTACAGTGTAGCATGACCGCGCAATTGTCATTCAAATTGCGACAGCGCTGAAAGCTGAAAACTGGCCTGGGCGGGAAGGTGTCTAAGTGCCTGGTATTGAAGTGCTTAAACAAAAACCACAACAGGTCTAGTGGCGCTTTGGTATACAAATCCTTAATGGCAGTTCACGTTCCACTCTCCTCGTCTGCATCGAAATACACAGCCGGTCTGACAAGGCTTTAATATATGGATCCTTTATGGAAAAATCACATTCCACTCCACTCTCCTCTCCTAAAAGTGCCACTAGACCTGTTGTGCATATAAACAAGGAAAAGTAAAACATTCCAAATTTTGCTCCACCAATGGGATATTAGGGTCAGTCACTACTCTCTGAACTCCATATCAGATCTCATGGATACCACTCATCTCTCTGCACACCACGCCCCAGCACCAATTAAAGAAAAACATTACACACAGCAGGGAGCAATGCTGAAAATTCAGCCACTCTGACCCCTGTGGTGGGATGACTATTACACAACATAACTGAAGCAGAACTTGCAGCAGACTTTCAGAATGTTTGCAAAGAAAGTTGATTTGGAGTCATGCAATGCAGACTTGCTACAATTGTGCAACAAACTTGTGATGCCTGGCAAGTCTAGCAATAGCTTAGCAAGTTATTTTCAAACTTGCAGCACAATTACTTGCTATCTGGGTAGTGGAACCAATGGCCTTCAGAAGTCACCTAATTAGTAAATAGAGTCCACCTGTGTGTAATTTAATCTCAGTATAAATACAGCTGTTCTGTGAAGCCCTCATAGGTTTGTTAGAAAACCTTGGTGAACAAACAGCATCATGAAGGCCAAGGAACACACCAGATAGGTCAGGGATAAAGTTGTGGAAAAGTTTAAAGCAGGTTTAGGTTATAAAAAAAATATCACAAGCTTTGCACATCTCACGGAGCACTGTTCAATCCATCATCTGAAAATGGAAAGAGTATGGCACAACTGCAAACCTACCAAGACATGGCCATCCACCTAAACTAACATTCCAGGAGAAGCAGCCAAGAGGCCCCACGGTAACTCTGGAGGAGCTGTTGAGATCCACAGCTCAGGTGGGAGAATCTGTCCACAGGACAACTATTATTCGTGCACTCCACAAATCTGGCCTTTATGGAATAGTGGCAAGAAGAAAGTCATTGTTAAAAGAAAGTCATAAGAAGTCCTGTTTGCAGTGTGTGAGAACCATTTGCAAGCAATCACATGGAAGAAAGTGCTCTGGTCAAATTAAACCAAAATTGAACGTTTTGGCCTAAAAGCAAAACGCTATGTGTGATGGAAAACTAACACTGCACATCACCCTGAACACACCGTCCCCACTGTGAAACATGGTGGTGGCAGCATCATGTTGTGGAGATGCTTTTCTTCAGCAGGGACAGGGAAGCTGGTCAGAGTTGATGGGAAGATGGATGGAGCCAAATACAGGGCAAACTTAGAAAAAACCCTGTTAGAGTCTGCAAAAGACTTGAGATTGGGGCGGAGGTTCACCTTTCAGCAGGACAAGGACCCTAAACATACAGCCAGAGCTACAATGGAATGGTTTCAATCAAAGCATATCCATGTGTTAGAATGGCCCAGTCAAAGTACAGACCTAAATCCAATTGAGAATCTGTGGCAAGACTTTAAAAAAAATTCTGTTCACAGACGCTCTCCATCCAATCTGACAGAGCTTGAGATATTTTGAAAAGAAGAATGGGTGAAAATTTCACTCTCTAGATGTGCAAAACTGGTAGAGACATCCCCAAAAAGACTTGCAGCTGTAATTGCAGCGAAAGGCGGTTCTACAAAGTATTCCAGGAGTGTAAGATTCCTAGTCCCTACCCATTGCTGCATGCAGTGGTTTGATTTACCAGCCTTTACATTACTACTGCATCCTCTAGTGGCGCAGGGGCCAGCAGGAGGAACCATAACACACAGCTGGGGACAAAGAAATCAACACTCCCAGAAGTATTACATATTTAGACTGTGGTTTCTTCTTGTTTCAGCAGTGATCAGAATTCGAAGCCTTCTTTGCACAAGGCAGCTCTATTGGGACGTTTTATTTTAGCAACAGAAAAGCTTTAAAGTTTGTAGCATCATTACAGAATGTGCGACGATGGGACATTGTCATTCTAAATGCAATGACATCACATCACTGGCTTTTGCTTCCTATCTCAGCAAGACCCCAGAAATGCTTTGAAGGTAAATTTTTGTTCCATACGGAATCTCGGCAGCTTTGCTGACCCCTACATATACCAGACGCAATAAAAGAGCTTCTTTTACTGACGAGAAACACAAAAACACATTGTATCCTCTATTGTATGAAGCGGGTTGTGATAAATGGCGTCTCCTACCTGCTGACATCTATTTTTGTACTTTTATCACTCAATGAGGTATCTCAAAGAAGCCCATAAATGCTAAACGCGAGACAATAAATTACACTGCTTCTTTGTATATTCAACAAGCCAGAAGCATTATCTTGTCAGAGAGTTTGCTTTTTATTGTTTTTTTGGCTGAATTTAAAAGAACCAATTATGACTCCTGAAGCCTTTTCATAATACAATAATACCCAATTCACATTACCATTAAACACTTTCCTTAGTCCCAGATATTGTAGGTACAAGATTCTACAAGTCTACTGTACATTTTATCTATCCTTCCCTTCTGTGTTTCTTTTTAATACACCGGTTATGGGTGCGCCACCAATGATTACTTCCCTGAAACTGAAAATATCTACAACACACTTACCCCAGTCAAGGCGTAAACTCCAAGAAATTTTTAAAATTCTCTCTTGCAGTTAGGCTATTCCCACACTAAAGGGGTAACAGCTCGTTTAGGTTAAAGTGGTGTTCCGGCCGAAATTATACTTTTTAAATAAAAATACCCCTATAATACACAAGCTTAATTTATTCTAGTAAAGTTAGTCTGTAAACTAAGGTCTGTTTTGTTAGTTTATAGCAGTAGTTTGTTATTTTATAAACTTACAGCAGGCCGTGGCCATCTTAAGTGTGGGCATCTGAAGCCAGACTGTATTTCTTCCTGGATCTCATCCTTGCAGATCTCGCACATGCTCAGTGCAGCACAAGCAGTGTAATAGGTTTTAGGTCACGTTTCCATAGCAACAGCAGTGTCAGAGGAAGTTGCCGCCCCTTCCCAGAAGGCATTGCAAACAGGAAATGATGCGATGGGCCGCGGCCAGGGAGGAGGAAGTGAAAAATGAATACAGCAGATATACAGTAGGTGCTGAGAATTTTTTTTAAAAAATATCCAATTCGTTTACAGTGTGCAGTTTAGTGAGGGATGCTGAAGAGTTGTAAAAGTGGGTGGAACTCCACTTTAAGTACATTTCTGGAAAATGTACTTACCTGATTCTTTGATCCACTGCATTGCTAGATCGGTCTTCCCCCAATGCTCCAGCCATCGAAGGTCCTGATATTGCCTAGACCAAGGAAAGGACCATAGGCCTGCATTGGAAGTAGGGACACCAAGGGACACTCTATCAATGGAGCATGGGGGAGCGCTGTCTGCTGGGGAAGCTAGATTTGGGTTAGTAAAAGTGCTTCTCATCTTCTCAAGACTAAATGAGTAGTTGACCCTTGTAATGTGGTTGCTCCACTGCAAGGGAGGTTTTTTTTAGATCTCCTGGAGTTTGGCTTTAAATTTTTTTCTGCTATTTGCTTTTAGCTGTTCAGTTCAGCTGCTCATAGCCAGTGCCAGCTGGACTTAGATCCCTAATTACTACAATTCAGTCAGTACTGAAAGGAAGCAGGGGAGAAACCTATCTTCTAAGACCCTGAGGCCAACCTGTGCTGACAGGGAACATGCTGATAAAAGAAGATGCCATTGCTCTGCTGCTGTTCTTTCAGGAGGTCCTGGATCTGGTAGTGGTGCCTGGATCACCAACGTTGTTACCCGCAACTAGAAAATCCCATATATTTAGCTGCTGGCCCAGAGTTCAGCCTTTTAGTGTATTTAAAACTAAAACTTTTTTTTGGCTTTGAAGAAAGTTTGGATGTTGCTCAACACTGTCAGGTGAGAGGTGGCATTAGATAGCATACTTTTTTGGGGCCTGCTCTTTAAAGCCATCCTAGTATAGCCCCATTGGTAGGTTTCACACATACGAGCCTAGATGGTTTAAAGTGATGTGCTTACTAGCCCAAAGATCACAGTACCAGTTTTAAACCAGCTCTTATTGGCAGATAATCCATCAATTCTGCAACTCTGGGACCAACTTCAGAACAGCTTGTTACCTTCCTAGCAGCGGGATTCTTAGGCCTTCGGGTGCGTTTTTACCAGATCTCTGTCACGTCCTACACATTCTCTGCTTGGGTTCAATGGCCACACATGAGAATTATATAAATATAACACACAATACAAAGGTAGCCTCGCCCAGCAATGAAAGAGAGGCAACATAGCTTGGAAATGGTAAAGCCAAATCTTTAATGAATAATTGTAGTGTATGTTACCATTTCAAATGCATCATGTTTCTGTCTACTGGTATACAGCGAGTACACTTGATTAAGCACATGGACATAGGCCTTACCACCTGTCTTTACTGGACAGACATTCCACTAACCAGAAACCTCTTTAAGGGCATAAAATATAGACAGCAACATAAAAGCTAGCAAGGTAATGCCCACTAAGAACCGCAAACACGTAGACAGGGTATAATTTAAATGGGCCATCAGGAAATCCTGTGTTAGTGGATGCTACTAGACTGGGTTGTTCATCAGCTTCTCCTTCCTCTACACAGCAGTGGGCTCTCTGTGCCCATGAGTGGGACATGGATAGAGGTTGAGCAGTGCAGGGAAAAGCTATAAAGAACAGATGTGTAAACAGTGAGTTTGCTGGAAAAGGCTCATGCAGGTTCTTGCCTTGAGGGATTATCTCTCTTGCACAGCAGTGTTGTCAACCTATGGACATGGTAATCTTAGAAGGGCATGCAGTTTTAAAGGAACATTAAAGTGTTAATAAACCCTCTATGAAAAAATAGAAAGAATACATTTAGCAATATACTTTAACTCATCATTGTTTCCTGTTTCCTTTTGGTGCAATCTTTGCAGCATTAGGTGCCTTTTAAATGTTGGTGTGTGGAGCTTCCCCTTATAAAGGGGTTCCTTTGCCTTGCAGGGTCTTCATGGAGTCACCCTAATGTGCTGTGCTTGGGGATGAGAGATGCAAGCACATTAGAGGCAGTGGACTGGGGTTGTGCTAGGGGCGGCGCTCTGGCACTTTGGGCACATGCACCGTACTGGAAGCACAAAGCAGTCATAGGACATGTAGTCCCAGGGATCTAATGCCGCGTACACACGGTCGGACTTTTCGGCTACAAAAGTCCGACAGTCCGTCCAACAGACTTTCGACAGACTTTCGACGGACTTTTGGCGGACTTGCGGCGGACTTTCTAACGAACGGACTTGCCTACATATGATCACACAAAAGTCAGACGGATTCGTACGTGATGACGTACACCGGACTAAAATAAGGAAGTTGATAGCCAGTAGCCAATAGCTGCCCTAGCGTGCGTTTTTGTCCGTCGGACTAGCATACAGACGAGTGGATTTCTGGGTCCGGCGGAGTTACGACGTAAAGATTTGAAGCATGTTCCAAATCTAAAGTCCGTCAGATTTGCGGCTGGAAAAGTCCGCTGAAAGTCCAGGGAAGCCCACACACGATCGGATTGTCCACCGGATTTGGTCCTTCTGCGTCCGTCGGACTTTTGTAGACGAAAAGTCCGACCATGTGTACGCGGCATAAGACTTGCTCAGAGTGCTCTCTCTCTGGCCAGAAGAGAGAGAAACAGTACTGAACAAAGAATAGCTTGAAAGTAAGGCTTGGGCGCAATAAACAGAAATCACACTATGCTAGCTACTACTTGAGAGGAGCTTAATTTAAATAGAAATACTACAGTGAGGGTTTAATACTACTACTTCAAAGTAGAACTAAAGGCAAAAGTTTTATTTTTTTTATTTTGGATAGAGTATTGGAAGGTTCATTTTTTGCCATCTATGTCCCATTGGGGAGATTCATCTTCACTTCCTGTCCCATAGCCAAAACAGGAAGTGGAAATTCAACCAAAGTGAAGGAATCCATGGTTGTCACCAGGGTAGCCAGAATTAGTGTTCCAAATGGAGGATTTTCCCCCTATTTCTGTTCTGGTGAAAACTCAAAATTGGGGATTTACTTACTCATTAGGTGATAACCATCACCATGACAAAAAGAGAGGGTGAATATCCCTAAAGGGGACACAGACCACAGTATAAACTTTGGAGCTGTTCCCTCTTCACTCTAAAACTTTGGTTATACTTTAAGTAAACTATAAACAAATTAAAGCCTATTTCCACATTTTTTTCTTTCAGTAAAAAAGTTTATGGCAATGTTATTTGGTTTTTCATAACCCCTGTAATTGACACTTTTGCTGGACAGCTTGGCCCTTTTCCATGAAGTGGGAAAATAGTGAATCTACTGGCAGGATCAACAGTTAATAAATGCTATGTTACAGTGTGGAAAACAAAAACTTCAGCTATTGATAGATACATCTTATATGTCATTTTTTTACTTTGCTCCTAGTTCCCAACCTTAAAGTAATACTTAAGTCAAAATTTTTTTTATTTAAAAATAACAAACATGTTATACTTACCTGCTCTGTGCAGTGATTTTGCAGAGAGCAGCCCAGATCCTCGTCGGCGCTCCTGGCCCCTCCCTCCAGCCAAGTGCCCCCACAGCAAGCAGCTTGATATGGGGACACCCGAGCTGAGCAGCTGCTCTGTGTGTCCATTCAGACACGGAGCCGTGGCTCAGCCCCACCCCCTCTTTCTCCTCATTGGCTCACTGACTATAATTGACAGCAGCGGGAGACAATGGCGCCCCGCTGCTGTCTCAGCCAATAAGAAGGGCGAATCCCGGACAGCCTAGATTCTCATGCAACATCTCTGGATCTAGATGGGTCTCAGGTAAGTATTAGGGGGTTGAGGGTGGCTGCTGCACACAGAATGTTTTTTTGTTTTTTTTCTTAATGCATAGAAAACTTCTGACTTTAGAACCACTTTAAGAAATGCTATCTTTGCTAGAACAAACCCTACCTTTATGCTGTGCATCATGGGTAAACTCTTCTAGAGTTCTAACCACTTGCTTACTGGGCACTTAAACCCCCCTCCTGCCAAGACCAATTTTCAGCTTTCAGCGCTGACGCACTTTGAATGACAATTGCACAGTCATACAACACTGTAACCAAATTAAATTTTTATCATTTTTTTCTTTCGGTGGTATTTAATCACCACTGGGGTTTTTATGTTTTGCTAAACAAACAAAAAAAGATGGAAAATTTTAAAAATAAAAAATCATGTTTCAAAGTTTGTTATAACATTTTGCAAACAGGTAATTTTTCTTCTTGGTTGATATGCGCTGATGAGGCAGGACTGGTGGGCAATGATAGGCTGCACTGGTGGGCACTGATGGGCTGCACTGATGGGCACTGATAGGCACAGATAAGGTAGGTGACACTGATGGGCACTGGTAGGTGACACTGATGGGCAGCACTGTTTATGAGGCAGTAATTGGTGACACTGATGGGTGGTACTGTGGGCACAGATAGGTGGCACTGTGGGCAATGGTAGGTGGCGCTGGTGGGCACTGATAGGCGGCACTGTTGTGCACTGGTAGGTGGCACTGGCAGGTGGCACAGGTGTGCACAGATGAGCTTGCGGGAGCTCTCCTTGATCGGGACTGATGTCCCTCTGAGAGCCACCGGTGATCGGCTTTTTTTTTCTCCTCATGCTATCAGCGCGAGTAGAAAAAATAGCCAATTACCGGCTCTATTTACATCACATGAACACCTGTCATTGGCTGACAGCTGATCACATGCTAAGGGGTCGGGATCGACCCCTTACTCCGATCTGTGATCAGCCGAGTCTCATTACAGAGTGCGCCGTGCGTGCCCTGCAGGGGGTACGCAGGCTGCTCGGGCACGGAAGGACGTCTATTGACATCCTCCTGGCAAAGTAGGTCCATGCTGTAGCCCTCATTCGGCTATAGCGCGGATCTGAAGCAGTTATGATATACTGGAACTGTAAGAAACTTCAAAAGTTGTCAGAAGTCCTTTGTGTTTCTCAGAGCTTCCCCTCTGTGTAGGGATATTTCAGTGTCAAATTTGAAATCTCTTTCTGGTTTGCAGCCTCGTCTGTTAATATTCCCATTACATGTGGGTACAATCAACGCTGTATGCTGGCCTAGGGCGACAAGGCCCAGGCCTAGGGCAGCACTTTGCAGGGGGGCAGCACGGAAAGAGTACCTGCCGGCTTGCGCTATACTGTTAGTGTAGCACCAGTCTTATGGAGAGGACTGGGCTGAGAGGCAAATTAGTCTAGCGCCCCCATAAAGCGGCCTCACTGCTTTCGGTATGCGGACGGCTGGCATTCCGCAACTGTGGGGGGGGGGTGCCGCTTCTAATTTTGACTGTCCTCTCATCCTGGACCACAAACCTTCCTCACTGTGCTATATGTTTTCTGCTGCACCATTGGCATGGTTATATCTTCTTAGTCCTCTCCATGAAATTTGTGCTTAAAGTAGAACTATAGGCAACGCTTTTTTTTTCATTTTGGATGGAGTAACGGAGGGTTATAACCCCTGTCAGTTTATTTTTTACCATCCCTGTCCCATTGCAGAGATTTCCCTTCACTTCCTGCCCCATAGCCAAACAGGAAGGGAGAGGAAATCTATGCAAATTAAGGGAATCCATTGCCCCCCCCCCCCCCCAGGCCCTCAGAACTAGTGTCCCCACTCGAAAATTTCAGAGCGGGTCTTAAACAGCAAGGGATGTGGCCTTAACAGGAAGGGGTAGGTCATATTTAAATAAGGGAGGGTTATAACCCCTGTCAGTTTATTTTTTACCATCCCTGTCCCATTGCAGAGATTTCCCTTCACTTCCTGCCCCATAGCCAAACAGGAAGTGAGAGGAAATCTATGCAAATTAAGGGAATCCATTGCCCGCCCCCCCCCCCCCCCCCAGGCCCCCAGAACTAGTGTCCCCACTCGAAAATTTCAGAGCGGGTCTTAAACAGCAAGGGATGTGGCCTTAACAGGAAGGGGTAGGTCATATTTAAATGAGGGGGTGCACGAGTTTATTCAGGCCTAGGGCAGCACAAAACCTAAATACACTACTGGGTACAATATAATCAAAATATTTCCTGTGTATAATATTTCCTGTGGTCGCTTGCAGTAACTCCTTGCAGTATTTTATTCTGTATCAGTAATAAGCTTTAACAAAGGTGAAATTCTCTTGAAACGCATTTCCACCCTCTACACCAGATGCACGTTCCAGCTGGGAGAGCAGACGGCAAATCAGGGCGCTACTCTGTTAACAGTATGAGCGGTATTCTAGCGGCCAGTTTGAGGTCTCCCTGTTATCTACACCACAGCCGGAGCTCAGTGTGCTTTTGTTTCTGTACCCATCTATGCCAGATACAAGCTGTTTTACAGTGAGTGTGCTATTGTTTTTTATCAATAAAATTACACAGTATGTTATTTGGATCCCGCGTTTCTGTCCTTTTGTTTTGCATGTTTGTTGGATCGGCCAACATGAAGGAGCTTGCAGGAACCATCCGATAGCCTAATGAAGGAGCATTATCATTGCTGAACATGGACATTTATTTCAATCTACATGGGCTGATCGCTTTTGTACTTGTGCGCTTTTGACTCTTTTTGATTGCAGGTTATTCCAGAGTTTTACTGAAATACTGGAACTGTAAGAAACTTCAAAAAGTTGGCAGAAGCCCTTTGTGTTTCTCAAAGCTTCCCCTCCATGTAGGAATATTCTGTGTATAATTTGCGGCCTCCTTTGTTATTACTCCCATTACATGCGGGTACAATATAATCAAAGCTTCCACCTGGGGTTTTCCCCAAATACCTTTGGTAAAATAATTCCTATGATCGCTCCAGCCTCCAAGGCTCTGAATCCTTGTAGTATCTTACTCCGTAAAAGTAATACTATCAGAGGACACTTTATTGTAGACAGTGATGGACAGGTATAGGCCTATTTTGCTTCTTTTTTGGGCTACATTAGAAATAGCTTTTGGCTGCTTTTAAAACAAGTTTTTTGGATCTACAAATTGGTGGATAGGATGTTATGCTTGATGCATTTATATTGTTTTTAATGATTATGTTGTTAATAGAGGTGCATAGTAATGACGGTGTGGTTGAGGAAGATTAGGGTTTGGGCTGACTTATCTTAAAGAGACAATATTAACTAGACTAGCCCATTAGGATAAAGTGACATTGTCTGCTCAAACCCTCCCCAATACCTTATATTTACCTCTCCATGACCAGTCTGCTTCTGTGGTCGCCACTGCAAAATACCCAGGCATAGTGGAGCATGTGACCTCTTTTCATGCTGTGGTGCATGGACCTAGCAGTCAATCACTAGATCTAAGTATTTCCACATGACGAAGGAGGAAAAATCAATATTCCCTCTAACCTCTGACACTGGATATTTTTTTTTTTTTTTGGGAGCTATTCCTAAGGGGCTAATTCTCTGCATTGTTTAACCAATTCCCGACCGGCTCACTTAGATAAACTGCGCAAAACCCCGTTCGGGTACAGGGTCTCCTTTAAGAGCCGGGGACCCGATGCGCGTGGCGCGTAAATGAGGGCCAGCACAGGGATTTGTGTGTGTAAACACACAAATCCCTGTTCTGTCCTATCCCCATACAGTTAGAACACATCTAGGGTACACATATTTAACCCCTTGATCGCCACCTAGTGTTACCCCTTCCCTACCAGTGACATTTACACAGTAATCAGTGCATTTTTATAGCACTGATCGCTATATAAATGTCAATGGTCCCAAAAATGTGTGAAAAGTGTCCGATCTGTCCATCGCAATGTCGCAGTACCGCTAAAAATCGCAGATCACCGCCATTACTAGTAAAAAAAAAATAAAAATAAAAATGCCATACATCTTTCCCATAGTTTTGCAACTTATTGCAATTTTTTTTAACCAAAAATATGTAGAAGAATATATATTGGCCTAAACTGATGAAGAAATTTGTTTTGTTTCTTTAATTTTGGGGGATATTTATTATAGCAAAAAGTAATAAATATTGTTTTTTTTTTTCAAAATTGTAGCTATTTTTTTGTTTATAGAGCAAAAAATAAAAAATGCAGAGGTGATCAAATACCACCAAAAGAAAGCTCTATTTATGAGAAAAAAAGGACGCTTATTTCGTTTGGGTACAGCATTGCATGACCGCGCAATTGTCAGTTAAAGCGACACAGTGCCAAATAGTAAAAAGTGCTCTGGTCAGGAAGGGGGTAAAATCTTCAGGGGCTAAAGTGGTTAAAAAGGCAGTTTGATCCGGTCTTCTCTAATTCTTTCCTTCTTTACTGTCCCGAGTCCATGTCCTGATAGAACAGAGCATTGGGGCAAGCTGCACATGATCGGTTTGGTGTGTATTGCCAGAGAGTTTTTTTTTTTTACTTGGGAGAGTGCAAGTGATCAGCACAGGGCCAATCAGCCCTGTCCAGACAGAGGGCCAGGGGTCCTGCAGGCTCATAGGACAGTCATGGGAGAATGAAAACTCCTCCTACAAGCTTTATCTAGACACTGATAAAAGACTGCTGATCAGAAAAGGTATTTATCAGTTTATATTTAATAAAATAATTGCATTTCCATGTTTTGTGTACTGTGGGAGACCAGATATAGCGAATACAGGGTCCTGGGCTTAGTAACAATTAATGTTGATTGAGATAATTTAGTTCCACTTTAACAAACCTACATTGTGCAGTTTGGAGAAACTCAGATCATTCTCCCCCTTTCTCAACTCCATTTTAAACTCACATTATTAAAGCATCTGAAGACTCTGAGGATTAAGTCAGACAAAGCTAGCCACAAGGCAAAATGCTATTGCTTTATTATTCTTTTAGCTAACCCATAGTGCACTGGGAATCCTTTGTCATGTATTAAATGTTTATTTGTCGAATATAATATATGTAAAGTAAAAAAAGTTATTTAAAATGGTTTTAAAACTTAAAACTACTAATATAAAGTTCTCCCAAACTATCAAAGTCTCCCTTTAAAATCACAGATCCTGTGCAGTCTTTGGAGGAACTTGGATCGCCTTTAGCCTAGGTTCACATTGACGCGATTTGGCAAATCGGCAGCTATTGATGGCAATGGCACAGTCTGAATCAGTTCGACGCCGGCTTGCTGCGCCACACCGATTCCCAAAAATTGTTTCTGTACTACTTTTGGCGACTTTGGGGTGTGATTTGTATAGACATCTGTGCATAAGATGTCTCTGAAATCGCTCCTGAGGTCGGCCTGACATGAGGGTATGAAATCGTGCGAGTTCAGCTGAACTTGCGCGATATCAATCCTGCTGTCAGTGTGAACCTAGGTTTATGCCGCGTACACACGGTCGGACTTTTCAGGCTACAAAAGTCTGACAGCCCGTCCGACAGACTTTCGACGGACTTTTGGCGGACTTGCGGCAGACTTGCGGCAGACTTTCGAACGAATGGACTTGCCTACATACGATCACACAAAAGTCCGACGGATTCGTACGTGATGACGTACACCAGACTAAAATAAGGAAGTTGATAGCCAATAGCTGCCCTAGCGTGGGTTTTTGTCCGTCGGACTAGCATACAGACAAGCGGATTTCTGGGTCCGGTGGAGTTACGACGTAAAGATTTGAAGCATGTTCCAAATCTAAAGTCCGTCAGATTTGTGGCTGGAAAAGTCTGTCGAAAGTTCGGGGAAGCCCACACACGATCGGATTGTCAGCCGGCTTTGGTCCGTCGGCGTCCGTCGGATTTTGTAGACGAAAAGTCCGACCGTGTGTATGTGCCATTAGGGTCTGTGCCAATGAGCTTTTGTTTGATTCAGACTAAGCCGCTTGAAGCAGCTGTTAATGAATTTTGACTAATCTTAGAAAAACATCTAAAACTGATGTCAAACTGGTACTATTAACACAAGCCCAAAGCCATGGGCACTGACCCTTACCTTGCATTTCACATTCACATTTAGAAAAGTATCACAAAGAGCTGCTCAAAGTGATTGTAGGTGTGTTATGTACCACACAGATCTTCCTATAATCACAAGACCTTTCTCATTTCTCTGAAACCTTTTCTACGATAAAGATTCATTCCTTCAGACTTTTGCCATAAAAGCAACCGATCCGAATCATAAGTATCTTAATGGTAACTGTGGAAGCTGCACTATCGCTCTAATTGAAGGTAGATAAAAATGTTTTCATTATAATTGGGTAATAACAATCCTAATAAAAATAGATTTAGGCTGAAGAAAATGATGGTGAATTGCTGAACACAGATTAGAAGAGCCTTACTTGGAGGAAAAAAAGCACATGTAAAGATCCAAGTTTTTCGGGATTGTGCTCTCCTGAGTCAGAAAAAAAGCACATTAAGAAATACATGTAAAGGTTATTGTTAAATCTGCCGGCAAGTGTGAATGTGTAGAATTGAGAAACGTCTACATTTTTTTTCTAAAGTAAAGGCATAGGTGAGAATGATTAATTATACCGTCATGCTGGCAGAGGTCTCAAGGCTGACTATTCATGGAGAAAAATAAAAATAAAAAAATAAAACACTGATAAAGCATATTTCACATTCGTTTCGGAATGCCAACCAAAATCTCTACTGATTAACTTGCTACCTTTTAACAAAGACGCATTATAATTTAAAGAAGAAATATGTGGGCTGCCATTGCTGACCTCCTTCAGCAAATTTCTCCAATCTTTCTTTCCTGGAAGAATGTAAAGCCCTTTTTTTCCATGCCCATGTACACCTTGCTTTGAATTCTGCTCATGTCAGCATTAAGCCCATCCCTCCCAGTGGTAAACCCCTCCCACCATTAAAAAGGTCAAGTCCTAGAACCTCAGTTGAAGCTTGGTTATTGGACCAGCTTTTCTCAACAAGGGTTCCTTGGACTCAGTGGACTGCCTTTAGTGCCGACAAGAGATGTTCATTTTCATAAAGCCTTAATACAGGTCCCCTAGTGCATTATGTCATATTTTTATTAATATTAACTGCTCAAGACCTGAAGAAGGGGAGGCTTTTTCCCCTCAAAGCAAGTTGGCTGTACTTGATGCTTTCAACTATTAAATGTTCCAAAAAGTCCTTCAAGTGTGTATCAGGCACTCCTCAATACACATCCAAGTGGAACCCAAGGGGCCTACTGAAATTTTTAGGGGTTTCCTTTAGCAGATGGTATATTGATCTCCTACCTGCACTGACCACTAGTACAAGGAGGCAATTTTACACTGACCCCCAAACAAAAGGGGTCACTTCTGCAGTGACAATTAATGTTAGGGAGCACCACAATTTTCAATATATGTGTGATTTGTTATTATTAAATGTTATATTTGTACTGAAAATAATTTTTGGTATACAGCAGATAAGTATTAAAATGGATCTGTTTTAGGCGTCAGATACTGTAGGTGCGCTGCATTTATTTCATTTTAAACATTCTAAAATTTACTGATAACAGTAATTTTCTGTGAGCTGCAGGTATAATCATTTTTTAACATTAAAATCATTTGATACTTAAAAAATATTACAAGAAAAAAAAAAGTTGATAAAGGCTGATAGCTGAATATTGGGGAGGGGAATTTGCTGGGAAGCGGCAAAGTTTAATGCAGATATGCCAAAACCGGCTGCTATCCAGGAGCTCCGCAGGACACAGAGGATGGAGGGAGTAGCACTGGGGGGTGGTAGGTGGGAGTATGAAGCAGGGCTTTAAATTTCCGTCCCTAGCTGAGTCACTGACTTAGAACATGCATGAGTATATTTAGTGCAGGAACATCTGATGCATACTGTATATGGTATTTTTTTGATCAGTGGTACGCAAAGTGTTGAAGTCAGAATTAGGATGACAGACCTAGATCATGCCCTTAAAAAACAAACAATGGCTGTTCTCATGATGCTTTTTGGGCTCCATAATATGGTATTTGTTGCTGCAATATGATGACAAATCAATACCCTATAATACCGTTACAAATGCTTGTGCTCCAGAAAACGTCCAGCGGATTCTGGCAATCGCTGAGCCGCAACACCAAATTTCCAGTGACAATTTACATATGACTTTAGAAATGTTAACAAACTTAAGGGATGCAGCTAATCTCCCAGGACAATTTGTCTATTAACTTGAATGTAGGAAGAACCAGCCTGCTCTAGTTTTGGAGACATCAAACATCCTTCTTGTTGAATATATTTGGAAATAGGTCATGCGAATGTAAATCAGTGCAGTTTTTATACCTAAAAAAAACAGTAAAGGGGTATATGTAGATAGATAGATAGATAGATAGATAGATAGATAGATAGATAGATAGATAGATAGATAGATAGATAGATAGATAGATAGATAGATAGATAGATAAATTCTATAGACAGAAGAAAGATGGACAGGGAGACAAAAACGAGAAGTAAGTAGTGAAGTCTCCATTTGACAACTTGACAACTAAATGCTCTCTTCCATTTACAATTGTGCCCACACGACCAACCTGTAGGCATTTGTAGTTAACTGTTGACAGATACCATCACTAAGAGCAAATTTAAACATTTTCCATCCAACATATGGGTTGTTATAATATACCTTAACTCAAAAGTGAAGATTTGTTATCCAGGAGAAAATGCAAAGCAACCACACACCGATGAAATATCAATCATCAAGCTTTATTCCATCATATACCGTAGCCTTAGCCCCATCTGAAGACTGACCACTTTAACGCATTTCACAAGGATTAGTCATATAGATCCCAGGCTATGGCCAATGTTGGAATAAAGCCTTAATGATTGACACTAGTGTGCAGTTGCTTTGCTTTTTCTCCTGGGTGTGTTTGGAGCAAGGAAGGCTCACTTTTAGCCAGCACCCAAGGTCCAGGAGACAGCAGGGGTATGTGCCTGTAAGTGGAGGATATTTACTTGTCACTTTAAAGTGAATATTTGTTATGGTATAGATCTATATACAGACATTTATGTAGCACCCCCCAGGGAGCCGTAGGTGAAAAGGGATCCCCCACCCTGCACAGTCAGACACCCGGAATCTTCACAGTCTCCCAGAGTCAGAAAACAGTCCAGTACCTTGTTTTGTTTTTTTATTCAGTGATTAGTACGTGGATGGGGAGTAGGGGGTATTATGGGATGCCCACTTGACTTTAAACAACTTCAGGGACAACTTCTCCTATGTACAGTCTATATATACTTCTCGCTTTCTCCAGCACACTTGCTTGCAGAAAAAAATCTCGGCTGGGACACTTTAATGGATTTGACCAGACACGCAGCCAGATCAAAGCAAAAGCCCTTTACAGGCAGGGACCCTGCGCCCCTGGGTTGTGTAGCAAAGTCCAGTTTCTAGCTTACATCCCTGTGGCTACTGATCCCAGCACCACCTCTTCAGGCACTGCCAGCCCGCCTGGCTTCAGCTGCCCCTTTCACTTGCTCCCCCCTGACTACTTCTCCACAGTCCTCCCAGACTGACACTCTCTCTCTTTCCACAGTCCTCCCAGACTGCTCAATCAGCAGCCCACCTGGCTGACTTCTCAGGACAACTCCTGGATGTTCTGACCTTCTCCTGATGTCCTCTCCTTGCTCCCATGCTTCCAGGAAGGATTTCCTCAATGTGTTGAAGAGATTCCCTCCAGCACCTGACCCCCAGGCTCAAGGTCACACCCCCCCCAGACCAGGGGGCACCCTCAAAGGCCAACAACAGCCCCCGCAGCACTCCTTCTCCATCTTTCACCCGACTTCCCCTGCTGGCATGACCCCTGAGTATTTATGAGGTGCCTGCCCCCTGTCAGTCCATTTTGCTGGGGATTGGCTGTGGCCCTCCACCCTCTCCAAGGTTCCATATAGCAGGGGGAGTTTCCAGCCTCCCTGAGTCACTCAAATTTGTGTATACACTACCGTTCAAAAGTTTGGGGTCACCCAAACAATTTTGTGTTTTCCATGAAAAGTCACACTTATTCACCACCATACGTTGTGAAATGAATAGAAAATAGAGTCAAGACATTGACAAGGTTAGAAATAATGATTTGTATTTGAAATAACATTGTTTTTACATCAAACTTTGCTTTCATCAAAGAATCCTCCTTTTGCAGCAATTACAGCATTGCACACCTTTGGCATTCTAGCTGTTAATTTATTGAGGTAAGCTGGAGAAATTGCACCCCACGCTTCTAGAAGCAGCTCCCACAAGTTGGAATGGTTGGATGGGCACTTCTGGCGTACCATACGGTCAAGCTGCTCCCACAACAGCTCAATGGGGTTCAGATCTGGTGACTGTGCTGGCCACTCCATTACCGATAGAATACCAGCTGCCTGCTTCTGCTGTAAATAGTTCTTGCACAATTTGGAGGTGTGTTTAGGGTCATTGTCCGGTTGTAGGATGAAATTGGCTCCAATCAAGCGCTGTCCACTGGGTATGGCATGGCGTTGCAAAATGGAGTGATAGCCTTCCTTAGCTTTTACCCTGTACAAAGCTCCCACCTTACCAGCACCAAAGCAACCCCAGACCATCACATTACCTCCACCATGCTTAACAGATGGCGTCAGGCATTCTTCCAGCATCTTTTCATTTGTTCTGCGTCTCACAAACGTTCTTCTTTGTGATCCAAACACCTCAAACTTGGATTCATCCGTCCACAACACTTTTTTCCAGTCTTCCTCTGTCCAATGTCTGTGTTCTTTTGCCCATCTTAATCTTTTTCTTTTATTGGCCAGTCTCAGATATGGCTTTTTCTTTGCCACTCTGCCCTGAAGCCCAAAATCCCGCAGCCGCCTCTTCACTGTAGATGTTGACACTGGTGTTTTGCGGGTACTATTTAATGAAGATGCCAGTTGGGGACCTGTGAGGCGTCTGTTTCTCAAACTAGAGACTCTAATGTGCTTATCTTCTTGCTTAGTTGTGCAACGCGGCCTCCCACTTCTTTTTCTACTCTGGTTAGAGCCTGTTTGTGCTGTCCTCTGAAGGGAGTAGTACACACCGTTGTAGGAAATCTTCAATTTCTTTGCAATTTCTCGCATGGAATAGCCTTCATTTCTAAGAACAAGAATAGACTGTCGAGTTTCAGATGAAAGTTCTCTTTTTCTGGCCATTTTGAGCGTTTAATTGACCCCACAAATGTGATGCTCCAGAAACTCAATCTGCTCACAGGAAGGTCAGTTTTGTAGCTTCTGGAAGGAGCTAGACTGTTTTTAGATGTGTGAACATGATTGCACAAGGGTTTGCTAATCATCAATTAGCCTTCTGAGCCAATGAGCAAACACATTGTACCATTAGAACACTGGAGTGATAGTTGCTGGAAATGGGCCTCTATACACCTATGTAGATATTGCACCAAAAACTAGACATTTGCAGTTAGAATAGTCATTTACCACATTAGCAATGTATAGAGTATATTTGTTTAAAGTTAGGACTAGTTTAAAGTTAGCTTCATTTAAAAGTACAGTGCTTTTCCTTCAAAAATAAGGACATTTCAATGTGACCCCAAACTTTTGAACGGTAGTGTACGTGTGTGCCTGTGCATGTGCACACAGGTGCACACGCGTCTATAATTTGTACACATGTATATATATATATATTTCTTTTCTGATCTCTGTTCCACCTAGAACGCTTGAACGTGGACTGGTATGGAACACAGAAAATCGCATCTTCCATTTCAGGCCGTTTTTTCCAACTAGCCATCATGTTGATCATGTTGATGTACATATTTTGACCTACTGGCATATAGAGACTGCACCCTGGTTCTCAATAGGCTCTGATGAAGAGGTTATCCTCGAAACGCGTTAGCCAACTCTAAACACCCGCCTTAACATGGGCTCATGATATTTTTAACCCATTTTTAATTTTTCATGTCTTTTACATTTTGTCACCTGTTTGCATGATACGTAGTATTGGTATTATTCAATTGCTTTTATTTGCTCTTTATTTCCTCTGAAATAAATTTTATATGTTTTGATGTGAGCTTGATCACGCGCCCTTCATCCATCACTCTCCATATAGCCTTACCTGACCACCCCGGGGTCAATCTCTGGGCAGCGGGACATGCAACACCATCTCTTCTAGCTTTGCTACAGTTCACAATACTACTCTTCTCAAACCCAATCAGACCCTCACAAGCGCAGGAGTAATTTTTTCCTTGTCCACAACCTGAGCCACTCACCCCTGACCCAGATTCAACCCAAGCCTGGCTCTTAGCCAGGCCAAATTTTCCTACACTAACCACGTACATCCTATCTAGCACACTAGTGGGTGCTACATTTACAAATGTTAATTGTGCCTAAGCAGTATCCTAAAAAGGTTTCTTTAAGGTTGTCTTTAATTCTTCCTGAAAATGGTCTGGTATGTAATGGTGCCTAGGCAGTCCAGTGCCTACAACCTCATAACTGAATATCTGCAGGTTGAGATCTAATGCACTACAGTAGCCTCACATGATTTGGAGTGAGACTTGGTGATGTCACTGTCATGCTGCTCATTGTTTTCCTTGGTATGGACTCCATTACAAGATGGCCGTCTTCACATAGAAACACGGTGCAGAATAAGACATGGTAAGTCAATAATGGGAAGACTGCAGGCAATACTGGTGACAAGTCGTTTGCCACTTGCCTGTTTCGGGCACAGCTTCCAGAATTTCATTCTTTGTTGATAAAGCCTGTGCCAGTTTTATTTAATTATTTAAGCCTAACTCCGGGCAGGAGTTGATCTTTAAATAATTAAACCACTGCAAAGGTTAATAGTTCATTTTGTCCAGGGGAGAGGAGAAATAGTTTGTGCGTGTCCAATTTGCTGAAAATGTCTCAGAAAGGTAGGATGACACTTTAGTTAACAGATGTAAAAATCATTGTAGACCTCTGGTACTTTAAGAACAGTGAACCTGACCTGTTTTTTTTGCACTAAATTCAGTTGAAGAAAAGCCGAACAGCAGATAAGTTCAGTTTAATGGCATAAGCTGAGCCAGGCTATGTACTGCACAATATGGTACTGGTAGATGTGTATAACCTATAATTATGATTAAACCCCTTCAATTATACTGAGCTGCAGGCAATATGATTTGAGACTAGAATATAGCATTAAACATAAAGGATTTCAGGCATCCTACCCATCTATCAAATAACTTCACATTCACCTTTGCACAAAGACAGAACAACAGTGCCATTTGTGTTCGCAATGACTCGCAGTGACTGAAGACATTGCATCGCTCTAGAACGCCGTGCAGCTACTGAATTGTGTCATTCTCCCAAAATTACAGATGCTATAATCTTTTACTGAGCTTTTTTATTTAGGCCCATCAAACTAAGACTTACTGCAGCAGTACGCTTTACCTTGCGAGTGCTCAGAGTCAGGATTACATGGCGGATAGTCTGTTCTACTGATAAGTTGTGGAGCAACTGTCCGATCGCTATCGGGGATTTTATTTATCTCCTAATGGTAAATGATACATGCAAGGTCTTTAAATTCTAGAACTGATGCTATTCGGAAGGTGTTGTTCTACTGGTGTTACATCGGTTAAAATAGCAAGGCAGTCAGTTGGAAAATAAAAATAAAATAGAGATATCACTTCTTTCAGCATGTTCATTTATCTTGTTTTACTGATTTATATTATTACTGTTAGGTATTATCTGCGACTTTCATTGTTTTTTTTTAGGAGGTTAAGGGAGGAGGTTTGGAAAATTGTTAAAAGCAAAGCAACAGCTGAGGAAGTGTCAGTCAGTTTTAGGAACAAAACATGTCTTTTGGAATATGAAATAAATCTAATTGTTCATTACTCTAATCATGATGACTCCAACCGTTTTATTAAAGTAGAACTATAAGCAAAACTTTGTTTTTTTCATTTTGGATAGAGTAAGGGGGAGTTATAACCCCATGTAAGGTTATTTTTTGCCATCTTTGTCCCATTGGGGAGATTTACCTTCACTTCCTGTCCCATAGCTAAACAGGAAGTGAGAGGAAATCCTTGCAAATTAAGAGAATCTCTTGGGGACCCCAGGTCATCAGAACTAGTTTCCCTATTAGAAGATTGCCCCTCTAATAATTTTCTGGGGACAATTCAAAATGTTGGATTTTGTTGTACTTTCACTTTCAATGATAATGGTATTAAGGACAAATAGAGAGGGTGAATCTCCCTAATGGGGGGCAGACAGCAATAAAAACTGACAGGGGTTCTAATCCATTTCTCCTCTATCCAAAGCTAAAAAAAAAAGTTTTCCCTTTAGTTATACTTTAATGTCACTATATGATATCACGGGTGCCTCTGCCACATTGGCATCTAATGGTGTTTTGGTTGCATCACTTAAAAGTTTATCACACCATCCTGATTTCCCTTGTGAGGACCTAGCATCGGATATCCCATGGTATCAAGAGCGACCCAATTTCCTGCATACGGTATTCTCCACATGCACCCCTAGAAGGTGACATTTTCCATCATTCCGTCATTCAAAAGTTCTCCAAATGTACATAACAATCTTTTATTTCTTCAGAACATTTTTTGTACAACATATCAGCATGGCTGAGTTACTACATCACTAAGGTTCTTCCTCCTCTCCTCGTATTTCTAATATACCATGGAGCTTTGTGTTCTTTGCTATGCCATTTTCAAGGACCACCAATCCACAAACAAAACAAGGTAAAAGATGGCTAGAAATTCACAGAAATTAGCTTGTAGAAAAGGGAAATGAAAATCCCAGCCACACTTCATAGGGGGTGAACAAATCAATTTGTGTAAGTCAGAACTGGCTGAGAGTTTGGCCGTTGGGATCCCAATTAGAAGTCCTATCACTGTTATGCCCTGTACACACGGTCGGACATTGATCGGACATTCCTACAACAAAATCCTAGGATTTTTTCCGATGGATGTTGGCTCAAACTTGTCTTGCATACACACAAAGTTGACGGAAAATCCAATCGTTCTAAACGTGGTGACGTAAAACACGTACGTCGGGACTATAAACGGGGCAATAGCCAATAGCTTTCCTCTGTTCATTTATTCTGAGCATGCATGGCACTTTGTGCGTCGGATTTGTGTACACACGATCAGAATTTCCAACAACGGATTTTGTTGTTGGAAAATTTTATAGCAAGCTCTCAAACTTTGTGTGTCGGAAATTCCGATGGAAAATGTGTGATGGAGCCCACACACGATTGGAATTTCCGACAACAAGGTCCTATCACACATTTTCTGTCGGAAAATCCGACCGTGTGTACAGGGCATTAGGCAAATCAAATATTGATTTAATGGAGTAAATAATGGGGTAAACTCCATTGAGTTTACATTTTTGCCTTACCTCCTAACTTTTCTATAGATTTATGTTAGCTGCAGGATGGGATGCCCAATCCAAACACTTCTATAGGACGGTTTGGCTGGACCAAATTATTCTGTTTGTTTCAATGGAGACAGAAGACTGGCACTGGAAGATCCTCCTATCACTAGTTATCATAGTATGGAACAATAGTGATCAGGCAGGTTTTCTAACCTACTAGATCGACAATTTATCCCAGGATTAGTGGACATAGTCTAACACGGCCATTCTCAAGCAGAATTCTGTGGAATCTTAGAGTTCCTTAAGAGTTTTGGAAGAGTTTCTTGAGTTGTGGCTGATTAATCTCCAATCTAATGTAGCTTGCATAGCTTTGGGACCAATGCAACTTGGCAAAAACCAGAAGCCTGACACCAATTATCTTTTTAGACGTCTGTAAGGGCTGATTCATGTTTGGATTGTTCTGCAGAGAGAATATGACAAGTGGAGAGGAGGTGTTGTACTGACTTCTCACTACCTGCTTTAACCACTTGATCCCCGCACTAGCACACCACAACCGTGTGCATTGTATGCAGTTGCAGAGTGCTTGCAGAGTGGCACCATTCACCTGCCCAGCCTGCCTGCTGAAAGAGACAGGGTGTATAATTCTTCCAGTGGCCATGAAGCAAAGCGACATGTGTACAGCCCCAGCCGCTGCCTCTGCAGTTAAATGGGGTAGGGGTTGGGGAGTGATAAAAGCATGGGCCAACCACAGGGTTTTACAGCTCCGCAACTGCTAGTGTGAAGGGGCTTCAAGGGTGGCATTCTGACCACTACTGTAAAGATAGCATTCTTCCTACTGAACACTAGTATAAGAGGCATTTTGACCATTGACCCATCCCCCAAGATCTGGATTTAGTAAGAATTCTCTAAGGCCAGAAAACAAATTTTAGGGTTTCCTCTGGGGTACAAAAACAGGTTTAAAGGTTGTTCTAGCATGAGAGCTATAGACAGGAAATAAAAAAATAGATCAGGCGTCAATCATTTTTTTAAAGATGTCTGTGAGTAGCCAAAAATGTTCAATAAATACAGTGGGCTTGTTGGAAACTTTACAAGTTGTCACAGAAAGAAGGGGGGTTGGGGTATAGGATACCCCTGGGATTTTTAAGGTGCTTATTCAAAATTTAATTAGGTAGATCAGTAAAGAAGTGTTACAACCTCAAAAAAAGAAAAAATTCAAAAGAAAAAATCACTGTATGCAAATTGCCAAACTGACTAATATCGTTTCTTAATTGAATATCTTTAATGATTACAAAAAATGACAAAACACATCATCTAAAAACATGCACAATCTTAGACAAACATGGTCAGATAGTGACATAATTTAAAATTTGAAACCACTTTGCGATACCAATCTCAACATGTTTCGCTCAATAATCTGAGCTTCGTCAGGAGTTTTTTGGTACAGGTGTGGCATGCTAAAGTTAAAAAGAGAAAAAAAGACAAAACAAAAATATATATAAATACAATGCTTGCAAAACACTTGAAGATACTCATTTATCAAAGAGATCGAATTAAATTTAATATTGCTAAAAAAGCATCAACTGGTATAGATATATCTGCATACAGACAATATATATATATACACTACCGTTCAAAAGTTTGGGGTCACATTGAAATGTCCTTATTTTTGAAGGAAAAGCACTGTACTTTTAAATGAAGCTAACTTTAAACTAGTCCTAACTTTAAACAAATATACTCTATACATTGCTAATGTGGTAAATGACTATTCTAACTGCAAATGTCTAGTTTTTGGTGCAATATCTACATAGGTGTATAGAGGCCCATTTCCAGCAACTATCACTCCAGTGTTCTAATGGTACAATGTGTTTGCTCATTGGCTCAGAAGGCTAATTGATGATTAGCAAACCCTTGTGCAATCATGTTCACACATCTAAAAACAGTCTAGCTCCTTCCAGAAGCTACAAAATTGACCTTCCTGTGAGCAGATTGAGTTTCTGGAGCATCACATTTGTGGGGTCAATTAAACGCTCAAAATGGCCAGAAAAAGAGAACTTTCATCTGAAACTCGACAGTCTATTCTTGTTCTTAGAAATGAAGGCTATTCCATGCGAGAAATTGCAAAGAAATTGAAGATTTCCTACAACAGTGTGTACTACTCCCTTCAGAGGACAGCACAAACAGGCTCTAACCAGAGTAGAAAAAGAAGTGGGAGGCTGCGTTGCACAACTAAGCAAGAAGATAAGCACATTAGAGTCTCTAGTTTGAGAAACAGACGCCTCACAGGTCCCCAACTGGCATCTTCATTAAATAGTACCCGCAAAACACCAGTGTCAACATCTACAGTGAAGAGGCGGCTGCGGGATTTTGGGCTTCAGGGCAGAGTGGCAAAGAAAAAGCCATATCTGAGACTGGCCAATAAAAGAAAAAGATTAAGATGGGCAAAAGAACACAGACATTGGACAGAGGAAGACTGGAAAAAAGTGTTGTGGACGGATGAATCCAAGTTTGAGGTGTTTGGATCACAAAGAAGAATGTTTGTGAGACGCAGAACAAATGAAAAGATGCTGGAAGAATGCCTGACGCCATCTGTTAAGCATGGTGGAGGTAATGTGATGGTCTGGGGTTGCTTTGGTGCTGGTAAGGTGGGAGCTTTGTACAGGGTAAAAGGGATTCTGAATAAGGAAGGCTATCACTCCATTTTGCAACGCCATGCCATACCCAGTGGACAGCGCTTGATTGGAGCCAATTTCATCCTACAACAGGACAATGACCCTAAACACACCTCCAAATTGTGCAAGAACTATTTACAGCAGAAGCAGGCAGCTGGTATTCTATCGGTAATGGAGTGGCCAGCACAGTCACCAGATCTGAACCCCATTGAGCTGTTGTGGGAGCAGCTTGACCGTATGGTACGCCAGAAGTGCCCATCCAACCAATCCAACTTGTGGGAGCTGCTTCTAGAAGCGTGGGGTGCAATTTCTCCAGCTTACCTCAATAAATTAACAGCTAGAATGCCAAAGGTGTGCAATGCTGTAATTGCTGCAAAAGGAGGATTCTTTGATGAAAGCAAAGTTTGATGTAAAAACAATGTTATTTCAAATACAAATCATTATTTCTAACCTTGTCAATGTCTTGACTCTATTCTCTATTCATTTCACAACGTATGGTGGTGAATAAGTGTGACTTTTCATGGAAAACACAAAATTGTTTGGGTGACCCCAAACTTTTGAACGGTAGTGTATATATGGGTAAATTTCACAAATTACCCCACAGGTCTATAACTCATAACAATCTGGTCAATCTAAGTAGAAAAATAGAAATTTAATGAAATAGTTTGTATTAATTTGTTTGTTTCCAGGTCCATAAAGGGAAAAGGGGCACCCATGTGGGCCTGGAAACAATGAAAAACAACATAAAAGAGAGAAAACAAAACAAAAAACAAAAAAGTAGGGGTTTGCTTACCAAAGGCCAACACAGATTCAAAGGTGCATAGTAGACACACAAGTGGTGAACGTATATATAATGCCGTGGCTGCTAATGAAAAAAATGCGTCTCAACCGTCTCGGGCCTTCCCAACCCGTTTTTTGGTCCACAGAGGGGCCCAAGTGTAAAGTAAACTGAAATAGAGTATTGGAGAAGAATCATAAAGTATTTCTAAGTGAATGGACTCATAACAGAGAACTAGAACAGTAAATGAGGTAGAGTGGTGGGACAATCTATACAATCTATAGGTATTGAATATACCAGACAGGCTTTGCATTAGTCGGCGGGCTATCTAGCAATATATTTAATTAAGTTTGTCGAAAAGTTTTGTTCAAAAGTTGTATAGTGTACATTATACAACTTTTCATACATTCCCTTTTGTCCCATCCCTTCCTGTTTCCCTTAGTCAACATGGCTGACTAGGGATTTGTCTTTCTTTTTTCCTCCTGACACTATTGGGTTTCGTAGGGCCGGGTTTATCTAGCCCTCGTTCCGGTCTGCAGTGCGCCTGCGCGTTAACTAGGGCTCGAGTGACGTTCCTCTCCGGCGTGCGCATGCGCCTATCCACACCGTCGAAAGGAGCGACGGGTGGTTTGACGTCAGTCCAGGCTGGGGTTGCTGTGGGCGGATGCCTGGTCTCGCCCCTTGATCACCCATTGGCTATACAAATCCTGGGGGAGTTACCTCACAACACGTCCGCGTTCCGATGGTGACGTCAGACGCCATCTGATCGGAGGGGCTTACTTAGTTCGGCTGCTCAGCCGCCATCCTCTGACAGTGGCGCTGAGGCTGCAGGGGGAGGTATATGCCGCTCTCCCCCTCCGTATACATCCACCCCACCTCTCAGGTAAGTGAAATTCTCTATCCAAAGGGGGCTATACACTCCCCCCTTTCTGAGGATTGACTTAATGGTATTTTGATATTAAGACAATGCTCCCCAGAGCATTTAATTTATTATCCTTATTTATTCATTTTTTTCTAGTTTACTGGGGCAGTATACACTGGGATCTTCCAGATCCGCCTTTCAAGGGTTGTCCCTTTTGGACTGCCACCGTGTGGCGAAACTGGAGTATTGTTCTCCTTCATACTTCTGTTCATACGGCTTTCATTAGCCCTGAACTTTTACCCTTGATTCAACTTAGAAGGTAATTTCCTTGAAAGTCTTTTTGAACTTTCAAATTTTTTGATTTTCACCACTCTACCTCATTTACTGTTCTAGTTCTCTGTTATGAGTCCATTCACTTAGAAATACTTTATGATTCTTCTCCAATACTCTATTTCAGTTTACTTTACACTTGGGCCCCTCTGTGGACCAAAAAACGGGTTGGGAAGGCCCGAGACGGTTGAGACGCATTTTTTTCATTAGCAGCCACGGCATTATATATACGTTCACCACTTGTGTGTCTACTATGCACCTTTGAATCTGTGTTGGCCTTTGGTAAGCAAACCCCTACTTTTTTGTTTTTTGTTTTGTTTTCTCTCTTTTATGTTGTTTTTCATTGTTTCCAGGCCCACATGGGTGCCCCTTTTCCCTTTATGGACCTGGAAACAAACAAATTAATACAAACTATTTCATTAAATTTCTATTTTTCTACTTAGATTGACCAGATTGTTATGAGTTATAGACCTGTGGGGTAATTTGTGAAATTTACCCATATATATATATATATATTGTCTGTATGCAGATATATCTATACCAGTTGATGCTTTTTTAGCAATATTAAATTTAATTCGATCTCTTTGATAAATGAGTATCTTCAAGTGTTTTGCAAGCATTGTATTTATATATATTTTTGTTTTGTCTTTTTTTCTCTTTTTAACTTTAGCATGCCACACCTGTACCAAAAAACTCCTGACGAAGCTCAGATTATTGAGCGAAACATGTTGAGATTGGTATCGCAAAGTGGTTTCAAATTTTAAATTATGTCACTATCTGACCATGTTTGTCTAAGATTGTGCATGTTTTTAGATGATGTGTTTTGTCATTTTTTGTAATCATTAAAGATATTCAATTAAGAAACGATATTAGTCAGTTTGGCAATTTGCATACAGTGATTTTTTCTTTTGAATTTTTTCTTTTTTTGAGGTTGTAACACTTCTTTACTGATCTACCTAATTAAATTTTGAATAAGCACCTTAAAAATCCCAGGGGTATCCTATACCCCAACCCCCCTTCTTTCTGTATTTACTCTATCAGGGATGTGGTGCTAATGAGTTAACTGTCCCTGCCCTCTAACAATTATTCCTTTACAAGTTGTCAGGAAAAAATCCTGACATCATGTTACAATAGATAGCTAAAGATTAATTTCCAAACAAACTGTACCTATTATTGTTAAAAATCCATCCTTGAACTCCAGTTAAGTTACCAAGACTGGGCTTGAGAGGAGAATCTTGAGGGCAAAATTGGAATTTGGAATTAGTCTTCTGCAGGCAGTCAGGATTTCATCAGTTCCCTTTTTGCAACTGATTACTCGCTCAGACCTTACAATGTGATCTGGCAAATCACAAGGTGTAGGGCAACAGCAGGGGGCTGAGCTGTCTGAGAACCCATGTGTACACTTAACCAAAAGCATGGCTAATACAGTATATAGATGGCAGAATTCACAAACTGAAATCTCATTATATCCCATTAAACTATTCTAGTTCCTAGATTTAAAAAAATAATGTGTGCATAATCAGTCATAGAGATAAGCCATAACAAAGGTGGAGGAGATGTGTGCTGTGGCGTTCAGGTGGGAGGCCTATTACCACTTGTATGGTATTTCCACCCTACTGTGGCTACTTAAAGAAGGGGGTGTTCATGAGTATTTGCATGCAGACAGAAGACAGTAATTTGAGGAAATGGAAATAAAGGCAATAAATAAATACGGCAAACAATTATATAAATAATTAGAATGAATATATTGTAGTTGGTATTCATTACAGTATACTTAAGGAGAGTCTTTCTTCAGCAAGAAGCTGTAGAAGTTACTAGATTAACCCCAACTACTGTTTATAATGAGGTCCTACAGATCTTATTGGCCATATGGTGCCCCAGAAGCCCCCTTTGTATGCAGGTTATGGTTTTTGAGAATTTCAGGAAGCATGGGCACCACAATCCACAAAGCAATGCAGATACCTTGGTGAATTTTTGAGAGGAACCATTCTCACATTATTGGATGTAATGAGGACCCGCTAAATGAAAATTTTGGCATGGCATAGCAATTCTTGGGGCTTCTAGGTGCACTGGTGTCCCATGAAAATTATGAAGTGGTAATAGTAGGCGACAAGTTGTACCTTGTGTTGCCAAAAGAGGCTTGTTAAAGTATATTTATAGATGCATTTTTTTTACATACAGTAGGGAATGGTTAATGTACCTGTCAGGTTTAAATTTTGTCTGTCTATGTTTGTCTGTCTAATTTCTGTCTATGTCTCAATGGGGAATCCCACTTTCTGAACAACAGTAAGCGGGGAGAAATCTCTCCAAAGTAAAAGAACACCCCCTGTTACATTGTTATCAAAGGTGTTCATTTTGAAAGATTTCCAGTCGCCTTCGGTTCCAGCAACCATACAATGTTGTATTTCTCAAGACTTTCTGTCCTAGTGATAAATGACATCTGTCACCATAACAAATAGATGGAGACAGATCTCCCCAGCAGGGGCACATAGAGCAATAAAAACCTGACAGTTATGCAAACCCTTCCAAACTCTATACAAAGCAGCTTTAGTCAGATTTAGCGTTGCAGAAATAAATACGTAAATTCAGCATGCTAAAGTGCAAACTAACAATACCTTTTAAAAGCAGCTTCTCAGACTTTTGTATTTCTCATTATAAACATCAATTTTACTAATAAGCATCATCAGTCACAGTGATTATACAGCTTTGAAGGGTTCTGACACCCACACTAGTACACCATAAAATGTGTGCTATTGTGGGTAGGTGTCAATGAGGAAAAAATGCTAGTTTCACCTTTTGCAAAAAATAATAAGGGGGGAATAGGGCCTCTCCATTTTAATGGGATTCAAGATTTAGCTGCATTTAAAAGATGGCAGAGGATGGATTTCTTATATGTTTTGGTGGAGATGGAAGAGGGATGTAACAGGAAGAAGCAAATTTTTTTCTGAGAGATTTCCCTAATACATGGTGCACATTTCTTTTTCTGCAACCATGGAGAAGACAGTGATTAGCTATAGCTATAGCAGCCACTAGTAATAATCGCAAGATAATTCAGCAGGCTGGTTGTACCCAAATTAATAGATCGATCACCTTGCTACCTTCAGCCTGCCCATTAATTGTTCGTATCTCGGCCGATTCCTGCTTAAAGGGATTGTAAAGCTTCACTTTTTTTTCGAAATAACAAACATGTCATACTTACCTCCACTGTGCAGTTTGTTTTGCACAGAGTGGCCCCGATCCTCCTCTTCTGGGGTTCTTCAGCGTCGCTCCTGGCTCCTACCCGCATCGAGTGTCCGCGTTGGAGAAGCTCTCTCTTTGGTGGACACCCGTGTGGGGCGCGCACTCGAGTCCTGTTTCTGTGTCCATTTACAGAATGCAGGACTCGGCCCCGCCCCCCTGATGCCTCGTTATTGGAGTTGATTGACAGCAGCGGGAGCCAATGGCTGCTCTGCTATTAATCTATCCAATCAGGACATAAGAGACCGGCTAGAGCTGGTGTGCTCGTTCCTGGCCGAAGAATGATAGCATTCAGGTAAGTAAAATAGGGGGGTTGGGAGGCTGCAGCATAAGAGAATGTTTTTCACCTTAATGCATAGAATGTGCTAAGGTGAAAAACCATGAGGGTTTACAACCCCTTTAACTGGCCAATATTCGAACCATGTATGGCCGGCCTTACTTTAGTCCAGTAGGGCCTTAATGTTGTTATAGCTATAGCTGTTTCCATGTATAAGTCTATACGTACATGAGGGTAGGCCATATTTGCACATTCTATATGTAAGCTCTGCTTCCTTATTGTGTCCCTGAAAATCCTATCTCTCTGTAAGACTATTCAGTAAAATCTGCCTAACTGAAAACAACAGGGTCTCTTTTTTTATTTAAGTGTGGAGAAGGCTTTGAGCTTTTGTGATATTTCTAATGCTGTTCGCATCACCACTGGGGACGTTTCATCTTGCTTCCTGTTTCCATAGACACAGCAGGAGGTGAATCCCACCTCCCTCCCAATAGCCAAGGAAAATCCCACCCATTTTCCAAAAATTTCAAATTTTGCATTTCTTCTCCCTTTCTCTTCCAGTTTTAGTGATCTATAGCAGTGGTCACCAACCCTGTCCTCAGGGCCCACTAACAGGCCAGGTTTGCAAGATAACTGAAATACATCACAGGTGATCTCATTTGCTGCTCAGTGATTGCAGTATTCTAGCCTGCATCTCCCCAAGGTAATACATAAAACCTGACCTGTTAGTGGGCCCTGAGATCAGGGTTGATGACCACTGATCTATAGGACCAATAGTGAGATTAGATTTACCCAGTGGGGACACAGACAGCAATAAAAACCTAACAACAGCTGCCTCTTCCCCACTTTCCCTGTTTTACTAACGTTCTTTCAGCTAAACATATAAACATTGTAAATAATCTTATCTGTGGGAATTAATGTTTTAAAAGCCTTGTTTCTATGTATAGTTTTTAATTCAAAATGTACATGAGGTTGGCTATGTTTTTTTTGTGACGTCATCATGTCCGCTGGGACGGAGTTTCAGTGGTGACATCATCACGCTCACCGGGGCACTGGATGCTTTGTATATGCGATGCCTGTAATACTTCTCTTATGTGTGAGTAGATAACCCTTGTTTCATAAATTTGGTTTTTAAATATTGCACAATGAGCGCTCCTCTTCCTCTCTACGTGATTGTTTTGGATTAATCCGTGGTTGCGAGTACATTGATGTGTGATGGCGGTTTGAGAAGCCCCTGCTGGGGATGTGTGCAGCTGTCGGTTATGCTTACTGATCCCGGGTCTGAGCCTAGCTGCATTTGATCCAATTGAGGGCTTTTCTCACTAATGCCCAGTTAGACCCTTTTTACAAAGGTCTTAATGTCTGGAAAGAGGCGTTATTATTCCTCTTGGTAGAGCACATCTTGGTGATCAGCTGAAGCACAAAATTCTTTGCAGTCTTTGGCGCACAAATACAGCACTTTATCACCTTTATTGGGACTGTTTTTTCCACTGTTCATGAACTTTATAAATCATGGAACTATTGATTTACGTACGCTATATATTTATTCACACGTTTATTAATTCACCAATTAATTATGTCTTGTATTAATCTATGAATTATGGTATGAATTGTTCACGCACTTTATTAGACGCAACACGCAGGGGTTCTTTATTTCACTTTGCCACTTTGCCACAAATACAGCAGAACAGAGCACAAGACATGGTTCAGTGCATTACATTGTAAAAGGAGAAGTACATAAAACATGAGAGAGACCAGCAATACAAAAACATTTTTTAGAAACCAGGTACAAAAAAATCAGACATGTCCTAACAAAACATATAATAAATACAGGCATATACAACAGCAAGATCTCAACAAAAGGGGGAGAGCCGTGTTATATCCAAGGATAAATTTGAGGGGAGGGGAGGGAAAGGGGGAACAAGAAAAGGGGGGAGGTGGAAGAGGAAAAGGCCAGCGGAAAAAGGGAAAGAGCAAGGGGGGGAGGGGGGGTCCTACAGAGGGAGTACCCCAGGCTCAACACCCAAATTGTATACCCAGACACTGAATACTACAGGTAATCATCATATCGAGGTCCACACCTTATCAAATTTACAGGGGCAGCCTTGATTGATATAGGTTAGCTTGTACATAGGATGGGCTGCATCCACCATAGCCTCCCAGTAGGGCACCCCAGGATGGGTTGAGAATGACCATTTAATTAAGATTTCTTTTTTAGCATAGTAAAGGAGATAGGAGATTAACAGCTTAGTGTGATGAGAACGTTGTTCATCATTCTGAATACCCAGTAGTGCTAAGGATGGAGAGAGTGGGATGGTCAGTTGTAGCTTAAGAATTACCTCCTCAAAGACCTCAGCCCAGTATTTTACAATATAAGGGCATTCCCAAAGCTTGCGTAAATACCACCCGGGATGGAGTCTACAACGAGGACAAATAGGATCTCGATCTTGGAATGTTCTATGCAACCTGGTGGGGGTATAGTAGACCCGATGCAGGAAATTACCTTGTATCAGCTTATCTTTGGATGAGACTACCAGTTTAGGACCCTGCTGTGAACAGTCCTCCCAGTCCTCCTTCTCCAAAGATGAAATATCATCCTTCCAATACTCCCACGACTTTTCAATTTTAGCTTAGTCAACAGAAGACTAAGAGAGCACCATACATAGTCAAAAGAGGTTTATCTAAATCATCAGCGATTATTAGCTCCTCAACAGGATCAGTCTGGAGTCTAGGCGACTGTGGGAATTGGGACCTGACAGTATGACGAAGCTGGAGGTAATGGAACCACATGCACCTTTTTCGATATTTTTTGTATTCCTATGTGAGATACAGTGAGTGCAGCTGTTTTTCTGATTGTGATTTTTTTACACTGATTAATTGTTATTGGTTCATCATATACTAAGCGTAGGATATTTCTCTTTGTTATATGCTGTAGCATTAAAGTGATGGTAAAGTCTATTTTTTTTTTCAATGAAAACAACAAACATGTCATACTTACCTGCTCTGTTGCAGTGGATTTGCACAGAGCAGCCCAGATCCTCCTCTTCTCAGGTCCCTTTTCTGTGCTCCTGGCCCCTCCCTCCTGTTGAGTGCCCCCACAGCAAGCAGCTTGCTATGGGGGTACCCGAGCCGAGCCACAGCTCGGGTACCCCCATACAGACACAGAGCTGTAGCCCAGCCCCGTCCGCTTTCTCCTGAGGTCCAATGTTGCCACTGATGTGTCTCAGCCAATCAGGAGGGAGAGTCTCAGATGGCAGAGAAACTTGTAGACATCACTGAAGAGAGATGGGGCTCAGGTAAGTATTAAGGGGTGCTGGGCGGCTGCTGCACACAGAAGGCTTTTTATCTTAATGCATAAAATGCATCAAGATAAAAATCCTTCTGACTTAACAACTCCTTTAACAGAACCCTCCAGTGGAAACATATTAACTCGATCATTTAGAGCAGTCTCTCCATACTTTTAGCCATTGGGGTAAGTTTGGTGGTCAGGTGGCCACGTAGGATATTTTATTACAACAACCTTTATCAACATTTTTACCCCAGAGGAACCCATAAAATAATATTTAGGTCCCTGGTAACCTCTGCAAAAATAAATTCATCATGTGTCATTGGGAAATGTCAACTACATTAATGTCAGTGAGAAGAATGTCTTATGCCGCGTGCACACGACCGGACTTTACGGCATACTTGGTTCGGCAGACCGGAGTCCGTCGGACAATTCGATCGTGTGTGGGCTCCAGCGGACATTTTTTTCCCCAAAAGTTCGTTAGACCTAGAAATGAAACATGTTTCAAATCTTTTCGACGGACTCGAGTCCGGTCGAAAAGTCCGCTCGTCTGTATGCTAGTCTGACGGACAAAAACCGACGCTAGGGCAGCTATTCGCTACTGGCTATGAACTTCCTTGTTTTAGTCCGGTCGTACGTCATCACGTATGAATCCGTCGGACTTTGGTTGATCGTGTGTAGGCAAGTCCGTTCATTCGGAAAGTCCGTCGTAAAGTCCGTCGAAAAGTCCGCAGGACAAAGTCTGCCGTAAAGTCCGCTCGTGTGTACGCGGCATCACTTACAGTGGTGGTCAGAATACCAACCTTACAGACAAATAAAAGATCTTTGGGTTCATGCTGCTGACTCTGAAAAGTGGTGATAGACCCAGAATTATGCAAGCACCATCAGAGGAGAATAGTCAGCCACAGCTCAAGGAAAACCCTATCAACCTCTGGAGGAACCCTACAGATTTCTGGAACCCTGGTTGAGAATGCCATTATAATAAACGCACTAAAGCTCTAAGATCCTTTTCATCCAAAAAAGCCCATATTATATGCTTACAGGAAACACACTTTACAGAAAAAGCTCAACCTAGATTTCTCTCACCCTCATACCCACAATTTTATACCGCCTCTGCTGCAGTTAAACAAAGGGGTACGCTAATTGGTTTCCATCGTACCACTCCGTTTAACCTTAAAACGCAAGTGATAGATCTGGAAGGTCGATATTTAATTTTAACAGGTTATATTTCTGACAACCCTATAACTATTGTATCTTATTATGCTCCCAATAAACGCCCAACGGCGTTCTTGTCATGGTTAGCCACTAAATCTTCTTCTCCTAATAGTAAAGCCATAGAAACAAACTATAAAGTCCTTGCACGGTGGTACCTAGTACCAGCTAGAATAGCGAAATTCATTCCTACATACCCACCTAATTGCTTCAGAGGTTGCGACTCACTTGGAACTCACTTTCACATCTGGTGGCAATGCCCGATAGTCCAGGAATTCTGGAAAAACATATTTTCTATGGCTTCTAAGGCTCTTGAAACCTCTATTCTTCCTGATCCTGCTACAGCACTTTTAAACCTCAAACCCAATACACTCTCTCATACTCAATTCCAATTACTCATTCAAATTACTACTTCAGCCAAACAAACAATTGCCAAACTTGGAAGTCTAAATCTCTAATTCTGGCTGAAACAAAACATAGAATCAATAGAGCACTTGTTTTTGATAAAATGACAGCTATAGCTGATAACAAGATCAATAAATTTCGAAAGATATGGCAACCATGGGTTAAACACTATTATCCTAATGACTTTGACCAATCTTTGTTATTACCTTATTAGATTGTATATAGAACATACAATATAATAATAACTTGTGTAATTCAGGAGCCAGACCACCACCACCTATTCTCCCCTCTCTTTTCTTCTTGTTTTCTATATTATTTTTTTATATATTCTTATTCCTTATAAGACATATATTCATTAGCAGAAAAAGTCACATTGACTAATTATTTATTTATTTATTAAATTTGTATGTCATGATCACTTTGATGTATCCTTATAAATTGTATCATTCTTACAGTAATAAGATGAGTTTATATTTTCATGATGATACTATTTATCTTATACTAATTGTATATGAAATGCTCATGCTTCATATTTATATGTCTACTTCATCTCCTTACTTATTTATTTATTTATTTTATGTACTACTTTTTTTATTTACCTATTTATTTACTCTGTTATCTATGAAAAACTCAATAAACATATTTAACAAGGAGAATGCCATTATAGAGGTTTGAATCAGCCCAATACATAATTTTCCATTAAAGTAATAACATACATTTGAAATATTTCTAACTTAAAATCTCAGACCTCTTAGCTAATATATCACACCTGTAGTTTCCCCTTTTCTACACAGCATTGTTCTTCTTTCTCCACTTCTCAGAATCTTTAAATAGATCAGCTTTAAAACAAGCTTTTTTCTGCTATCTGAGATTGAAAGTATTTTAAATGAAAACCAGATCCCTTCCTGCAGAGTGTTCAGCCAAAGCTGAAAATTTAGAAAATGATAGCTCTCAAGCAAATTTTATTTCACTTTTTTTTTTTTTTCCTGTACACGAATCGTCTACCGCTGTGTTTCATTATACCCTCTAATTTGTTCAAAGTAAGCTTTTAGAATTATTTAACAGTTCATAAATCATGCCTAAGAGAATAATGAAACCATGTAACCAATCAATCTGCATCTATGGAAAATGAGAAAGTTAAGGACTTTTAATTTTTTTAAACTTCTGACACTAAGTGCATTAGAATAATGCATATCAAATTTACATTTGTTTGCACGTTAGCTTATATTAAAAGTCATAAATCTTTTGTCTCTAGTGAGAACAGAATTACTCAATAAATTGGATCCATAAAGAAACATTTGAGCATTGAACATTGCTAATTTTATTTGGTGGCACTTTGAAAGTATTTCTTTTTATGGGCTGGCATAAGTGCAAAAATAAATAACTGCATTATACTGTTGGGTAATCAGATGAAAAAAAAAAAAACATTTGCCATTGAAATTTCAAAGGGACTAGTCAGTGATTTAAAGATGAAAGCAGTTGAAATAGAGATATGTGAATATTTACCCACTGAGGGATTTGTAATTAGGTTCAGCCGGGGTTGTGATTTACAAACTCATGCTCAGATAGGTGACACCACAATTTCCTTGTTTGGCTGTAAACAGTGGCGACTGGTGTTTTTCTTTTTTTTTTGGGGGGGGGAGTGGGCGGCAAACAACCACCCATCCCCCTAGGGTTGCCACCTCATCCCTTTAAACCTGAACACATATGAATTACACAGGTTCTGAGGCTAAATTAATGTAGATAAGGCATCAAGTGAGTTTAATTACCACCTTAATCAGCCACAGAACCTGTGTAATCAATATGTGTTCAGTTTTAAAGGGATCAGGTGGCAACCCTACATCCCCCCCGAGCGGTACCCCCCCCCCCTGCGGTTTGCCGGTCAGTCCGGCACCTACCCCATTTGGGCGGGTGGCAGGCAGCATGGTGAAGAGGCTTGGCTCTGAGTCCTCTCCTCCATGGCGGCTTCCAGTTCCTCCCCTCCTCCTCCTAGGCGCCCAATAGGATCAACTCTCCTTTCAGCCAATTGGGTAACCGGTGTCAAAACCTGTATTCTGATTGGCTGGGAGGAGGTTTAGTGTTACAACAGCGAATATTGATTTGCTGTTGTAACACACTTGGGTGGGCTTGGAGCGCACTCTCTCTCTCTCACTCTCTCTCGAAGCCTATTAGAGACTCTGGCTCTAATCGGTGTTTAAAAAAAAAAAACAGCTCCCCCGCATTGGAATCCATGCGCCGGTGTCCTGAAAGGGGCCGGACTCATGGATAGGGGAGGTGACAATGGACGGGGGGCGGTGCCCATGCGTCCTTAATGGACGGGCCGCCCCTGGCTGTACAGCTTCATTTGTCTGCTCACTGTATAATGGTTTAGCATTCTGATTATGCTGGTTAATTGGCCAAAGTACAGGCTGAAGGAAACAGGAGTGTCACCTGACTAGCTGTGCGTTTTACCATTAAAATAGATAAAACGCACAGAGAATAGAATTAAAACATGTTTTGATTAAGGTTGCACCAATACCATTTTTTTTTATCAGCAAGTACCGATACTTTCGGTCAAGTACTCGCCAATACCAATTAACGATACCGTTGTGGTGCAATTGCAGCCCATACAAGATGAATCAGCTCAAATTGCACTGCAAAGAATCAAATGCGATTTGAACAGGAATACAGTGCAATTCCTGTCCGAATCGCATTTGGTTTCTCGCATCGCTCCTTGCATGAACCCAGGCTGAAATCGTTATGACAAGCCTGGGTTCACACAGAAGTGGTGGGAGAAACTGCATGTGATTCAGACAGAAATCACACTTCATTCCTGTCCAAATCACATGCAATTTTTTACAGTGAGATTTTGGCCGATTCATTTTGTATAGGCTCAAATTGCACAACAAAGGTATCGGTCTCAGGTATCGGCGCATTTGCACGAGTACAAGTAAATGCTTAGTATCAGCACAGATACCGGTATCATGTAACCCTATTTGCAATGTAATCTAATATAATATCTACTTTGGTGGTAGAGAATATAAGCCAGTCATTCTCAACCAGCTTTGTAGAACCCTAGTGTTCCTCCAGAGGATGCTTGCATACTTCTCGGTCCAACGCCACTTGGAAAAACCAACAACAACCAATTATCTTTTTAGCTGCCTGCAAGGATAGCATTTGACCAACAATGTAAGGGCCATTTTCTCCATTGACCTGTAATAAATTGGTTATAGTAGGGGGTTCCTGGACACCTGAGTTTTTTTTAAGGGTTCCTCTGAGGCAAAAAAGTAAAAGCTTTATGAGTAAAGGATAGATAGCAAAAAGTGCTCCAGACAACTGCATTATACAGCTGTGGCCAAAAGTTTTGAGAATGACACAAATATTAATTTTCACAAAGTCTGCTGCCTCAGTTTTTATGATGGTGATTTGCATACACTCCAGAATGTTATGAAGAGTGATCAGATGAATTGCAATTTATTGCAATTTATTGCAAAGTCTCACTTTGCAATGAAAATGAACTTAATTCCATAAAAAAACATTTCCACTGCATTCGTGAAGAAGGTTTCAGTATACCCAAGAAAGTCCAGCAAGCGCCAGGACCATCTCCTACAGCTGATTCAGCTGCGGGATAGGGGGACCACCAGTGCAGAGCTTGCTTCGGAATGTATGTAAGTACATCGGCATGCACAGTGAGGCAAAGACTTTTGGAGGATGGCCTGGTGTCAACAAGGGCAGCAAAGAAGCCACTTCTCTCCAGGAAAACCATCAGGAACAGACTGATATTCTGGAAAAGGTACAGGGATTGGACTACTAAGGACTGGGTAAAGTCATTTTCTCTGATGAATCCCTTTTCCGATTGTTTGGGACATCCGGAAAAAACCTTGTCTGGAGAAGAAAAGGTGAGCGCTACTATCAGTCCTGTGTCATGCTAACATTAAAGCATCCTGAGACCATTCATGTGTAGGGTTGCTTCTCAGCCAAGGGAGTGGGCTCACTCACAATTTTGCCTAAGAACACAGCCATGAATAAAAAATTGTACAAAAACATCCTCCGAGAGCAACTTCTCACATCCATCCAAGAACAGTTTGGTGATGAACAATGCCTTTTCCAGCATGATGGAGCACCTTGTCATAAGGCAAAAGTGATAACCAAGTGGCTTGGGGAACAAAACATCGAAATTTGGGTCCATGGCCAGGACACTCAAATTGTGACAAACTCCAAGCATTGATTATGCAAGAATGGGCTGCCATCATTACCAGCATGCCTGGGCGAATTGCAGAGGGGTCAAAAGAAGGGTCAACACTGCAAATATTGACTCTTTGCATAAACTTAATATAATTGTCAATAAAAACCTTTGACGCTTATGAAATGCTTGTAATTATACTTCAGTATACCATAGTAACATCTGACAAAAAGATCTGAAAACACTGAAGCAGCAGACTTTGTGAAAATGTATATTTGTGTAATTCTCAAAACATTTGACCACAGCTGTACTTTTAATTTGAACTCCAGGCTAGCTTTTAAAAACACAGCTGAAACAACTACAAGGGAACTATTTTACCTGCCAAAGAATTTCTAAATCTGTGCAGTTAGTTCCATAACCCAGGCAACCATGCCGAGTCCTGGACCTTACTGCAGCAGCTGCTTAGTTGGGTCAGGAAAACTACTGAAAACACACCCTCACTTGGTGATTGGATACTGAAGAAGCAGCAGCACACTGATGAGGTCATCCTTCTATTCACTATGCTTTCTCCTCCAGTCCGCATGTTCTCTGCTCCTGTGTTTTTGCATTGGCATGTGTTTGGTTCATAGTGCTGACCCTCCTTTTTTCAGTCTGAGTGCCCCTGTAAAGGGGATTGCAGGAGACTGACACATTTAGCTACTTTAATCAGTTGCAAATGTATATTCTGATAAATACATTAGTCAGGGAGTAATACACATTATTTCTCGCTATAGGAGCAAGGTAAAAGAAAAATATAATGTACAGAAATGTTCTACAGGGGAAGAAGGAGGTTTGGGGGCAAATGTTGGTCATGCCTGGAGATAAGCTTTAAAAAGTAACTGACAAAAGGTGATCTACCTAAAGTTGCTTACGCAGATTAGATAAAAGATGGATAGTTTGCAAGAAACATCAAAAGACTCATCTCGCCGCTGGATGTCTTATAAAGCGGATAACCAGATCACCTTTTGTTATTCAGATTTTCAGTTCCCCTTTTTCTCCACCAGCAGATTTTGAAAATACTTTACTTGATATGCAGTGATATTTGCTGGGCAGCCTGATGATGTCATACAGCAATTTACTATTACCCGACCTGCAGCCATGTCCAATTATTAGCATCTTGCCAAAATCACTAGGTATATTGGGTATTCTGTGAGTACCTGACTCATATAGTGGTTCTTTACAAGCTTTCTTGTCTCCAAAAGAGTAAATATAAGTCTATCAGCTACTAGAAGTGACAACAAGGTAAGAATATCAATGTTGCTACATAAGGCTCTGAGCGGCGGGGGACTCTTTGTATGTTGACACTGGTAGGTCAAAGCAGATATAAAACTAGAAATTCCTTTCATTTCTAGCCTGTTGTGAAAAAATATAGCTGGGATCTGATTGGTTACTACTAAAGACAATGCATTGTTAATTTAGACATATCGGTGGTCCTGTGATCTGCCAACACTTTGATTTGCACATTTTTTGACAAGGTGCCCCTCGCACCAAGAAAATAATGATTTTCTCTATGTTTCTGTTGGTACATAATTCCCAGCAGAAGAAGTTGATAAAAAGAGACCTTCTTGAAAAAAAAAAAAAAGGCACAGCCTCATCATTATCGCGATGATAACCTGGGCATAGCTGATATCTGTGTACCGCTGTGCCTGGATGTCACAAAGACTTGTTGTGTCTGTCCTTCACTTCTCTGTGTTGTGCTAAATAGCCCCTTATAGATGTACTATTTTGTACAATAAGTAACACCGATGAGGATATGGCAGTTGAGATTCCATGTGTTATCTTGACTTCGGATTGTCATTTTAACAAAATGACACTTCAAAGATAGTAAATAATACAGCTTATCCTGCGTCTATGCACAGTGCTCAAAGTGAAAGCCTGTGTTCTGCATGAGATATGCAAGTCTTTCTTTCTATTTTGATTCCCTACACGATTCCTTCTATTACTCTTTTCCTTACCGTTCCTTCCCCCAACCCTCCCTTCCTTCTTCTTTTCTTCCTTCATCCCACCATTCTTCTTTCCTTCCTTCATCCTACCCTTCTTTCCATCCTTCCTTCCTCTCTTCTTCATTCTTTTCTTTCTTCAGCTTTCTTTCTAGTCAGCCCTACCTACCTCCTCTCCTTATTTATCTCCCATCCACCCTTCTTCTTTCCTCCATTCTTCTTTCACGTCTTCCTCCCACTCTTCTTCTTTCCCTCCTTCCTTCCTCCCTTATTCTTTCTTTTCCTCTTTTACTTTTTTTTTTCATTCAGCCTACCTTCTCTACCTTCTCTACCCACTTACCTCTCACCTACCCTTCTTTTTTCCACTTGAGCTCCGAAAAGTTTTATCTGCTTCATGACCCGGCCACTTTATGCAATTTGGCACTGCGCTTTTTTAACTGGTAATTGCGTGGTCATGCAAAGCTGTATCCAAACTAAATTTATATAATTTTTTTC
This sequence comes from Lithobates septentrionalis, assembly GCA_037952835.1. NCBI lineage: Eukaryota > Metazoa > Chordata > Amphibia > Anura > Ranidae > Lithobates > Lithobates septentrionalis. The sequence continues at coordinate 2,305,008 of JBBDGP010000373.1, forward strand.
ACACAAATGAAGCTTTCTTCTGGTGATATTTGATCACAACTGTTTTTTTTTTGTTTGTTTTTTGCAATATAAACAAAAATGAAAATTTTGAAAAATAACTATATTTTTTACTTTCTGCAGTAAAACATATCCACTAAAAAAATTCTAAAAAATCGAAATGTCTTCATAAATTTCAGCCAAAATATATTCTTATCCCAATAAGTGTGTATTGGTTCGTTTGTGTGAAAGTTATAGTGTCTACAAACTATGGCACAGTTAGGTCCATATATATTTGGACACAGGCACAATTTTAGTATTTTTCAGGTATTTACCAAACTATATTCAAGCTATAGATATATAAGTGCAAACTCTCAGGTTTAATTTGAGGGTACGTACATCCAAATCGGAGGAAGGGTTCAGGAATTATAGCTCTTAAGAATAGCCATCCCACTTTCTCAAGGGACCAAAAGTAATTGGACAATTGAATCAAAAGCTGTTTCATGGCCAGGTGTGGGCTACTCTGTTATTATTTCTTCATCAATTAAGCAGGTAAAAGGTCTGGAGTTGATTCTAAGTGTGGTATTCGCATTTAGAACCTATTGCTATGAACCTACATCATGCGTTCAAAGGAGCTGTCCATGCAAGTGAAACAGGTCATTGTAAGGCTTCAAAATTGAACAAATCCATCAGAGAGATAGCAGCAACATTAGGAGTAGCCAAATCAACAGTTTGGTACAATTTGAGGAAAGAAGAACTCACTGGTGAGCTCAGCAACATAAAAAAACACACAGAAAGCAACGGTGGTGGATGATCGCAAGATCCTCTCTATGAAAAAGAAAAACCCATTCACAACATCCAGACAAGTGAAGGATAATCTCCAGAAGGTGGGCGTATCATTTTCAAAGTCTACAATCAAGAGAAGACTTCACGAGAGCACAGAGTATAGGGGGTTCACCACAAGGTGCAAACCATTCATGAGCCTGAAGAATAGAAACACCAGATTAGACATTGCCAAAAAACATCTAAAAAAGCCAGACCAGTTCTGGAAAAGCATTCTTTGGACGGATGAAACTAATGCCGCGTACACATGGTCGGACATTTCAACCGGACTGGTCTGACGGCTGCCGACGGACCAAATCCGGCGGACAATCCGATCGTGTGTGGGCTTCCCCGGACTTTCGACTGACTTTTCCAGTCGCAAATCTGACGGACTTTAGATTTGGAACATGCTTCAAATGTTTATGTCGTAACTCTGCCGGACCCAGAAATCCGCTCGTCTGTATGCTAGTCTGACGGACAAAAACCGACGCTAGGGTAGCTATTGTCTACTGGCTATCAACTTCCTTATTTTAGTCCGGTGTACGTCATCACGTACGAATCCGTTGGATCGTGTGTAGGCAAGTCCGTTCGTTAGAAAGTCCGTCGGAAGTCCGTCAAAAGTCCGTCGAAAGTATGCTGGAAAGTCTGTCGGACCCGCCTGGTCGAAAAGTCCGACCGTGTGTACGCGGCATAAGAGTAATCTGTACCAGAATGACAGGAAGAAAAAAGTGTGGAGGAGGCTTGGAACAGCTCATGATCCAAAGCATGCAACGTCATCTGTAAAACATGGTGGAGGCAGTGTGATGGCATGGGCATGCATGGCTTTGACAGAACTCGGCTCAGCCCTTCCTTCTCTGAGCTGGTCGCTCAGCTGTCAGCTAATTGCCAGCTCCTATCACTACACAGTGACTCACCTGTTGATGATATCCTGCTCATCAGTCCTGCTTACTTAAGCCATTCAGCCCAGATGATCTCTATCTTCGTCTTGGTCACATCTCTAGAGACACTCTCCTGTGTTCCTGTTAAAGACTTGCTTGGCTGACATTCCTTCTGGCTCCAGATCCTGCTTGCTGTTCTACTACGCTGATTTCTGGCTCCCTGACAGTTTGGCTTGTCTGATATCCGTTCCGGTTCCTGAACTCTAGCTATGTTTTGACTATGTTTACCTTTTTTTATTATTATTATTAAACAAGTGTGATTTAACTGTACTTCTGTCTCGGTCTGATTCATGGTTTCATAGGCGAAGGCCATGAATTCAGAAGATGCAGTTAATCCACTTGTTGGTAATATTTTTTCCAGATTGGATGACCAGGATCACCGCATGGATCAGTTTGCCATGGCGTTACAGACGCTCCTGAGTCGCACGGCTCACCTGGAATCTCCCACTGTGGCCGCTCCGGTAGAACCTGTGTTGCAGGCCAACCCTGCTCTTGCCGCCGTCTCTGTGCAGGCACCCGCCTCGAGTATTACCTCTATAAGAGGTATGTCTGGTTTCGCTCCACTTCCCCAGCGATTTGGGGGCGATCCAGTTCAATGCAGAGGGTTTCTCAACCAGGTTGAGATATACTTTGAGATGCTGCCCCAGGCGTTTCCTGCAGACAGAAGCAAAGTAGGTTTCGTGACATCTTTGCTTTTTGAGAGAGCCCTGGCCTGGGCATACCCTCTATGGGAGATGCAAAAACCCATTGTCTTGAGTTACCCAGACTTTGTGGCTTCCTTTAAAAGGGTATTTGATGTTCCCGCACGTTCCATTTCTGCTGCCAAAAGCCTCATGTCCATCAAACAGAGTACGAGAACTGTTGCGAATTACGCCATTGACTTCCGTACCCTGGCAGCAGAGGTTGCGTGGAACAATGAGGCCCTCGTGGCTGCTTTTTCTCACGGTCTCTCGGATAACATCAAAGATGAAATAGCAGCCTGAGACATACCCACTGAGCTGGAGAGGTTGTTCTCGTTTGCCATGCTTATTGACTCCAGACTCCGAGAGAGACCTTCCTTTGAGGAGTGCTTGCGGAAGCCTCCTGTACCTTTGTCTCCGAGCTTTGCAGTCCCACCCTTGCCTCCCTCACCTCCCATGCTTCCTGGTGCCGAGTCTGTCAGTGAAAGTGAACGCATGCGCTTGGGCTTCACACATCTCTCTGTGGATGAGAGAGCCCTTAGGAGGAGGGAGAGATTGTGCCTTTATTGTGGCCAGGCAGGTCACTTTTTGAAGTCTTGTCCTACCCGTCCAGGGAATGCCCGAACCTTGAGGTCCTTTCACGGACAGACCTTAGGTGGCATTGTTTCATCCACAGTTATCCAGAAGGATAAGCCCCTGGTTCCGGTTACCCTTTCTTGGGCTGAGTCGTCCATCGAGATACAGGCTCTAATCGACTCTGGGGCTGCAGGCCCGTTTATTGATTCTGCCTTTGTATCAAAGCACTCGATTCTGCTGCAGCTGCGTGACACTCCATTTGCCATTGAGGCTCCTGACGGGAGACCTCTGCAGCCTGCCCATGTGACTCATGAGACCGTTCCGTTGCCCACGGCCATAAGGGCACTTCACGTTTTCACTGGTTATTGGTTATCCTTGGTTACAGAGGCACAACCCCTCTCTTGATTTGCTTTGTGCAGAGGTTCTCTCCTGGTCGCCACAATGCCGTAAGACATGTTTCTAGAAGGTAGCCAAGATCCTGTGCACCTATTCACTCTCCTCCCTGCCAGAGAAGTACTGTGATTTTAGTGATGTCTTTGACAAAGGTCAAGCCGGTAGTTTGCCTCCACATCGGTCGTATGATTGTGCAATTGACGTTCAACCTGGTGCCATACCCCCTCGTGGCTGGGTTTGCCCTTTGTCGGTCATGGACAATAGGGCCATGGAGGAGTATGTTGCAGACGCACTTTCTCGAGGTTTCATCTGCAAATCCTCATATCCTGCTGGTGCTGGTTTTTTCGTGAAGAAGAAGAGTGGTGAACTGAGGCCTTGTATTGATTATAGGGTTCTTAATCGTGAAACTTAATCGTGAAAGAATGCGTATCCGATTTTGTTGATTACAGAATTATTTGACCGCCTCAAGGAAGCAACGGTTTTCACGAAGCTTTATTTGAGAGGGGCATACAATTTCGTGAGGATTAAGGAGGGCGACGAGTGGAAAACTGCGTTTAATACCAGAACAGGCTATTATGAGTACCTCGTAATGCCATTTGGCCTTTGTAACGCTCCGGCAGTTTTCTAGGAATTTATTAATGATGTCCTCCGAGGTTTGTTGCATTTATGTGTGGTGGTTTATCTCAACGATATCCTCATATTTTCCAAGTCCATGGAGGGCACAGATAGGCTGCACTGATAGGCAGCACTGATAGGCGCTGATGGGCACTGATGAGGTGGCACTGATAGGTGGCACTGAAGGGCACTGATAGGTGGCACTGAAGGGCACTGATAGGCAGCACTGATAGGTGGCACTGCTGGGCACTGATAGGCACTGGTAGGTGACACTGATAGGCGGCACTGATAGGTGGCACTTATGATGAGGCACTGATGGGCAGTCATTGGCAACACTGATGGGAACTGATTGGTTGCACTGGTAGGCATTGATAGGTGGCACTGCTGGGCACTGGTAGGTGGCATTGGTAGGCACGATGTCCCATTACTCCAGATGGTAATCAGCTGATAGCGTGAGGGAAAAAAAAAGCAGAGAGTCGGCTCTGTTTACATCACATGATTAGCTGTCAATGATCACAGAGTGAGCCGCGCATGCCCCCCGCAGGTAGCCCATGCAGGAGGACGTACATGGACTCCCTCCCGGCAGTTTAGGCCCATGCTGTAGCCGTCTTTCAGCTATAGTGTGGGTGGCAAGAGGTTAAGGAACATCCCTTTGACCCAATGTCCTCTGTTCCTGGAAGCAACAATTCATGTTTTAAAAATAAATTGAAGACTGATGTGGTGTGACTCAGCACACACAGCAACTGGCAGAAAGAGTATGCAAGACAAGAAACATCATTCCAATCAATAAACGTTTCTTCCATTTATCATAGCACACTGCTGCTGCTATTAAAGAAGGACTTCACTAAGTGCTCAGAGTTGTGTAAAACAAGATAAAAAAGAACTGGTTTATAGGAACTACTAGAAAATGTAGTAATGGACCCGCGCAGTGGAGATGGTGAAGATTTGCTTAAAGCAAGTTTGGAACTGCTGCCCCCCAACACGCAGTCACCATATACAATGGAGACAGCTAGATTAGTTAATTTGAGAGAAGGGTATGGCGCTGTTCCTCTAAAAGCTTTATAGTATCCTGTGGATGTGCTATATTCAGTTCATGAAGTGAAAAAATCAAAAACCATTCAGTATGCAACTGTTTAGATCATATGTGTCATAGTGCTCCTTATATATGGAATGCTTGTACCAGTGCAACACCGGGGAGAGGAAAGGAGGTGGGGTGGGGGGGGGGGGAAGAGGGAGGGGGGAGTGGGGGTTGGTGGAATACAAAGGTAAATCGGAATGATCAACTATAAGTGCAAATTCATCCAATTAAAGTGCACATGTGCAATCAAAAAAATGCGTAAAAAAGTCCTTTTTTTTTCAGAACAGATTAATTTGTGTGATATTCATGCTTTTGATTCTTTTGGTAATTAGATCCTGTGCTCTAAATGTGCAGCCACTCACCAGCTCACTTCACCCCTGCTGGGGTATCGGGCAGTCACAGTCTATGCCACTGTGCGGCAATCTCTGGCAGTCTCAGGATCGTGGTGTGTCCTGTCAGCTGCAAACTTCAACCAGGCCGACTTCACTCACCAGCCTCCTGGGCATAGGCACTGCGCCACAGGTCCTGCAGGACTCTTGTTGGGGTGCTGGGTCTGGGAAAGAAGAGCTAAGACGTTTTCCTTGGAACCTCTCTCCTGAGTGGGTCTTTTTGTCCTCATACCTCCACGCACCAGTAAAGACTCCGCGCGCCCACGCTCTCAAAGGCCAGAGCCAGAGGCCATAGAAAGGCGGACGTTCTTCAGAGGAGCATAGCTCGGATGCCACTCCCACTCAGGAGAGAGGTTCCAAGGAAAACGTCTTAGCTCTTCTTTCCCAGACCCAGCACCCCAATAAGAGTCCTGCAGGACATGTGGCGCAGTGCCTATGCCCAGGAGGCTGGTGAGTGAAGTCGGCCTGGTTGAAGTTTGCAGCTGACAGGACACACCACGATCCTGAGACTGCCAGAGATTGCCGCACAGTGGCATAGACTGTGACTGCCCGATACCCCAGCAGGGGTGAAGTGAGCTGGTGAGTGGCTGCACATTTAGAGCACGGGATCTAATTACCAAAAGAATCAAAAGCATGAATATCACACAAATTAATCTGTTCTGAAAAAAAAAGGACTTTTTTACGCATTTTTTTGATTGCACATGTGCACTTTAATTGGATGAATTTGCACTTATAGTTGATCATTCCGATTTACCTTTGTATTCCACCAACCCCCACTAAAAAAAATAAATAAATAACAGGGGTCTTTTCCATTCCTTTCTATTTTCAAAATAGAGAATGAGAAATACGCCCCAGCAGATAGGAAACCCTTGAAAATAGCTTGCAATAAACACTCCAATGTTTTTCAAACTCGTTTTATACCACTGAATTGCTAGGGTATTGATGCTGCTCTTTTAATCTGCTGGTTTACTAACCAAAACCATGTTGGTATGGCCTTGTTTTCAACATTAAATCTAAAGACAAGGCAGGGCTGGTCCTTAAAATGTATATAAACCAAAAAACAAAAGCGTAATATATTGTAGCTTACCAATACTTAGATGTGTTGTCTGCATCATTCGTATTTTTTAGGTTTTTATTACTTTATCCACTTGCCTACTGGGCAATTTCACCCCCTTCCTGCCCGGGCCAATTTTCAGCGCTGTCACACTTTGAATGACAATTGGATGGTCATGCAACACTGTACCCAAATGAAATTTGTATCATTTTGTTCCCACAAATAGAGCTTTCTTTTGGTGGTATTTGATCACCTCTGGGGTTTTTATTTTTTGCTAAACAAATAAAACTTTCTTTTAATCACCACTGGGTTTTTTATATTTTGGTAAATAAATGAAAAGACTGAAAATTTGGGGGAAAAGAAGTTTTTCATATTTTGTTATAAAATTTTGCAAACAGGTCATTTTTCTATCTCACTGATGTGCGCTGATGAGGCTGCACTGATGGGCACTGATGAGGCAGCACTAATGGGCACTGATAGGCTGCACTAATAGGCACTGATGAGGTGGCACTGATGGGCACTGATAGGCTGCACTGATGGCATTGGATGAGGTGGCACTGGTGGGCACTGATGAGGAGGCACTGATAAGGCTGCACTGATAGGCATTGATAGGCGGCACTGTTGGGCACTGATAGGTGGCACTGATAGGTGGCACAGATGGGCACTGATAGGCAGCACTGATGGGCACTAATTGGCAGCACTAAAGGGCACTGATAGGCAGCAATGATAGGTGGCACTGGTGGGCACTGATTGGTGCCACTGGTGGGCCTTGATTGGCAGCACTGGTGGGCAATGATTGGCAGAACTGGTGGACACTGTTGGCACTGCACTGATATTCAGAACACTGATAATCAGTACCCTGATTTTTAGTGTAGATTTCCCTTTAACACAAGCTGGTTATCGGCTATCCTCTCCTTACGCTGTCAGCATGAGGAAAGGAATGCCGATAACTGGCTTATGTTTACATCAGGATCAGCTGTGATTGGACATAGCAGATCACGTGGTAAAGAGCCGCTGTGATTAGCTCTTTGCCCCGTTCTGTGATCAGCTGTGTCCTATGGACATGGCAATGACAGAGCACACTGCCTGCACACGGCAGCGGGGGCACGGGAAGCGCGATCACGGAAGGACGTCATATGGCACCTTTCAAGCAATGTGCGACCACTCTGTAGCCATCATTCAGCTATAACGTGGTCAGGAACCGGTTATTTACACCTGGTTATCCAGCCAGTAACACACTGTTTGTCTTGGGGTGGCTAAGCTCACTCCTCCACTGTATGGAGGAGTAATGTAGCCACTAGGGATGCACCGAAATTTCGGACACCAAAACATATCGGCCGAAAATGGCCCTTTCGGCAAAAAGCCAAAAGAGAATTTTTGCCAATACTGGCGCCGAAAATGGGGCGGGGCCTGGGCGGGGCTCGCCCCCGCCCCTGGTGTCGCCTATCAGGGGGGCTTCCTATATCGATGAAAGGGGGGAGAACCGCCGCCGCCTGTTTGATTACAGCGCCGGGAACATCACAGCTTTCATTTCAATAGCTGTGTGTTCCCCGCTGCGCGCCGTCACATACAGCCCCTCCCCCTTGTCTGGGCACATTGATAGACAGATCACCCGTCCAATCCTGGGATGATTTATCTATCAAAGTTCCCCAGACAAGGGGGAGGGGCTGTATGTGATGGCGTGGAGCGGGAAACACACAGCTATTGAAATGAAAGCTGTGATGTTCCCGGCGCTGTAATCAAATAGGTGGCGGCTCTCCTCTCCCTTCACTGGCTGCAATGGGGACAATGGCTACACTACTGGGGACACTGGCTACACTACTGGGGGCACTGGCTACACTACTGGGGACACTAGCTATGCTGCAATGGGGACACTGGCTGCCCTACTGGGGACACTGGCTGCCCTACTGGGGACACTGGCGACACTACTGGGGACATTGGCTACACTACTGGGGACACTGGCTACGCTGCAATGGGGACACTGGCTGCCGTACTGGGGACACTGGCTGCCCTACTGGGGACACTGGCTGCACTACTGGGGACACTGGTTGCACTACTTGGGACACTGGCTATACTGCAATGTGGAGACTGGCTGTGCTGCAATGGGGACACTGGCTGCGCTGCAATGGGGACACTGGCTGCCCTACTGGGGACACTGGCTGCACTACTGGGGACACTGGCTGCACTACTGGGGACACTGGCTGCGCTGCAATGGGGACACTGGCTGCGCTGCAATGGGGACACTGGCTGCACTACTGGGGACACTGGCTGCACTACTGGGGACACTGGCTACGCTGCAATTGGGACACTGGCTGCGCTGCAATGGGGACACTGGCTGCGCTGCAATGGGGACACTGGCTGCACTACTGGGGACACTGGCTGCACTACTGGGGACATTGGCTGCACTACTGGGGACACTGGCTGCACTACTGGGGACACTGGCTACGCTGCAATGGGGACACTGGCTATTCTGCAATGGGGACACTGGCTACACTGCAATGGGGACACTGGCTGCGCTGCAATGGGGACACTGGCTGCACTACTGGGGACACTGGCTGCACTACTGGGGACACTGGCTGCCCTACTGGGGACACTGGCTGCATCTGACGGGCACTGGTGAGGCTGCAATGATCTCTTGTATCATGTCCACAGTCTCTGACTCTCTGACCATGTCCCCAGTCTCTGACAATCTCCTGTACCATGTCTGCAGTCTCTTACCATCTCCTGTACCATGTCCTCAGTCTCTGACCATCTCCTGTACCAAGTCCTCAGTCTCTGATCATCTCCTGTACCATGTCCTCAGTCTCTGACCATCTCCTGTACCAAGTCCTCAGTCTCTGACCATCTCCTGTACCATGTCCGCAGTCTCTGACCATGTCCTGTACCATGTCCCCAGTCTCTGACCATCTCCTGTACCATGTCCCCAGTCTCTGACCATCTCCTGTACCATGTCCCCAGCCTCTGACCATCTCCTGTACCATGTCCCCAGTCTCTGACCATCTCCTGTACCATGTCCTCAGTCTCTGACCATCTCCTGTAGTATGTCCTAAGTCTCTGACCCTCTCCTGTACCATGTCCTCAGTCTCTGACCATCCCCTGTACCATATGTACCATGTCCGCAGTCTCTGATCATCTCCTGTACCATGTCCCCAGTCGCTGACCATCTCCTGTATAAAAATATTTTTAAAAACAGTCACTTTCAGTATCGGTTTTGGTTTTCGGGATCAAGGAAGATTTATTTTTGGTATCGGTTTTGGCACCAAAAAACCCATTCGGTGCATCCCTAGTAGCCACCCTTGGACAGCAGCATTGTCAGCCTGTGGAGAGGTTGGTGTTAGATGGACTAGCAGATTTGGATGGACTTTATATAAGTTACTAAATTCCAGTCAAACTCCAGCTCACACTTTTTAAACAATTATAGCAACAGTTTTATTTTCTTTTTGGGATAAAGGTTTTACATAAATGAAAATCTGATCATTGTAAGCACCCCTGCCAGTGTTAAATGTTTTTTTTTCAACCCTCCACTATTGCTGGACAGTTTGGTATGTTAAAGAAAGCTCAAAATAAACCTACTGACAGGATCAACAGGTGATAAAACGGTGTTACAAGTGGGAACTCAGAAAAGCAAAGACTGCTGTGTTAACAGACTCTTGACCAGCGGCATTCTGTATTTAATTTTTTATTTCGCTCACAGTTCCACTTTAAACACTCCTTTGCAATATGTTTGGAGTTTCTAGTCTCACAAGCAAAAAAAACTTAAAAAGGGATGCACTGTACTGTCCTTGAGTGTGAATGATGACATTGAGAGAGCTTGCATGCATTTAACATCCCTCTGCACGCTAATGGAGCTGAAAGTGCGCAAATAGCCGAAATGATTTCAATTCCCCAACACGGCTCGTAATGACCTTGTATATGTTTAATGACGCTCTCCCGACATTTGCATACCGTAACAGACATTAGTGTTGAACAGTAGATCTTACTGGCTCCAGAATATTTTTAAAGAGCTGATTTCAAAACACCCATAAACTGACTCTGTACTTTTCCCATGTAGGTATGCTGGATAACAGGCCCCCCTCTAACCTGTTTTTGCACTGGAGCCTCACAGCCTCCGTACTTTGGTAACTTCAAGGGACATTGAGGTCCACTTAAACGATGTCTAAATCGAAATGAGTGATCGGGAATGTTGTGTTTTGGAAAACCCAAGGTGTCCGAAGATGTTATCTATTACAAGGTTTTAATAACACAGAAGACTATTAGGCCACGTACACACGATCGGATTTTTCGACGGGAAATGTGTGATGTCGGGCTGTTGGCGGAAAATCCGACAGTGTGGACGCTCCATTGGACAATTGTCGGATTTTCCATGGACAAATGCTAGATGGCAGGTTTTAAATTTTTACGCAGACAAATGTCTGTTCCATCGGACAAAAGTCCAAAGTACAAACACGCATGCTTGGAAGCAAGGACGAGCCAGAAGCGGTCGGTCTTGTAAACTAGCGTTCGTAATGGAGAATTAACATTTGTGACGTGGCAAATTATGAAATCTCCAAATGCAGCGCACAATTCTCTTCTTCTTTAATGGGATAATAATGAAGCTGCTTTGCTGGTGATACTGATGGAGTTATTGCAAACAAAGTTTCAAAGGCTTTTTTTTTCTAGTGATATCAACAATAATATTATTATGCTTTTTTTATTTTTTTATTTGGGCAAGTTACCACAACACCATTATCCCGTTGTTTTTAAGATCAAAGATACAACTACAGTATGTTGGTGTCCCTTGTCAATTTTACATTGTATTTTTTTAAATGTAACTGCTACTCCCAAACTGTCATTTGAAGTAAAACACATAGCCAAGTATTATTCTCCACAATTTTTTTTATTGTGCATTAAAAAAGAAAACAAATAAAATTAGACATGTTATCTGCCAATAGAACTTAACCAAAAAGTGCATTCTATGCATCCAAAAATATAGAAAATATACCAATTCAAATCATTATTCAACCAAAAAACTAATGTCAAAGCAATAGCCCCAAGGCCAATAATAAATAACACGTTATCTCCTCCGATTCCGCAACATGTCAGGTTGACGAACGGCCGTTCAGAAACAAAATGAAAAGCGCAAAATGAAAAGCGCTAAATGAAAAGCGTGAATCAACACTCACCAAACTTCTACTAACACGAAATTAGCAGAAGGAGCCCAAATGGTGGAGCTAAAGAGCTGAAAAACCACGTAGTACATCTAGTACGTCACTACGTTCGTGATTGTTAGCCAACAATTGTGTGCCGTGTGTATGCAAGACAAATTTGGGCCAACGCCCTTCAGACAAAAGTCCACGGTTTTGTTGGCCAACAATCCAAATGTGTGTACGAGGCTTTAGAGCATTGTGGGTGAGACTTACCCATTAAAATGTGTCTGTTCGCCCTTAAGGCCCCATTCACACCTGCGCTTTTCGGAAACACGCACAGAAACACGCATTTCTGCATGCGTTCCCAGAACACGCTAAAACACGCAACATTTCCATTGATTGTTAATGACACCCCATACAAAGCTAGCAGACAATTGTTTTATTTCATGACAAACGTCCAATAAAAAGCATGCCAGGCTCACCACCCAAAAAAGGTGCAGAAACTACTTTGGCGCATTTGGTGCATTTGTGCGCAAGTGAATGGGCTGCCCTATGCTGTCATGAGATAAACATGTAAAAAAGTGTAGAAAAGACATGAATAGGTGCAACGCCCTGATGGGAATGGGCCTCACAGAGGTGTGTGGACTGCGTAAAATGTAATTTTTTATTTACTAAAAATATTATAGTTTTTCAAAAATAGCTATAGGGGTATATTTTTAAAAAAATGCAGAGCTCTTCATGCTGTGAAACGACATGTACATTTGTTCTATGTAATATATATACTATGTATATATATATATATATATATATATATATATATATATATATATACATATACACAGTATACGTCAGTCGGAAGTCCGTCAAAAGTTTGTTGAAAGTCCGTCGGACCAGTCCGGACGAAGGGGCCGCCCGTGTGTACGTGGCCTTACATGCAAACTGCAAAAAGCTTGACAAGTTTCTCAAACAATAGGTCAGGTGCATACACCATCTGGGAAAATAATATATTCTTTCCACTCGATGATGAAGCAAGTCAGGAGAACAGTAAAGCCAAGACTCTATATAGGTCAACATGTGCAAAACTGTTCCTGATTATATGAATGATAATTGCTACTGAGCTGCAAAATACAACTTAATGCAGCAAGATTTTAAATATCTTACTTGTTGTGCCGCATTTAGTTTCCCTGAATCCTATTATTAAAAATATGAATTTAGGATACATCTGAATTAAAGAGGGACAGATTGTGACTGTACGATGTCCAACTGACCACTTATGTTGCAATTTTGGGAAGCAATCAAAGGCCAGCTCATCCCATGTGACAATATGATATATTATATATCATAATAACATATAATTTTATAGGAATGTTCTACATTGCTAACAGGTTTACCAAATCTCCTCTTGAACCTTTTGATACATAAAGGTAAGGATCCCAATTCTTGCAGAATTTGGGGTTTTATTGTTGTCACTCTTCCTAAACTGTGCTCTCCTATTAAACTCTGGCCCACTAAAGTTCCAGGGCATGCCGGCTGCCAACTTCTCTATGGCCTGCTATTTGGCCAAAGGTATGGTGACACCTAACCCTTACACCTATATGAACTCATTGAATATCCCATTCCATAAATATAGATATTGTTATGGAGTTGTCCCCACACCACCTTGTGTACGTATGACACCCTTTACTCTTCTGTGAAGGGTTTCTATTAGATTTTGGAATGTATCTGTTGGAATGTGTGTCATTCAGCCAGTATTAGTATTTGTGAGGTTCATTACTGATTTAAGGCTAATAAACCAAAGTGGGGGAGTGGTGTGGTATAATGTATCATCCCATTGGAGGCTATTATCCCTAACAGAGTATAAAACCAATGATATATGCATGTGAATGAAAGGGACTGTTTTATAAATTTGTTTTTTTGTTTCTTACTTTCCCTTCTTGAAGCTAGGGTTAGGGTGTTGAATTAATCTTCTCTCATTAAAATGTAAATTATATATATATATATATATATATATATATATATATATATATATATATATATATATTTATTTATTTATTTTTTGTTATGTGAAAGATTGTATATGTTGTTATTTATTACACGTCCTTGTAAAATGCTTAATATGTGTTTTTAGATAATATTGTAGTGATTATTGGTGGAGATCCGAGGTCCTGAGGAAGCAGGCTATCCCATGAAACGTGTCAAAATAAATAATCTCCAAGGACTCTACAGTTAAAGTCCCTATCATTTGTAAATCAACTGGCGTCTAATTGACATTTTTAAAGATTTGTGTTTTTAATATGTATGAATAAAAATTTATGTTTTTTTTTAAAGATGGTTTTATACAGATATTGGGTTAGAAGACCTGACTTGCAATCTGCATTCTAATTCATTTCAAAGGTTTAAAATATGGTTAATGGCAGGGCTCTGTGCAGTAGTGTATTTAGGTTTTGTGCTGCCCTAGGCCTGACTAAACTTGTGCACCCCCTAATTTAAATATGGCCCACCCCTTCTTGTCAAGGCCACACCCCTTGCTGTTTAAGACCCGCCCTGAAATATTCGAGTGGTGACACTAGTTCTGAGGGCTGGGGGGGGGGGGCAATGGATTCCCTTAATTTGCATAGATTTCCTTTCATTTCCTGTTTGGCTATGGGGCATACTGGAAGCAGTGCGGCCGCTTTATGGGGGCGCTAGCCTAATTTGCCTCTCAGCCCAGTCCACCCCATAAGACTTGTGCTACACTTATGCCCTGTACACACGGTCGGACATTGATCGGACATTCCGACAACAAAATCCTAGGATTTTTTCCAACGGATGTTGGCTCAAACTTGTCTTGCATACACACGGTCACACAAAGTTGTCGGAAAATCCGATCGTTCTGAACGCGGTGACGTAAAACACGTACGTCGGGACTATAAACGGGGCAGTAGCCAAAAGCTTTCGTCTCTTAATTTATTCTGAGCATGCGTGGCACTTTGTGCGTCGGATTTGTGTACACACGATCAGAATTTCCGACAACGGATTTTGTTGTCTGAAAATTTTATAGCCTGCTCTCAAACTTTGTGTGTCGGAAATTCCGATGGAAAATGTGTGATGGAGCCCACACACGGTCGGAATTTCCGACAACAAGGTCCTATCACACATTTTCCGTCGGAAAATCCGACCGTGTGTACGGGGCATAACAGTGTAGCAGAAGCCGGCGGGGACTCTTTCTGTGCTGCCCCCCTGCAAAGAGCTGCCCTAGGCCTGGGCCTTGTCGGCCTAGGCCAGGATACAGCATTGGCTCTGTGTAGGACACTCCACTCCAAAGTGGTTAAGCTACGTCTTTATGGAGTTGATTTTGTAAGTCAGTTTTTGTATGCTGTAGTATTAATAGTATCCTTCAGGGGAAACACCTGCACTCAATACTTCTAAGGAGAGTTCAGATACTTTTGGTCATATAGTGAAGGTATGATGGTCAGGAACCCACAAACTCTTTTGAGGCCCTGATGTGTGATGTTAGCTGCATAGCTGCAAAGTCTTCAGTAGGGGAACTGTACTGGCAGTAAGGTTGGTCAGGGCTGTCTGAACATGATTGTGTCTTTCCCTCTTTGTGAACATGGCGATTTTACTGAAAATATGGAGGTCTACTTGAAAACAGAAGTCTCTCTGATAATATGGCTCCTTCGCTAGCAACATGGAAGTCTTTCCAGTAGCTAACTCGTAACTTTGCAACACTTGTTTGTAACTTGAAGCACTCTCCTGGTAACAGACAAAGCTTACAATAAGGGTTTTCCAGCAGTGGATGATCTGCACACATCTATGAGAAGCTGCACCCCCTTTAAGAGAAAACCCCATTGATACAAAAATTCACCCTCACTAGTTTTTACTGAATGTACTGCTTTGGGGTTTTCTTCCTCTGTCTTCAAATGGTTTGCCTGAATTAGGTACATTTATATAGCATGGACAGTTACTAAGTATCAAAAAACATATACAGTATCTTTTTTATTGCCATTTGCCATCCATAATAGGGGGAAACATGTACATTATCAACAAAACTAATGTTACAAAGACTTGAGAAGGTAATATGAAGTTTCGTTGGCCAGCTTGGGTTTCAGTGTTATACCAAGCCATTACAAATAGGACCCTGTTTTGGAAGATATACATGGCCAATAAATTAGGCTGAGTGGTCAAATGTAATAAATGTCAGTGACATTTTCAGTAATCTTTGATACCTATTTGTAAATTCATAAAAAGATATTACCATACCAGCAACCTCTTCCATTAATATGTTAATGACATTCCTGTTTAGGTATTCCAAAGATTATTCAAATTTCTCACCTGCCCAGCCAAGTGGCCAAGGAATGTCCAGATGGCATATCATTAAGCAATTGGTTACCACAGAAGTCATCTATTGTGGTCCAAATTAAAATCAGAAAGAGTGATCTTATCATTTTGTCATCCTATTACAATGATTTCAATGGCTATGAAAATGAAACAAGAGATCCACGAGAAATGCCTGAATATCTAACAGGATAAAGGAATAGCAGATGAAGAAAAAGCTATATTTTTTTTCAGTGGATTTTATTTATTGGAATATTTATCAGAGCAATAAGATATAAGGAGTAGGAACATATACCGTTGGTCACTATAGGGACTGGGATAAATAATCTTATTTTGCATGAGTCACAGTCTTATAAGGGGTGCCCAATGTTTCTTTTGCCGATTATTGCTAGTGATCTACCAAAATAAATGACATTAAGTCTCTCTCTCTTGACAGCAGTAGTTGGGTTTCCTCCTGGCAGCAGTCTCCTTATTGACAGCAGTGTGTGAGTTTCCCTTTATGATGGCAGTGGGTGGGTCTACATCCTGACAGCAGAGACCTTCCTGACAGCATTAGGTGCATTTCCCACCTGACAGCAGGGGGTGAGTCTCCCTGTTGACAGCATAAGTGAGCCTCTCTCCAGAAAGCAATAGATGAGCCTCTCTACTGACAGCAATGGCGACCCTAGGGGGGTGGCCAGAGGGGGCCCTGCCCCCCCCAACATTATGCTGTGCCCCACCATGTGCCCCTCCCATTAAAAAAAAAATTTTTTTTTTTTACAAAAAGACAATGTCTAAGAGGGAGAGCGTCTCCAGTCAGCTCCTACGGGTGATTCCTCCCCCCTCCCTCTGCTCGCTGACACTGCATAATGCGAGCGCTCACACAACCACGGCCGCCCGATCTGCTCCTTCCCCTGCAACCTCATTGGCAGGGAGAAGAGTGAGTTGCAAGAAGGACTCCACCAGGACTATCAGTTACTGAAAAAACAGACTGATTTCTCCTGTCCTTAGGACAGGAGAACCAGCCTGTAAATTCCAAGAGATGCCAGACCAGCGCTGTCAATAGCAGGGGCAGGACAGCAAGAGGAGGCTGGAGAACCCCACAGCGGCAGAACACCAGGGCCCGGTAGCAAGACAACCTTTGCAACCCTGATAGTTCTCCCACTGCTTTGGACCCTTATATTTTCTTGGAATGCTGGTGACATATACAGTATCTCTTGTTTTCTGCCACCCTGGGGGGCCCCAATACAGTAGGAAGGGAATTCACTGCAGAACATGTGAAAGGGCCGTTGTGGGATCGTAGTAAAGGGCCCCAGGATATATATATATTTGCATTTTATAGTTGCCCCCCCTACTTTTGTCCCTTTCCCCCATGTGTCCCCCCTAAATATGAAAGCTGGAGACGCCACTGACTGACAGCAGTGAGAAGGTCTCCCACCTGGCAGCAGTGGGTAAGTCTTCCAAATGACATCAGCATGTGGGATGCCCTCCTCACAGTAGTGGGTGGATTTCCTACCTAATAGACCTCTGCTGTCAACCCACTTTAGACCTTTATAAAATGAATTTGGTCCTTAATGATGGATTTGGCTGTTTGGGGATTTATGCATATATTACTAGTAACATGCTAATTATTTTCATGTATTGTTTCTCATCTGGTCTCTGAAAGTTTTATACATCTTTCTTCTTTCATAGATAAATCACTTTGGCAATCTTGTGTAGTCAATAGTGAGTTATATCCTTTGATATTTCATGTTTTGTATACCAGGAGATGATTTTTCAATTATAATATTTGTTTTATTATTGTGTAACAAGACAAAGTGATGTAGGATTTTATATTATTTCCTGTGATGCTGAAAATGTGTGCACACAATCCTAACAGGAGGGGGATCAATTTATGTCCAACTGATGTCATATATATATACAGTATATATACCATGTATATATATATATATATATACAGTATATCTATCATGTATATATATATATATATATATACATACACTATATTGTCAAATGTATTGGGACTCCTGCCTTTACATGCACATGAACTTTAATGACATCCCATTCTTAGTCCGTAGGGTTCAATATTGAGTTGGCCCACCCTTTGCAGCTATAAAAGCTTCAACTCCTCTGGGAAGGCTGTCCACAAGGTTTAGGAGTGTGTCTATGGGAATGTTTGATCATTCTTCCAGAAGCATATTTGTGAGGTCAGACACTGATGTGGACAAGAAGGCCTGGCTCACAGTCTCCGCTCTAATTCATCCCAAAGGTGTTCTATCAGGTTGAGTTCAGGACTCAGTGCAGGCCAGTCAAGTTCCTCCACCCCAAATTCGCTCATCCTTGTCTTTATGGACCTTCATTTGTGCACTGGTCCAAATCATTTGGTGGAGAGGGGATTATGGTGTGGGGTTGTTTTTCAGGGGTTGAGCTTGGCCCCTTAGTTCCAGTGAAGGGAACTCTTAAGGCGTCAGCGTACCAAGACATTTGGACAATTTCATGCTTTGTGAGAACAGTTTGGGGATGGCCCCTTCATGTTCCAGCATGACTGCAGCAATGCTTATGTGCTTACTGGAACATGTTGACAGAAGGAGCATGCAGAGCAACAGAAAGAAGAACTCATCAGCGTGCTGCTTCTATTTTTATTGTCCAGTCACAGGCTGGTGGAATGAAAAAGCTGCCACTTTTAAGTAGTTACAGCAACAGATTAAGCCCTGTTTCACACTGATGAAATTTCTGAATGCATGTGATTGCATGACAAGTGAAATAATATGAGTTTTTGTGGAGGCTGTTCACTTATATGCAGTGTCCTGTGCAAGTGTAGGGCGGTGCGATTTGTAGCTCCATAGACTTAAACAAAAACAGCATTGGAATTCGCTTATCTGCGCTAAAGTAACATGATTCCAGTACATTTTCTTCAAGTCTTTGCTGTGTTTCTCACACCCCCATCCCTGGACCATGTCCTAATGCAGGAGAGAGAGATATCGCAAGTTGTATCCAACTCACATGAAAAACAAATTAGAGTCGCATCTGAACTGGATTCATTCACACTGGAGCTGCTCCTTGAAGTCGGACTGCAAAATGGATTCGACTCGCACCACATCAGTCTGAACCTAGCCATAAACCAAATGAAAAAATGGTTCTTCACACCTGGCCATTATAAGAGGCTCTCACTCTGCCTGTGGTTTTTTTTAAATTTATTTCTATTATGGAGAATTGAAATGAAGGAGCAGGAACACACAACAGTAGACAGGAACACCTAAAACATCCAGGTAGGCAGGAAGAGACTTGAGAATTATGGCCGGTATAAAGACAGGTTTTTGTATCCTTCTCCGCAAGGCTACTTGTCTTGCTCTGTCCCCTAATACACCAGTCTACTGGCTAGCCTTATGCCGCGTACACACGACCGGTTTTGCCATCGGAATAAACTCCGAAGGTTTCTCCAACGGAACTCCGACGGAATTCCGCTCAAGCGGTCTTGCCTACACACGGTCACACCAAAGTCTGACCGTCCAGAACGCGGTGACGTACAACACTTACGACGGGACTAGAAAAAGGAAGTTCAATAGCCAGTAGCCAATACCTTCCGTCTCGTACTTGCTTCAGAGCATGCGTCTTTTTTGGTCCATCGGAAGAGCATACAGACGAGCGGTTTTCCCGATAGGAATTGGTTCTGTCGGAAACATTTAGAACATGTTCCATTTCTAGGTCCGTCAGAATTTTCGAAAAAAAAAGTCAGATGAAGCATACACACGATCGGTTTAGACGATGAAAAGCTTCCGTTGGAATTTTTTTGTCGGACATTTTGCTCGTGTGCACGCGGCTTAAGTATCTTTTGTCATTGGAGTATCTGAGATATACAAGAGGCCAAGACCTGTCTTATGCCCTGTACACACGGTTGGATTTTCCAACGGAAAATGTGTGATAGGACCTTGTTGTCGGAAATTCCGACCGTGTGTGGGCTCCATCACACATTTTCCATTGGAATTTCCGACACACAAAGTTTGAGAGCTTGCTATAAAATTTTCCGACAACAAAATCCATTGTCGGAAATTCCGATCGTGTGTACACAAATCCCATGCACAAAGTGTCACGCATGCTCAGAATAAATTAAGAGACAAAAGCTATTGGCTACTGCCCCGTTTATAGTCCCGACGTACGTGTTTTACGTCACCGCGTTTAGAACGATCAGATTTTCCGACAACTTTGTGTGACCGTGTGTATGCAAGACAAGTTTGAGCCAACATCCGTCGGAAAAAATCCATGGATTTTGTTGTCGGAATGTCCGATCAATGTCCGACCGTGTGTACGGGGCATTAGCCTACCACACTCCATCCATATTTAAAATATACCTTTCTTGATGGACTGACCCTTTAAAACACAGAGTTGCAAGCATGTAAAATGGTGAACGCCATGTAAGTATTTTCTGTTAAATGTTACAGTAATACCACAAAGCCCATATTATCGGAGAATACACCATAGCTTCTTTTTAATCTAATATGCCTCATACTGGGCACTAGAAAAAAAATCCAACAAAGTACAGGTATAATAGGTGTTCATTTTTACCTGGCATTTTACAATGTTCCCATTAAGTCTCACAGCAGGAGCACTGTTCCAAATTATCTAACAATTTATTTGTGCAGACCAAACAAAATATCTGAGCACGCTCCTGTAAATGCTCTGGCAGCCGCTGAGGCTTTGTTGTTCCTGTCTTATGGTTACATGGAGGATTTTTATCCCTATTATCAACTTATTGAGAAAAATGCTTCACAAGGGGCCCATTTCATTCTAGAATAATAGCGAAGAGCGCACCAAATTAGGAGCTCTTTGTGATACAATGTAGACCTTTCTTTAGAATTTTTTAATGGGTTTTGAAATAAAGAGAATGTCACTTTGCCTGCTCGGGTCCAAGTCACAGGGTCTCTGTAAAGCCCAATTCCTGACCTAGTAATACCCAATTTTACATTCCCTGCCACATCTTCATCCTTTGATACGCCTACAAAATACCAGGTGTTGGCTGGCATTGGAAATTGAAGGGAGCAATGACTGATCCCCTATGTCATGTGACATAAGGCCCAAGCACTCCACCTTACATAGATCACAGTACTCTTTTGTGTAATTCCTTTTTCTGCTTTTCATCTGCTTTCTTCAAGATGGACAGTGCCATCTTCATTAAGGCATTATCTAGAATCAGCATCTATATTCTGTACTGAGCATCTATCTCAGAGATGACACATTCATGTAAATCTTGATGTTTAACCACTTAAGGACCAGGTCTATTTTTCCACTTGGTGTTTACAAGTTAAAATCTTTTTTTTGCTAGAAAATTACTTACAACCCCCAAACATTATATATATTTTTTCAGACACCTTAGAAAATAGAATGGCGGTCGTTGCAATAATTTATGTCACACTGTATTTGCGCAGCGGTCTTACAAGCGCAACTGTTTTGGAAAAAATACACTCTTTTAATTAAAAAAATAAGACAACAGTAAAGTTAACCCATTTTTTTTTAATATTGTGAAAGATAATGTTACGCGAGTAAATTGATACCTAACATGTCAGCCCACTCGTGGAATGGCGACAAACTTTGGCACTTAAAAACCTCCATTGGCGACTTTTAAAAATCTCCACAGGTTACCCTTTTGAGTTACAAAAGAGGTCTAGTACTAGATTTATTGTTCTAGCTATAACGATCGCGTCAATACCTCACAGGTGTGGTTTGATCACCGTTTACATATGCGGGTGCAACTTACGTATGCGTTCACTTCTAGGCACGAGCTCGGCGGGTCACTTTAAAAAAAAATTTACTTATTTATTTTTATTTTTTATATTCTATTTTTACACTGTCCAAATTTTTTCCTATTACAAGGAATGTAAACATCCCTTGTAATACAAAAAAGAATGACAGGACCTCTTTAATGTGAGATCTGGGGATCAAAAAGACCTCAGATCTCACATTTACAATTAAATGCAATAATAAAAAAATATATATATATATATATATATATATTTTTTTTTTTTTCAATAAAAAAAAATTCCCCTTTAAGACCATTTGGGCGGAAGTGATGTTTGACGTCGCTTCCGTCATCCAATGTTATGGAGCCGAGTGGGGGCCATCTTTCCCTCACTCGACTTACAACCTCAGAGGGGAAAGGACAGATCGTCTCCGCCGCTACCGACAGCTCTGGCAGCCGCTGAGGCTTTGTTGTTCCTGTCTTATGGTTACATGGAGGATTTTTATCCCTATTATCAACTTATTGAGAAAAATGCTTCACAAGGGGCCCATTTCATTCTAGAATAATAGCGAAGAGCGCACCAAATTAGGAGCTCTTTGTGATACAATGTAGACCTTTCTTTAGAATTTTTTAATGGGTTTTGAAATAAAGAGAATGTCACTTTGCCTGCTCGGGTCCAAGTCACAGGGTCTCTGTAAAGCCCAATTCCTGACCTAGTAATACCCAATTTTACAACTGAGCTGTCAGCGGCGACTTCTCTATGTGGAATGAGCAGAAGAGGCAGGCGACAATGGAAGCCCCATAGTAACTCTATGGATGACATCACTTCCCAGGCATTTCCCGGTTGTCGCTGGTTGTCTAATGCACAGAGCTTCCGCCGCTGGAGACCGGACCAGATCGGCTTCAGAAAAGGTATGTATACTCATTTTTGCTTTACAGGGCTAGATAGGTTAGTCTTAGATTGTGAATGCAAGTACAAGTCGAGATTTTAGTTTTAGGCTAAACTTCCACTTTAAGGACTGTATTTTATTTAGTAAAAAGTAGAGCTTTTGTGAAAAATGACACATACTTAATATTAAGCATGACAGAAATGTATTCATGCAGAATGGTAAATTTACTAAGAATTTCACGGTAAAGTGAACATATACAACATGATATACAGTATACCCGTTATGTTAAACTGCTTATATTTTACTCTTTTTTACCCTTTTGGTCGAATGGAAGGTCCCCCAGCCCCCCACCGAAGCACAGTGGAAGGTGGCTATCAATGTGATTCTCCTGCTCTATAAATTGACCTATGTTAGTCGCAACTGCCCGAGAAAATTTGACAAAATCTGGTCCAATTGGATAGATGCCGAAGGAATCACTGTTTGATAACAACTACTCTTAACCTATCACTGGTCCTTTGGGGCCACAGCTTGGAATAGACTTAGTTCCTCTAGGCAAATACTAGGTGTTATTTTTCGCTTTTCCCTCCTCCCTTCTCCATTTTTTTCATCACCCCCCCCCCCCCCTTTTATTTTTTCCTTTCACCCTACTGCCCTACTCATTGTTCTTGGATTCTATTAGACCCCTTCACACTGAGGCGGTTTTCAGGCATTTTAGTGCTAGAAATAGCGCCTGAAAACCGCCTCCCAGTGTGTCTTTTCACACTGGGGCGGTGCTCTTGCGGGACGTTAGAAAAAGTCCTGCAAGCAGCATCTTTGGGGCGGTTAGGGAACATTGTATACAGCACTCCCAAAATGCAGTGCCCATTGCATTGTGCCTGAAAAGTGCTTCGGTAGTGCCACAACACAGGCGTTTTTAACCCCTCCGAAAAGCGTTGCTTAAACAGCGCTAAAGCACTGTTAAAACTAGCGGCGCTTTAGTGCTATTGCAGCCGCGGCCTCAGTGAGAAAGGGGTCTAATGCCCCATACACACGATCGGACTTTGTTCGGACATTCCGACAACAAAATCCTAGGATTTTTTCTGACTAATGTTGGCTCAAACTTGTCTTGCATACACACGGTCACACAAAGTTGTCAGAAAATCCGATCGTTCTAAACGCGGTGACGTAAAACACGTACGTCGGGACTATAAACGGGGCAGTGGCCAATAGCTTTCATCCCTTTATTTATTCTGAGCATGCGTGGCACTTTGTCCGTCGGATTTGTGTACACACGATCGGAATTTCCGACAACGGATTTTGTTGTCGGAAAATTTTATATCCTGCTCTCAAACTTTGTGGGTCGGAAAATCCAATGGAAAATGTGTGATGGAGCCTACACACGGTCGGAATTTTCGACATCAAGGTCCTATCACACATTTTCCGTCGGAAAATCCGACCGTGTGTAAGGGGCATTACAGTTGCCTTTTATGAATGTGGTCAGGACTTATGTGACTATCTTACTGTATATCCTAATTGCAGAAACTGCAGTGCCTTTTTTTAATGTTGTTCAATGTATTCTGCTATGCTGGACCTGTACTATCTGTAACATATCAATTAATATTATTACTGGCAAAAAAAGTGACTGTATAAAATAAAATATATTTATTGTGTTTATATTAGTATTATATACAGTATTTATCATGTTGAGACCTAATAAAATACCATTTTAAAATATATTTTCGTTTATTTTTAGTCAGCCAAATATAAAATACTGCATATAAATAGTTAATTTATACCAAATGCAGCCAACAGTTGGGGACCTCCATGTGACTATAGGGATAAGGATAAAATATGTTGTGTGAACAATCTTGTTTCAAAGTACAAAGCCATTCTTTATTGCATAATGACATACAGACAATATTTCAAGACCGCATGGAGACACTTCATCAGACATGTGATGAAGAGTCCCTGTGAGATCCTGAAACATTGTTATCTATGTGATCATGCGATAAAGAAAAGCTTTTCACTTTGAGAAAAACGTTTCAGCGTGCTGATGGCATATATTATATTTTATACAGTTTTGTACTGTTTTCAGCCATGAGTCATTGCAGCGCCATCTTAAACGTATGATTGATTTCAGTATGGGGTGTAAAAGAAATATACTCCAAGCCATGCTAATAGAACACTTTCTAAAATACTTTATATGAATTTTTCACATTTACCATCTGCAGCCAGCAGTTGGCGAGCTCTATGATACCACAGCCCCCTTTGTCAAGCAGACTTATGCCGCGTACACACGATGGGAAATGCCGCCAGAAAAACTCAGATGAGAGCTTTTTGTCGGAAAATGCGACCGTGTGTATGCTCCATCGGTCTTTTGCTGGCAGAATTCCAGCTAGCAAAAGATTGGGAGCATGTTCTCTATTTTTCAGTCTGGAAAAGTTCCTATCCGAAAATGCGTTTGTCTGTATGCAATTCGGATACGCAAAAAATCACGCATGCTCGGAAACAATTCGACGCATGCTCGGAAGCATTGAACTTAATTTTCTCGGCTTGTCATAGTGTTGTACGTCACCGCGTTCTTGACGGTCGAAAGTTCAGAGAACTTTTGTGTGACCGTGTGTATGCAAGGCAAGCTTGAGCGGAAAAACCAGCCAAGTTTTTTCTGACGGAAATTCTGATTGCCTGTACGCGGCATTACTGCAGTAAAAATAATGTGACCAAATATTCAAAATGAAATCCAGGAACATCCTACTGACTAGGACTGTTTTATTTTGAGGATGGGACAGGGGAGTAGCAGGGAGTTGGGATAATAACGGCATGCGAAGCACGCTATACCAAATGTTAGGCGTGGCCAAATTGTGCTAGCAATGAGAGGGGCTTAAAGGGTTTATTAAGGGTTATTAACCCCCCTGGCGGTATTCCCGAGTCTGGCTGGGGGTGGATTTTCAATACCAAAAGCGGGATCCCCGAGCCAGACTCGGGATCGCATCGCAGGATCCTTGTAGATGTTACTTACCTTGTCCCCTGGACCCTGCGATGTCTCCCCGCTGTGATCTGCGAGCCGTCGTCTCTCGCTCAATTCACAGTGTAGAGCTCCGTTCTCTGCGAGCGTTGCGACGCACGGGGACGGAGTTCAGCGCCAAATTCAAAAAGTAAAACATACAGTATAGATACAGTATACTGTAATCTTACAGATTACAGTACTGTATTAAATAATTACACATCCCCTTTGTCCCTAGTGGTCTGCCCAGTGTCCTGCATGCAGTTTTATATTATAAAAACTGTTCTTTCTGCCTGGAAACTGGAGATTGTCCATAGCAACAAAAACTGTCCCTTTACATCAAAAGTGGCTTTAGACCAGCTAGAAAACAGCGATAATAAATTAGAATCACTCGCAGAATTAAGCGATAATGATTTGTGGGGAAATCCGTCATCAAACACTAAAAGTAACAAAAACGACAATTCTGAAACTGAGCAAATTTCAGTGTTTTTGATTTGATTACATTATTGAATAATTTTTATTATTATTATATTATTATTTGTCATAATTATTTATAGTTATTTACTATATTATAATTTTTGATTTTGTTTTTCAAACTTTATCATACCCGGGATGTCTACTAGACTCTTGTTTGGACAGATTTAAGTGAATTATTCCTAAGAATTACAGGCCTAGAATATAAAACGCTAAATTTCTGTGCAAAATAATGGTACCGCTTTCAGCATCAAAAATCTGAAATAATCATACCGCCAGGGAGGTTAACGCCTGAGCCTACTTTTGCTCTGGGTCAAGAGTGCAGGCCCAGGTGTGCACTGCAGGTCACCATCATAAAAATGGCTAATAATCCACATGATATCAGCATGTGACATCGACAATCAACCCCGAACACAGCCAGGAGCAGACGCATCCCTCCACTCCCTCCTCCAGCTCCAGGCCAGTCACATTTCTGTGGATAAGATGTATTACCATGCAGTCATCACTGGCCAGGGACACCATTATTTAAGCTGGAAATAAATTGGGGTCAATTTTTTGTCTGGGGTCAGCCCCCAAATCGGGGACTGCCCCTGGGAACCAGGGACATCTGGTCACCCAAAATAATATGAATATCAGAGAAATAAACTTGAACAGTAGAGGAACAATTTTCACAACAAAGTTGAATGACTCAGAGGAGCGCAAAGGAAACCTTTTTTAAAGCTTAATTCCAAGAATTAATCTCCTTTGTAAAGAGTGAAGACATGCCATAAGTTAAGTTCGAGGAGGTCCATGACATCTCCTCGGCTTATCTCTATTAGCTACATCTGACAGTTTTTTTTGCACTCTCGAAAGATGGCTATCACTGTATTTCCAGGAGCCTGATGCTTCAGGTTTAAGCATCTTCAACATTAGAGTCAGTGCAGCTGCTATGCCTGTCTCTCCCCTCCTCCTGCCCAATCACAGAAGCCTTTGTATCAGGTGAACTAATTTACAGAATACAAAGGCTTCTCTGAATAGGTAGTGGAGGGGAGGAGCAGGTATAGCTGCTCTATGTGCCTCTTTCTCTCCTCTCTCACAGCCCCGAGTAACAACGTATGCTCTGGTAGGGCAAAAACCTGTCAGATATAAATAATAGAGATAAGTTCAGGAGATATCATAAACCTCCTTGGACCTAACTCATAGGGGGTTATTTACGAAAGGCAAATCCACTTTGCACTGCAAGTGCACTTGGAAGTGCAGTCGCTCTAAATCTAAGGGGTATATCTAAAAATGAGGGGAAGCTCTGCTGATTTTATCATCCAATCATGAGCAAGCTAAAATGCTGTTTTTTGTTTTCCTTGCATATCCCCCTCGGATCTACAGCGACTTTACTTCCAAGTGCACTTGCCGCGCAAAGTGGATTTTCCTTTAGTAAATAACCCCCATAGTGTGCCTCCACTGTGTGCAAAGTGGCTGAATTCCTAGAATTCAGCTTTGATTTCCAGTCTGCAGTGAGAACCCAGCATTCTTTGGAAAAAAAGTTTCATTTTTGCTCCTTGTATTTATTTATAAGCCTAACATTTTATATAATTAATGGCAAAAAGCTATAAGCCATTTTTAAACCTGTAATGTGTGAAAGAAATGGAAATAAGATCAACCAAGAGAACCATTATTGTTTCCCTTTAATGTTTCTGGCAGTGAGAAGCCAACAAATAAAAATGAACTCAGAAGGATAAGCACCAACCAATTTAGGTTTGTTTGAAGGAAAATGCTCTGCACAATGGTGTGCCCTCCTCCCCGCACACTATCCTCCCAGGAATTACAGGCTGCCACGGCATGACTGTCATCTGGTTTGCAGCATATAAAAGCCAATCCATGCTGCGGAAGATACACAATACTTAGTTTACATTTGATGAATTAGAAGAGAGAGGGTTGTAAAGAGCCAGAAGGAGGCCCGTTAATGTTCATAGAGAATAAGACAATTGCTCTTTCAAGCAGGCATTTTGCTACTGAATGGCCTAATACAGAGTAATTATAGAAGACATTTTTTTTTTTGTTGTATTATCTTCTGTAAGCACAGCAGACAGCAATTATAGAAGGTATTTTGACCACCCTCAGCGGATTATCCTACAAAGACTGTTTACATTATTGGAAGAAAGGCCTTTCTCTTGTATATCAATGTTTTAATACAGAATTTTAACACAACAGCCAGCCCTCCATGTGTATTAGCCTTGTTGTTTGCCATGTGCAAAAAGTGAAAAAGTGAGCCAAATTAAAAA
Organism: Lithobates septentrionalis; assembly: GCA_037952835.1. Lineage (NCBI taxonomy): Eukaryota > Metazoa > Chordata > Amphibia > Anura > Ranidae > Lithobates > Lithobates septentrionalis. Next base: position 2,333,290 of record JBBDGP010000373.1, read on the forward strand.
TGGCATATAGTCTGCAATCTATCACTAACATTAACACAACAGTTCCCCCTTAAAGTGGTTGTAAACTCTGTTACACCACTTTTACCTACAGGTAAGCCTATAACAAAGCTTACCTGTAGGTACCGTGAATATCTCCTAAACTTGCACAGTTTAGGAGATATTTAGTATATGCGCTGCTGCTGACATCATTGGCGCATGAGCACTGATGAAACGGGCCGCTGGTGCCATTTCTTCAGTAGCCGTGCCATGACCAGCGGCTCCCGCACGCATGCACGGGAGTGACGTCATCGCGGCTCTGGCCAATCAGAGCACCAGAGCAGCGAACCTGGAAGTAACTCTGGTGGACTATGTCGGCCATGTACTCGGAGTGCCGACGCCGATTCAGGGCATCGTTCTGAGGTAAATATTTCATAATGAGCTAGCATGTGTTGCATTTTTTTTCCCAAGGTTTACAACCTCATTAAAGTATAAATAAAGGCACATTTTATTTTTAGTTTTGGATAGAGTAGAGATGGATTAGAACCCCTATCAGTTTTTTATGCTGTCTGTGCCCACGTTAAAAGAAATTCCCCCTCTCTATATGCCCTGAGTCAGGAAGCGACTGCCAGAAACAGAAGATCTGGACAAGCTGGTGCGCCATTGCAGGTGCCAATGCGCATGCGTGAGCGCGCACCGGAGCACGCCTGGCCCCTGGCGCCAGGCAGGCTTTTTAAAACAGGCTGACACACAGAAGCATTGCTGTCTGATCTACAGCATTCCCCATGTGTTATCTGCTTTCTGAATCTGTTCCTGTGTATTACCTGGCTTGCCTTTGACTATTCTTGCTGTCTGCCTGTATCTGGCCCTGGCCTGTCTTGACGTTGCATCTGCCTGCTCCTCTGGTCTTTCTGCCGCCTGCCTGATACCGACCTGGCTTGTTCCAGTGACCCTGCTCTTGCCTCTACCTTGTCTCAAATATACCTGTCTGTGTATGACCTGGCTTGTCTTACCCTTCTGAGTTCCAGTCCAGTAGGTTTCTCCTCCCAGTCTGCTCCAGCCTCCAGTCTGCTGCTCCTGTCTGCTGTTCCAGTCTGCTGACCACCCTGCACAGTGCCACCTGGAATTCCGGACTGAACTCCTTGCTGTTGATCCTGCCAGGCACTCGTGCTACTCTACACTCCTGCGCCTTCTGTTTACACTATCAGGGGCCTTGAGTCAGAGGTGTAAGAGAGGCCTTCCTCTGCAGTTCGGGCTCATCTACTAGGTACGTGACACCCTGGTTATCATTGAAAGTGAAAGTAAAAAAAGATCCCAAATTTTGGGTTGTCCTTAGAAAGGTAATAGATGGGGAAATCTTCCAATGGGCACACTAGTTCTGGTGACCTAGGAGTCCCCAAGGAATTTCCTTAACCCCTTTGCGCCAGTGCCTCTCAGCTCTTTAAGGGATTTCACATGCCAGGAGGCGGGTATTATGATCACATGACCGCCGTGATTTGCTTTCACAGCAGTCACATGATTGGAAAGCTCCCGATCGCAAGAAGCAATAGGGAGATTTCCGTTAGCTGCCGGTAACTGTGCCAGGAGCGCGCAGGGCATGCCCTCACAGCACAGTATGCAAATATACAGTCTCTCACCATATTTGTGTACGCTCTGCGCCTAGGGGTTAATTTGCAGGGATTTCCTCTCACTTCCTGTTTGGTTATGGGACAGGAAGTGAAGGGAAATCTCTGCAATGGGACACAAATGGCGAAAAAAAAATATGACATGGTTATAACCCTTATGCCGCATACACGTGAGCGGACTTTTTGACCGGACTGGTCCAACGGACTATCCGACGGACTTTCAACGGACTTCCAACGGACTTTCCGAATGGACGGACTTGACTACACACAATCACACCAAAGTCCGACGGATTCGTACGTGATGACGTACGACCGGACTAAAATAAGGAAGTGGATAGCCAGTAGCCAATAGCTGCCCTAGCGTCGGTTTTTGTCCGTCGGACTAGCATACAGACGAGCTGACCTTTTGATAGGAACTGGGTCTGGTGGAGTTCCAACGTAAAGATTTGAAACATGTTCCAAATCGAAAGTCTGTCAGATTTTTGACCGAAAAAGTCCGCTGCAGGTCCGATGAAGCCCACACACAGTCGAATTGTCCGCCGGACTCGTTTTGACAAGTTTTGCCTATAGTTATACTTTAACAATTTTTTTTTACAGGTTGACCTTGCCACTAGTTCTGTTATTTCTTTATCTCCTTTAAAAAAGTGGCAATACTGTTTATTCAGCTGTGAAAGTATGAGGCAGTGTTGTCACTGTTGGACAGGACAGTGTTAGATGGACCTGTGACCTCAAAATGCAATGTTCCCACATACACTCACCGGCCACTTTATTAGGTACACCTGTTCAATTGCTTGGTAAACAAATTGCTAATTAGCCAATCACATGGCAGCAACTCAATGCGTTTAGACATCTAGACGTGGTGAAGATGACTTGCTGAAGTTCAAACTGAGCATCAGAATGGGGAAGATAGGGGATTTAAGTGACTTTGAATGTGGCATAGTTGTGGGTGCCAGACGGGCTGGTCTGAGTATTTCAAAATCTGCTGATCTACTGGGATTTTCACGCACAACCATCTCTAGGGTTTACAGAGAATGGTCCAAAAAAGAGAAAATATCCAGTGAGCGGCAGTTGTGTGGACGAAAATGCCTTGTTGATGTCAGAGGTCCCCCTGCTTCCCGGTAGTCATAATCCACTTGAAGAAATGCTGAGTCTAAACCCTGAGTAAGCTCTGTTTCTGTGGCTGAGCGTAGACAGGTTTAACGATCTTCATCCATACCCCATTTGACTGTTTGGGCCTAACAATTGCCTACTTAGGCCTGAGTATGGCAATATGGGAGACAGTTGAGATGGTCAAATCTTCCCCCAAAGTAGGTGGGAGAGCACAGACAGGGTATGAATTAGTGCGGAGTGAGCAATACACAAACTGTCGAATGCTCACAGACAGAAATGAAAACCCAACAGAATATTTCTGTTCAGTACTTTTAGGATGCAGTATAATATACCAGTCACAGTCTTTATAAGCGCACAGGTAAAACTCAAACAAATTCCCGCAGCAGCTGGAAATAATACGCTCCCTGGTGAGTATGCAATAAATGGATTAATTCAGCACTTAAACCAGTCTTTAGTGATATTCCAGTATTTACAAATGTATCTTCCTGTATGCTTGAAATGTTTAAATTCTCACCAGATTCAATAAAGCTTAAATTCACATCCACACTTGTGTCTTCTCTTTATTCTATCTCCTTCATCTCCTTCCCGAGACTTTATATTACCAAAATAAAACAAAACAACGTATGGTGTAGTGTGCTCATATATGACAACCTACAGTAAATGAATACATATTTGCGCTCACACATAAAAATGTGTATGTGCCATACAACACCCAGTGCCACATGTGCTGCCCACACCCATTAGTTCATCTACCCTTACAGGACACAAATATTTTATGACTATATATCACAATTCTCATTCTCCATCATTCGCCAAAACTTTCCACCATAGAAATATTTAAATTGTTTCCATTAAAAAAAAAACATAACATTTTTGATAGTGTAATACAGTATATGTATGTCACATGCTCACATATGCCGAGAGGATAGCAGCAGACAGATTCCAAGATGGACGACCAGGTTCTTTTGGTTCCTGCATATGTCCGATGTCACGGTATTCTTCCCACTGACCACCAATGTAAGGTGCATTCTTCCCACTGACCACCAATATAAGGGGTATTCTTCCCACTGACCACCAATGTAAACAGCATTCTTCCCACTGACCACCAATGTAAAGAGCATTCTTCCCACTGATCATCAATGTAAGGTGCATTCTTCCCACTGACCACCAATGTATGGAGTATTCTTCCCACTGACCACCAATGTAAGGTGCATTCTTTCCACTGACCACCAATGTAAGACGCTATCTTCCCACTTATCACCAAACTAAGGTGCATTCTTCCCACTGAGCACCAATGTAAGGGGTATTCTTTCCACTGACCACCAATGTAAGGGGTATTCTTTCCACTGACCACCAATGTAACAAGGGCATTCTTCCCACTGACCACCAATGTAAGGGGCATTCTTCCCACTGACCACCAATGTAAGAAGCTTTCTTCCCACTGATCCCCAATGTATGGGGTATTCTTCCCACTGACCACCAATGTAAGAAGCATTCTTCCCACTGACCACCAATGTAAAGGGCATTCTACCCACTGATAACCAAACTAAGGGACATTCGTCCCCAATGACCACCAAAGTAAGGGACATTCTTCCCACTGATCACCAATGTAAGGTGCATTCTTCACACCGACCACCAATATAAGGTGCATTCTTCCCACTGACCACCAATGTAAGGTGCATTCTTCACACCGACCACCAATGTAAGGTGCATTCTTCCCACTGACCACCAATGTAAGGTGCATTCTTCCCACTGACCACCAATGTAAGGGGCATTCTTCCCACTGACCACCAATGTAAGGGGTATTCTTCCCACTGACCACCAATGTAAAGAGCATTCTTCCCACTGACCACCAATGTAAGGGGTATTCTTCCCACTGACCACCAATGTAAAGAGCTTTCTTCCCACTGACCACCAATGTATGGAGTATTCTTCCCATTGACCACCAATGTAAGGTGCATTCTTCCCACTGACCACCAATGTAAGAAGCATTCTGCCCACTGATCACCAATGTAAGCGGTTTTCTTTCCACTGACCACAAATGTAAAGGGCATTCTATCCACAGACCACCAATGTAAGGAGCATTCTTCCCACTAACCCTCATGTAAGAGGCATTCTTCTCATTAATAACCAAACTAAGGGGCATTCAATCCACAGACCACCAATGTAAGGAGCATTCTTCCCAATGACCATCATGTTAATGTACTGTGAGCTATAGATATAGTCATTATCAGTGCAGGTTCCCTGAGACCTGAAAGTTATTCCAAGGGTTCCTTTGTGTTATAACAAGAATTCGAAAAGCTGGTCTAAGACGACGCTCTGCAATGGTGGCAAAGTGAGATTCTTTATTGCAAGTCATAGGATCGAGCACTAAGCACTGCAGGGCTTGTTTTATGGTGCACTCAAACTGGGCATGGTAGAATTGAGTCATGTCCACGGTTGATTGTCCCTTCTCCTTACAGAGCTATAAGCGAGTGTTTGGAGCACTCACACTACACAAATGAAACGGACCAAGGGGTGAATAGTGCCCACACTCCATTAAAACCTCGAGTGTGAGTGCATTTTCTGCTTGTTCAGCATATGTTAATAATCTACTGTGCAGAGTATAGGCAGAAGTTCACTTTAAACTACAGAATAAGCTTGAAAGCCAAGCGACTAGCATTTTCAAAAGCTGACCAGCAATGACAGCTTCCATATTTTTCTCAGCACAGGTTTCTTTTCTACTTTAACAGATTGTGATCCTATCAGTAATAAATTAATTATTGAAAGACCATTGCAGGAAGTCAGCCAGACATCTGTTGTTGAAGGCCTAACGCGGCAGGAAGATTAAGGCCGCGGTACGCTCCAGGTCGCCTCAACGTCAGAAAGGTAGCTTTACATTACGGTAAAAAAAAAAAAATAAGTCTGCTTTTCATCTCCCTCTCAGGCTGGTAACCGTGATCAATGCCTCAATCGCTGAAATATTAAAATCTGATTATTAGTCATTGGCTAATTAGCAGGGCAAGCTGCTGGAAGCCCCGAATTGCCATGGTAATGTTAATTAACTCATAATTTATTTTAAGTATTTTACTGCACTCGCCATTTACAGAAAATTGAACTTTAGAAATCATTTGCATTTTCAGAATGCCGTTTTCTCCCCTGATTAAACGTAATAGCTACAAGAACATTTTATTGCTCTTTGACAAAAGGATCAGTGTGACATCTGAATCGGGACTGTACTAAGTAAAAAACACTTTCATTATGATTATTAATGTTGCGAGTGCTAATGAAATAAATGGTTTGCTAAACGAGCTGATGCATACTAAAATAAAATTCAGAAACTTGTTTAGCGACAGATAAGGAAGGATGTCTACAAAACTCCAAGAAGGGGGGGATATAGAGTTAACTGGTACAAAAACGTGGAAGCTGCCATTGCTGACTTCTCCAACTAAACATTGCTGCCTAGATGTCTCTGGCTTCAATGTTTTTTTTTTATATCATTAACCGCTTCAGCCCCGGAAGATTTGGCTGCTGAATGACCAGGCCATTTTTTGCGATTCAGCACTGCGTGGCTTTAACTGACAATTGCGCGGTCGTTCGGCGCTGCACGCAAACAAAATTGACGTTCTTTTTTTCCCACAAATAGAGCTTTCTTTTGGTGGTATTTGATCATCCCTGCGGTTTTTATTTTTTGCGCTATAAACAAAAAAAGAGCGACAATTTTGAAAAAAAAATACAATATTTTGTACTTTTTGCTATAATAAATATCCCCATTTATTTTTAAAAAAAAGCAAATGTTTTCTCAGTTTAGGCCGATATGTATTCTTCTACATATTTTTGGTAATAAAAATCACAATAAGTATATATTGATTGGTTTGCGCAAAAGTTATAGCGTCTACAAAATAGGGGATATATTTATAGCCTTTTTATTATTATTTTTTTTTTTACTAGTAATGGCGGCGATCTGTGATTTTTATCGGGACTTCGACATTATAGTGGACGCATCGGACACTTTTGACACATTTTTAGGACCAATGGCATTTATACAGCGATCAGTGCTATAAAAAATGCACTGATTACTGTAAAAATGTCACTGGCAGGGAAGGGGTTAACACTAGGGGGCGATTAAGGGGTTAATTGTGTTCACTAGTGTGTGTTCTAACTGAAAGTGGGAATGGGACTGTCTAGGGGAGATGACAGACCGCTGTTCATACTTTGTATGAACACAAGATCTGTCTCTTCTCCCCTCAGAGAATCAGGATCTGTGTGTTTACACACACAGATCCCGGTTCTCGGTGTGTTATGAACGTTTGCGTTTGTCATCAAGACCGCCGGGCACTCGCATCGGCCCTGGGGGCGAGCAGTGGGCGCGAGCCTCTGGCTCGCGCGCCCCTAGTAGCCACAGGGCGAAGCAACGTTACACATCGTCGTTTCGCCCAGCTGTGCCATGCTGCCGCAGTAAAACTGTGGTGGCTGGTCGGCAAGTGGTTAAGCTGGAACAAGCAAGTGACTAGTGAAGTACAAGGAAATTCATAAGTCTTGATCTGAATGCTTGTTGCTGATCAGTGACTAGGGTGTCAGAATGAATTTAGGCAGAACTTCATTTAAAAATAAATGTAAAAATGAACAGCCCATCAAAAGATACCTATAAAAAACATCTTTTGAAGCAATATTACCTTCAACCTGGAGATAATCCCTGCTGTACTATTATTCTGCCACTAGATGTCTGTCTGAGGTCTAGCCTCATTTGACTCACTTTCTCTGAGCCCAGGTCAGCCTGGAACCGCCCCCAGCTTATGACAGAACAGTACAAGGAGAAGCAGCACTGTGATAAGTTCCTCTTTCTGTTACTCTGCTCTCTGCTACTATCAAAATGCTCCTTGTCAGCACAGGAATGGATTGTCTCCTTTGTGCTGCCTCTTCCTCTCACATTCCATCCCTGCTGTACTAACACTGCAAGAGGCTGATAACTCATAATTCAGGTAGGGGGAAAAAATGGTTACTAAACAAGTAACCAAAGTTCGGACTTTTAAGGCATAGAAACAATGGAGAAGAAACAAAAATAAAGTTTATTAAAGAAAGTACACAGTACAATCACAGTATTCAAAAAGATTAAAAATCATATAGAATGATACAATTTGTACAATGAGCCTTTGTGCGTCTACGCGTTTCGCCGTTAAGCTTCTTCAGGACACGATAAAGGTTCAGAGATGTAACAAAAAAAAAGAAAAAGGAGAACGAATCTCACTGTCTTAGGGTGAACAAAGCCTCATGTACAAATCTCCAATAGCTGGAAGGTTTCCGTAAATGTGTATATAAAAAATTGCGCTGCGCTTAGGTGTGTTTCATGTGTCCGTTCACCCTAGTGGTGCCATATACAATAAATTTTAAAGTGCAATGTGCAAATGTTATGGATTTATAATAAACTCTGCTCGCCGGCAAGCACAACCGGTTACATTGCACTGTAAGGCGGAGGCGGCAGCTGGGAAACACCGCGGCTTGGGTTGAGGCCTTCGTAGTGGAAATGGGAGAGCCCGGTGCCGAGAAGAGAGCCTGATTGGAGATCATCTGTTACTAACTACTGAGCCCAGGGGTGGCTCCACAGCGTGTTTTGACGCAGCTGAACACTGTGTCACACGCTCTAAGGTGAGCGCAAAGACTTTGGGGGTCACCGAGGCGCATCACGGCATGTTTTTGGCACTTTGACTCAGCAACTGGATATTTACTTTTCCTTTGAACACCTTATGCACCAAGTTTTCTTTTGGAACTCTTTACTGAACACTGTTATGTTAAGTTGTGTTGGAGGATTTTCACAAATCAGGACAATTGTTGTCTCAAACATCACCTGTCACTTATATGGTTTTATTTTGATTTTAACATCACCTGTCACTTATATTTGAGTTTGCATGTGACATTTATGCAATATACTTTTTTTGTGCACGTTTTTTTATTTTTCATAGATTTATCCCATTGAGAGTTATTGATCAATAGGTGTTTGTTGCACTTTTCTGATATATTGATTTATTTATTTATTTCATGTATGCAGAGTTTATTATAAATCCATAACATTTGCACATTGCACTTTAAAATTTATTGTATATGGCACCACTAGGGTGAACGGACACATATGAAACACATATAAATTTTTTATTTATGTTGATTGCACGGCCATGAATACGTGATCTGCGTTTGCAGCTGGATATTTGATTTTAGTTGGTTCTTTATAAGGCATTGGATTATTGTGGCTCGCAGGATTTTTCTTTTATTTCCAAAAATGTGGAATGCTTCTAGCAAACTGTGAAAAGGTAGATAGCGCACAGCTGGTTTGGTAAGTGAACTTTAAATGTTGCTATAGCAGGGGCAGGTGTGCGTCTCGTGTCGAAAAGTGGTAGTAACCACCAGAAAGTTAACGCTGGAACATCCAGGATCCACTAGGTAAAAGCACTTAATGAAATTGAGCAAAGCTAGAGGCATGTGGTACAGCCCAGCTAACATACAATGCCCATAGAAGGAAGATATGGATATTGAGATGGACGGGTATGCCCCTGGGAGACAGCCTGGTGCTGTACTGATTCTATATGATTTTAATCTTTTTGAATACTGTGATTATACCATGTACTTTATTTAATAAACTTTATTTCAGTTACTTCTCCATTGCTTCTATGCCTTAAAAGTCCGACCTTTGCTTACTTGTTTAGCACCCCTTTTTTCCCCCTTCTGTTTGCGGATGTGGCGTTGTGAGTGCTTTCCTCTCTCATTCTTCATAATTCAGGTACTTACACTGTTTGCATTTAAAAAATACAAAAGATGCATTTAATGATGTATTAATATTACAGAGCTACATCAATGTATGTCTTTTATATCTGTCTGAAATTTGTGTTTAAAGTGTATCTAAAGTCACACTGTCTTGTTACAAGTTATTTATCACATTGTGAGTGAATGGACAGACACACTGACTAGTCATATTTATTTATATTTACAGTAATATAATTATATTTTTTAAGTTAAGATTGGCATTAATCACAAATCATCACTACAAGTGTGTATATACCTATCTATATATAGCTAGATATATCTATCTAGCTATATATATATATAGCTAGATATATCTATATATATAGATAGACATAGATATATCTATCTATATATATAGATAGATATATCTATATATATATAGATACACATATATATATATATATAGATATATATCTATATATATATAGATATATATCTATATCTATATATATATAGATATATATCTATATATATATATATATAGATATATATCTATATAATATATATAGATATATCACTCTCTAGCTTAATGTGCTAGGTGTAGATAGTTTTTTGTTTGCGAGCTGTAGTGTAGGTAAATTTGGGTGGCAGCCAGGCCTGGGTTGAATCGGGGTCAGGAATAAGTGACTCAGGGAGGCTGGATGACTTATCAAGCAGCACCTCTGGTAACTTCCCCTGCTCTCTGGAACCTTGGAGAAGCTTCCAGAAGTAGCGGGTAGAGTATAGGAGGAGCTGCTTGGAGTATTGAGTAGGGAGCCAGCCAATCCCCAGCAATCGGGCTGGCAGAGGGGTGGGCACCTCTTAAATACTCTTGGGTCATGCCAGCAGGGACAGTCGGGTGGAAGAGGGAGATGGAGTGCTGAGAAGGCTGTAGGCGGCCTTAGAGGGTGTCCACTAGTCTGGGGGAGGTGACCTCAGACCTGGGGCTCGGATGCTGAAGGGACCCCCCACAGGCCTGGGTTGAATCGGGGTCAGGAATAAGTGACTCAGGGAGGCTGGATGACTTATCAAGCAGCACCTCTGGTAACTTCCCCTGCTCTCTGGAACCTTGGAGAAGCTTCCAGAAGTAGTGGGTAGAGTATAGGAGGAGCTGCTTGGAGTATTGAGTAGGGCCCCAGCCAATCCCCAGCAATCGGGCTGGCAGAGGGGTGGGCACCTCTTAAATACTCTTGGGTCATGCCAGCAGGGACAGTCGGGTGGAAGAGGGAGATGGAGTGCTGAGAAGGCTGTAGGCGGCCTTAGAGGGTGCCCACTAGTCTGGGGGAGGTGACCTCAGACCTGGGGCTCGGGTGCTGAAGGGACCCCCCACAACACACGGAGAAGTCCATGCAAGGGAGCAGGTGTGAGGACAGCAGGAGAGAGAGTCAGCATGTCCTGGAGATCTCCTGAGAGTCAGCCTGGGAGGACTGGAGAATGTCTGCCTGGAGGACTAGGAGCGTCAGTCAAGAAGACTGTGGTGAAGTAGCCAGGAGGACTAGTGAAAGAGGCTGCTGCAGTCTGGAGGGCTGGCAGGGCCTGAAGAGGTGGTGCTGGGACCAGTGACCACGGGAGGAAGTGAAGTAAATGTGTTAGTGGTGTCACTCTGCATGCTACAAGTATAGGGGCTGCGAGTCCCTGCCTGTAATGGGCCAGTGCTACAGATTTTTACATAGTGATACCACTGGTGATTCCGCAAGCAAGTAAAGTGCTGGAGGAAGGAAAGGAGCTGTATATAGGACTGTATATACTAGGAGTTGTCCCTGAAGATGTTTCAAAGTCAAGTGGGCATCCCATAATACCCCTACTCCCTATCCAAGTTCTATCCCCTCAATAAAAATACAAAAAACAAGCACTGGACTGTTTCTTGACTCTGGGAGCATGTGAAGATATGGTGTACCTGGCTGTGCAGGGAGGGGGATCCCAGTTCACTTGCGGTTCCTACGTGGTGTATGCTACATATATATATATATATATATATATATATATATATATACACATATATATATATATATATATATATATATATATATATATATATATATATATATATATATATATATATATATATATATATATATATATATTTATGGTCGGAGCCCTATGTCCGATATGGACATAGATAACACTTATAATAAAGATAAGACTTACCATCGGAAATAGACCTGGAAGTGTGGACTTACCATATGAAATGGACCTGAAAGTGTGCCTTGGTCTAATGGCCGGTATGCCAAAATAAGGGGGCATACCCTGGTTTTAAGAAATGATTATTCTGTAGAGAGAAATGAGATGAAATGAATGAAATGAAATGAATGCCTTGAAATGGGGATGGGAGGGTGGGTATCGCGCACAGGAAACCGACAAGCACCACAGGTGAGCGGGCTGCTTAAATACCCACCGGGCTCCTCCCATAAATTCAGGCCACCATACTGGCCTTCCTACTTATGGTCGGAGCCCTATGTCCGATATGGACATAGATAACACTTATAATAAAGATAAGACTTACCATCGGAAATAGACCTGGAAGTGTGGACTTACCATATGAAATGGACCTGAAAGTGTGCCTTGGTCTAATGGCCGGTATGCCAAAATAAGGGGGCAAAAACATTCAGGTAGGGGTATAATATATAATTGGTTTTCAGGTATTCATTGAGCCAATTTGGAGAATGCCTGTGCCATCTCTACTTGAGGATTGGGTATATACCGGGCGACGCAGGCTGATTTCCATCTGCCTAGTCTTTTGATGATGTGGTCTGGAACCCCCTGGCGGGTTGCTGCGGAGGCTGCTCCGATGCGGAAGGAGTGTCCGGAGTACTGACTGGGTTTAAGGTGAAGATTGCGGAGAAGTATCCTTATGTGTTTTACAAAGTGACATGCGTTTAAGGGTTTAACTGGGAATGGTAGAAGAGGACTGGTGTCCGATTGTTCAGGCAGGAGTGAGAGGAGACGGTTAAGTACGGTGACTGGACACCAGCTGTTAGAGGTGAATGTCCACTCCAGAGCCTGTTTCCTGGGTTTAAGAAACCTCGAGGTGAAGGATGAAATGGTGTTGGTGGCGAAGCAAATGCCGTCTGCGTAATACTTGGTCTGTGGGGTGGTTATAGGTGAACCCGTAGTAAGCCAACTATATGGCTGCTTGTAGGACCGTGCTGGGCAGCAGACCGAATGGCGAAGTAGCCAGAATAGTCGACATATCCCTGAAGATGGGCCCCGTAATGGGTAAGCGCTTAGTACTGATCACTGGTTGTTGTTTCTGGATGCCCCTTAGGATGGCTCGTATAGCGTGTGATGAGAACAGTGAAGATTTTGTGGGGTCTTCCAGGGTCACGAAAATGTTGTATGCCGGCTAGGTGTAGCCGAATGGTATTGTAAGATAAAGCCAGCTGAGTGTGGCAGTATGAAATGAAGGCCAGTACCTGTTTGACATCTATTGGTCCTTTACGGCAGGATGTGAGAAATTTATTGAACGCCTTTCAAGCTGTCTGGTAGGCTTTGAGTGTGTTATGAGAGAGTGAGTGATTGATGAGCTGCGTTGCTCCTTGTAAATGTTAAACTAGTCCAGGGTCAGTTGTGACCAGGCAGGGATAGGGGCCGACACTGGATCGGCTCCGGGAACCTGTTTGAAAAGGAGGTGTAGTTAGAACGTGGCAGTGCGTCAGCAGCTAAATTGTGTCTGCCTGGAATAAATGCACAGTGTATGTTAAACTGATGCTGTAAGAACAGTTGTACCAATCTGTGCAGGAAGGACATGACTGCTGGGGAATTGGACCTGCCTTTGTTGATGTCTGCCGTGGCCTGATTGTCGGTGGTGAAGACTACGGTTTGCCCTGTCCAATGGTGACCCCAGAGTTGTGCAGCTGCCACCATGGGATAGAGTTCGAGGAGGGAAGATGTTTTGAATAAAGCCGGGTATCAACAGTATCTGTTGAGGCCAGGGTCCTGAAAACCAATGATGGCCAAAAATTGCAGCGAAACCTGTGGTGGCTGCAGCGTCTGTCACCACCTGGGGTGACAGGGCTGAAACCATGGGTATAATTAGGGATATGCCATTCCGGGAGGACGGAATTCGTCCCACATAGATAGGTCCGCTATTGCTGCGGAGTCTAGATTTAAGATCTGATCGGGGTCTTGTGTTTCTGGCAGGAATCTCAGCAGGCGTGACACGAAGGTGCGGCCTTGTGGAATAATTCGTATGGCGAAATTCAGCATTGCCAGGAGAGATTGCAACTGCTTCTTGGTACACCCCTTGGTGTGGGTGAATTTGTGAAGGACCGCCTTAATGCGGGTTAGTTTGTCGAGGGGGAGACTGGCTTGCATAGCGCAGGTGTCTAAGTTGGCCCCGAGAAGGTGATGTTATGTGCTGGGCCTTCTACTTTGTGCTCGGTGATGGGAAGATTGGGTTTTCCGAATATCGCTCTGAGTTTGTCGAGGTCTCCTGGGGGCTTGCTGGGAGGTTCTATTAGTAGGAAGTCGTCCAGGTAATGGATGACTTTTGTCACTGAGCCTTGTGTAACAGTATCCAAGCAAGAGACTGAGCGAATGTGTCGAAGAGCCAAGGGCTGCTCTTCGAACCGAACGTCAGTTTTGTGGCCAAATAATATGCCTCCTTCCACTTGATGCCATGCCAGCACCAAAGGGATGGATGGATAGGCAGGAGCTTAAAGGCATCCGAGATGTCGGTTTTGGAAAGCCAGGCACCTGTACCTGCTTTGATGACTGCTTGTATCGGCATGTCTACGGAGGAATATTTTAGGGAGAATTCTTCGGAGGGAATCAGGGAATTGAGACGGGGATGTGGGAAGAATGAGGCGCAGACAGGTGGTACCCCAAACGTAATTTATTTGTGAATTTGCCCTTGACAAGCCCCAAATAGGGCTGACTCTCCAAGTGCTGAAAGGGGGCTGAGTGAAAGGCCTATAACGTACTCTCGGTCTAGTTCTGTTTGTAAGAGCCGATCTATGGTTTGTTCGGCGATGGCTGCTGAACGAATATTCCCACATTCGTACGTACTGTGAGGTAGTGAAATGAGGCCTGTGTGAAAGCCGACAGAGGGGCCGTGAAGTCTTCGCTGCCGGCCTGTGACATGATTTGATCTGATGAGAATATCCTGTTTTTGAGCTCGTATATATTTTTTTTTTTTTTTTTTGTGAGAACGAAATGATTCGAAATGTTTGCCTTGATGTTTGAAATGACTGAACTGCATGACAAAGGTCCGGCCTGGTCGTGTCGTGACTGATGCGACCGTGAACCGGGCTCTGGAGCATGTACTGAAATGAGGCAACAGAAGAAACATTGGTGCACACCGGGACGAATCGGTGCTTGTTTGATGCATCTGGATTCGAATCGGAGCGCAGCATGAAATGAAATGAGAGAAATGTTTACCTTGACCGAGGCTTGAATTGGTTGTGCCGTGTTTTGCGACTGGCAACCGACCGAGCTCTGGTATAGGTATGGATTTTTTTTTTTTTTTTTTTTTGAGGAAAATGAAAAGGTGACAATTCGTGAAGGGATTGCTAAGTAACTTGAAGCAATGATTTGTATGATGCTTGCAATCTTGTGACAATGAAATGATTCGAAATGTTTGCTTTGATTGTGAAATGAATGAACTGCATGACAGAGGTGCGGCCTGGTCATGTCACGATTTGTTCGACCGTGAACCGGGCTCTGGAGCATGTATTGAAATGGGGCAACTGAAAATATTGGTGCTCCTGGGACGAATCGGTGCTTGTTTGATGCATCTGGATTCGAATAGGAGTGCAGTATTAAATGAAATGAGAGAAATGATTGTTTTGACCGCGGCTCGAATTGGTTGTGCCGTGTTAGCGACTGGCAACTAACCGAGCTCTGGTATAGGTATGAAATGCGATCGGAACCAGTGATGCATGCCGTGACGAATCGGTGCACCTCAGATGCGACTGGTTTCGAAACGGTGATGCGTTGTGGGAGTGAAATGGTAGAAATTGCATGACAGAGATACGGGTCAATCCCTGGTGTCTGCGATTCAGCTATGATCCGGATTTCTGGAGCATGTATCAGAAATGTGGCCAATCCTGGGCACGCCGAGACGAATCGGTGCATTTTCATGCGACTGAATTCCTGTCGGAACGTGATACGTGGGAATGAAATGATAACCATGACAGAGGTACAATTGACTGATAAACGCAACTCTGGAGCATGTATAGAAATGAGGCCAATCCTGGGGCACGCCGAGATGAATCGGTGCATTTTCATGCGACTAAATTCATGTCGGAACGTGATACATGGAAATGAAATGATAACCATGACAGAGATACAATTGATTGATAAACGTAACTCTGGAGCATGTATAGAAATGAGGCCAATCCTGGGGCACGCCGAGACGAATCGGTGCATTTTTCATGCGACTGAATTCATGTCGGGACGTGATACATGGAAATGAAATGATAACCATGGCAGAGATACAATTGACTGATAAACGTAACTCTGGAGCATGTATAGAAATGAGGCCAATCCTGGGGCACGCCGAGACGAATCGGTGCATTTTTCATGCGACTGAATACATGTCGGGACGTGATACATGGAAATGAAATGATAACCATGACAGAGGTACAAATGACTGATAAAACGTAACTCTGGAGCATGTATAGAAATGAGGCCAATCCTGGGGCACGCCGAGACGAATCGGTGCATTTTCCATGCGACTAAATTCATGTCGGAACGTGATACATGGAAATGAAATGATAACCATGACAGAGGTACAATTTACTGACAATAACGTAACTCTGGAGCATGTATAGAAATGAGGCCGTAATAACTGGGGCACACCGGAACGAATCGGCGCACCTTTTGGTGCGATTGGATTCAAATCGGAGCGCGGTAGGTGACTGAAATGAGAAATGATTTGAAATGTCAGAAATGAGTTTTAGAAATGTTTTCAGAAATGAGAAATGATTTGAAATGTCCGAAATGAGTTTTTAGAAATGTTTTCAGAAAAGAGAAATGATTTGAAATGTCCGAATGAGTTTTTAGAAATGTCTCAGAAATGAGAAATGACTGGTATCGAACTAACTTGATTTGATAATTTGCAAGTTGCGACTGGCTATGGCTGTTTAGTAATACCGACATGCTAGAAATGAAGCGGCGTCAGCGTCGCTGTGCTATCGAATTGTGACATATCGAAAGTACGAGCGATATACATTGCAGTTTGTGCGATGCGGGTGAAACGAAATTTTGAACTCACGGTTTAGTGACATGATATGAAAAACGAAAAGTCCGACGGGACCTTACCTGCGACAGCCAAGCCAGACGCGTGGTACAACTATAACGAAAAACTCGGACTTCGAAAGTTTTGAGTACGGAGTATCGAATACGGGAACTGCGAGGCAAGAACTTGCGGACGCTGGTATATCGAATAGTCGGCTTAGTGACGTATATCGCGCACAGGAAACCGACAAGCACCACAGGTGAGCGGGCTGCTTAAATACCCACCGGGCTCCTCCCATAAATTCAGGCCACCATACTGGCCTTCCTACATATATATATATATATATATATATATATATATATTACTGATTGTTTCCAAACTTTAGATTTCATTTAAAAATAATTTTAGTTAGTGCTGCATTTTTTGGGTATTATAAGTATTTCTGAAGTTAAACTTTTGATTTCTTTTTATATGGATAGTATAAAGATTTAAATCCAAATCCAGATTTAAACTCACTTATTTGTTCTTCTGTCTGTGTCCCATTGGGGAGATTTTCCTTTACTGTCCTAGAGATACAACAGGAAGTGAAGAAAATTTATTTTTGCCATTTTTCTCTGATACAAGTGTCCCTACTGGACGATTTTTCCTTAATTCCTGTTCCGGTGACTGCGGTAAAATTTGGGGTGTCTAATCGCAAACAGCAATAAATACTTGATAGGGTTTCCAACACTTCCATGCTTCTGTATCATATCACATCCTATCCTTAGGATCTGCATTGTGTAACATTTTCGAAGGAAGAATTCAGCAATGGCAGCCAATGTGTTTACATTACTTTTGTCCAAAAACTTGGCAGGATCAACACCAGAAATAAGGAACACACTATAATGCAGTGTATAGCCTTTGCTTTGGCCAGCATTTATGACTTGAAAGAATGGATAGCCTATCCCCCTTTCTATAAAAGAGTGGTCTCAGAGCAGCCATATTGTGTGTGTTGGAGCTGTTAAGGAGAGCCGACAATTCTATGTATGGAAAGATACTGTTTTCTTTTTAATATGTCCCCCATGGCAGTGCTTGGCATCCTATGCAATTTATCTGAAAATAGCTTGCTTATTGGCCCTACAAATTACCAGAATTAAAAACCAAGATTCTACCCCCTGCCCCCAATCCCCATAGACCAGTTTTCTAACCCTGGTGGGCATCTCCAACTGGGGCTGTGAGGGTTGCACACTGCATCTGATATTTTTGCACAGCGTCATGTGTTTCCAAAGTGCAGGTGGGCCACCAATACCATGGAAACACATGACACCAATCCAATGAGGGTGGCATTCAGAAGGGAATGGAAGTCCATCTCTGTTTAGACCTGCTCCACCTCCTGCTCACTGCCATGCTGCCACAGTTATGCTGCAGTGATGATCAGGAAGGGAGGACTGAAAAGACTAGGGGGTGGCTGAGGACTCTGATGTGGAAGGGAAATGGGGTGGAGGGAGACTGAGGACTTTGATGTAAAAGGGAAGGGGGAGCACTGAGGACTCTGAAGTTATAATATGAGGAGGGACTGAGGACTCTGTGTGAAGGGGGGATGACTGAGGACTCTGATACGAACAGGGAGAGCAAACTGAAGACTCAGATGTGAAAGAGGGATTCTGATATGACGGGGGCCCCATTTTAGACTGAGGTGCCTCAAGATATTCGGTACCTTCAAAGGGTGCCATAACTGAAAAAAGATTGAGAAAACTACCATAGACTTTAATAGGATTCACCACAAAGTTTGAAAACTTTGATTCACAAAGATTCACAAACCAACTCCCGGTCAATCCACTCCTCCCTAATGGGAACAGCTCAGGCATCAGGTAAGTGTTCATTTGTCCTGTGTATTCACATTCTGTTTGCTGGTTTGGGAAGCAAGTTTCCAAGTAACTAGTTTCCTTGTTTTGACTTAAAGTGGAGTTCCACCCACTTTTACAACTCTTCAGCATCCCTCACTAAACTGTGCATTGTAAACAAATTGGATATTTAAAAAAAAAAATTCTCAGCACCTACTGTATATCTGCTGTATTCATTCTTCACTTCCTCCTCCCTGGCCGTGGCCCATCGCATCATTTCCTGTTTGCAATGCCTTCTGGGAAGGGGCGGCAACTTCCTCTGACACTGTTGTTGCTATGGAAACCTGACCTGAAACCTATTACACTGCTTGTGCTGCACTGAGCATGTGCGAGATCTGCAAGGATGAGATCCAGGAAGAAATACAGTCTGGCTTCAGATGCCCACACTTAAGATGGCCACGGCCTGCTGTAAGTTTATAAAATAACAAACTACTGCTATAAACTAACAAATCAGACCTTAGTTTACAGACTAACTTTACTAGAATACATTAAGCTTGTGTATTATAGGGGTATTTTTATTTAAAAAGTATAATTTCGGCCGGAACACCACTTTAAGATCAAGTTTTAAAGATCAAGTTTTAAGTATTTATCCTACACCTATACAGATCGTTATGGTTCTACCCAATGAAGAAAAAAAAAAGCTCCTATGCGTCTACATGGCAGTGGCACTTTGGATAATTAACTAAGTCAAAAAATTTGGCCTTTCTTTTCTACATTACTCATATTATACTACATATTCCAAGTCTACTTTTCCTCCTCTTGAGTATGAAGCGGAAATCATAGCAGTTGGAGACTCTTATGGAAGGAAAAAAATGAAACAGCAGGTCTTCCAGAGGAATTATTGCCGAGATTGACAGGACAATCCTGGCATTTAGCATCTCAAGCATTTGAAATATTAAAAAACACAGTGTATTAGAGAAGAAGCATGATCACTTACAGCTAATCTATGGACAGGGATCAGGGGGCCTGCTGAGATTAGCAGACCCTAGCAGCAAAGATGTAAAGAGCAGTTATTAGCAGATTGAAAACCATGAAAAGAAAGTCTGAAAAAATAAATAAAATTGTTCTTTAACCATCTGAAATCCAACAGAATGAAAAGGTTCATAGCTGAGCCCTTGAATCATAGCTGTCATGCAGATTTTAAAGCTATAATAAAAAGAGAGTTATTACACCCTGAATAGCAATCAGCTTTATAATGCTATAAGGTTTAATTAAAGGGTTAGTCCTCCCAAACCTAGTATTTGTGTCACAGGCCGTCTTCTTAACCTCAATACCGCCCGGTATTGGGAAAAAAAATGACGGCTGGAAGACGGACGTTTGTTTCTGGAGAGCTGTTTATAAACAGCGCCAGGTACACACCAATGCTTAAGATCGTGCTGTTGTTAGACAGCGTAGATCACAGGCAAATGAATAGATCCAGTCAAAGTGGCTCTGTACCTTATGACTGCTGTGACCCAATCACAGAGATTGCAAGTGTAAACTTTGCCAGTTTACAAATATTCAGCCCATTGACAACAAAGGAGAAGGGAGGAATGCAGAAAGAATGTGATAAGCAGCAGCAGATTTAGGGTGGGTAAAGCACTTCAGCCCCGGAAGATTTTACCCCCTTCCTGACCAGAACACTTTTTACAATTTGGCACTGCGTCACTTTAACTGACATTTGTGCGGTCATGCAATGCTGTACCCAAACAAAGTTTGTGTCCTTTATTTCCCACAAATAGAGCTTTCTTTTGGTGCTATTTGATCACATCTGCGGTTTTTATGTTTTACGCTAAAAACAAAAAAAGAGCGACAATTTTGAAAAAAAACCCAATATTTTTTACTTTTTGCTATAATAAATATTCCCAAAAATGTTTTTAAAAAACACATTTCTTCATCAGTTTAGGCAATATATATTCTTCTACATATTTTGCTAAGTGTATATTGATTGGTTTATGCAAAAGTTATAGCGTCTACAAACTGTGGGAAAGACTTATGGCATTTTTATGGCATTTTGTTTTCTTTATTTTTACTAGTACTGGCGGTGATCTGTGATTTTTAGCGGTACTGCGACATTGTGGCGGACAGATAGGACACTTTTGACACATTTTTGGGACCACTGACATTTATGCGATCAGTGCTATAAAAATGCACTGATTACTGTGTAAATGTCACTGGTAGGGAAAGGGTTAACACCAGGGGGCGATCAAGGGGTTAAATGTGTGTTCCCTATATGTGTTCTAACTGTATGGGGATGTGACTGACTGGGGGAGGAGACATATCGTTGTTCCTACTTAGTAGGAACAAACGATATGTCTCCTCTCCCCTGACAGAACAGGAATTTGCGTGTTTACCCACACAAATCCTCGTGCTGGCACTCGTGGCTATGATTGCGCGTCGCCGACGGTGATCGCACACACCGGCCACGTGCATCATGTCCCCCCCTGCTGTGCAGTGGGCGTTCGCGCCCTCTGGCGGCTCTTAAAGGGTATGGGGTTTTGCCCAGGAGAGCCATTCTGCCGACGTATATCGGCGTGAGCCGGTTGGCAAGCGAGTAAAGTGCCACTTACTGCCATGGAATTTGAGATTGTTTTTTAAAAGGTAGGGGATCTAAAGTGACACTGACTACCAGTGATTGTGGGATGATTTTTTAAAGGTGTGTGTGTGGGGAGGGGGTTAAAATGTCACTGATAATCAATGATGGGGGGTGGTGGGTTTTAAAATCACAATGACCACCAATGATAGGAGGGAGGGGGGGGTTATTTCCACTACTTTGCTTCAGTGGGCAACCTTTAAAGACTAGGCATGTTTCTACAGTTCCAAAAATTTTGCCAAAAAAAATCTACTTATATACTTTCCAAAAAGGGTTCAATTTGGAAATTATTGTACTGTGCCGGCATCTTTATTTGATATGTTTTATAACAAAAAGATTTTCCCTTCAAAAGTATTCCTTTAGGGCTCATGCACACAGGAGCATTCCTCCTTAGTCCTTACAGTATAAACATATGTTGGTGCCTGGATGCCCTTTGTGCATTATACAGCCTTCCATAGATGAATGGTTGTAGGCAGCTGTAGGCAGGTATGGTAAAGTGAAGCATTTGCACAAACCTACCTCTCCAAATGCAGACGGTCTGCACTTGGGGACGTATGTCTGTGTGCATGTGCCACTTTCCGCAAGCAGTGGCACATACATACTTGAATACAGCCACCTACTACTATTCATGTGTATGGGTGGATGTAACCAACACCAGGAGCTCCCAGGCACCAAATACCCCAGTTTGTTTGGTATAAGAAGGAATGCTCTATGGGCCCTTTTATAGTAAAAAAAATTAAAGCCCAGTGGTTATTAAATACCACTAAAATAAAGCTCTATATATCAAAAAATATATAAACAAAATAATTTGGGCACACTATTGTATGACTGAGTAACTGTCAGTCAAATTAGTACTGAAAACTAAAAAGTGGCCTGGTAATGAAGGGATATTACATACAGGCTTGCACTTGAGTGGTTTAGTTTTTAGTTTTGAACTTTAATAGCATCCCAGTCTTAGTCCGTAGGGTTCAATATTGAGTTGGCCTACCCTTTGCAGCTATAGCAGCTTCAACTCTTCTGGGAAGGCTGTCCACAAGATTTAGGAGTGTGTCTATGGGAATGTTTGACCATTCTTCCAGAAGTGCATTTGTGAGGTCAGGCACTGATGTGGACAAGAAGGCTCTAATTCATCCCAAAGGTGTTCTATCGGGTTGAGGTCAGGCCAGTCAAGTTCCTACACCCCAAACACGCTCATCCATGTCTTTATGGACCTTGCTTTGTGCACTGGTATGCAGCCATGTTGGAACAGGAAGGGGCCATCCCCAAACTGTTCCTACAAAGTTGGGAACATGAAATTGTCCAAAATGTCTTGGTATGATGACACCTTAAGTGTTCCCTTCACTGGAACTAAGGAGTCAAGCCCAACCCCTGAAAAACAACCACACAGCATAATCCCACCTCCACCAAATGATTTGGACCAGTGCATTGACAGCCTCAGCTATGTTCCTGTGCGCTGTGTGAAGGGGGGGGGGGGGGGGCGTCTCTTACCTCCAAACAGCTCTCAGAGGTCTCCTCATTGGGCTCTGCAGAGTGTGACTGAGGCCAGTCACTTCACTGAGTATATGTAAGGGTTTACAACCACTTTAGGGCCCCTTTACACAGGTGACGTGAACAGACTCTCCAGTATCTTCTAAGGTGCCTTCCGATCTGTTCCTCTCTGCCAAAAACAGACAGATATGGACCTATTCCTCATCAGTCCGGCAGATCGGAGGGAAATTAACAGGCAGTCTGTTTCCATCTGATTTCCCCATAGAGGAGAGTGGGACGGTGTCCATGTCCGCTCTGCATAGCGGGGAGAGATCCCCCACTGAAGTAAGCTGATTCCACTTCATGGAGCCGCCCAAGTGAATGGGTCCTACCTTAGATAGGTTGTTCAAATTTAACATGTTGGTAGACTAACTCTTCCTCTATAGCAACAGGCCAACATTGAGTTCTTGAGGGAGAGGTGCAGGATGTACAACATCCACAGAAGGCTGCATAGTGTTCACGGAGATGACACCACTGACGAGAGTCACCAATGACAAGACATTGCTATTGTCAATGGTGCAATCTCTGTAAACATTCTGTATCCGTCTATGGATGTTGGACAGCCTGCACCACTTCTTCATTGAGAACTCAATGATGGCACATCAATTCCATTATTTAAATGCAATGAAAAAGAAAAAGAGCCGACATGTGATATTTAAACGATTTGCATTATTTTTGGTACATTTCATGTGTGTATTTAGCTGCTGCTTGGAATTCAGCTGCAAGAATCTAACTGTTCTCACCTTCAAATATAGCTTTAAAAATTCTCATAAGTGTAAATGTGTATTTATTCCACATTTCCAAAGGCTCAAATGAAAAGTGTAAGAATGTTAAAAGAAGGTGAAAAAAGTATGTTAGCTGCATTAGTGTGGCATACACCTCTGGTTACTAATCATGTTGTGACATTTACTTATCTACAATTTGCAGCAATGATGTGGACTATGAATTGTGGTGTTGTCATGAGCAAAACACGTGGATTAAAAGGTGTTGATTGGGAAAAGATCCTACAAGTTTTTCTCTATTATGTGAATAGTTTGTTTATATAATACTTATAAATCTCTGATTGTAATATCGTTATATACGCGTTAGAAAAACTCAGAAACTCCAATCTAATTAAAAAATTACAACAATTTTTTTTCAGATCAGAAGTTGCTGAAATGACTAAACACAATTAAAGCAAACCTAAACTCAAAAGAAAACATATTCATCAAACTCTTCAGCATACATACTTGTGAAGATAAGGGAAACGTCATAAAAAACAGATCCAATGCTACAATAATGGAAAACTAGGTTTCCTTAGATGGATGGTCACATAACCAATGCTGACCTGTTGGTCACTTGGCCTCTCAATGAGCATCCTTGAGGAAGAGTCTGCACACCTGCACACTCCCCGAGATCAGCAACACGAGATCACCTGACCAACGGGTACAAAGGTTTCCCTAATCCGGCCATACATGATTCGATTTCTTTCCTGCAATGAAAATCGCTCAATTCCCCAGTCAGTGTTGATGGGGGAATCCCTCCTGTGGAGCTATTGTGTTTTCCCGCTAGAGGGAAAGGGGCTTGGGTAGCCATCCCCGGCCAGGATAACATACAGTTCTTATTGCTAGAGGCTATAGCTGCTGGCAATACTCGCATGAAAAGCCCAACAGGCAAGATGATTGATCAACTTGGGTACAATCAGCCTACCCAAACATAGTTCGAATCTCAGATGACCCCTGCAAGATTTGAAAAATCTATGGCTGGCTTTAGACCATTGTTTCTCAACTCCAGTCCTCAAGGCGCACCAACAGGTCATGTTTTCAGGATTTCCCTCAGATGAAACAGCTGTGGTAATTACTAAGGCAGTGAAAACTGATCAAATCACCTGTGCAAAATAGTGGAAATCCTGAAAACATGACCTGTTGGTGCGCCTTGAGGACTGGAGTTGAGAAACCCTGCTTAAGACGATAACATGACCAAAGACAAAGCTTTGATTGCCTCTGGCTCAGAATCTTGGAGGAAGAGCCTTGTATACCAGTTGCCCCACATGAACACTTTGCTGACAGCATGCCCTAAGATCAGCAACATCAATAGGGACCAGCTGACCAGAGTAATCCCATGATTCCTCGGGCAGATCTCATATGATTGGTGCCAAAGTTTTGGTCACCTGACTTTTGGCAGAGGATTTTGAAGGATTCTGCACACCAGCAACTCTACCTGAACAATCTAGTGAACTTATTCCCCAAAATCAGCACCATTAACAGGCACCAACTGACATATGAGAATCCAGGATTTCTCAAGCAGGTGGTCACATGAACCTGCACACGACACCAACTACTCCACCTTAACACTCTGGTAACTCCCCAAGATCAGCAGCCTCAGCAGAGACCACTTGACCAACATACAGAATGTACATATTTACTTCAAATGTGTATTTATTTGATTGCTTAGACTTTCACTTTAATATGCTTATGGTGTCCCTTTTAGGAAGCTACATTTCTTAGCAGCACACATTTAATTCAGCTCACCTCAGATTCCAGTCTTTCACGGATGCCGCTCCAAACCATTCCAGTAAACTTGATTACAAATACACAATACAGAAAAGAACCAGAAAACGATGAATCCCCTAAAGATCAGATGTAATGGGATCATTGATAGTGTACAACAATAAAATGTGAGAAGCACCGCTACAGCAGTTTAATGCTTTGAGTTTTTGATCCTTTTCATTTACTTTTTATTCACTGTAATTGTGAAAAAAAAATAAGACGTTGATTCCAGATGCCACTTGCTGAGTAGCAGGAGGAACAATACGCTTCGTCCTTAGATGACAAAGCAGCTGATCTGTCAATAGGTAGCATCAGCTTGGGGTTTTGTCATGCTAATTTAAATCCCGGATTCTCTGTTGGTAAAATAGAACTTTCCTCTTTTTTTCATGTTTTATTTACGATAAATTTATTATCCAGTGGCTAACAGAACACCATGCTCAAAAGTACGGTATGTGTTTCCATGGTTCCAGGATGCCTAAAGGATGACTACCATAAATTAACTAGTTCTGGAATACCTTAAGTATACATGTGGTGTTGGTTACAGTACACATATAGTGTGTTGGTTACATATAGTTACATCTTTAGTAAAAAGAAAAAAAATCTATATATATGTATATACAGTATAATATATATATATATATATATATATACACACACACATATATAGATATATATATATACCAGTTTATGCATCGTTTTACTATAACTTTAATAAACAGGGTTTATCAGGCGACCAATGAGGGCAACATGTACTAGACTAGAGGATGCTACATAGGGATGTTAGACCTCCTCTCCCATTTTCAGTGTAACTATCTAAATCCAAAACCCGTTCTTAAACGTGGTGACTACATTCGTTTTTGTTTTTTGTGCCTTATTTTCGCTTGGTGATCCAGCCAGTTACACATTTCCTGTTAAAGATTGACAATGCTCATGCACTGTAATGCATCTATAGGGGAGCATTTGTATAAATAGAGGTGAGTTGTCACCCCAAGACAGGAATTGTGCTGGGAATACAGAACACCTTCCCCCCTCCTTACCTTTTTTACATAGGAAGGAGATGTTCCATTCACAGAATATAGCTGGGAAAGTTGATAATATTGTTTGAGATGTCAGTTCAGTGCACAGGCAGATTTTTTGCCTGTGCTTGCAGTACATAGTGGGGTTGATCTACTAAAGGCAAATAGACTGTGCACTTTGCAAAGTGCTGTTACCCTTCTGCAAGTGCAGTTGCTCCAGAGCTTAGTAAATGAAGTAAGTCTTCACTTTGCAAAGAGTACCCAATCATGTGCTAGAAAAATAACAGCATTTTTGCTTGCACATGATTGGATGATGGAAGTCAGCAGAGCTTCACCTCATTTACTAAGCTCTGGAGCAACTGCACTTGCAGAGTAAAACTGCACTTTGCAAAGTACACAGACTTTTTGCCTTTAGTAAATCAACCCTATAGTACTAATGCAGCTACCACATCTAAGGACTGGTAAGCTCACAGATATTACATTTTTTTTATTGTGGATTGATATCTCTTAGAGCCCTTGCACACTGGGGCGGTTTGCAGGCGCTATTGCGCTAATAATAGCGCCTGCAAACCGCCCCGAAAGTGCCGCTCCTTGCATTCCAGTGTGAAAGCCCCGAGGGCTTGCACACTGGAGCGATGCGCTGGCAGGACGGTAAAAAAAGTCCTGCTAGCCGCATCTTCGGAGCGGTGAAGGAGCGGAGTGTATACCGCTTCTTTACCGCTCCTGCCCATTGCAATCAATGGGACGGCGCGGCTATACCGCCGGCAATGCGCCTCTGCAGAGGCGCTTTGCGGTGGTATTTAACCCCTTCTCGGCCGCTAGCGGCGGTAAAATAATAATAGCGGCGTTTTACCGCCGACGGCGCCCCCCGCCCCAGTGTGCAAGGGCTCTTAGAGCCCTTGCACACTGGGGCGGTTTGCAGGCATTATTGCGCTAAAAATACCGCCTGCAAACCGACCCAAAACAGCCCGAGGGCTTTCACACTGAAGCGGTGCGCTGACAGGAGAAGAAAAAAAATCCTGCAAGCCGCATCTTTGGAGCGGTGAAGGAGCGGTGTATTCACCGCTCCTAAACCGCTCCTGCCCATTGAAATCAATGGGGCAGCGCGGCAATACCGCGGCTATAGCCGCGCTATACGAGCGGTTTTAACCCTTTTTCGGCCGCCAGCGGAGGTTAAAACCGCACCGCTAGCGGCTGAATACCGCGGTAAAGCAGCGCTAAAAATAGCGCTGTTTTACCACTGACGCCCCCTACCGCCCCAGTGTGAAAGCAGCCTTAACCTTTTAAGGCTAGGTTTAGACATGCAGCAACATTGTTGTGCCTCTAAATAGCAATCCACAAATCAAATGTGACAAAGGGAATAACTTTTTAAATGGCTGGTTGGAGTGCAGTAAAAATACCGTTCATCCACGTGTATCTTTCAACCCCCAGCTGCAAGTTTAAATGAGCCCTAAGAACCAGCCAACCTATACATTACATGTTGGTTACAGGTGGAGTCTAGTGGGCTAAGTAAGATTGTCCAATGGGGAGAGAGATTGTCCAATGGGGAGACTTCCTTGCCATAATTCCATTCCATTTGTGAGTTCCCACCCACCTTTGGGTGCTACTCCCGTCACATTTTTCATACCATAAAATACATTTAAACTGCAGCCAGGAGAGTGGGAACCCCTCATAATGGGTACAGCGAGGGTGCAGCCCCAAGAACAGACACCAGGACCCACAATGGCCCCTTTGTGTGTAAATCACCCATGCCAACCAGTATAATCTGAAAACATAGAAAAAAAAGTAAGAGGACAAAAAAAAAAGGAAAATAAAGCTAAAGGTTAAAAAAAAGTATAGGAATGACAAAACAAAACATACACACCATATACATCTTAGTAAATAATGAAATAAACCTAAAAGTTTAATTTGGGCTTTGAAGTAGAATGAAACTATTATAACCATTACTGAGTATGGCACTGGAGGGAAGAACAATATATAGAAAAAAATTAGCTTTCCTCGTTTACGAACCCGTATGACAGAGATTACGGCAGCATTCTAATTGGTTGTTACAGGCAACTCAAATTTTTTTCAGACACCTCTTAAAGGGTTATTAGTGTTTGTCACTATAACAAAGCTGGCTGCTGTCCGTGGTGCTGAAACCACATATATAGACTGGTAAGCTGCAATATATTACATTTTGTTTTTGATTCTAGATACATTTTTAAAGTGATACTAAAGTCTTGGGGTTTTTTTAGTTAAAAATAACAAACATGATATACTTACCTGCTCTGTGCAGTGGTTTTGCACAAAGCAGCCTGGATCCTCCTCTTCTCGGGTCTCTCTTCGGTGCTCCTGGCCCCTCCCTCCTGTTGAGTGCCCCCACAGAAAGCTCCTTGTTATGGGGGCACCTGAGCCACAGCTCCCTGTGTCTATTTAGACATGACGCCCTGGCACGGCACCGCCCCCTTTCTCTCCTCATTGGCTGACTGACTTTGATTGAAAGCAGCGGGAGCCAATGGTGCTGCGCTGCTGTCTCAGCCAATGAGAGGGGGAGTCCCGGACGGCCAAGACACTCCTGCAACATCGTTGAAACTAGATGAGGCTCAGGTAAGTATTGGGGGGCTAAGGGGGGCTACTTCACACAGAAGGCTTTTTATCCTAATGTATAGAATGCCTTCTGCCTTTACAACCTCTTTAAGTCTGGAGCAATGGGTATACAGCTGATGTAGTGGTGCCCTGGCTTATATGGTGCCCATGTGTGTCAATTTATACCACTATTCACATGGCATAATATATGGCAGCTAAAAAGGATAAAATACGATTTTTATTCCCTACAGCAGGGATATTTAATTAGCGGACCTCCAGCTGCTGCAAAACTACAAGTCCCATCATGCCTCTGCCTCTGGGTGTCATGCTTGTGGCTGTCAGAATCTTGCTATGCCTCATGGGACTTGTAGTTCTGCAACATCTAGAGGTCCGCTAATTGCATATCCCTGCCCTACAGCAACTGACCAGATGCATATTTTCACTTTTTATTGTCCACTAGAAAATGTCAGCTGTAACCTGATTGGTTGCCGTGGACAAAACTTTTTTTTGCTCCAATTTTAAAGCGGAACTAAACTCTCTCAATTAACATCAGCTATATGTAATCCTTATGCTGCAAGCATTAACCACTTAAGCCCCGGACCATTTGGCTGGCCAAAGACCAGAGCACTTTTTGCGATTCGGCACTGCATCACTTTAACTGACAATTGCGCGGTAGTGCGACCTGGCCCCCAAACAAAATTGACGTCCTTTTTTTCCCACAAATAGAGCTTTCTTTTGGTGGTATTTGATCACCTCTGCGGTTTTTATTTTTTGTGCTATAAACAAAAAAAGAGCGACAATTTTGAAAAAAAAGCTATATTTTTTACTTTTTGCTATAATAAATATCCCCCAAAAATATATAAAAAAGCATTTTTTTTTCCTCAGTTTAGGCCGATAAGTATTCTTCTACATATTTTTGGTAAAAAAAAAAAATACAATAAGCATTTATTGATTGGTTTGCACAAAAGTTATAGCGTCTACAAAAGAGGGGATAGTTTTATGGCATTTTTATTAATAATTTTTTTTTACTAGTAATGGCGGCGATCAGCGTTTTTTATCGTGACTGTGACATTATGGCGGACAGATTGGATACTTTTATCGCTATTTTGGGACCTTTGTCATTTATACAGCGATCAGTGCGCTTAAAAATGCATTGATTACTGTGTAAATGTGACTGGCAGTGAAGGGGTTAACCACTAGGTGGCGCTGTAGTGGTTGAGTGTGTCCTAGGGAGTGATTCTAACTGTGAGGGGATGGCCTATGTGTGACACGACACTGATTACCGCTCCCGATTACTGGGAGCGGTGACCAGTGTCAGTGTCACTAGGCAGAACGGGGAAATGCTAGTTTACATTAGCATTTCCCCGTTCTTCCTCCTTGTGAGATGATTGTGGGTATCCCCGTGGACATCGAGTCCGCGGGACCCGCGATCACGCTCACGGAGCTCCCGGCAGGCACGCGCGTGCCCGCAAGCCACCTCTTGCAGGGCAATGTACAGGTACGTTAATCTGCCTGTACGTGCCCTTCTGCCGCAGTATAACTGCGTGAGGCGGTCGGGAAGCGGTTAATAAATAGACTTTTTTTTTTAAACATTTCTTCAGTAGCTTCCTGTTTTCTGGGCTAGGCCAAAATGATGTTATACATCCCAGTTTCCATCGGCATTTTTATCTCTTTCATCTTGAGAAGGGAGGGAGGGGCTTTCTCAGCTAAGCACACCCTCCTGCTTGCATGCCTGAGCTACGGGCAGATGGATCCAGAGGATTAATGGTACATCAACCACCTGCCCTTACTCACTAAGGCAGCAGCAGGGGGGTTCAAAAATATTTCTCAACATAATAAAGCTTGTAGAAATGGGTGGATGTGTGAGTTTGCTTTTTCTGTTAAAAAATGATTTTTTTTTTTAGTAGTTTTTGGTTTGTGGTGCTCAGATAGTTGTTAAGTTCCACTTTAAATGCTATCCACGTTGTTTCTGTCTTTCTTTTCTCCTATTGGTAACCTTGCAGTCACACCCTGTGGCTTGTTCTTGCCTCAATGCCACCCTATAGCAACTCACCACAATATGCATCATTACAACCACAAATATATGAAATGAGTCATTAAATGATCAGAATAGCAAGCCTGCTATATATTGACTGTATATATTTTATTTTGCTTCATTAGTTTTTCTTTCCTGTCCAAATTCAACATCTACTCTCCCGCACGCCCCTGTCTCCCACTGTTATCAAAGCATTGCAATGCATTAATCCGTGACAAATGGCTCCATTTGATCCATAACTGATTTTTCTGCCTGCCAAGTACAAATGAGAGCAACACAGCAGAATATCTTCACGCATAAAAGTGACCACGCATTTTCTGCACATCTGAATCTGTTTTCCTAACCCGACATGTTTATTTTTTTTTTTGTTTTTTTTTTTTTTACTTTGGTGGTATGATTGCTGTTTAATATTAAAATCGGTGTAGACAGAAAACATTTTGATGTAAGCATTTTAAGCTGAATTCCAGCCAGATTTCTAAATGCTTAGATGCAATACATACATATGTATTATTTTAGCTGCCAAAAGATGTATAATTCTGTTCAGCTGCTTTTGCGATTCACACCGACACATAGCCAGGAGGGAGACACCACTTTCAAAACATATCGCCACATATCACATTTAAAGTGTATCTTAAAAAATTTAATTTTCATATGGTTTCATTTTTTACAGAATAGGGAAAGAGCTAAAACCCGTCAGGTTGCTATTGTTTTTGTAGGAGCAATTCAACCTCTGTATTTGTTCTGGACAGAAGGAAAATTCAAGATTTAGGATTTTATCACAAGAACAGAGGGGTTCAGGTGACAACTGTGAGGTCACATTCGCACCTTAAATATTCTGTATCTCAAAGCGCCAAAACATCAAAAAGCCTGTGGTTTTGACCTGTACCTGTTCACACTTGAGCGTAGTGTCACTTAGGGGGTTATTTACTAAAGGCAAATCCACTCTGCACTACAAGTGCTAACTACAAGAGCAAACGCCCCTTAAATTTGCACTGAAAGTGCACTTGGAAGTGCAGTCGCTGTAGATCCGAGGGGGACATGCAAGGAAAATAAAAAACAGCATTTTAGCTTGCACATGATTGGATGATAAAATCAGCAGAGCTTCCCCTCGTTTCAGATCCACCCCTCAGATTTACAGCGACTGCACTTCCAAGTGCACTTTCAGTGCAATTTCAAGTGCACTTTGCACTTGTAGTTTGCACTTGTAGTGCAAAGTGGATTTGCCTTTCGTAATTAACCTCCTTAGAGTTTGATAAAATACAAGCTACAAGTATCAAATGTTTATGGCCCTAAAAGGCTTCAACTAAAGCATCTGAAAAACACACACACGTGTGCAAAAAGCGTTCAACATATCAAACCATTATTTTCCCTAGGAATTAGTTTTCCATTGGCTAAAAATAATCGTAAAAATGCTTAAGACTTATACAAAATATACATAAAAAAGTACTAATGCTAATAAAGAAGGCACCCACCCTCACTTTTCCAAGATTTTCTCTTACTTCCTGTTGTTTCTCCAGGAAGTAAAGGGAAATGGGGCAGCAAAAGCTTTTTAAAAAAAAAAAAACTGAACCCCAGCATAAGCAAATTTTGCCTAAATACAAGAGTCATGTGTATTCCTCCTTGAATCTGGGTGTGCATTTTGTATTTCTTTCAGATGTGTGCAATAATCCAGTGTGAAACTTTGTCCAGAAGCTTCCTGTAATAAAGACCGGTCACTGCTGCTCTCTCTCCTTGTGCAGAGTGACTGGTCTTGTCTCCGCCCCCTCCTGTAGTTTTCTGCAGAGAGCCTGTAGCTGTACCTTTACTCTTTGTTTTGTGAAAGGTTGTCTCCGGTCTAACACAATCCTATAATGAAACATTTCTGAAATGTCTGGTGGCATTTCATTTGTGCTGGTAAATTTTTCTCTATATATACAGTATATTTATCTATCTACTTTTACACTCCCTCCCTCTCTTTCTTCTATTCTTGCTCTCTCACCCCCCATCTCTCTTTCATATACACACACTCCCTCTCTGTCTCCCTCCTCCTCTCTCTCTGTCTCCCTCCTCCTCTCTCTCTGTCTCCCTCCTCCTCTCTCTCCTTTCCCTCTCTCTCCCTCCCTTCTTTCTACCTGCTCTCTGTCTCCCTCCTCTTTACTCTCTCTCTCTGTCTCCCTCCTCTTCTCTCTCTCTCTCTTCCTCTCTCCCTCATCTCTTTCTCTCTCCCTCATCTCTTTCTCTCTCCCTCATCTCTTTCTCTCTCTCTTTCGTTTTCTCTTATCTCTGTCTCCCTCATCCTCGCTCTCTCCCTCCTCTCTAGCTCTTTCTCTCTGTTTCCTTCCTCTTCTCTCTCTCTCTTTCTCACTCCATCTCTCTCTCCTCCCACCTCTTCTCCCTCTCCCCCCTCTATGTTTCCCTCCTCCTTGCTCTCTCCCCCTTCTCCTCACTCTCTCTCTCACTCCTTTCTCTCCCCCTCCTCGCTCTCCCTCCTATCTTACTCTGCCTCCCTCCCCTCTAGTTCTCTCTCCTCCCCTCCCTCCCTCCTCTCTCTCTCTCTCTCTCTACCCCTCCTTTCTCTATCCCCTCTCTCTGTCTCCCTCCTCTTCTCTCTCTCCTTCCCACCCTCCTTTTTCTCTCTCTACCCCTCATTCTTTCTCTCTCCCCTCTCTCTGTCTCCCTCCTCTGTGCTCTACGTCACTCCTTTTTTCTCTCTTTGTACCTTCTCCTCTTCTCTCTCTTTCTAAATCCTATCTCTTTCTCTCCTCTCTCTCCCCCCACCTCCTCCTTGCTCTCTTCACCCTCCTCTTCTCTCTCTCCTCTCTGTCTTCCTCCTCTTTGCTCTCTCTCCCTTCTCCTCTCTCTTCCTCCCTCCTCCTCTTCTCCCTCTCTCTTTCTCATTACTATCTATTTCTCTACTCTCTCTCGCCCTTCTCCTCGCTCTCTCCTCCTTCCTCCCCCCTCTCTCTCTTCTCTCTGTTTCCCTCCTCCTTACTTTATCTCCCTTCTCCTCGCTCTCTCTCTCACTCCTTTCTCTCTCCCTCCTCCTCACTCTTCTCTCTCTTCATCCTTTCTCTCTCTCCCTTCTCCTCTCTCTTCTTCTCTCCTCCTCTTCTCCCTCTCTCTTTCTCATTACTATCTATTTCTCTACTCTCTCTCGCCCTTCTCTTCGCTCTCCTCCTTCCTCCCCTCTCTCTCTCTCTTCTCTCTGTTTCCCTCCTCCTTGCTTTATCTCCCGTCTCCTCGCTCTCTCACTCCTTTCTCCCCTCTCTCTCTCCTCTCTCTGTTTCCTTCCTCCTTGCTCTATCTCCCTTCTCCTCTCTCTCTCTCTCACTCCTTTCTCTCTCCCTCCTCCTCACTCTTCTCTCTCTTCCTCCTTTCTCTCTCTCCCCCCTCTCTTTCTCTTTATCCCAGTCTCTCTCTTTTTCTCTGTCTCTCCATTGTGAAGATGCACTGTGTTGCTCACAGGAATGAAATGACATAAAAAAAGACCCAAGACTTCCGTAGATGATGCTGGAAATGAAATCAGTAGTTATGTTGCCCCTTGACAAATACGTCTGGTATTTATTTATAAATCCCAAGCCATTATTTTCAGCTTGCTAGCAACAGATTACATTTCAGCACAAAAATCACCTTTCATGCTTTAAACTATCTCTGGGCATGTTTGGCCAAAAGTCTCTCAACAGTTTGAGACCAATTTGCCCATGTTTTTTTTTTTTTCTCCCAAGGCTGCACTTACAACATTTCATGAGAAGTCAAGACCATCAAACCTTATACTGTCTAATTTAAACTCCTTTCGCCAGTCCTAGCCCACTAAAATAGAGCCAAACTGACAAGGTAATAACAGTTTTTTTTCTAGTGATCCTACCCTGCTGACATCTTTTTGTTATCAAACTGATTTCACATAATGTCACTAGCTAATAAAAATGTACTTTGAAAGAAAAGCAAAACCTTCCTTTCCTTCCACCATAAATCTAAGGACATCATACGTAGAGTATATTGATGCTGTTGCTAATCTCAAAGTCCAATTACACAGATCCCTGTACAAAATGCTTACCTATCCTGTAGCATGTGCAGCCAAATGCAGTTGATTGTAAAAAAAAAAAAAAATCACTGGGAGAAGTTCTGCTGAAACTCACACTTTTGTGTTGAACTCCTGTTTCCCCCTGCAGCACTCAGTGGTTTCTTCCCCCAACCCCTATGTCAATATAGGACATTGCAGTGATGTGGAGGGCAGTGGGAGGAACTATTGGGTGCTGCGGGGGACACAGAAGATCAATACTCCCAGAAGTGGTTTCAAAGAAGTTTCCCCCAGAAATATTTCATCCAAAGAGTGCCCTGTTTGGTTGGAGTGGACAGCAGGAAAGATAAGTATTTACATTCTTTTTTTTTTATATGTACTTGGACTTTAACATTGGTAAAATGGTTACTTTAACCCCTTTATGACCACCTAACACATATGTGAAGCAGCAAAAGGGTGGGTTGTAACACAAACATTGCAAATATATATCACTGGGTGACGGATATTTATGTGCTGAGAACGCACTCGCTGCGCACTCCCAACACAAAATCCAAGCTGTCAAAGACAGATCTCAACCCAGACTAACCCAACCTAACCCATACCCAGTTGTTTTAGCGGCGGTATTCGGCCGCTAGCGGGGCGGTTTTACCCCCCTGCTAGCTGCCGGGAAAGGGTTAAAACCACCGCAAAGCGCTGCTGCAGCATTGATTTCAATGGGCAGGAGCGGTGAAGGAGCGGTGTATACACTGCTCCTTCACCACTCCAAAGATGCTGCTAGCAGGACTTTTTTTTACCGTCCTGCCAGCGCACCGCTCCAGTGTGAAAGCCCTTTGGGGCTTTCACATTAGAGAGACAGCAGTGGCTCTTTCAGGGCGCTTTGCAGGCACTATTTTTAGCACTGTGGCACCTGCAACGTGCCCCAGTGTAAAAGGGGTCTTAATATGTGGTCACACCCCTTTAGCACCTGATAGATTATATGCATAGACAAGCTATTGGGATTTGAGGTATATCTTGTATCCACTGTGACAGGGGGTCACATGATCACCGTTCCTTCCTGCCCCCAGGGCATTCAGAATTATTTAAACGGATGGCGGACAGGGGTGGGAAGGGGTTAAAGATGTTCTTTTTAAATGCAGAAGCAAAAATGATAGGAGCTATGGAGTAAGGAGAGTACATTATTTTTTACTTACGTTTATATCTTTGGAAACATGCACAAACATGTGTCCCCCTTTTCTGTCCATTGGTTATTAATATAATTGACACAATTAACATAACATATGAATATATAACCAATATCATTAACTCGTGTCAGGTATATCATTACAGTTTCAAAGCTGAAGTTCAACATAAAGCACCAGTTTAGTTCAGTTAAAATGTTACTAAACCCAGGACCCTGCATTCACTATATCTGGTCTCCCACAGTACACAGAACATGGAAATGCAATCGTTTTAGTAAATATAAACTGCTAAATACCTTTTCTCATCAGCAGTATATAGAAGTCTTGTGACTTCTATCAGTGTCTGGTTAAAGCTTGTAGGAAGAGTTTTTATTCTCCTATGACTGTCCAATGAGGCTGCAGGACCCCTGACTCTCTGTCTGGACAGAGCTAATTGGCCCTGTGCTGATCACATGCACTCTCCCCCAAAAAAAACAAAAAAAACCCTCTCTAGCAATACACACCAAACTGAGCATGTGCAGCTTGTCCCCTAGACTCTGTTCTATCAGGAGATGGATTGGGGACAGTGGAAGAAGGGAAAGAACAGAGAAAACAGGATCAAACAGCCTTTTTTACACAATGCAGAGGATTAACCCCTTAGGTTCCACAGTGGGTATAACAAGCATGCTTTACTGCATATACAGACTGATTTTACTGTTGTGGGCTTAGTAACACTTTAGGTAATATTTAAAGGTATATTCAAATGCTAATGTAAAAGAAAGAGGATGGCCGCACACCACAATGAGATGAGATGATGTTCAGATATTCTTTATTGTCACCATGCCAGGTGGATGTTACAGGAGCATTTGTTGACGCGTTTCACATGAGTAAATATGTGCTTGTTCACAAATTTGGCCCCAACCCAAGTCATTTAAATGCACCACCCAAAGGAGGTGCACCTGAACTGACCTGGGTTAATTGGCTGACCAATATGCAGCAATTAAACACACAAGGTAAAATCATCAAATCCACCTAAGTACATATATCCAAAAAACAGGGAATCAAAAACAAAGATTTTGACAAGACATTGGGGGTTATTTACGAAAGGAAAATCCACTTTGCACTAAAAGTGCACTTGGAAGTGCAGTCGCTGTAAATCTGAGGGGTAGATTTGAAATGAGGGGAAGCTCTGCTGATGTTATCATCCAATCATGTGCAAGCTAAAATGCTGTTTTTTATCTTCCTTGCATGTTCCCCTCAGATCTACAGCGACTGCACTTCCAAGTGCACTTGTAGTGCAAAGTGGATTTGCCTTTCGTAAATAACCCTCACTATCTCATAACAAAAAATATGGAAAATAAGAAAAATAAATGTCCAATAAACAGTGAAAAATGTAAAATATAAAAACAAAGAAAAATATAAAAAAGATTAAAAAAGAGACAAACAGTATATTTATAATATAATATTTTTTATATTTTTCTTTGTTTTTATGTTTTACATTTTTCACAGTTTATTGTCCATTTATTTTTCTTATTTTCCATGTGTTTTGTTATGAGATAATGTCTCTTGTCAAAATCTTTATTTTTGATGCCTTGCTTTTTGGATATATGTACTTAGGTGGATTTAATGATTTTACCTTGTGTATTTAATTGCTACATATTGGTCAGCCAATTAACCCGTGTCACTTCAGGTGCACCTCCTTTGGGTGGTGCATGTAAATGACTTGGGTCGGGGCCAAATTTGTGTTGTGAACAAGCGCGTAGTACTCATGTGAAACACGTCAACAAATGCTTCTGTAACATCCATCCGGCGTGGTGAATATAGAGAATATCTGAACAGCATCTCATCTCGTTGTGGTGTGCATCCATCCTCTTTCTTTTACATTAACTACTGACAGTGGTGAGCCGGGGCGAGCACCTGCAATGATTTGCTGATTATTTGCTGCTTGAGTGGTGTTATACTTTTCCTGAACTATATTCAAATGCTACCAGTAAAGTACCTAAATTTGTTTTCAATCATCTTCCAGTAATCCTCTTCGCAGATCGGCAGAGGGAAGGACAGTTCTAGGAGCCAATACCCATACACGATAGGCCAAGCACAATGCGCAGTAATGACTTATTATAATATTGCTCTTTCACTGACAAATTAGCAGCTTAGAGTATGGTCATCGGCCAAGCTGAGCTACTGCTACAGTAGCAATTAAAGACCTAGTTGTGCTGTCTAGATGGGGGGGGGCTAGGTCATAAAATGTATTATTATTATTATTATTAAGTTATGCTGTGCCACTAGCTACAAAGAGGTTGAACCGGACAAACATTGGTTACATCATAAAATCTATCATTTATTCTATTCCTGAGACCCTCCATTTCAAGTTTACACAGTTTTCGAGCCCCGATGAAGGGTGCACAAGCCCTTAAAATGTGTTGGCTATTTTCTTTCTATCATAATATGCAATAAATTAAATCCCAGCTTGGACTCCAAATTTGTTGGTGCGGCATATTGTATCTTTACCATTTAGGTCACAAAAGTGTCTGTTAGTATTGTTACTGTTGTCTCTGTCCTCATCAGGGGGATTTTCCTTACTTGCTGTTCTAGTGACAAGACTATAGGAACGGGGAAACCCCCCAAGTGGGATGAAGACCAAAATAAAAACTAGTAACCCTTTCCCTATTCTATCCAGAATTTAAAAAAAAAATGTGGATTCCACTTTAAAGTGACACTAATCCCAAAAGAAAATGAATGAATTCATTATATTGCAGATTATCAATTCTTAGATGTTGTTGCATTCATTTTCTTTTTTAGGTGTTTTTCCTTTATTTGCACCTGCTGAGCCTGCCAGTAAATCTGTTATTTTTCATCTTTCTTTACCAGATCAAG
Source organism: Lithobates septentrionalis (assembly GCA_037952835.1). Taxonomy (NCBI): domain Eukaryota; kingdom Metazoa; phylum Chordata; class Amphibia; order Anura; family Ranidae; genus Lithobates; species Lithobates septentrionalis. The sequence continues at coordinate 2,372,094 of JBBDGP010000373.1, forward strand.
TTGACCAGCAAAAGTGGCAGTTAGAGAAATATGACAAACCATTTACACTGACAGGGGTGCTTACAATGGTCAGCTTTTATTTAATTTTTACCCTAAATATCTTGTGCATCTGCACTACCCTCTCCCCAGATTGACAATGCTGCTGTCGAAAACCCTCCATTATAAAGTCTGTTAGTAGCTTGATCACCAGATTAAAATAAGAAAAACATGTTTAAAAGAAAATGAATGTAGCCACATTTAAGGTGCAATATATTACACTTTTGTTTTTAGATATTTTTAGATCTAATATCACTTTAAAGCAGAACTTCAATCATTGTTTCAACTTTTCATCTATTAAATCCTCTGCCCTTGTTGTTTTAACTTTGGATAGTAAAACATTTTTTTTATGCCAGTAAATACCGTGTACAGCCCACTGCCTGTTTCTTGTCTGGTAAAAATCCTAGGCTTATGACATCATGCACAGCTCTCTCTCTCACTCTCATGAGAGTTTGCCAGGAAGGGAGGGGAGATGAGTCATAAGAGGGCCAATGAGAGCTACAGGGCTGCAGAGCGGGAGGTGTGCCTCTGTGTGTCTGTGTAAATCCAGGAAGTGAACAGGCAGCAGCTTCAGCTGCCCACAGTTAAAATGGATGCAGCCAGACTCAGTGGAGGAAGATTTCTGCAGCATATTTGGCAAGTACAGAATCAAAGTATATATAAAATAATATGCAAAGTGGTTGGAGGGAAGCATCAGAATGGCAAAGATATTTTTATTACAAATTATGTGAGCAGACTGCAGTTCCTCTTTAAGGCCCAAACAATCATATAACACTAATATAAGCAAAGACCGTCTGCACAAGAAAAGGAGGGTTTTACAGCAGTTCTCTTTGTAATTGCTTGAACTGCTTCCTTTTTGATACAAATGAATAGTTCAATACTTTCAATTCCTTAAAACAAAAACAATGGAGTTTTTACTGCTGTGCATTGCCTCAGACCTTTCCCAGAAGATGCTAAACAACCTTTATGAAGCTCTACATTTTATATTTTATAGGCTCCAATACTAAGAGCATGTAACTAGAATGTAGGGAAACAGTACAACTTTCACTGTAAAATCTGTACTTAATATCTGTTTTCTTCACCAGTCAGCCAGCTTGGTGCCACATTAATAGCTGAAAAATCATTAAATATTCTTAAACTCCCTCAAGCAAGAAAACAATTGCTATTTTTACCATGATACCTTGGTGCTTAGTTATTTTTTGTAGCAGGTATATACACGTGCAACAAAAGTTTTATACTGTTTTTTTATTGCAGTATATTGCAAATGGGTCACAGGGGGGTTAAAACTATAATCTTGGAAAGAAATTTGGATGGTTTAGGGTATATTGGCTTAGTGGTTTCCACAAGATTTTTTATAGAAGGGGTTTCCAAACTTTTTAAACACAGGGTCAGTTTACTGTTTCTTAGACAGGGGGTGCGGGGGGAGCGGGGGGAGCGGGGGGTTGGACTGTGGTCAGTGGGTGTAGAAAATTTCTTAGCATCACTGGAAGTAAAAAACTCCCCATATTTGGTGTCAGTAGGAGGAATACTGCCCCGAACGTTGGCGCCAGTGGAAGTAATCACACCCCATTGTTGATATCATTGGGAGGAGTTGTGCCCCATTGTTGGTGTCATTCAGAGGAGTTGTGCCCTATTGTTGGTCTCAATGGGAGGAATTATGCCCCACTGTTGGTGTCAGTGGATGGATTAGTGCCCAAATGGCTAGATAAAAGCAGACTAAGGGCTAAATCTGGCCCCCAAGTCACAGTTTGGAGACCACTGGTTTAGAGCATATTGGCTGTAGTTAGGCTATGGACATTCAAGTATTTACATATTCCTTACAAGCAGAACTCCAATTGTAAGTCACCCAATATCAGTACATACTTTCACCTATGCTTTTTTGACTGAATGGGCACAATTTCTCACAGACACATTCTGAAATCTTGTGGAAACCTTCCCAGAAGGATGAAGGCTGTTATAAATACAAATGAAGGTGGGGAGCACTCCATATTAATGCCCATGGTTTCTAAATGGTATGTCACACAAGCTCTTAAAGCAGTGGTAGACAACTTTTTTGATATGGGGGACATTAAGTGTGGCCCAACATCACCACAATTCTGTGAATATTCATTATCAGAGACAACAGGATATTGTCAAAATCTATTGGCATGAAAAAAGAGATGGGCAGAGGCTGTGGACATAATACAGGAGATGGTCAGAGATTGCAGACATGACGCAAGGGATGATCAGAGGTTGTGGACATGCGGCAGAAGACTGTCAGAGACTGTGAACATTTGGAGACTGGGAAAATGCTTCAGGAGACAGTAAAAGACTGGAGACATATTACATGAGGCTGCTAGAAATCACTACTTTAATAGGGCAATAGGGAAACGCAGATTAGTTTCTGCAGAGGCTCCAAGGACCACTCAAAATGTGCCAAAGGGCCGCAAGTTGTACATCAGGGTTATAGAGGTTTAATGGTCAGGTCTGTCTAGAAACAACTTTTGGCCATATACTGTATATATAATTACACTAGAGAGGACACTGTTTTGCTCAACAAAAGCACATTGAGACTTTATTAGAGGTGTGCATCTTCACTGGTCTCACAATTCGATTTGATTACGATTATCTGGTCAACGATTCAATGCGATTCGATTCTGCGATGCGTCACGATGCATCAAGATTACTGATGATGGTTTCCATAAAAAAAAAAAATTCAAGCTTTTAGAAGAACTTAATTTTTTAAATTTTATCTGCTTAAAAAAAAGAGGACACTCCCTGCATATAGCAGAACAAGGACATGGAAGAGTCCAGGATATGAGGGAGGGGTAGGAACTGGAGGAGGGAAGAATCCATGAATAAGAAAGGAAGGATGGAAGAGTCTGGGGATGGAGGAATCCATGGATAGAGAATGGAAGGCCCGGAGGAGTCTGGAGATAGGAATTGAAGGATGGAAGAGTATGGGGATGGAGATGGAGGAATCCATGGATAGAGAATGGAAGGCCCGGAGGAGTCTGGAGATAGGAATTGAAGGATGGAAGAGTATGGGGATGGAGATGGAGGAATCCATGGATAGGAACAGAAGTATGGAAGAGTTCAAAGATAAAAATGGTGGTGGTGAGGGGGGGACTGAAGAATCAAAGGGAGGGTGTTAAGATGGTCATCATGGAGTCCTGCAGGTGAGTAATATCAGAGGTAGAGGATCCCCTGTGCTTTGTACATGGCAGGGTTGGGGGTGTGATAGTCTCCTCCTGGAGTCCAGGGTTGGGGATGTCATAGTGCTTTCTGTATAAACACATTTTATTAAAGTCCTGACCCCTTTACATGCCACAACTGGCATGTAATTTTTTTGGAGGGGGGAGTGGGTACCTAGTTTTGACAGGTACCCAGCTCCCACTTCGGCTCAGGCCGCCTAGGCGACCCCTCCGTCCCTGCAGTCTTTTGGGACATGTCACAGGTCCCAGAAGATTTCCCAGCCATTCAGGACGGAGCAGTGAGACATGCGCACCCACAGCTGGGTGCCCACAGTAGTATTGCCAGCGTCGTGGACAGGCGGGGGAGAGCATGGAGGGTTTGGGTGGCCATGTCGCTGGATCATGGGACAGGTGAGTGTCTTTTTATTAAAAGTCAGCAGCTACACTTTTTGTAGCTGCTGACTTTTAATAAACAAAAAATCGACTGGAACTCTACTTTGAATTGAAAATAATCTCACTCACTTAAAAAGTGCACTAATCCGGTGCACTACAGGGTACAGGCATTCACACACACTGCTGCTGGGAGGTCAGGAGAGATTAGAATCTACAGATGACAAACAGCCCTGTGAAGTTCCCTGTACTGTCTCTGTGCTGACAGTTCCCTTGGGCTTTCCAGCACACTAGCAGTTAACATAGTGGAATGTATAAATGAGGAACTGTCAGCACTGGGGGTGTATGAGGTGTAAGTAGAGTACAAACTCATATGTACTCTACTTACTGCTATTAAAATAACTGTGTCTTAAAAAAAATCCTGTGTTACAACCCATTAAATGCCCCACTGTATGTGCTTTTTAAAAAATATGGAACTACATACCGCACTTCTCAGTGTGTGAACACGGCGCTCATGTGACTGCCCTGCCCGGCCTGCCTCTCTCCTCTCACGTCTCTCCTGACGTCAGCGGGGAATTCTCAGCCCCGCCCACTGACTGTAGCTATCAGATCAGAAGAGAGGCGTATACAACTATATGCTCAGATCACTCTCCCGGGAGGAGCGGGCAAGTCGGGATGACGTCACCCGCCAATCGATTTTTCCGATCGTATGCATCAATGCCGTATCAGGGACACCCGAATCGCGATGCATTGATGCTGCAATTAATTTCAGCACCCCTAGACTGTATACGATATATGAAGACTGGTTAATCCAGGGGAGCAGATAATTCCTATTTTATTGGAGCACAACACGTAAGGCCCATGTCACCATTTATTGGTAAAAACATTTTTTCCAAGAGGTGCAACGTTTAAGTAGAATATACTACTAATCTCAATACATAAACAAGTAATGAATAAAAAACCTTTAGTTTTCTCTATCTTAAAATGCAAACCTATCCTATCATATTTTTGTTCTGATACATAAAACATGAATATGTTAGCTGAAAATCCCACCTTCGTTTTCTGCTTTATTCATAATGTTTGGCCCGCTCCAACCTTCCTGAATGGCTGTCTTTTTTGTGTGTGTTTTAATCCATAATTTAGGTTCTTCTGTCTAGCAGCACCACCACCCTTTGTACACTGACTAATCAGAAAACACAAAACTCCCTGTCTGTTGTGTCTTACAAGAAACCTTGTTTTTGTGCATTTTTAGTCTCATTCCCTAGTGATTCTGAAGACTCCAAACACACTGGGTGTTACTCTGACTCCTCAGAGAAAAGCAGCACCATGTAATTATGAATAATGCATGCAGCCTATAATTAAGCTATGAAATAATATTAATTATGGGTAAAAGGAGATTGTTTGGAAAAAAAATCAGCCAGCTCAGAAGAACAGTGGTAGCTATATGTAGATTGAGAATGGAGAAAATTAACCCTCTGGTTGTCACTGGGGACTCCAAATGTATCCAGAACCTGTGACTAGATGTTTTGGGGTCACCAATATTTGTAACCACAACCAGCCTAAACACAGCTTTAAATTATATATGGACTATACCGCCACCAATCCACCCTTCCAACAGAACCTACATCACTGGCCACCACCGCCTCCTCTGCTTCTCCTTTCTTTTACTTGTCACTCTCCATTACCCAGAATGTTAACATAAAGACTTAAACTTCATTCCCTGTTCCCATACACTGTAGTAAACTGCATTTACTGAGTAAATGGCATGGTGATACAACTTTTCTTCACACAATTTCACTCAAGCAAACACATGGAAGTGCAACGGGTTAATTGATCAGCGTTTCTCTAATATTTGGCAGGATCTTTAGGGTTATGCTGTGGTGTCTCAAATCTTTTCAGCTTGTGTAAGTGCCCATCTGACGGTGTCTCACTCACTAACAGTCCCATTTCAGGTTCCTGCCAAGGGGTGACCCTACTTAGGTGCAGCATTTTCTCTTGGTACATTGTCCTTCTCTGTCCCATGACCGATCTCCAATTACCCTCCAACCCAACCCCTTCCCACTCAAACATCCCTACTACTGGAAGCTCCACAGGTCAAATTGCAGGCACCACAGCATGTTAACCCCAGCAGTACCAAACAGCATATCATAAATACATTGCACGAAGAACACACTTGGCACTTGCCTACATGAAAACTGTTGGTGAGATGTCTGTGCTTAGTACCTGGGTCTGTATACCTGTTGTGGCCATCAGGAGGGGTTCCCACTCTCCCTGTGGAATTTATTTTGTATCATGGAGAATGCAGCAGAAGGAACTTATTCACACAAAGGTAGGTAGAAAAAACAAAAATGTCCTAGTTATACAAGAAAATGACTGGGAATTATGGTAGGAAGATCTAGCTCAGTGGTTCTCAACTCCAGTCCTCAGGACCCACCAACAGGCCAGGTTTGCAAGATAACTGAAATACATCACAGGTGATATCATTTGCTGCTCAGTGATTGCAGTATTCTAGTCTGCAACTCCCCAAGGTAATACTTAAAATCTGGCCTGTTGGTGGGTCCCGAGGACTGGAGTTGAGAACCACTGATCTAGCTGCTGCAGTATCCAAGAGATAGATGAAGATAGCGTTGATTTAGTCCACCAGGGTCCACATTTTGAGAACATTCAGAATTAATTGGCAGGTGCATTTCCCCCTTCAGTTGACCTCCTTCTAACCTGTACTTGACCTACTCCGAACAGTTTGGCATTTTTTTTGACTTGTATGAAACAAAAGTCCATCAACACATGCTGTAAAAGTAGCAAAACTGGAGAAGTGGTGAGGTAAAGGTATGCTACAGTAGAGGCCAGTATTTGGCAGGCTTTGATGGGCAAATGCAACATGCTTCTGACATCAATTTAAGAAACTCTGAAATGATTCAGAATTTATTCAAGGTGTATTTGACTTGCATTTGAATTACAATTGTCCTGCTTCAAGCTGCATTGCTATTTCCATAGTCTAATAGGGAAACCGGGATTTTTCTAGAGTCCTAAAAGATTAGAAACACCTCTGGGCACACATATTAAAATGTTGAGGGGCTAGCGATGACCACTCTGGATCACATCTAAGACTAATATAATCTTTTCAACTGAACAAAAATGTATTAATGTAAGAATTGTATAAGAAGATGCAATGTTTCAAAACCATGTAATGCATAGAATATATCAGCTCCATATCTTCATAAAAGAGACCCAGGGCACTCAATAGAAGAAATAGCATCACCCCTAAACAGAAGCAAGCAAAAGTCCATTGACAGTGGCTTTATAGCTTACTATGGTAATACTTATAGGGGAAAATCTTTATGCCGCGTACACACGGTTGGACTTTCCAACGGGAAATGTTCGATGTGAGCTTGTTGTCGGAAAGTCCGACCGTGTGTATGCTCCATCGAACATTTGCTGTCGGAATTTCTGGCCACAAATGTTTGAGAGCAGGTTCTCAAATTTTCCGACAACTTCACTTGTTGTCGGAAAGTCCAATCGTGTGTACACAAGTCCGTCGCACAAAAGCTCACGCATGCTCGGAATCAAGCAGAAGGAGCTGCACTGGCTATTGAACTTCCTTTTTCTCGGCTTGTCATACGTCTTGTACGTCACCGCGTTCTTGACATTCTGAATTTCCAACAACATTTGTGTGACCGTGTGTATGCAAGACAAGTTTGAGCCAACATCCTTCAGAAAAAATTCCACGGTTTTGTTGTTGGAAAATCCGATCGTGTGTACGTGGCATAAGAGTGTTTCTGTTTCTCACCCTGGCTTCACCTGAGTAGACCCTCTGTGTAAAAAAAGAAGGAAAGGCTAGGAGGAGTCTGAAGCTTCAAAGTGAATTTGGTAAAGCTCTAGAGAAGTACTCCATTCATGTACAAAGAGAGATAATGGAATGGGTGGAGACCAATCTGTAAGGGAAATTCAGCATTTTGAAGAAGTGAATGGCTTAATAAGTCAATGTTATCACTTAAAATGTATTTCCAGGGCCAGGAAAAATCTTCTGTCTCAACTGTCATAGAGAAGGAATAACTCGTTAGATGAATGAGCAGAGCTAAAGCTTTCGGCATAGGCTGACAAAGTGAGGGAGAGACCAATTAGTGGAGTGTTGCAGTATTCAAGTAGTGAAATGACAAGAGAGGGGCAAGTATCTTGGTAGAGTCTTGTACAAGGAATAGACATATTGGAGATTAGCTACAAGGATAAAAGTGGCAGCCTTGTGTTAGGGACTGAAACTAGGGAATTATGCAGAAGAGGAAGGCAGAGGTGACACTTAACTAGAAAGTGTGAGTAGTGGGTGTGACTATGCCAATGTTTAAAGAAATTGAGATGTCTGGAATTTCATGGACATGTGAAAGAGGGAATGTAACTAATCTGCCTTGCATAAAATTTTACATGAAACCATATGGTAAGAAATAACAGTCCTACCATGGGTGATATAGAATATTATAAATGTAGTTACTGAGGAATGTGAATTGTGCCGATCATTCATAAAGTGATTTTAGGTCTCTAATCACTTTATTATGGCAGCTGTAGAACATTGATAGTCAAATGACTTTGAGGTAATGATGGATGGAAAAGGCATTACAAGGCGGGCTAAGGTTAGCATGGGAAATGGAAGAGCAATATTTAATAAAATTAAAGAAAGTGAATTATATAGGGAGAGAGGAGAACACAGTAGAAAGGAACAGGCAGGATAAAATGGGAAAGGAAGAGGGTGGAGGTGAAGGGTGAGGATGACAAGGTAAGAAGTAAAAAGGATATCAAAGAATTCTAACACAAGAATAGATATAAAGTAGAAGCAAAGGAAAACAAGTGTTTAGGGTATGAAGGGAGCAGAACAAAAGATTTGCCAGGATGTACAGATGGGCAATAAGGACATATGAGGGGAAGAATAAGAATTCTAAGAAAAGCATATAACAGATACAGTTTGGCAAGGGGAAAAAGAAGGGGATGAGAAAGGAAGAATGAAAAGGGATGGGTGGGGATTGGATGAAAAGAGAAACACAAGGAAGGGTAAAGATGGCAAGGAAAGAGTAAAAATGGAAATGAAAGGACAGAAAGTATAAGGATAGAAATATAAGAGAATAAGGAGAATAGAGTAAATAGATTTACGAGGCACAAAGGAAGGTAAAAAAGAAATTGAAGCTGAAAAAAGGAAAGGAAAGAAGGAAATAAGGGGAAAAGATAAAAACAAGAATAAGCAAGAAGGGTGAATAAGGAAAACGTTATAATAGAAAGTAAAAGGAAGATTAGAAATAGGAGCAGTTCAAGAATTTAACTACTTGTTTGAAACTCAAGAAAATATCCTCATTCAACAGCCCTAGTATTTTCAATATCTGTGCATTCTTTGCTAATTGAAATTACATTTAACATGCTGATGCTAGCAGTAAGAATGCCAAATGTTTCAGATACTTTACACAGATTTTGAAATCTGGAAAAGACTACTAGACAGACAATAAATGTGTTTTTTCTAAAAATCAATACAATTCAGAGGGTCACAATTATCAGAGCAGCCTTAACAATTGTCTCCAAGAACTAGTTCTATGTGCTCTAATTTATAAGCATATTAAAGAAGTAAATAGCTGAATTTCACATGATAGAATTCACGCATTTGCAACTTGGAACCAAAATTTTTTGCAGGTACTTCAAAGTGGTAATTATTCAGTGTTTCGTGACATTCATAAAAGGTAAGGATGTCCCTTAGGTCCTATACTTTAGAATAAAAGGATGACCTGCACTTATCAAGACCTTAAGGATTAAAAGTCCCAGCAAGCTACTTGTCCAAAGCTTTATAAATGGCATAGTTTGGAGTTTAAAGGGACAGTCCAACATTACAGCTTTTTCTTGTACAAAAGGTTTTATTGAACATAAAGGAAAAATTCTTAACAGTACAATGAGAGAAGCATATAACTGTGCATTATGTAGATACATGTCTGCATGGTCTTGATACAGAAAAAAAAAAAACAAGGAATGATGGGAAATGAAAACCGGCATCATATCACAAAATCATGTAATGTTACATAGAGCACTTCTGGAGGTGAAAAAAAAGAAAGAAGAAAGGTGTACATAAGCATTTGTCAGCCTATACTTTATCCCTTTCAGGGGCAATCTTGCAGTTTTAGAGATATATGGAAAAAAGAAGAGAAAAAAAAAAACAAAATTTCCAAGAAAAAAAAGGAATATGGAACATAGGAGTAAAAAAAAGAAGAATTTTGACTGACAGAATGAGTAAGAGAAAGGAAAGGAAAGGAAAAAAAAAAAAAGAGAAAGGGAGCAGAGGAAAAATAGAGGAAAAAGAAAGGTGGGAAGAGCAGAAAAGTAGGGGGGGGGGAGGGAAGAGGGGGAGGGGGGGGGAGATCCGCGGGATGGGGTGTCTGCAATCCCATTACAAGGAGAGTAATGCCGAGTCGAATCTGGAGGGGTGGGCATAGTTTACCCATGGTTGCCATATTCGGAGAAATTTGTCATGGGTATCTGATAAAATTTCTGTCAAATTTTCATTAACCATGGTATCATTAATGCGATTTTTAACTGCTTCAAAACTCAGGGCTGGAGTTTTCCATGATTTTGCAATAGTTAATTTAGTTGCAGTAAGTATATGGGATGCAAGCTGACGTTCTGGGCGCAATAGTTCATTAATTGGTTTCCCCAAGAGGGCCTCAAAAGGGTCCCTCTTTATAGTAGTATTGAAAAGATTTCGGAGAAGTGTATACACTCTGATCCACAGTCTGCATACCTTTGGACACTTCCACCAAATATGTGCCATCGTGCCCTCTTGTGTGCATCCTCGAAAGCATAATGGGGAATATGATGGGATGAACCTCGCTATTCTGGCCGGGGTGTAATACCATCTATATAATATTTTGTAAGCATTTTCCAAGAACAAAACATTCTTGGAGCACTTGGATAATGAGATTGTCATGGCCTGCCAGTCCTCCGGGTCAAGTTTTTTACCCAGCTCCGCTTCCCAATGAAGTGGATATATTCTTGTGGGCGGTTTTGTCGAATTGATAATGGCTGCGTAAATTAATGAAATCAGACCTGGGGACTGGGGTCGTGATCTACAAAGATGTTCAAAGTGGGTTAGAGTATAAGGGGGGTCATGAGATCTTATCAGAGTTAGTAGAAAATGTCGTATTTGCATATATCTAAAATGCTCCCTTAGGGGGATATCATGTGAGGAGCGTAAAGCCGCAAATGTTGTGATCCTGGTTGGAGAAAGCATAGAGTGGACATCCACAAAGCCTTGCTCAGTCCACCATCGGAACTGTTGCGGATTATCTTGTCCTGGTGGAAACAATGGGCAGTGCAGGAGGGAGAGTAGGGGGAGATGCGGGGAGATCAAACCTGCAGAGTATTTGACAGAATCCCACAACCGTAGTGAATGGGCCAGACAGGGGCCCATAGCACTAGGGCGATGTTCTCGAGGGAGCCATGGAAGAGAAGCCAAGGGTATTGGGTGAGAGTCTACCATATCCATAGCGGCCCATAACGGCATCTGAGTTTTTTCATGGAGATGAGATAATGGTGCTATGGCTGCAGCTATGTAATAAGCTTGTAGGTTGGGTACAGATAAACCTCCATTAATTTTTCGAGCAAACAATACCTGCTTATTAATCCTGGGTTTCTTAAAGCCCCAAATAAATTGCATAATCTTGCACTGATGAATACGGAGAATATGAGAAGGGACCTGTACCGGGAGAACCCTGAAGTAATACAGTAATTTTGGGAGGTAGGACATGCGGATAGTTGTTATCCTGCCGAACCAGGATAACGGGAGAGCAGACCATGAGGAGAGCATTTTAGTGAGATTTCTAAATAATGGGGGGAAATTGGCTTGGAATAAACCTGAGTATGTTGGGGTGAGTCGAATACCAAGATAGGGTAGAGAATTCAGCCATTGAAAAGAAAAGTGGGACTGTAGGGAATCTAATTCAGATGGGGAGAGGTTTATTGACATTGCTTTGGATTTAGCGGGATTGACCGAAAGGCCCGAAAAGGTGGCAAAGGTTTCCAGAAGATTTAGTAGGTTAGGGAGTGTGATTCTTGGTTTGGTGATGGTCATTAAAATGTCATCCGCGAACAAAGACAGTTTATGCGGGGTTCCTGCTATCTCCACGCCAGTTATATCAGGATGAGATCTAATGGCTTCCGCTAGGGGTTCCAATGCCAAAATGAATAACAATGGAGAGAGCGGGCACCCCTGGCGAGTTCCCCTTTTAATTGGGAAGATGTAGGATTCAAACCCGTAGTACTTCACCTTGGCTTGAGGGGAGTTATAAATAGCTGAGATCCAGCTCATAAATGATGTGCCAAAACCAAAGTGTTTCAACGTTTGAATCAGGTAAGGCCAGGACAGTGTATCAAAAGCCTTGTTGATATCCAAAGATAAGAACATAGTTTCAATGTGTCTGTTATGAACAATATGTTGTATTTGGAGAAGACGTCTTATTGCGTCCCCTGCCTGTCTACGTGGGACAAATCCCACTTGTTCTTTTTTTATTAGACGTGGAAGGAAGGAGTTGAGGCGGGTGGCCAGGATCTTTGTTAAAATTTTCATGTCGACGTTGATGAGTGATATGGGCCGGAAATTAGCCCATGACGAATGGTCCCTATCTGGATTGGGTATCATAACTATGTTGGCGGTCAATTGGTTAGGTGTAAAGTGACAACCATCCTTGACTGAATTATACATTTTAGTTAAATGTGGAGCAATGATATCTGCCATTTTTCGGTAATAAAGTGCCGTGAAGCCATCAGGACCCGGCCTCTTGCCCACTTTTAACTCCTTAATACATTGAAGTACTTCTGAGACCTGTATATCACGGTCCATCAGGGATGTATGAGTTTCAGACAAGGATGGTAATGTTAAATTCTTAAGAAAGGTATCTAGGCCTTGGGTTGAAAGGTGATCTGGCTCCGAATAAAGTTTAGTGAGGCGGTGTCTAAATTCCTCCAGGATTTTTTGGGGGTTACCTGTTAGGGAATTGTGACGGGTGCGAAGGGTGATAGGAGAAAATTTCGGGGCGAAGGTGCGTAGTCTATTAGCTAACATAGTATTAGGTTTATTCCCTTTAATATACCATTTTTGTCGGGCCCATCGTAGAGTTCGTTCTGCTTCGTCAGTCAGGCATAAGTCTAAATCTGTGCGGGCTTTATCTAAGAGTTTGCGGTTATTGGGGGTAGGTGTTAGTTTGAAGGTCTTATTCGCGGTCTCTACTTTTAATTCAAGTTCTTGTCGAGCTTTTGCTCTCTCTTTTTTCCGTCTAGACGCTATACGTATGACATGTCCTCTGAGGACCGCTTTATAGGCTTCCCACAATGTAATTGGGGATGGTACAGAACCTGTGTTAATTCTAAAATATTCTGCTGAAGCTTCGTGGATATCAGCAAGAATCTCTTTGTGGGATAGGAGAGAGTCATTCATCACCCATGGGGAGAATTGTGATTTACTCAGTAAAGAGCGACAAACCGTTAGAATAGGATCATGGTCTGACCATGGGGCTGTAAGGATAGAGATTGATTCTATTAAGGGAAGATGTTTGCGAAGTACGAACATATGGTCAATCCTAGAGTGAGAATGGTGAGGGTGAGAGTAATGGGTATAATCCCTACTCAGGGGGTGGAATTCCCGCCATAGGTCTATTAGGTCAGAGTTCTGTAGGGAGGATAAAAAGGAGTTGGCTGCCGCCGAGGGGGGTTTATAGTCCGGTGGGTATTTGTCAAGGGAGGGCTTTAACGTTACATTAGAGTCTCCTGCTATCAGTAGGGTACCTTTTTGGTGAGATCGTATCAGAGAACAGACATGGGTAAGAAAGGGCCCTGGATTAGTATTCGGAGCATAATAGGACATGATCGTTATCTCATTATCCTGAATTGTGCCTTGCAAAATTAAATATCTACCTTCTGGGTCAGCTATCTGCTTACTGCAAATAAATGGAACCTTTTTGCTTATGGCGATCAGAACGCCTCTGTGTTTAGTAGATGCGTTGGCCAGAAATACCTGTGGGTATTGTGCCGCAAAGTATTTAGGGCAAGAGGTTGTAGAAAAGTGCATTTCTTGTAAACAAGCGATGTCTATTTTTTGTTGTTTTAGATATTTGAAGATCTTGACCCTTTTCTGGGGGGAATTCATACCCTGAACATTCAGGGTAAGCCAATTAAGGGTCATGGGATCAGGGGGTTTCTCCTATATGAAGTTCCAGGCAGACATCCCACGGACCTAGGGGAAGGGAACAAAGGAGGGGGGGCAAGCAAAGGGCACCAGAGAAGAAGAGAGGCAGGTAAGGTAGAGGTAGTAAGAGAATCTCGAGTTCGGATAAACAACAATACCTTGGTTGCTTTATCTTGTGGGCTGAAAGACCCACATTCGAGTAAGACATTGGCCGAGACAGCCGTCTCGGTCAAGTGTTCACTCATCGGGGGTAGCATTTGTCCAACGGGACCCCCGGCCTATCATTTAACAATCATAACTTGTAAGTGTACGGTGAGAGCAGAAACTAGAAATCTATAAGCTCAGGTTTAGTGAAGATAATAAATTTAAAACAAAAACAACAAAACTAGATTATTGTTGGTGAAACAATATAGTACATGAAGGTACAACCATAACTTTGTCCCCGCCGGCCCGGACCCAAAAGCCAAAAGGCCTCCAGACCCTTGACCACCGGGGAGATTGATCCAGCCCCTCCGCACCCCCCCGCCCCCCCTTACGGAGGCAGCGGTGTGGGGCACGGAAACAACTGCCCGCGCCGCAACAGAACTCCACGTAAGGGAATTCCCGCGGCTGCGGTTTCTCCCTCCCCCCACCACGTCAAACCCTAGAAAAAAACAAAGATGTTATAGTCACATTCCTGCATTAAATGGATAACATTATCCTGAAGACTTAACCTGGAAATAAAATAAAAAGAAAATGAGAAAAAATTGAAGAAGTATCTAAAAGAAAATAAATGTATAATTCTTCTTTAAACGTGGGTAGTCTTCGTCCTGGGAAGATGCTGATGAACGTCCATTTGCTTATCTTCAATGTCGCTTCTTGCACCTCACACCGCCATCTCACTAATGGGGCGGACCTTGGTGAGGTGTCTTTTAAAGTTCTTAGAGCATAGGACTAGAATTCCTGTGATGGGAACCAGTAACTTCTTACCCAAAACACTTATAAGTTCCAGGTGTAAAAGCAGGAAACACAAAAAAAAAAAAAACGGGTTGATCGCGGCCTGGGATCAGGCTACAGAAGGGGGCTAGATGCCATTGAAAACAAACAAAATAGAGTACCTTCAACCGTTGTTAGATTTATGGAACTTCTGGGACTGTAGTTCTCGCAGGGCTTGGGAACCGGGTTGCGAACGTTGGGAGCCTTGTCGAGGAGGCCTGGAGGGTCCTGGTCTGGAGGAGGAGGAGGCCGCCGCCTCCATCTGGGAGGATGGAATGTCCAGTTGGAGATCCTGGAAATGACGCTTTAACTCCGCTGGAGATGTAGCCTGAAATTGACGACCCAAATGGGAGAAGGATACTTTGAAGGGGAACCCCCATCTGTATTTGATCCCCTGTGTTTGCAGTATTTGCAGATATGGCTTGAGACTCCGCCGTCTGGCGATCGTGACCGGTGAGAGATCAGCGAACAATTGAAGGGAATTTCCCTGTAATGAGAGAGTCTGTTGTTCTCTTGCCGCCTGCAGAAGCTTTTCTTTAGTACGGTAGTAATGGAATTTTATGATGACAACTCTCGGGGGGCCATCCGTAGGTTTTGGGGCCAGAGATCTATGTATGCGATCGAATTCAAGCCTGTCCACAGGGATTTCTGGGGCCAATTCCTGAAAAAAAGCCGTCGCCGTGCCCTGCAGGTCGTTCACCGTTTCTGGGATACCGCGGATGCGCAAGTTGTCCCTGCGGGCCCTATTTTCTGCGTCTTCCAATTTGTCTCTCAGGGACTCCAATTCTGTTGTTATTTTATCTACCTCTTCCTCATGGCCCTCTAAGACTGTGGTCGCCAAATCCATGCGTTGCTCTAATTGATTAGTGTGGTGGCCTATCTCTTTAAGGCCCCGCACCAAATCTGAGGAGAGTTTACGTGATGCCACAGTAATTTCATCCCTTACTATGTTACGGAATCTTGCCAAAAGATTGTCAGAGTCCAGGGGTAGAGGGCTTACCAGATCTGTAGGGAACTGTTGTAAGCTGTCCGTAGGAGATGCAGGGTTGTCATCAGACATGTGTGCTGCGTCCTCCCGTTCTGGAGGCTTGAGCGCCATATTGGATTTCCCCTTGCCTGCCGCTGTGAGAGATTTCTGGGGCTGCCTGGCTTTCTGCTTATATTTTCCGGACCGGAGCATCACCGGCAGGGTCCCGGGACGTTCCGGAGTCCGGATCGCTGTGTGTGCTGCGGCCCCGCTGTTTCTGCTCGATGTCAGGCCGGGTTAAGGATCCCGTCGGCGTGGAGCGGAGGAATTACACAGCCATTCCCGTCGCTCGCGCGCATGCGCCCCCCAACATTACAGCTTTTTAATGGAATATTGAATCACCCAGTCTCGTAGCTCAACAAGATGCAACAAGATCTCTCAAACTGAGGTCTGCCCCTTGATGATAATGAGTTATTTTCTCTCCCTATTGCAATGAATGAAGTAAGATCCACCTGAAACAGATCCTTTTTTGTATGAACTGGCTCTTTCAGCTAATCTTTTTTATTTTTTTTATCTGAGCTCTGTTAATTCATCAACTTCTACATTGATGCATATCTGAAATTCTATAATATCTGAAAGTATCCGCATACAAAACTAAATGAAATACAAAAGACAAAAAAAAACAAGTGGAAGACTCTGCCTCTACTTTGTATTATCTGACATATGTGGAGGTTCCTCTATTCGACTATTATCAGCGTAAGTATATGGGAAGGCTTCCACATTAGGAACACTAATCCATAGCATAAATGCCAGATACCATCTTTTTTTTAACCCTAAGATGTCATTTGGATGCCATTTTAAATATTCTGTGGCTTTAAAGGATTCCCCTGTGATGCCTCTGAGCTCACCCAGGGAAGTCCTAGCACTAGTCACATACCCTGGAACCTGTTTTTAAAGATGTTCTCTCTTACCTTCCTAAAGATTATGTCTGAGAAAGGCATAGAGGAACCAGGATCCCTATTTCCATTTTGTATCATGTACTTTAAAATAGACACAGGCATTACGTTGTGATGTCAATGCCTTATGTATTTGTAATCATAACAATGTTTGTGAGAGGAATGGTATAGTGATACCTTGAGGAGGGCTTTCCTAAATATGTATGTTCTTTTAAGGCTATATCTTGTATACACCATTAATAAAAAATGGTATATGTCTAGAAATTTGGAGTTGTTATGCTTGGGTACCTCAAAAGTCCAACAATATTTTTGTCTTTGGTTTTCAACTATAGCCAACAATGCTAAATTTGGTGGTGCCTCACTTGGTATATAAACAATGAATAGGGGTGGGTACCATCATCCTAGTAGAGTTTGAGAAAAATGACGGATTGACTAAGGCTACTCCAAATATTGTTGCCTAGTAACACCAGTATGATGGGAGGACTATCTCAGTACCCAGTGATTGGAAGCGCATAGGGTTATATTTAAAAAATATACGTTTATTAGAAAAGATATAAAAAAATATACAGTCACAACACAGTGTGCACAAGAGTGGTCCCCACCATATTTCTGTTGCTATATTTAGATCCTCTTTATCCTATTCCAGCCGATTCCACGCTCATTGTCTCTCGTGTTCGCCAACACGTGTCTCAATAGCCGTCTCGTGCCTTTACTGGGTTTCCATTGGTGAGTTACACTGTTGTCTATCATTCTCCATCAATTCAGCTCTACTTGATAGCTATAATGAAGCTATTTAATCTGTTTATTTGTCTGTGTAACTATGAGACTGTATTTGTTTATTCTAGATGTTCTAAGTATTACCTCCTGAAGACTGGGCCATCTTAAGAGCATTATAGGCCCCCGGGCAATACAGTGCACTGGGGCCCTGTCTACACAATCACGCACGAGAATAAAAATGCAAATTATCAATAAGGCTATATTTATTAGTACTTCCAACAAAATCAGTGTTTAAACATTAACACAACGTTTGGACAATATAACTTTTGATGGGCACAGTGGCTGCGTTTGATAGGCACAGTGGCAGCTTTGATGGGCACAGTGGCTGTGTTTGATGGGCACAGTGGCAGCTTTTGAGGGGCACAGACAGAGGCTGTGTTTGATGCACAACTTGAACTTATTTAAGTAGACAGTGTTAGACTTACTTGAGGCCGCCGGCCTGGTGCAGTACAGTGTGTCATTTACAGCAGCAAGGCAGCACTAGCTATCAATCAGGGCCGTCTTTCCACTCTGCTCCCTCTACACGCTGTCTGAAGAACATGGCAGAGGTGGGCGGAGCTTGTTCACTAGCCACTAGGGGCGGCCGCGACGCGCTATGAATGCTGGGGCGGCCGCGGCCTCTGACTGACGTCACTGGTTGCTAGCTAGATGCTGGCAATTCTAGCAAGTGAGCAACCAGTGCAGTCAGGCAACTTAAGCAGCAGATTGCAGCGCTGAGGATCGGCCCTGAATGGGGCCCTCCAGGCAAATGGGGCCCCCGGGCAACTGTCCAGCGTGCCCAGTGGAAAAAACTGCCGTTGCGAAACTTGTTGCGGAACCATTCCTACCCGCATCATATTGTTCCCACCCACTAGATGGGTTTTAGAACACATACTTGCTAACCTTTTTTTTATTACAATTCTGTCATATTCCTGTTGTGACTGTATATTTTTAATATTTTTTCGAATAAATGTATATTTTTTAAATATAACCCTATGAGCTTCCAATCACTGAGTACCAGGATAGTCCTCCCATCATACTGGTGTTACTAGGCAACAATATTTGGAGTACCTTAGTCAACCCGTCCTTTTTCTATAGCCAACAATGGATATTGTACCAGTAAATCAAGCCCACATTAATGTTAAGTACACTAAATGACCAAACACTTGTGGAGACCTGACCATCATATTTTATGAGCTTGTTGAACATCCAATTCCAAAACCATGGACATTATTATGAAGCCCCCCTCGCTTTACAGCTATAACTGCATCCGCTCCTCTGGGAAGGCTTTCCACAAGATTTTGGAGTGTATCTGTGGAAAGGTGTGCCCATTAGGCAAAGCAGCATTGTAAGGTTCAGCATACTGAAGTTAAATGTGGCTCACAATCAACAATCCAATTAATTCCAACGGAATTCAGCAGGGTTGAGGTAAGAGCTCTGTACAGCCCTGTCCATGCCAAACCCATCAAACCTTGCTCTTTATGGACTTGGCTTTGTTATGAACTAGGAGGTGTGCCCACAAGTATGACAAATGTTTAGACAAATATGGGTTGATTTACTAAAGGAAAATAGACTGTGCACTTTGCAAAGTGCAATTACACTCTGCAAGAGCAGTTGCTCCAGTGCTTAGTAAATGAGCAGAAGCCCTGCTGACTTCCATCATCCAATCGTGTAAAAGCAAAAATTATTTTTTTTTTCATTTTCTTGCATGTGATTGGGTACTCATTGCAAACTGAAGCTTTACCTCATTTACTAAGCTCTGGAGCAGCTGTACTTGCAGAGTGCAACTGCACTTTGCAAAGTGCACAGCCTATTTACCCTTAGTAAAACAACCCCGTAGTGTATTGGCTGTTCTTGCTTACAATGTTAGATATTACATTACATTAAAGTACTATAGTTACAGTTTTGGGTGTTGGGCCTTCTACCTGACTTTCAAAAAAGATCATTAGAGTTCATGTAGATTCACTTAATGCCTTTCCTACTCTTGCTGTAAAGGCTGGCCATAGATGGATCAAAATTAAATAGGGACTTGATTAATTTTTATCCATTTCTGGCCGTTCCTCCTAATGATTGACTTTTGTCGGAAAAGGATATTGGAGAAAAAAAATCAATCAGCCAATCCGTTACAGCGCTGGTCAGTTTATTCTGACAGCAAAGAAATACATGGATGGGGTAATCCATTCTTTTTTTTTTTAATTTGATCAGCTCACTGGCTGATGGAAAAAAAATATTAGTCTCTGGCCACCCTTATATTCACCTTCCATTCACCTCCTTTGACCACCAGAGCAAACAACAAAGAGAAAAATCCCCGTGTGATTTTCAAGTCAATCTAGTCTGAGCTTACACCGGGCTAAGTACTTTCCCTTCCCACCCATGTGGCAGAGTGAGTCACATGATCCCATACCCAAAAGTACACCGTAATTCACAAGGTTCTGGACCAGGCAAGTTAGAGTATTAAAGGGAAGGTTTATAAATGCAGTGTATGGGATTTCTTTTAAGAAAACCTATTGCTTTGTTCTGTATAAACAAATGTCACTTTAAGTTGACGCTAAAATTCTGCTATTGATTTGCGTATGGAAAACAATTGTTGCGCCTGCTGTGACCGCTAGATGTCTTTACATTTTTGAAAATTTTACAGTTTTTTTATCTAACAAATCATATTCTAGAACACTTGATCTAGCAACTGCAACACTGACAACATTCGACGAAGACCTCTGAAATCAATAATGAGTTTAAAGGCAATTATGGATTATTATGTATGAATTCTGTCTCGGAATACAAATGTTTATTGAATTCCTATGTTAATTTTTTCCTCCTCTCACCGTGCGATTACCCCACAGCGAATACGCGCTCGTAGTGACCCCATAATAAATGTCATTAGAATTCTTAAAAGAAGCACAACCTGGGTGCTCTGTACCATTCTCAGTAAAACAGGTCATGCAGAATACATTAGAGAAGGAATTGCAGAAGTTAAAATCTATTTATGGCAAGAAAGAGTAGTATAACAGCTTGTGAAATCCTGTGCCGAATAATTGCCGGAGCTACATGAAGTCCGTTGATATATAATGCCCAAGGTGTAATCAAGAATACATGCTTCAGACTAACAATCCATGTTGATAGAGAAAAACTTGGGCACTGGGGACCTCAGGATGAATAATGGAAAAGTCCTTCGTGACTACAAATTCAGATGTTCCTCGACAAAAGCGGCTCGGTAATTACAGGCTTCTCTAGGTTTTCTGTCAAGCACAGCCAAGTTTTAACACAGTCATTTGATCTTATTTGGGTTAATAAAAAAGAATTTGGGTTACTTATTAAGAGACAGATGCTAGCATTTATTTTTCTTAGATGTTGATGAGCGATGGACACGTCTGGCAGAAAGCAGTAATTTTCACTGTCAATAAAAATAAGCAAGGCGTTGACATCAGGTCATAAAGCTGAACCCCTGGCTGGCCTACAAGTATGAAATTGCCACCCACCCCCTTCAGTATATGTAAAATATACTGTGCATTTTGTCTAGGGAGAATCTAACAAAAGAATACTTACTGTACCTTACATGGTTTGCAGCAGTTGGCATTCCAATCCTTCTCTGTTCAGCAGCAGAATATTGGAAGCCCTCTGCTTCATCGTGTATAATGCAAGGCCATTAGTAGACCAATATTGTCAGGATTCTTCTAGAGCCTGGAGCAGCTCTGTTACGTCAGTTGATAGAGGGAAATAGCCCACTATCGGCTGACTCGGGGTCACAGGGGAGCGAAAGTAAGTGCACTCTTGTTATCCACAAGAGAAGTATGGCAAAAAAGCTTTGGCCATAGGAAACCACAGATGACTCAGCTGTGTAAATCAGCAAGCAGCAGGACAATTCTAAATAGCAAGGCTAGGCCCAAATATACTAAAGACAAGAGCAGAGGCTGAGGTTTTACTACCATTATGAAGATACTGCGAAGGACATGGCAGTGTAACATTGGCCAGCAGCAGGACAGATTTAAATAAAGTGGTTGTAAACCCTTACATATACCCACTAAAGTGACTGGCCTCTGGTGATACACAGAGATGAAACAAACCTTCCAACATAAGTTGTACCTGTTTATCTTCTCTTCTGTACATTCGTTCAAAGTGTAGAATTGATCAAAATTGTCAAAAAGCTGTCAAAAAGGGGGGGAGAGCTGAAAGTGATTGTAAAGTCTTGCTTTTTTTTTAACAAACATGTCCAAACTTATCTGCCCTGTGTAGTGGTTTTGCACAGAGTGGCCTGGATTGTCCTCTTCTCGGGTCCCTCTTCAGCTCTCCTGGCCCCTCCCTCCTGTTGAGTGCCCCCACCCCAAGCAGCTTGCTATGGGGGCACCCGAGCTCAGCCACTGCTCCCTGTGTCCATTCAGACACGGAACCTCGGCCCGTCCCTGCCCCCTTTCTCTCCTGTTTGGCTCCCTGAATTTGATTGACAGCAGCAGGAGCCAATGGCGTCTTAGCCAATCAGGAGGGGAGTTCCAGGCAGCCGAATCTTTCCTGCAACATTGATGGGGCTCAGGTAAGTATTAGGGGCACTGCTGCACACAAAAGGATTTTGATCTTAATGCATAGAATGCATTAAGATAAGAAATCTTTTGATTTTACAACCATTTGAAGTTACACTCTGCAGAGCTCAGTGAGCAGAGTTAAGAGGGCTGACTGGAGGGAAGGAGCACATCCCCATTCACACAGCACACAGGAACATCGCTGAGGCTGTCAATCACAGGCTTTGTGCTGGAGTTCCTGCCCCTGTCGCCTTCTTCCTCTTGGTGTTAGGAAAACCTGTAAGAAGTGATCCATGCTGATAGCAGAAGAACAAAGCAGCAGACAGAAATGACACTTAGCTCTGTTAATTAAAACACATAAACACTATAGAGGGATATGCTTTGTTCATATTTCATGTCTGAGGTTTACAACCACTTTAGGGATAATAGGTCTAACTGGTATATGCTTAAGTTTTGTTTATTCTATGAGTAATATAATATAAGGTGATTTAGTTGAACATTGTTCTTGCCCTGTTTTTTTCCAACAATACAACTTCACAAATAGATGATCAGTAAATACTGAGTGCTTCACGTTCAGTACTCCAAACTCCACTTCTGGCTAGTGTCTGAGCCTAAAGGGAGAGTGACATCACACCCTTGGTCATGTGACAGTGCTTTGGCCCAGGGGATAGCAGCTAGACCCGAACTCACATTTTCCTCTACAAACTGGTATTTTTTGGGCTGGCTAAGGTAGAGGAAAGAATGGTGGGGGATTACTGGAGAGGTGAGTAACAAAGGTTTGGGGGGCCTTTTCACAGACACTACGGGGTTGATTTGCTAAAGCCAAATAGACTGTGTACTCTGCAAAGTGCAGTTGCACTCTGCAAGAACAGTTACTCCAGAGATTAGTAAATGAGCAGAAGCTCTGCTGACTTCCATCATCCAATCATGTGCAAGCAAAAATGCAGTTTTTTTTCCTTGCACGTGACTGGATATTCTTTACAAACTGAAGCTTTACCTCATTTACTAAGCTCTGGAGCTTGCAGAGTTCAACTGAGCTTTAAAAAGTGCACAGTCTATTTGCCTTTAGTAAATCAACCCCTATCACTCTGCTCCTCTCATTGGGGGTTATTTACGAAAGACAAATCCACTTTGCACTACAAGTGCAAACTACAAGTGCAAAGTGCACTTGAAATTGCACTGAAAGTGCACTTGGAAGTAAAGTCGCTGTAGATCCAAGGGGGACATGCAAGGAAAATAAAAAAAACAGCATTTTAGCTTGCACATGATTGGATAATAAAATCAGCAGAGCTTCCCCGCATTTCAGATCTTCCCCTCAGATTTACAGCGACTGCATTTCCAAGTGCACTTTCAGTGCAATTTCAAGTGCCCTTTGCACTTGTAGTTTGCACTTGTAGTGCAAAGTGGATTTGTCTTTCGTAAATAACCCTCGTTGTCTCCTTAAGCAAGATAGTATGTTGCATTTTGTTATATCAGCAATAAGAAAAAGCAGCAAGAGAGAAAAAAAAAGTCATCAATTTTCTAATTAGCTGATCACACGCTATTTCCATAATACAGTTATAATTGTTCCTTATGTCACTATTACATACAGCGATTTACTCACGCTGCATAATATCTTTAAATGTGACAATTCTGTCATCTCCTGACAATGGAAAAGAAAAAAGACGATCCCGATCTTCCCGTGACAAAATCTATATACTGCATTCTTGTCGTGGCGCCAGTTAATCACGCCGTTCCTTTTAGGGGCTTTTGTTGTATGCCCGTTATTGGATGTTGTAATGAGAGAGCGACTAAATGAAACTAATGACCCAGTTGAAGTAGCTGTAAAGTGACAAATCAGTATAGTCAGAATTAAAGAAAGATTCATTAGGGATAGAAGTATTCTAGTTAACAAGTTCTGCGTCATTTTACCTGGTTCATTATTTTCTGTCTAGAAACTTGTTATGCAAGAAAAAAAAAAAAAAATAAAATAATAATAATAATAATAATGCTTGTATCAGATACAAAAGACACATGCCGGCAAAAAATTTAAGTTTAACCTGCACCCCGGCCATATATAAATGTTTAAATGAACGTCACTCTGTATTAAAAAAAAATAATTATTAAATAGACTTTTTGTAAATGTAAGCAGCACAATATTGGTCAGCAAAACAGTTTTATTAAGAATATTAAGTCTAATTGGTATATATCTAAATTTTAATATAATGTGAAGTGACTTAGTTGCATTTCTTGCATTTCATTTTTTTTTATATAGAAATAAAGCATCCAAGGCAATGCAATACAAAACAGTAGTCACGTCTCACAAAAAAAAAAAAAAAAAAACAACATATAAGAAGTAACTGTTAGGGCATATGATACCAGAATATCATATGAATAACAGCTACATACATATAAGTAAAAAAGGGAGTTTTTATTTTATTTTATTTCAACAATGCAATTTCAAGATCAGATGGTGAGTAACAACTGAGTGCTCCACTTTGAGCACCCAAAACTCACGCCGGATAGTGTTGGGGCCTAGAGGGAGAGTATCTCCTCCTTGGCCATGTGACAATGGGGTTTATTTATTAATTCTGCAGAGTGCAAAATCAGGCTCACTTCTGCATAGAACCCAATCAGCTTCTAACCTTGGCTTGTTCACTTAAGCTTTGGCAAAAAAACCTGGAAGCTGATTGTTTTCTATGCAGAAGTGAGCCTGATTTTGCACTCTCCAGGTTGAGTAAATAAACCCCATTGTGTACCTGAATTTGACTGGTTTTCTAAAGGCAATTAGACTGTACACTTTGCAAAGTGCAGTTGCACTCTGAAAAAGCAGTTGTTCCAGAGCTTAGTTTATGAGCAAAAGATCTGCTGACTTCCACCATCCAATCATGTGCAAGCAGAAAAAAAATGCATTTTTTTTTAAATTTTCCTTGCATGTGATTGGGTATTCTTTGCAAAGTGAAGCTTTTCCTCGTTTACTAAGCTCTGGAGCAACTGCACTTTGCAAAGTGCACAGTCTATTTGTCTTTAGTAAATCAACCCCTGACTATTACCTCTGAACACTAGAAGGGAACGAAGAAGCAGCATAAGAATCCAACCAGGTGTGTCACAGTGCAAGAAGCATGCTGATAGGAGGGGACATCAGTCGGCTACTTCTCTTTTACCGCCCAGTCTCAGGCTGGGGAGTGTAGAGGGACAAGACCTGTAGGTTTTAAAAACTATAGCAGAGAAAAATCAGGTCAGGTCTGTGCTGTGTTGCAGAGTTTTGTTGTTTTCAGGACTGGATGGATAGAAATACAAATTCTCAGGTGAAACAGTGAAGATCTTGGGAGCGGGGCTGAAGGTATTTATTCAAAGAGAATCTTCCTTTCCTTGTTTCTACTTATTAAACCTGTCAACTATAATTAAAGGGGGACAAACAATCATACTACTCACCTATATTCGTGTGACGTTTTCTTCATATTACTTTTTTTTTCCTGTCTGTGCTGCCGGGTCCCTGTACCTGTGGCCAGTAGTGTATTTAGGTTTTGTGCTGCCCTAGGCCTGGCTAAATTTGTGTCCCCCCTAATTTAAATATAACCCACCCCTACCTGTCAAGGCCACACCCCTTACTGTTTAAGACCTGTCCTGAAATTTTCGATTGGTGACACTAGTTCTGAGGGCTGGGGGGGGGGAGCAATGGATTCCCCTAATTTGCATAGATTTCCTCTCACTTCCTGTTTGCCTATGGGGCAGGAAGTGAAGAGAAATCTCTGCAATGGGACAGGGATGGTAAAAAATAAACTGACAGGGGCTATAACCCTCCCTTACCATATCCAAAATGAAAAAAAAAAGTGTTGCCTATAGTTCTACTTTAAGCCCATAGTTCTGATAATTTTATGGAGAGGACTAAGAAGATATAACCATGCCAATGGTGCAGTAGAAAACATAGCACAGTGAGGAAGGTTTGTGGTCCAGGATGATAGGACAGTCAAAATTAGAAGCGGCAACCCCCCCCCCCCCCGCAGTTGCAGAATACCGGCCACCCTCCTACCGGAAGCAGTGCGGCCGCTTTATGGGGGTGCTAGACTAATTTGCCTCTCAGCCCAGTCCGACCCTTAAGACTGGTACTACACTAACAGTGTAGCGCAAGCCAGCGGGGACTCTTTTCGTGCTTCCCCCCTGCATAGTGCTGCCCTAGGCCTGGGCCTTGTCGGCCTAGGCCAGGATACAGCGTTGCCTGTGGCACCATGTCCATGATACTGCACATGTACAAGATGAAGTGTATGACATCATGCCTCACTACATGCTTCTGTTGAAAAAAAATCCTGCAATTTTGTATGGCGCATGTGCAAAATGAGTATGCCAATACTGTAAGATTATTTTATTTTAAACTGCAGTTTAGGTAAGAGATTTCCCTAAAGGCAATGGTGATGCCTTCCCAGGAGGCATCTGTGTGGCCAGGGCTATGTCACCAGTGCCTTCAGGGAAATCCAGGAAGAAGAAAAAAAAGGTAAGTAAAGCAAAAAAAAAAAAGGCATAAAAAGTGTTAGGCGATTTCATATCAGCATGCAAAGATGCATGCTGGTATGAAATTTAGGGAAAGGGGGAGTTGGGTCTGCTTTAAGCCATTCAAGGAGTAGGGGGAACATTTAAAGGACAACTTCACTAAAAGCAAAGTTGTTCTTTAACTCTAACACTTGACTGGCAGCATAGCAATGAGCATCAGCTTCATCTTGCCGTTCCCGTAGCTCTGATCAAGCAGCCCTTGTGTATTTTGAAAATTGAATAATTTCCCTAAGCTGAGCATCTGAGAACCAAAAGTAAAAAAATTGAAAAATAAAGAGCGCTCTATTAAGGCTATCCTGGAATGGCTAAATATATTTTTCCCAGCAAGAACCTCTACTTGCTCTTCAGGTGCGGAAAAATCTAAATGATGTGAACGGAGCATCAAATTCTTCTCATCTGTCAAAGTAGCGGATTATTTCTTGAGAGACTGAAATTGGCTGCCTGGGATCAACTCACCATCAATCTTACTCAGGTAAGGTATGGCATAGCTGCCGAAAAAGAGGTACGCGGCAGGGGGAGCATTGCAGCTCCTAAACAGGTGATGAAGCAGATGTAAAAGCTTCACTCTATCTGGATCGGGCGTTCTGAATGAAAGATATGTCATCTTTCACATTTCTCCGCTACTTGGTATGCACTTAGCGTCTTCCAGATCCTGCTTCATAAAAGAGGTCATTTTTCAGGCTTAGGTAAATGCAGCTGAGCTGCAGGCCCGCTCGTTTCCCTGTTCGCGGCAGATAATTCCACTCGTTTAAGCTGGTTTTACAAAGTGGAGTTTGTGTTTCCTGTTGGTAATGCATGTTTATTTATTGGGAGGAGAGGTAAGTGGGAGGTGAGGCTGGAAGCAGAGAGGCAGAGGACGGTATCAAGGTCTTCTCTGGCAAAACACCAAAATGGATCTCAAATTATTAGTGGTGAAGAAAACTTGAAATAGATACTGTAGGGCTGCTACCAATTCTGAGATCCTTTAAAAATGCTAGCTGCCTGGGCTGCCTGGCTGTTTCCAGCTTGGATTCTTTCTGGGCCAGTGACCTGGAATAAGCATGTAGCAAGCAAAGCCAAAACTCCATGTTCCAATTCAGTGATTAAGCTGAACTCCAGGAATGTTCTTCACCTGAGACCTATAGCTTACCTACTACCTTCTGAACCCTATGTCTACCCAGAATCCTACCTAAAAAGTATGTATCGACTTTAACTGAAAAAAGTGAGCTATCATATTTTTGAGAAGGCTTTGTCCTCTGTGCTCATCAATGACATCACAGCCTATATGGCCAAATGCATATGAATGCAGAATAGAGGTCTTCAGTCGCTACTCAGATCTACAAAATATAAAGGACTTGATACTATTCTGTTCTGCACATGCATTTTTACCAAAATTGCATTTTTAGAGAAATATCTTTAGGTAGGTATGGTATAGGACAGGGGTAGGCAACCTCGGCCCTCCAGCTGTGGTGAAACTACAAATCCCACCATGCCTCTGTCTCTAGGAGTCATGTCAGGGTCTTGCAATATCTCGTGGGACTTGTAGTTTCAAAACAGCTGGAGGACCGAGGTTGCCTACCTCTGGTGTAGAGGGTCCCAGCAAAACCAGACTGAAGATACCTCACTCACAGCCCAATCAATTAATCATTAACCAGCCAAATTTATATTAATTTGTTGAATGGCTGACATACACAACTGCATTATGAATCTGGTGGAGTGGTGACTTTGATGGCTTGTCAATACATTGAGGCCAGTATAGGTATTTGTATTTCTTCTACAGCTGATGAACTTTATCAAACCACATTATGTTCCTCACCTGGCTAAGACTACGGTCATCAATCAAAAATCAGCCGCTGTCTATTGACTGGAGATCCTTGAGAATATCATGTATTAATCATCTTATGACTCCCATACCTGGCTGGCCTTCCTAAAGAGTTTAGCTTTCAGTAACCTTTTTGTAGGCGTTTTGAAAATTAGTAAGTTTTCACTAATCCTCTTTAGAAATAAGAATGACATTATTTTGCTTCTAATAATTACAGTTACTATATGATGTAGAACCAGGTTGTTATGAACTAAAAAAACATTAAAATTGTTTAGCATTATTGCATACCAAAGAAACTTAAAATTCAACCAGGAAAAACGTTTTTATTCTAGTTTTGGATAGATGAAGGGAAAAAAACAGTGAGGCTTTAAATGCTAACTATGACTTAAAGCCCAACTCCAGGCAAATTTTTAATTTTTTTTGTTCATTTTCTCTAGGGGTGAACACATTTCCTATACTCAACCGATCCTTCGATCCTCCAGAAAACAGCCCTTCACTGTGCCCTGACGTCTTCATGTCCACGTCTATGGGTTTGAAGAGTTTAGGATATATTGATTGGTTTGCGCAAAATTTACAATGTCTACAAACTATGGAATATGTTTATGCAATTTTTATATATTTTAGCGGGACTGTGGACACCTAATTGACACTATTTTTGGGAACCAGTGACAGTGACCAGGGACCCACTGATCAGCTGTGTAAAATCACAGCAGGAGCGAGCCGCTGGTGGCACGCACTCACGCCCGATACCCGGATGTGCAGAATCATTATATATAAGTGATTCTGCGCAGCACGACCACCCTGTAGCAGTAAATGTGCTATGGGGCGGTCGGCAAGTGGTTAGTTGAATAAGCTGAAGTTAGAAGCTGATTGGCTACCATGCACAGCTGCACCGGATTTTGAGTGCTCCAGTCTTAGTAAATCTCCCCCACAGTGTCAGTCAGTACTGATGTCCTCACAGTATAAAGCCAACACAGTTGCAAAATTCCAGTATCAACCAATTTACATGTGTAACGTAAACTATGAAACAACCATACATAAGGCAAGTCTCCATCGATTTGGTACAGATCCCTTAGGGTTCAGCGGAAACATTCAAAATTTTACATGGAAAAACTAGGACTGAAAGTAAAAATAACCCATTAGTGGACTAGATTGCAAAACATGCAGCACTGAGGCAACCAATGTAGTCCTCCTATATAACACTATATATGCCTTGATGAAATCTTTGTAACCCTTCAAACGCATGTGCCTTTTTAAAATTAAACTTCTATTCATAAACACATTTTTCAATATGGACTCACTATTCATTTGGTGCTCTTACTTTCTACATTTTCGTATGATTAAAATGCTGTCGGTTTTTGTTGTTGTTGGGATTTTTCAGATTTGAAAGGGTGTCTGTGTCCACTAGAGGAGATTTTTGTTTTCTGTGCTATTTGACATCAGTTTCCTGACATAGAATTTCTAACCCCTTGCCACTAAAAAAGCTTTCTCTGGAGTTAGGTTTTAACAAGATATATATTAAAGTTCAGTAAGCAGCGGCCAGTCTTTTATTAAAGTTTGTTGTATGAAGAAACTAAGATTAACAGCCGACTTCAAGCACGGCCATCATCAACTAAATCATGTCAATCTCAAATAATATGTCAAAACTCCAGCTTATGAAATATGACTATTCCAGGAAATCGGAAGCTTGGACAGTATTATATTTTACTACACTTGATAACTCCAATAAATCAGATGCACATGACTTGTGAGCATTCTATTGTTTTACTTTTCAAATATTACAGCGTGTTGTGCATAGGGTTTTGTCAACTTTTTCAGGACCTTCGTGGCTAAACATGAGAGCCCAACTCCAAACTTCTAATAAAACTTCTGTTTTTTTGCCGTCTGTGCTCCCATTGAGGAGAAAAAGCTGTCACTTCCTGTCCCATTGACATCCTGTCAACCCTGACACACACAGTCCAACCAGGTCAGGAAGAGGGCAAATCTTCCCCAACAAGGCCATGGACAGCAATAAAACTTAATGAAAGATCTTCAGCTGGCCATACACATAAATTTGTCCATCAATGCTACATAGTGTGGATGAATCAACCTCCTGCTACACATATTTTATTTTGAAAGTCAACTCTGCCAGCTGTCAAAATACCGAAACAGTGTCTGTATCTGTTCATCCACAAATTTTCTGCCCAGCTTCTTGAGGGATGTTGGGTGAGAGTTGGCCAACAGGGCCAACCATTCAGTGAATTTTACCAGTTCGTCAGGAACCAGACAAAATTTGCTATGCGAATGGTCAACTTAATCCTTCTCCATTGTGCAAAAGTTTGTGTCTTATAGGTGTTTGTGTCTTCGTTGGAAAAGTTTCTCCAATGGAGTCACGAGACCTTTCAAAAATGGTGAATAATACCACTCACAAACCTAAATGTTGAGAGGAAATAGGTGCTAAACCATCCCTATTCTAATAAAACCTTTTGGCTAATATAACATATTACACATGTTAAATATTAATTTGCAACAACTACAACAGGTGGGTAGAAAGATAGATAGATAGATAGATAGAACTGGATGGACAGGAATACAAATCCATTGGCATGTAAAATAGCTCTAATCTATGTATTTTATTTTTTTATTTAGCTGTTTGCCTGGAGTTCAGGTTTAAGATCATCAGAAAATAGATGGTTAAAAAACAGACAAATAATGTGTTCCTTGAAGCACCACCCATAACAACATCTTTCTGTAAGATTTCTAGAATGTTAGCGGAAAGAGCGAAATTGGCTGCCAAAATTAAAATCAATATTTTTCTTTAAAATTAAGAAATACATTCCTTTACAGAGGTAAAGGCAATTTACACACTCGTGGCAAATAAGTAGAACATGTATTTACATATATATATGATACGTACATTACACTATAAAGAGAGACAATTGTGACTCAATCACCCAGGCTTTTTTGTATTATATCATCAATATATTCCTGTATCTTTTTTAGTGTGTTTATTTTTAAAAAAAATACAAATTAGGAATAATTTTGAAGGAAAAGGGGACGCTTATTTAGAGACAAAAGAGGGACAGTTTGGAGATATAGACACTAAACCACTCATAGGAAATATAAATTGGAGTGCTCATAAATTTCATCCTTGGTGCCTTAAGATGAAAAACTCACCAGGTGACATTTTTTTTTATTATCTGCAGATTCATAGCCCCTATATTTTTTCTATATTATTTTGAATTGCTGTCCTTTGAACAGTGCCTAGTCACAAGCCTACCTGGCTAAAGCCATTCAATTCCAACACAACAAAACTATAGTGACACCAGGAAAATACATTGTGCCACAAACAAGCAAACTTTATTACAATCAGGCCTTAAATGATAACCGGCGATGCTCTTACAGAATTCAGACTTCATTCAGATTGAGAATATGATGAGAAAGGCATTGGTGGATGTTATAGTAAAAAAATGTCAGTCCAATTAGTACTTGCAAATATATGGGGACTGAAGTCAAATGCCAATTTTTTCTATACTTTTTTTTGTAAAAGCCAAGCTTAGCCATACCTTTCCTCCTCCAAAACCTATAGATCTAAAATAACATTTCACAAGTCATTCGCAGCTGGTAAATTGGTAGTGCACATCGCCCAAAAATCCAGTAATTCTGCATGGGAAACACTGTATATGGATCTATTTTCAATGTGTTTTACTGCCTGTTAATGCAATGCAGAATAATTACCGTACTTTGAATGGCACCCCAACTCTAATGAAACCCACATTGCACACAGTGCCTTGCAGTGCCTTGCAGTAAAAGTGGTCCATGTCTGTTTTTGGCTACATTGTGGTTCCTTGGCAGCCATTTAAAAGGAATAGATTTCCTTCACACAAAGAATGATAATGTGAGATCCAAGTGTCAACACCCGTTCATTAATGCACGGCTGCACAGCTTTTAAGTATAATGGACCCTTGTTGTTTCAAGACAGCCCTAAGATGTCATTGCGTTTTAAGGCAACAGATGGAACTAAAGCTGGCCATAGATAGATCATTAGATTGACTCCTCTTAAATGAGAATGGCCATAGATGGGTCAATATTCGGCCAGTCTTTGTTGAACCAGCCAAATTTTGATCTATCTATGGCCAGCTTAAAGTGTTACTAAACCCGGTAATATGAAAAATATGAAAATAGTTCATCTGACCCCCCCCCCACACACACACACACACAAACACACACACACACAGTGCCCACAGCTTATAAATCTTCTTTTTACATTAAAATATTGGCAGTATTGTATATACCTTTTTGGATGATCTGCATACCACGGTCAATGATAAACTGCACAGTTTCTCCAGTGCTGAGAGTTCAGGTAGGAGGAGATTTCCACTGCAGCCTGTATTCACGCCCACATGTGTGATGCCAATATCATGTGACCTGGCTATCTCTGAGAACAAGAAAATGTTCTCTCCAGCATAAAAGACACAACTGAGCATGTGCAGGTTCAAATGGGAAACAGGTGCTATTTTTGTAATAAAAAATGGGACAGTGGTGTGGATCAGGAAGTGTGGTGTTTGCAGGAGGCAAACAGTTGAAGTGGCCGTCAGACCTACAGTACTGGGTACAAATGGATGGGGTAGGCGGCAGCCAGCTTCTCAGAGCAGAAGGGACTCTATGGGGAAGACAAGCAGAAAAAAAGAGCAGCGCCGCTCTAAGGGTAGTAGTGTGTATAAAAGGCTTTAATAATGTTTAAAATATGCACTCGCATTTAGGCTGATAAAAACGGGCATGTAGTGTTACTCTTTAACATCATGAGATCACATCCGGTGGTCCGCTGGGCTATGGAGGAGTCATTCCCCGGCCGCTTCCGGTGGCGTCCGAAGCTCCGAGGTATGTAGTTCCGTCAGACACTGCGTCAGCTGGTCCGTGGTTGGAGATTCATCAGGCCTGATAAAGGAGCACGCATGCTCCGAACGCGAGCGCTACGGCCAAGCCCCCCGGCTCTCCAGCATCTGACATCTCCACCCACGGACCAGCTGACACACTGTCTGACGGAACTACATACCTCGGAGCTTTCGGACGCCACCGGAAGCGGCCGGGGAATGACTCCTCCACAGCCCAGAAGTCCACCGGATGTGATCTTATGATGTTAAAGAGTAACACTACATGCCTGTTTTTATCAGCCTAAATGTGAGTGCATATTTTAAACATTATTAAAGCCTTTTATACACACTACTACCCTCAGAGCGGCGCTGCTCTTTTTTTCAGTATGTGCAGGTTGGCTACTGCCTGTGTGTTAGCTGGCCTTCCCAAGATAGACAGTGCAAGAAGGGAAGGATCTGTGCATACAGGATAAAACAGCCTTTTTACACAATGCAGAGGATTAACCCCTTAAATTTCACAGTGAGTATAACAAGCATGCTTTACTGCATATACAGACTGATTTTACTGTTGTGGGTTCAGTAACACTTTAAGGGTAGATGCTAAACAGATTGTGGGTTGGAGCTGTGTTAGCAATATGCTAGAAACTACTGTTATGACAGTGTAATTTATTTCTATACATTTAATATATTTTATACCTTTTTATTAACTGAATAGCAGTGTCCCTTTAAATCCAGCAGATCTTTTTTGGAATAACTAGACCACACTGTGTGAATTTATTGTACCATTGTTTATTTTATTATATTTTTATTTTTAAGTTCTTATAACAGATCATAGGAAAAATACATATTCTTATATTTATTAATTATTTATCTATCAACCATCAATACATTTTAATTAAAGTTTTTTCTTTGCCATATCTGAGAATGGGAAATATGCTAAAAGCATATTGTTTAAAAATATACCCTTATGCCCCGTACACACGATCGGACATTGATCGGACATTCCGACAACAAAATCCTAGGATTTTTTCCGACGGATGTTGGCTCAAACTTGTCAACACGGTCACACAAAGTTGTCGGAAAATCCGATCATTCTGAACGTGGTGACGTAAAACACGTACGTCGGGACTATAAACGGGGCAGTGGCCAATAGCTTTCATCTCTTTATTTATTCTGAGCACGCGTGGCACTTTGTGCGTCAGATTTGTGTACACACGATCGGAATTTCTGACAACGGATTTTGTTGTCGGAAAATTTTATAGCAAGCTCTCAAACTTTGTGTGTCGGAAAATCCGATGGAAAATGTGTGATGGAGCCCACACACGGTCGGAATTTCCGACAACAAGGTCCTATCACACATTTTCCGTTGGAAAATCCGACCGTGTGTACGGGGCATTATTGTAATAATATGGCCCAGGCTGGCCATAAGGCACACTGGGCATTTGCCCATAGGGCCGCCGGGCCGCATTTTCTAACCTGAGTTGGCTAATGCGGGGCTCCCCAACCCCTGGGCCGCGGACCAGTACCAGTCCGTGGCCTGTTGATGACCAGACTGCACAGCTGGAGGTAAGCGGCAACCATGGTTTGTACAGGGCTAACACAGACCACGGTCGCTGCTCACCTCCCACTATGCGGCCATGCCTGCGTCTCCTCATCTGGCTCTCCCGGGAGCTGGAGATATGCACAGAGAGCGGGAGTCTTTTCATATTAACAAGCGGGCATTCAGCCGCTTGTTAATATGATTCAAATCTGCAACTCATCCTGCCGTCTGCCCTGCTTATAGGATGACATTGTCGGCAGGGGGGGCAAACACACAGGCTGAATCCTGTCTCTGCCCTGCCGAAAGTAGGACTGTGCAGGGGAGGAAGAGATTAAAAGGGGGCACTGTGATTAGAGGGAAAAGAGGGGGGGCATGACTGCAAAGGGCACAGTAATGAGGGCTGTGATTGCGAGGGGCACTGTAATGTAAAGGGGACTGAACTGCAAAGGGATACTGCAATCATTACAGCACGCCTTTACAGTGCAATTCACTTTATATTGCATTACAGTGTGGAGGACTGACACCATGACCCCTGACTCCATGAATATCTTGCCACCAACCACCCCTGTGAACGCCATATGTGATCAGTTATGACACCAGCCATTTGATAGTCTGACAGTTGGGTTGAGAGAACAACCAACGTGACAATTACATTTCTGGCACGTGCCAGGGATGTAATTGTTTTTTTGAAACTGTTAAGTCAATGGGTTTAGTTCCGCTTTAAGAAAAATGAGAGATGACTTCATGTCAAATGTCAAGAAGTGGCCAAAGCGGGAAACAAGATTGGGAAAACATGACCAAAGTTTGTGAATTTTCAGGCTTCTCGCATCCCCGTTGCTGTCCTAGGCAATGGTCTGTGAGGGTTATTCCAATAATTGCCCCTCCTTTTCTAATAAAAAAAAGTTAATGAGTGAGATCCCTTGATATGCATTAATATAAACGATTAAGCTTTCATAGAATCATTTCACATGATCTTGCTCCTTATTTGAAATGATGCAGCCTAGGAGTAAGGATTGTTGCAGAGACTCATGTTAGTAACATATAGCACAATACCATGGGAAGAGATTTGCCGTACAAAACATTCAATAGGCTTGACACAAGGAATGAACCTCCACAGGCAGAGAGGTGTTAATGTAACAGAAGGGTTCTACTTCCAGTGTACAATCTAAGCAGTGGTGACACCAGAAGTGCCAGCATTGCACCAATTTTTATAGCTATGTCACCCCTGCTACCAAAGGAACTGTTCTCAGATCTGGGCTGAAATGTAGTGATTGCTATATGAAATGTAAGGCACAATGGTAGTAAGAACTGCTATAAATGGAAAAACAGTTTTATAACTTCCACTTTAATAAGATATGGAAGTTGTATGATAGCGCTGACCCAATGTGAGTAGAAGTTAATTAAAATGACAGATAGATCCGATTAGTGTTTCCAGCTGGAACTTGGTTTATGATAGAAGTACAAAACCAATTCTGGGCTCGAGGCTGCTGCCTCTCTGATCACAGTAGTTCAACTGTTATGCAAATGAACAACTTCCAATGGAAATTTGTTTAAAATCTTAATTTGTGAGGAACAACAGATACATCCAACGCATTTCAGGGGACAGAACTCC
Organism: Lithobates septentrionalis; assembly: GCA_037952835.1. Taxonomy (NCBI): domain Eukaryota; kingdom Metazoa; phylum Chordata; class Amphibia; order Anura; family Ranidae; genus Lithobates; species Lithobates septentrionalis. The sequence goes on from JBBDGP010000373.1 coordinate 2,408,389, forward strand.
CCCTTCTTTAGGACTTAGACAAAGATTATTGAAATGATGAACACGAAGTAATATGGAGAAGCTGAAATTGAGGCTGGATTCAAACTGACCTATCCTATCAGCATATGGACAGCCAACTTCACCCTCAATTTGAGGCTCTCTATATTACTTTGAGCAGATCATTTCATCAATGTTTGTCTAAGCTCCTGAAGAAGGGGGAGTCCTGTCCCTTGAAACTTGTTAGCAGTCTGTTTTTCCTAACAAATAAATATTTTAAACAAATTTCAAGGACGTTAATACTCTTAGCCATACACTCAAACTTTAATAAGAAAGTACATAGGGTACTAATAAATGTGCAAAAAGCCATATCCAATAATAGCCAATCAGATTTCAGTTCACTAGAATAAAATCAGTCATATGCAAAGACTGCTTGATGTCTATAGGGAACCTTTCATCGTCTTTGCCTTATTAGGTAAGTGATTTAACTAGTTACCTTTGGTATAGAAAGATCCACCAAACTTTCTATTACTCTTATGGGGCGTACACACGGTCGGACTTTTCGTCTACAAAAGTCCAACGGACGCCGACGGACTAAAGCTGGCTGGTAATCCGATCGTGTGTGGGCTTCTCCGGACTTTCAGCTGACTTTTTCAGCCTCAAATCCGACGGACTTTAGATTTGAAACATGCTTCAAATCTTTACGTCGTAACTACGACGGACCCCGAAATCCGCTCGTCTGTGTGCTAGTCCGACGGACAAAAACCCACGCTAGGGCAGCTATTGGCTACTGGCTATGAACTTCCTTATTTTAGTCCGGTGTACGTCATCACGTACGAATCCGTCGGACTTTTGTGTGGTCATGTATAGGCAAGTCCGTTCGTTAGAAAGTCTGCCGCAAGTCCGCCGCAAGTCCGCCGAAAGTCTGTCGGACGGGCTGTCGGACTTTTGTAGACGAAAAGTCCGACCGTGTGTACGCCCCATTACAACAGTTTACCATTGAGTTTGGCTTATTCAGTAAACCAGTGCAAGGGGCAATGCAAATGTGCAAAGTACAAAAGCCTCATAAAGTTTCAGTCTGCCACAGTCAGAATAATAAAACATGAATTTCTGTGGGTTTTGCCCTTGCTCAGGTATGTAGTAATTCAATAACATAGGGAAACACAACATTCTTTGGAATAAGGGGCCAACTATACCTGAGGTTTTATTTGCCTGTGGCCATGACATTTAACAGCTTTAACAGTGTTTTGCAAATGAAGCAGTAGTCAGCAAGGGGTTAAATCACCTAGCTGTGAACCGACCCAGTTATCAAATCAATGCAATTAAAGTTACAGTCAGTAAGATGTTAAATACCCAAACTAAACAACCTTTTCAAATGTCACATGTAGCTCAGTCCTAGTATTAGCCATACAGGTGGAAATTCTGTTACAATTTTGGAAGCTCTTCATCAGCTTTTGTCTAAAAAAAACATTTGAGTAGAACTGAACAGTCCACAGTAATCTGCAATCATTTTTTCAGTTTGATTACCCATTTGGCATCCTATTATCCCAAAATTTAAGATAGAAACCAATGAAAAGTGCCCTTTTAATTGGTAATGAGGTGATCTAATTATCACCATAGCCTGACTTGTCTAGTTGTTTGAATGTAATGCCGCGTACACACGGTCGGACTTTTCGTCTACAAAAGTCCAACGGACGCTGACGGACTAAAGCTGGCTGGTAATCCGATCGTGTGTGGGCTTCTCCGGACTTTCAACATACTTTTTTAGCCTCAAATCCGACGTACTTTAGATTTGAAACATGCTTCAAATCTTTACGTCGTAACTACGACGGACCCCGAAATCCGCTCGTCTGTGTGCTAGTCCGACGGACAAAAAGCCACGCTAGGGCACCTATTGGCTACTGGCTATGAACTTCCTTATTTTAGTCCGGTGTACGTCATCACGTACGAATCCGTCGGACTTTTGTGTGGTCGTGTGTAGGCAAGTCCGTTCGTTAGAAAGTATGCCGCAAGTCCGCCGCAAGTCCGCCGAAAGTCTGCCGGAAGTCTGTCGGACAGGCTGTCTGACTTTTGTAGACGAAAAGTCCGACCGTGTGTACGCGGCATTAGAAACATTTGAGTCATGATTGGAAGATTGCACTGGACCATTTTATTTTATTTTTATAAAAGGTGAATAAAAGCTTCCAAAATTTGCCAAGTGTATGGGCAACTTTGGTAGATATAGAAATCTACCATAGAGGATTCTTGACCATAGACTCACTGGAGGGCCACAATTTTTCTTTCAAGCTCCAACAACACTTGAATATGGCACATACATGACAAAACAATAGTTCAAGTTTCGACACAGAAAAGAGAGGCAGGGCCTATAAGATTCAGAGATTTCCCAGCATGCTGGTCCAATCCTGCAAATCTTCAAAAGTACTTTCAAACTGTGCTATGCTCATACGCCAACATTAACCCAAACTGGTCACACATTTCTTGCGAAAATTGCTCCCTTTATGGAAGCCTTTAGCTAGGAACGGCTTAAACCATAACAGCAATATCTTGGCTGTGGATCTCCATTTGAAAATGCTGGATGCCTGGCTCATTGGCTTCCATACTTTCTGGGCCATCGACTAAAAACAAGCTTGCAGATTAGGAGAGTCAGAGTTAAGTCAGAAGGCAGACTTGTTTCAGGTCAGTGACTCAAAGTAATGAAGCAAGACTGCCAGACAATGTGCATTGTCACAATGAGAAGTCCTCATTGGCAGCCTCCAAGGCTCTCACATGACAGGTTGCCCTTAAAGCTATTCTCCAAGCAAGTTTTTTAATGTGTTTTAGTAAAGCAAATATCCCATTTCTTTAGGGCTTGCTCTATAAGGTGTCCCTGGCCCCTTTTTTCCATCAGAAAATGCCACCTGTTAACTTGAGGCAGCAATTCCTGTTGAGGAGACCAGTCACCCCAGCTGACTATTTGTGGACTGGATGACGATCTCCTCAATGGCAGCCACTTGTTCTGCAGGATGGGCCTACATGATCTAGGCTCTCTTGCACTCTTCTCCTCCTTGCATTGCAGGGTGATGAAGGTGAAGCCAGGTGAGGATGCCAGTAGGACCTCAGAGAAGATTTTCTTCCAACTGGAGGAAGGTAAGTGGGTGTTCTAGTGGGGTGGATGGAGGGAGTATAAAGCAAAAAAAAAGACTTGCCCAAAGAAGCTGTTTAAGGCCTTAGTAGATAAACTTTGTGATTGACATTATTTCTAGAGATCTTCAACTGAGTTCAGACATTTCATTAACCCTTTCCACATTGCAGGATTCTGAGCTGATTAAGGATTGATGTGGGCCCTTAGGGGAATTATTATTTTGTAAGACTTGATCCTTCACATAACCTGCAAAAGGCTAAAAGCCAGGCTGATCTTTATCAAAGAAGCGGCAGAAATTGAACGTTCAATGAATTCAAAGAGCAGAACGTGGATTCTCCTTACCTGCTCGGTGTAAATGATGCTGCTGAAAGCTTTGCTGATGGAGAGATCCGTGACACAGTAAAAACATCCAGGCACTTATCCACAAGTAGACGACCCAAGACATTGCCCAGAGCATCGCCATTCTCTAAATGAAGCACAGGCAAGAGTTATGATCCTGACCCTTCACTTAAGGGAGCTTCTTAATTGTAACCATTTGCAATATATATGAAATGACCTGGCATGCTGCATGCATTCAGAGCACATTGCAACATAAAGGTTAAGAACATACAGACAGCCCAGGAACAGGGCGAGCTAGCAGGGAAAGCTCAACCATTTAGCAGTGCAAATGGCTTTCTTATGAAATGTAATTTTAGGTCATCAATCTCTGACCTTAAATATATGAGGTTGTGAGTGTACAGACGCCCTGTAGGTTCTCAGCTGTTCATGTCTTTGTGTGTGTGTATCTGTCTACATTGATAACATTGTTAGAATACAAGATCACTTATGATTTAGAATGTATAGTATTAAAACTGTAGCATATGATCATATTAAACTTGTATTTTAAAAATGATATTAAAGTAGACAGATACATAACCACATGAATGGCTCAGAACTTACAGGACTACTGCAAATCCCTGGTGTCCAACCTGCATCCTGGAGGACGCATGTGGACCTTTAAGCTCCTCAGGTCCCTGCAAATAGTCCCCTTGTATTACTTTCCTAGGTGCTTACTTAGGCCAGTGAAGTAAAATATTATATAGATTGTCTTCTAGTAGCTAAATAGTTTGGTTTATTTTTTCCCCATACTATCACACTTTTTCTGTGATGTCCATTCATTTTTTCTTTTTATGTTTTTATCCCCATCTTATATAATAGATCTTGCTTTGGAAAATATCAAATGTGGTATAGGTCATTTTTATGGGGGTTGTAGGGAGCACATATGTGGAAGCATTGATTTGAAAATGGGCTTTAATAGTAGTAAACTCTAATGCCCCGTACACACGGTCGGATTTTCTGATGGAAAATGTCCGATCGGAGCGTGTTGTCGGAAATTCCGACCGTGTGTGGGCTCCATCGGACATTTTCCATCGGATTTTCCGACACACAAAGTTTGAGAGCAGGAGATAAAATTTTCCGACAACAAAATCCGTTGTCCGAAATTCCGATCGTGTGTACACAAATCCAACGGACAAAGTGCCACGCATGCTCAGAATAAATAAAGAGATGAAAGCTATTGGCCACTGCCCCGTTTATAGTCCCGACGTACGTGTTTTACGCCAACGCGTTCAGAACGATTGGATTTTCCGACAACTTTGTGTGACCGTGTGTATGCAAGACAAGTTTGAGCCAACATCCGTCGGAAAAAATCCTAGGATTTTGTTGTCGGAATGTCCGAACAAAGTCCGACCGTGTGTACGGGGCATAACAGTCTTATGTAGGGTGTCTCCAATCTATAGCTCTCTTTTAAAGCATGGTCTCACAAACCCCTACAACAGGCCCATAGTTTCTTACCATCTCTTGTAGTATGCCCATAGTTTCTGGTCATCTCATAGTGATTATCTGCAATCTCTCCTAAACTACTGTGTTCACTGCAAATTATGTGTGACCCCTTGGTCATGTCAGGGACCACACCTGAACCCCTTTATATGCCCCCTTGTAGCATGCCCATAGTCTCTGACCATCTCTTGTAGCATGCCCATAGTCTTTGACCATCTGTAGTAGTATGCCCATAGTGTCTGATCATATCGTGTAGTATGCCCATAGCCTCTGGCCATCTATTGTAGCATTCCTCATAGTCTTGGATCATCTCCTGGTGATTATCTGCAATCTCTGACACCTTCCTGAAATATTGTGCTCATTGCAAATTATGTATGGCCCCCTGGGGATGACAGGGACCATGCTTGAGCCCCCCTATATGCCCCCTTGTAGCATGCCTATAGTCTCTGACCATCCCTTGTAGCATGTCCTTAGTGTCTGACCATCTCTTGTAGAATCACCATAGTCTCTGACACCTTCCTATACTATTATTTTCACCGAAAACTATGCACGGCCCCATGGTGATATCTGGGGCTGCACTCAAGGCCCCCTATATCATGTGAGTCACCCACCATTCCTCTATATGTTTTTAATCATTTGTAACACACTAATCTTAAAGTAAAGCTAAACCCTAACTGGGTGACATTTACTTTGCTAAAGCCCTGTGTATCACTATTGCATCGTTTTTCATCCTTTATTGAATCTCCTGAAGTCTCTTTCAGCCACTTTCTGTCTACATGTATTGGATTCAGTGTCAGCTTCACATCATTGTGGACCACTGTTTTGGTGGACTTTGCTTGCACAACGTGTGTCCCAAGCTGCTTGTAATTTCCACCATGGGTACATGTGACAGGGCGGCAATACAACTGGAAGACAGTTGTCACCCTATACCAGAAATTGGCTGGACCAGGACAGAATTATCAGGAATTCTTTCAAAGAAAGCTGCATGTTTAAAAAGATTGAATGCAACCTCTGACATTACATTAACGTGTTGAAGCCTATATTGAAGTTTAATGATTGGGCTTAAATCTACTTTATTATCAATTTTAGTATAAACATATCCTAGACCAGCCTTTCTCAAGCTTTTTTCACTAGAGGACCACTTGAAATAAATTTCAAATGCCCCTTACACTGGTGGTCAGGGGGAAGAATGTCTCTTACATTGGTGGTCAGGGGGAAGAATGTCCCTATACAATGGTGATCAGGGGGAAGAATGTCACTTACATTGGTGTTCAGGGGGAGGAATGTTGCTTACATTGGTGGTCAGTGGGAAGAATGTCGCTTACATTGGTGGTCAGTGGGAAGAATGCCTTTTACATTGGTGGTCAGTGGGAAGAATGCCTTTTACATTGGTGGTCAGTGGGAAGAATGCCTTTTACATTGGTGGTCAGGGGGAAGAATGTCCCGTACATTGGTGGAAAGTGGGAAGAATGTGCCTTACATTGGGGGTCAGTGGGAAGAATGTCCCTTACATTGTTGGTCAGTGGGAAGAATGTCCCTAACATTGGTGGAAAGTGGGAAGAATGCCCCTTACATTGTTGGTCACTGGGAAGTATGGCCCTTACTTTGGTGGTCAGTAGGAAGAATGTCTATTACATTGTTGGTCAGTTGGAAGAATGGCCCTTACTTTGGTAGTCAGTAGGAAGAATGGCCCTTACTTTGGTGGTCAGTAGGAAGAATGCTCCCTACATTGTTGGTCAGTGGGAAGAATATCCCTTACATTTGTGGTCAGTGAGAAGTATGTCCCTTACATTGGTGGTCAGTGAAAAGAACGTCCCTTACATTGGTGCTAAGTGGGAAGAATGGCCCTTACTTTGGTAACTAGTGGGAAGAATGCTCCATACATTGTTGGTTAGTGAGAAGTATGTCCCTTACATTGGTGGTCAGTGAAAAGAATGTCCCTTACATTGGTGCTCAGTGGGAAGAATGGCCCTTACTTTGGTAACTAGTGGGAAGAATGCTCCATACATTGTTGGTCAGTGGGAAGAATGTCCCTTACATTGGTGGTCAGTGGGAAGAATGTCCCTTACATTTGTGGTCAGTGGGAAGAATGCTTCTTACATTGGCGGCCAGTGGAAAGAATGCTCCTTACATTGATGATCGGTGGAAAGAATGCTCCTTACATAGGTGGTTAGTGGGAAGAATGTTCCTTAGGTGGACAGTAGGAAAAATGTCCCTTAAATTGGTGGTCAGATTGGCTCCCTTAGAAACAGCTAGAAAGATTATAGGTGTCATTGATTCTGTCCAAGTGGTGTTGGCCCTGGAACTAAGGAACCATTATATTTGAGGTCAATCACCCACAGTTCAAGGAACCCCTAGCAACCTCTGGAGGAATGCTGGTTGAGAATGTCTGGTCTAGAATAATAATATAACTTCTATATTGTTTGAATAATTTATAACCTATATAATTTTTTTCGCATTCGTGTTAAAGTAACATTGCATATACTTGTCACCCCTATTTATATACTGTATAGGTTCTATCTAATAGGAGGTTTTCCTATTTTGCCTGTTGCCTGTTGCCCCGTAAGACTGCAGACAAGCGCCAATATTGCACAGTCAGTTGCAGACAGACCTCCGAGGAAATGGAGCTCCATTTGAAAATTCCTCACTGGGAAAAGTGGATACTTTAAAAGCCATTACAGGCATAATGGAACTAACTGAGGAAAGAATATGTAGCACCATTGAGCCTGTTAAGACATGCTGGGTGCTGTAGTTCCACAGTGCTATCCACTACAGCTGACAAAATAAAGCCAAGCTGTACCAATTACACTGCCCTTCTTTTGTGAGTTACTGGGGGCTATGGGCGTCACCAGGTTGGCTCACAGCAGACTGATTATATTCACGACCAACACCTACAGCTACTATTCACAAAGTTGGAGGATTTACTGCCCCGTCTTCCAGTATACCCATTTCCAGAAAAGGGGGAGTCACTCTTTAATTCATTGACTGATTGTGACAGCCGTCTGTCATCTATTGACATCTTGTTATAGAACATTTTCTCACTGAGTCACAAAACATTTCACGCACAATTCTAATCTACGCCGACCCCTGGAATGCATTCATGATTAGCCCATGTCTCTGAAACATACAGCTGTGCTGCACACAATGATGTCACTCATTTCATAATAGTTTTAAATGTTACAGGGTAAGCGGTGCCACTCGTTATATAATCAGTACATTGGGCAGGCTGGGAAGACCGCACTCCCAGTCCTTCCAAGTCCACGGTAATCCACATCACCTGCTGGGATTTTTTCTTCTTTCACCCAATTAATCAGACTTCAGACACTCTCCATTTTTTTTTTCAGCCAATCAGACGTTCCTGCTGCTGTATTTTCCTGCGCAGCCAGAGGAAAGTCATTCAGGGAGACGGTGTTCCAGGCAAGAAATTTTGTCACTTATTCACTTGTAATCTCTCAATGAACCCGGGGGAAATATTTTATTCAATAAAAAGAAAAAAATGCTGATAAAGACTAATGCATAAATACATTATTCTATCCAATATCAATCAAAGAAATACATGGAGCTTGGGTTTGTATTAATATTTAATGTTATTTTTAGAATCCTATTAATGTTATAACCACTGCATAAGTTCCCTACAACAATCCTAAATCAAACTTATTAGTGAGTTTGATTCTATGTAATAAATGATCTATTATATGTAACTGTATTATAATGTGTAGAAACATAATGGGAGTTTATTAGACGTATAATGTATGACAAACAGATAAACGCATACAGAGACACAAATGTACAATATAAAAATTGGGCAAAGCCATTTCTGTAGAGTGATAGTCTAATTACATTACAAATACATAAATATACATTCACATACATATTTAAATATCTACATATACACTGTGTGCATGGTGGTGTGTGTGCATGTGCATACATACTTAATAATATACATATATATATATAAAAAAGAAAAAATAATAATAATAATAACAATATATATATATATATATATATATATATATATATATATATATATATATATATATATATATATATATATATGTATATATAACATATACAAAATATTATATACATTTACACTATTACTCTGTATATATACTGTACTGTGCATACATATATATATATATATATATATATATATATATATATATATATATATATATAAAAAATAATATATAATAATAAAAAATATATATATATATAATTATAATAATTATTATTATTATTATTTTAGTTTTTTTAACACTATTACTTTTTACATATACTACTACATAACTACATATAGTGTGAGTGTGTGTACACAGTATATATATATATATATATATATATATATATATATATATATATATATATATATATATATATATATATATATATATATACACACTGTATGCATACACACAGAGTGTATATAAATATATAAACACACGCTCAAAAATATACCTATTTTACAGTATTTATTTTGCATATTTAAGTTGCCTAATGTGTAGATATGCAAAAATGAAAATGTATTTTTTTATTTTTTATTGCCATATGTAGGTATAATTATGCATGTATTCATGTCTACCTATCTAAATGATCTGTCTATCCATCACTCTGTCTCTATGTACTTTATCTTCCTTATAACATTCTTGCATTGCCCAACAATAGGATCACAACCTGTGGGGTCAGGGTTACTCCAAACAGATCCCACAATCAGATTCCCGAGGGATACACTATATAGTGTACATGCTGCTTACGGTGCCCTAATGCCAAAGCAGCTCACCTATTCTCAGGACCCTTGGACTTGGGCTCCCTAGTTGACTAGGTTGACTAGTGAACCATGTCATCCAGATGCTGTAGAGTACAGTCCTGTTTATATGACATCACTTGCATAGCTGAGCAGCCAATGTTACCCACAAGCTGCCCTTTCATTGCCTTCCAGGAGACACATGGGCGGCCGGTGGACCAGGGCATTGTGTGAAGTTGGTCAGTGGCACAGAAGTTGCTGAAATCGTAATTTTTTTGAACGGATGCTAAGAGCACCTGGTACCACACCGGTCCTGATGGGAGAGATGTAAAGCACAGGAGATGCTCCTGTCATAGTAAATGGAATTTCTTTTTATTATACAGCTTTGCTGTCATTCTATCTCATCCTTGCTCCCTATGCTTCCTATTGCCACCCCCCTCCCCCCTCCTTCCTATTCATCTATCATTTCTGATCAATAAATCATTGTAATCCCCGGTAACCTAAGCAGATTTCCAGCTAGTAAAAGGGATCTTTGCCTGTTCTGCTCTTTCTCCCCATGCTATCTGATGACTTTTAAATCTCAAAGCCTCTTACCTGTATAATCCGGCCAGTGGCAATGAGTTCCAAGGGGGATCATTGGAAAGATCTAAGACTTTTTAAAAATCCATTTGCACCAAAAAAAAAAAAAAAAAAGGGAAAATAAAATAGAAAAAAAAAAAAAAAAAAAAGCCTTGTTCATCCAGCTTCCCCAAAGAGTAATCTTCTTCCCAGGGATTAGAAGGTGCTCTGGCTGTGTTCTATCACTCCAGTGTTTGTAGAAGAGGGGAGAGGAGAGACATGCCAGCCTGGACTGGGCTGTCAGGAAAAGTGGGCAAGATTTGGAGGGTGGAAGCCTTGCTCATACTTCCACTCCTCCACCTTTAAATCAGATCCCTGGTTGTGCAGCAAGCATTAGGAGTCGCTCCTCTGCGCAGTGCCAATCGGACAGCTTTTTTCGCTGCTGCTTCCCAGTCTCAGTGCAGATAGGAGAGCCCTGCCTATATTGTGGAGGCTGCCTGTGACTACTCTGTGCATTCCTCCTCGCCTATGACTTAAAGGGACAGCGCCTCTCTTCTCTGCCCAGCCAACTTTCAGCAGCATCTCATGACAGCCAATCGATCTGTGTTGGTTTTAGGACTTTAAATTCGTTTTTTAAAAAAAAAGATGTAATTTGTTGCTTTGCGAAGAGGAATGATGAGAACCTGACAGATCAGACTAATAGAGCGTCCTAATTCCAGCACTGTGCTGGCCGGCTCTGACAGTACATTAATGGGGGGACTGGGCTGTGACAGGCAGCAGATCAACGGGAATGCGATTTTTATGGCTGGAGCTGAGGAAGCAGATGTTGGTTGCTGCAGAGCGAATCTTTACATGCTGAACTGTTGGGGGACTACAAGCTCCAGCATGCCCTGCCTGGGTGATCTATTATGTCGCGTACACACGACCGGACTTTCCGCCAGAAAAGGTCAGACGGAATCATTCCATCGGACATTCCGATTGTGTGTGGGCTTCATCGGACTTCTTCTTTCGAAAATTCTGATGGACCTAGAAATAGAACGTTTTATATCTTTCTGACGGACTCAATACCTATCGGGAAAACCGCTCGTCTGTATGCTGTTCCGACGTACCAAAAACGACGCAAGGGCAGCTATTAGCTACTGGCTCTTGAACTTCCTTTTTCTAGTCCCCTCGTACGTCATCGCGTTCTAAACGATCGGACTTTGGTGTGATCGTGTGTAGGCAAGTCCGTTTTAGTGGAACTCCGTTGAAAAAACCGTCAGAGTTCATTCCGACGGAAAAAACGGTCGTGTGTACGTGGCATTAGTTTGGGATACAGGGGCTGATTTGCTAAAAGGAGAAATTGTTATGAAGAACATTGGAGTGCTGGTATGGCGGGTTGACAGGTGCTTGCAGATGTTTGCTCATGTGTAAGCTGGTCATACACTAAACAATCTGATTGTACAGACAATACTATTCCTAAAGTGGACCTTGAAGCGGAGTTCTGGTGAAAAAAAATAAATAAAAATAATTAAAAGTCAGCAGCTACAAATACTGCAGCTGCTGACTTTTAATAATCGGACACTTACCTGTCCCAGGGTCCAGTGATGCGGGCGTATGAAGCCTCACTCGTCTCCTCTCCTCTCTGCGGCGCCGGCATTGTAACTGTGGTTGCGCGAGCGGCGCCCCGTGACTGGCTGGGCAATCATCTGGGACCTGTGACTTGACCCAGATGATTGCCGAGAGGGAGGGGGGGAGATGATCTCCCTTCCGGTGCCCCGGGAGGAAGTGGGAGCTGGGACCCTCTGAAAAGAGGGTACCGCCCCCCCCCCCCAAAATGACATGCCAAATGTGGCATGTCAGGGGGTCACCTCCCTTAAAGCGGAAGTTCCATTTTTGGGTGGAACTCCGCTTTCAGTCATCTTTTCAACTTTCCATCTATTAAATCCTCTGCCCTTGTTGTTTTAACTTTGGATAGTAAAACACTCTTTTTCTGCCAGTAAATACTTTATACAGCCCTCTTCTTGTGTCTTGTCTGGAAAAGATCCTAGGCTTATGACATCATGCACAGCTCTCTCTCTATCACTCTTGTGAGAGTTTGCCAGGAAGGGAGGAGGGTGAGACATAAGAGGGCCAATGAGAGCTGTAGAGCTGGAGGTGTGTCTCTGTGTGTCTGTGTAATTCCAGGAAGTGAACAGGCAGCAGCTTCAGCTGCCCACAGTTAAAATGGTTGCAGCCAGACTCAGTGGAGGGAGATTTCTGCAGCATATTTGGCAAGTACAGATTACAGTATATATAAAACAATATGGAAAGTGGTTGGGGGGAAGCTTCAGAATGGCAAAAGATGTTTTTATTACAAATTATGTGAGCAGACTGCAGTTCCTCTTTAAGGGGCGGTTCACACTGTTGCGATGCGGGAACTTTGTGAATCCACTGCGGGGTCCCGCATCGCATGTTTCTCGGCGGCAGTTCACACAGCCCTATGCGAACTGCTGGGAGTGTCAGGTAAAAGTTAATGACACCCCCAAATCAGTTCGCATATCGCAGTGCGATCTGCAAACTCGGACAGGAATCAGATTGCATGGGTGTGAACACCCATGCGATCCGATTCTGCTGCGGACAAAAAAAAAAGGGTTCTGTGCGAGTTTGATGCAAATTCAGCCATACGATCTTTATGGCTGAAATCGCATCGCACAGAGATCACGTGATTTTCACTGCAGTGTGTGGTGCGATTCACATCCGATCTCTGACATCGCACCAGTGTGAACTGGCCCTAAAAGAGAACTATGGGTTGTTTTTTTTATTCATACTTACCTAGGTAGATGCTGCATCTGTCCCCCGCCAGCTCTAACACTGAGAACTGAGCGATCAAACACTGTCGATCGCTCGGTTCCCACAGCTCCCTGACCATAGAATTTGGGACTGTCAATCACCAGCTCTCTACTCTGATTCCCTGCACTCACTGGAGCATGGGGCTGTGGAGGGGATGGGAGGGGGCGGCTCAGGCTCTCAGCGGCTTGTCGTGTGCCGGTTCAGGGTTCTGAGGCTCTGTGACATCAGCCAACAGCGGGCTTCAGTCTGCTGTCAGCTGAAAACGGGTCACAGGAGTGCAAAACAAACTGCACTCCTGTGATCCATGGGAGAAGTACAGCCAAACAAAATTTGGCTGTACTTCTTTTTTAATTTATTAAAGTTATTTAAATTATTATATCTAAATTATTAAGTATTAAACCCAAAACCAAAAATGTAATACATTGTAGCTTACCAATTGTTGGATGTGGTGGCTGCATTCATTTTCCTTTCTTTGGATTTTTCCACTTTGTTTTCACTTGGTGATCTGACCAGTAACACACCTTCTGTATTAGTGAGACACCACTCTGGAGGAATGAGCACAGAAGGAACAGCAGACAGCAGAATTGTCAGTGTGGGGAGGAGGGAAGTGTTAGATGTATGAACACATTTAAAGTGGTTGTAAAGCTTAAAAAATTTTTATGCATTCATTGCATAAAGGTAAAAAAAAATTAGGCATCAGTATCCCCCCTCACCCCCTTTTACTAACATGAGTCCTCATTTGATCCAGCACTGTGCACATCTGCAGCTCTTCTCTCCTCTCATTGGCTCCCACTGCTGTCAATCAAAGTCAGTAATGACGGAGCGGGGGCGGGGCCCGCTGTCTGTCAATGAAAGCAGCAATAGGGCTCAGGAGTAAGCACACACAAGTGACCCCATGGGAAGAGGCTCCCTGTGGGGGGCACTCGACATAGAGGAGGAGCCAGGAGAGCCGGTGACCGCTGGCCACGAGTGATCGTGTGCAGGAGACACAGAACAGGGACGAGTGTGTGTAAACACACACTTCCCTGTTCTGACAGGAGTGACAGATCATGTGTTCCTATTAGCTAGGAACCACGATCCGTCACTTCCTCTAGTCAGTCTCCTCCCCCTTCAATTAGAATCACCACGCATGGAACACAGGGAACCCCTTGATCGCCCCCTAGTGTTAACCCCTTCACTGCCAGTGACATTTTTACAGTAATCAATGCATTTTTAATCGAACTGATCGCTGTATTAATGCCAATGGTGCCAAAAATGTGTCAAACTTGTCCGATCTGTCCACCATAATGTTGCAGTCACGATAAAAATCGCAGATCGCCACCATTACTAGTATAAAAAAAAAATAATAATAAAAGTGCCATAAATCGATCCCCTATTTTGTAGATGCTATAACTTTTGCGCAAACCAATCAATATACGCTTATTGCGATTTTTTTACCAAAAATATGTAGAATAATACATATCGGCCTAAACTGAGAAAAAAATTAGCTTTTTTTAAAAAAAATTGGGGATATTTATTATAGCAAACAGTACAAAATATTGTGTTTTTTTCAAAATTGTCGCGTTTTTTTGTTTAAAGTGCAAAAAATAAAAACCGCAGAGGCGATCAAATACCACCAAAAGAAAGCTCTATTTGTGGGGAAAAAAGGACGTCAATTTTGTTTGGGTACAATGTCGCACGACCGCGCAATTGTCAGTTAAAACGACGCAGTGCCGAATCGCAAAAAATGCCCGGTCAGGAAGGGGGTAAATTCTTCCGGGGCTGAAGTGGTTAAAGAGCACCTGTCATTTCTGAACCATAATGGCAGCGCCTGTTAGCGGACATCCACTCACCTGCTGCCCCACGTCCCTCACCTTGTTGTGTCACTGCCGCATCACCAGCTGACCCATTAAAGTGAATAGGACTGTCGGTGAGTCAACAGCGGGTCAGAGGAGGAGCTGCTGCAGGACAGAGATGACAGGTGCTCTTTAAAAATTATGATTTAAATCAAATCCACCCTGATTCAAAGCAAACTCCCCCATCCATTTATGTCTGCATGCTTGTTGAGAAATCACTTTGAAAAACACCTCCCTAGCATTTCTGCCCGCGGCCATCTTGAGTAAGGGCAGATGATTCATGAAGCACTTACTTCCTGGTATCCATCTGCCCTTAGCTCAGGCACGCAGGCACGAGGGTGTGCTTAGCTGAGAAAACCCTTCCTCCTCTCCTGAAGACTGCTGGGATGTATGACATGTAATATAACGCAGCTAACCAATCATTAGATGTGGTGGCTGCATTCGTTTTCTTCATTTGGCTTTTTCCCCTCTGTTTTCACCAGGTGATCTGGCCAGTAACACACATCTTATAGTAGAGTGCCCCCACTCTGGATGAAGGAGCACAGGGGGCACAGCAGACAGCGGCATTGTGAGGCTGGGGGAAGGGGAGTGTTAGATGTACTAGCAGATTTAAACAAACTAACAAATTGAAGCCAAACTTCAGCTAATACTTTATAATCAGTTACCGCAAACAGTTTTTGTTCATTTTGGGATAAAGGTTTTACATAAATAAATTAAAACTGATCATTTTTAGGCTTGTTCAACCTCTCCTGAAAGATTTAACTTGACAGTTAGAAACCGGCATCTAAAAACGTCCGTTTAGCCGCGTTTAGTCGCGTTTGCGTCTAGAAGTGTTTGAAAAAAAAAATTTTATTTTCTTTTCAAAATAGCCAAAAATGAAAAACGCCTGTAATCGAAACGCTGCTAAACACGAGTTCCCACGTTTAGCCACGTTTGGCGTTTGAAATGCCTCTAAACACAACTTCTGAATGCATTTTTTTGGGTTCCAAAAAAGCCTCTAAACACAACTGCCTAGAAACGACTATAAAGATAACACAGAGGAGAGTTCAGGAGCAGTTGAAAAAAATGCCCAACTGCTCCTAAACGTCCGTTTACCAGCAGCCGTGTACATGAGGCCTTAAACACCCCTGCCAGCATTAAATGGTTTGTCTCATCCCTGTACCTGATATAGGGTTGCCACCTGTACGGGATTCACCCGGACAGTCCGGGTTCTGAATCATCTGCCCGGTTTTCAGACTGCCTGAAACCCGGACAGACCATTCTAGCAGAGGGGGAGCTTCATTAACATACTTGTCACTGTGGAGTCAGTCACACCAGCAGTGTCATTTCTTCTCTCTAAATACACACACTGTGCTGGTGTGTGTGTTGGGAATCTGAAGCTGCCCTCTGTCTCCCCCCTCCAGGCTCCTGCAGTCTCTGTTATCTTGGACCCCCCCCCCCCTCTCCAATCACTAGTGCCGTGTTCTGAGAGAAGAGGGGGGGCGGAGCTGAGGAGATCACTGGAGCTGCTGTCGGGCTGGCCGCTGCTCACTAGGAGGTGAGCTGATTTATCTTTTTTAGGAAACGAAAGTTTCCTAGGGTGCAAAGTTCCAGGAGGATTTCTTTTGCACTGCATTGAAGGGTTAGGACAGGGAGAATCAGAAGAGACAGCAAGTGAGTGTGTGTGGGGGAGGTGGGGGAAGAATCTGTAGCCCGATCACAGCCGACTCACAGTATCTCCCAAGCAGCACACTTATCTATAGATACAAACATCCCCCATCCTCTGTCCAGATTATGTGATGTAATTTATGACCATTCACTTAACCCTGTGTGTATGTGGTGAGTCTACACCTCTGATTGCCCAGACTCAGAGCCTGGATAACACAGGGTTATATGAATGGTCATCAATTACCTTCACATCATCTGGACATACAGAGTTCTGGGGGCTGGCATCTTATAACAGATTGTTTTCATTGAGTAGTATTGTTGTATATTTTTGTAGATGACCACAAGAGCTTTTTTATTATAGGCATTACTATCTGACCACTTCTCAGCCCCCAACTCCCCCCAGCTTACATCAGACCACTTCATACAGATATCACTCAGAGCAGCTTCCTACCCCCCCAGCTGAGGGACATCAATCCCTGGTCACCCCACAGACACTGCAAGAAATCCCTCCCCATTCTGCCCCCATCACACCCTCCGCACTCCTCTCCTTTACATACTGCCCCCATCACACCCTCCACACTCCTCTCCTTTACATACTGCCCCCTTCACACCCTCCACACTCCTCTCCTGTACATACTGCCCCCATCACACCCTCCACACTCCTCTCCTTTACATACTGCCCCCATCACACCCTCCGCACTCCTCTCCTTTACATACTGCCCCCTTCACACCCTCCACACTCCTCTCCTGTACATACTGCCCCCATCACACCCTCCGCACTCCTCTCCTTTACATACTGCCCCCATCACACCCTCCGCACTCCTCTCCTTTACATACTGCCCCCTTCACACCCTCCACACTCCTCTCCTGTACATACTGCCCCCATCACACCCTCCGCACTCCTCTCCTTTACATACTGCCCCCATCACACCCTCCGCACTCCTCTCCTTTACATACTGCCCCCTTCACACCCTCCACACTCCTCTCCTGTACATACTGCCCCCATCACACCCTCCACACTCCTCTTCTGTACATACTGCCCCCATCACACCCTCCGCACTCCTCTCCTTTACATACTGCCCCCATCACACCCTCCGCACTCCTCTCCTTTACATACTGCCCCCTTCACACCCTCCACACTCCTCTCCTGTACATACTGCCCCCATCACACCCTCCGCACTCCTCTCCTTTACATACTGCCCCCATCACACCCTCCGCACTCCTCTCCTTTACATACTGCCCCCTTCACACCCTCCACACTCCTCTCCTGTACATACTGCCCCCATCACACCCTCCACACTCCTCTCCTGTACATACTGCCCCCTTCACACACTCCTCTCCTGTACATACTGCCCCCTTCACACCCTCCTCTCCTGTACATACTGCCCCATCATACCCTCCACACTCCTCTCCTGTACATACTGCCCCCATCACACCCTCCACACTCCTCTCCTGTACATACTGCCCCATCATACCCTCCACACTCCTCTCCTGTACATACTGCCCCCATCACACCCTCCACACTCCTCTCCTGTACATACTGCCCCCTTCACACACTCCTCTCCTGTACATACTGCCCCCTTCACACCCTCCTCTCCTGTACATACTGCCCCCTTCACACCCTCCTCTCCTGTACATACTGCCCCCTTCACACCCTCCGCACTCCTCTCCTTTACATACTGCCCCCTTCACACCCTCCTCTCCTGTACATACTGCCCCCTTCACACCCTCCACACTCCTCTCCTGTACATACTGCCCCCTTCACACCCTCCTCTCCTGTACATACTGCCCCCATCACACCCTCCACACTCCTCTCCTGTACATACTGCCCCATCACACCCTCCACCCTCCTCTCCTGTACATACTGCCCCCATCACACCCTCCGCACTCCTCTCCTGTACATACTGCCCCATCACACCCTCCGCACTCCTCTTCTGTACATACTGCCCCATCACACCCTCCACCCTCCTCTCCTGTACATACTGCCCCCATCACACCCTCCACACTCCTCTCCTGTACATACTGCCCCCTTCACACCCTCCTCTCCTGTACATACTGCCCCCTTCACACCCTCCTCTCCTGTACATACTGCCCCCTTCACACCCTCCTCTCCTGTACATACTGCCCCCTTCACACCCTCCGCACTCCTCTCCTTTACATACTGCCCCCTTCACACCCTCCTCTCCTGTACATACTGCCCCCTTCACACCCTCCACACTCCTCTCCTGTACATACTGCCCCCATCACACCCTCCACACTCCTCTCCTGTACATACTGCCCCCGTCATACCCTCCTCTCCTGTACATACTGCCCCCATCACACCCTCCACACTCCTCTCCTGTACATACTGCCCCATCACACCCTCCACCCTCCTCTCCTGTACATACTGCCCCCATCACACCCTCCACACTCCTCTCCTGTACATACTGCCCCCATCACACCCTCCACACTCCTCTCCTGTACATACTGCCCCCATCACACCCTCCACCCTCCTCTCCTGTACATACTGCCCCCATCACACCCTCCACACTCCTCTTCTGTACATACTGCCCCATCACACCCTCCACCCTCCTCTTCTGTACATACTGCCCCATCACACCCTCCGCACTCCTCTTCTGTACATACTGCCCCATCACACCCTCCACCCTCCTCTTCTGTACATACTGCCCCATCACACCCTCCGCACTCCTCTCCTGTACATACTGCCCCCATCACACCCTCCACACTCCTCTCCTGTACATACTGCCCCATCATACCCTCCACACTCCTCTCCTGTACATACTGCCCCCATCACACCCTCCACACTCCTCTCCTGTACATACTGCCCCCTTCACACACTCCTCTCCTGTACATACTGCCCCCTTCACACCCTCCTCTCCTGTACATACTGCCCCCTTCACACCCTCCTCTCCTGTACATACTGCCCCCTTCACACCCTCCTCTCCTGTACATACTGCCCCCATCACACCCTCCACACTCCTCTCCTGTACATACTGCCCCATCACACCCTCCACACTCCTCTCCTGTACATACTGCCCCATCATACCCTCCACACTCCTCTCCTGTACATACTGCCCCCATCACACCCTCCGCACTCCTCTTCTGTACATACTGCCCCATCACACCCTCCACCCTCCTCTCCTGTACATACTGCCCCATCATACCCTCCACACTCCTCTCCTGTACATACTGCCCCCGTCATACCCTCCAGAAATGTTATTTAATCACAAAACTATATATATAGTGTATACGACATAAAAAAAATGCA
This sequence comes from Lithobates septentrionalis, assembly GCA_037952835.1. NCBI lineage: Eukaryota > Metazoa > Chordata > Amphibia > Anura > Ranidae > Lithobates > Lithobates septentrionalis. Next base: position 2,428,167 of record JBBDGP010000373.1, read on the forward strand.
GTTCATTGCATTATACAGAGGTAATGAATTTAATGTGCTACAAAAAAAAAATTGCCGTGCCCTGCTAAAGTGTTCGGGTTTGGCTTGATGAAAAGGTGGCAACCCTAACCTGATACATTCTGCAAGAGAGATTGTTCTTTTGAAAAACAACAGACGTGCTGGCTGGATCTCCAGATGAAAATAGCAGAAAGAAAGTCTAAAAAAAGAAAATGAATGCAGCCATCACATCTAAGAATTGGTAAGCTGCAATATAATAATTGCTTACTTCTGGGTTTAATATTGCTTTCAATTAGTATTCGGGGGTCATTCACAACAGGAGGTGCACTTTTTTTTTGCATGTTCCTTGCCTGTACTTCACCATGGTGGGGGAGTAAAGCCCTTATTGCCACCAATAGGGCTCAGATATATTTGGGGAAGATGAACTTCTTTTTGAACGTTTGCAAATGAATTTATAGATACCCACATCATTTACTTTTATTTATTTCATATTTGTGGCACCAATCTTTCACTACGGAGGTTGTATTACAGTCACACGTCGTTCATTATTCATATTTTTTTTTCAATGTTTGTTGTCTTTTATGGCAATAATTTGTTTTAATTTGTCACTGCTGATTACTCGGCACATTATTGGATTTGGGTTTTGGTGGTTCTTTAGTGGTGCTTTTTAGTTTATTATTAGACAGTTATTATAACTTTGATTACTGCTACTGGTTATCATTTTCACTACTTTTTCACTTTACATGTTTTAAAGGCTGAGCACAGGCAAATATTTATTATAAAACCGAATTAACATTTATAAAACCTAATGGTGGCCATACATGTTTACGATCGTTCACAGAATGAAACAATGGGATTGAATCTATGAATTATCGAAAAGACACATATCATGTCATTGATCGCTCCTGAGCAAAACCAATCGATTTCATCGAAATTATTCTGATTGGTCTAAAAGGAAAATTCAATCATGGGAAAAGTAGATCGATCAGTATGATCATTTGCCCTAGGTCAGTGATGGCGAACCTTGGCACCCCAGATGTTTTGGAACTACATTTCCCATGATGCTCCACTACACTGCAGAGTGCCAGAGCATCATGGGAAATGTAGTTGGGGGTGCCAAGATTCCCTATCACTGACCTAGGTTTACACCTTTGCATTTTTTAGTGCATTTGGCGGTTTGCAGAAATGCACTACAGTTCATTGAACATGGTTTCCTATGATACACATTCACACCTGTGTTTTTCAGCCGGTGCATTATTGGAAAGGGTCAGGGACTTTTTTCTCCAGCAGATTGCGTTTTGCGTGTAATAGACTTCAAAAGACCCGCACCAAAAATGCAACTGTTGCGTTTTTGATGCATTTTTTCTCTCTCCATAAATAGCTGGTTGCGCTCCTTAACAACTAGCTATTTATGGGAAAAAAAAAAAAAACTCATGTAAAAAAACACTTAAAAAATGCAACATTTGAGCTTTTGGTGCGGGTCCATTGAAGTCTATTACACGCAAAGTGCAGTCTGCTGCGGGGAAAAAAATTCCTCACCCTTTCCAAAAACGCAGCGGTTGAAAAACGCACAGTTGTGAATGTGTACCATAGGAAAACCATGTTCAATGGACTGTAGTGCATTTCTGAAAACCGCAGAATGCACTATAAAAACGCATAAGTGTGAGCCTAGTGTGAGCCTGCTGACAGCTGATGACTCATCGGTCGTTAAGGACCCGGCGGTCGGCTTCTTGGCACGCTCCTTAACAACCAGCTACTCACAATTTGTTAAAGAGAAAAAAAATGCAAAACCCATGAAAACTGCATGCAAAAACGCATCAAAATGTGGGTTTAAAAATGCATTGCAAAATGCGCATCAACCGCAGCCGCATAGATGTGAACCTAAGGTTAGACTCCGTTCACTTATATGCGAATCACATGCGTTTCGAACCACATCCCATTTGCATAACATGTGAATCGGCAGCCTTCTCAAAGCAGCCGGTTCACACATGTGCAGGGCGGCCGCGATGTGTTTTTTAAGAAAGGGTCCTGTGCATTTTTCAGTCTGGTTCAGGTGCGATTTCCGATACAAAATTTGCACCTGAATCGCACCTGAACTGGTGAGCAGAACTGCACCGGACTCCCGTGCTGAAAACACGCCCACATATATGTGAAGGGAACCTCATCATACAATCTCTTCAATCTTACAATCCTAATTTTCTCCCAGACGGTAAATCAATTAGCAATACGACTGTATATAAAATCATTCTGTGTGTGGCTACCACTTGATTTAGGTGGCTATATATACACTTTGATGTTATTATCCAATTGACATGCAATTTCATTCAAATGATCGAATCAGAAACTGATCGAACAGCCACACCTTTCCATCTAAGCAATTTCAACTCAGGTTAGATCGAATTCGATCAAACTGTGTTGATCAACCAGAGCAGAAATATGTTGATCCTTTTGCATTGATCAGCAGCAATTAGATACTTTGTTCATGAATTTGATCGATCAGATTATGAGATTACATGGTGGGGACAGAATAGTGATCGATAATTTCTGATCGTATGTTATGGATGGATTTTAAGTATTGATCAAAATCCACTTCCCCGTGTGTGGCATGTTGATCAAATGGGTTGTTGACTGTAGATCCACTATTTCTATCGGGAGAGATCAATCAGAAAATAAATTGATTGTTTATTGAAGTCTGTATAGCCACCATTACTATACACGGTTCGAATCTGGGCCGGGTTCAGCATAAACCGGCTAAGATTTGAATCGTTAACGGGCAGGCTGAATGTACCAAGTTGATCGAACGATTAACTTGGGTACAACCAGCCTGCCAGATTCTCTTACAATTGCTAGATTTTAGTAAATTCGAACAATCAACTTACTTTGTGAAGATCGGCACACATTCCCTTTCTTGAATTCTGTGACTTGTAGTCACTATGCCCTGTAAGTAGACACTGCTGTGTCACATTTCACACAACCTGCCTTCTGTACTACAGAGGAGCTGAGAGGAGGAGTTTCAGGAGGCGGAGTCAGTACAGGATTCACTGCTTGCAGGCAGCACGGTACCATGGGATATGTAGTCCTTAGATACTGAGGCGAAGCTTCAAAGCAGGGGTCCTCAAACTACGGCCCGCGGGCCACATGCGGCCCGCCGAGGACATTTATCCGGCCCACCCCACCCAGGGCAGGATTCCCGACAGGCCAGGCTCGGGCCGGGGCCAGGTCGGCTCGGCTTGGGCAGGTCCACTCTGTTTCTGCAGGGAGGATATCTGCTCCGCTCAAGCCGCCTCCCCCACCCCAGTCATTGATGGAGGGCTCTGTGTGCCGCGCTGCATGCTGGGAAGTGTAGTTTCCAGCACAGTCCCGCGCGGATTCACGTCTTCCTCACGTGGCAGACAGGAGGCGCGGAGGGTGACAGCGAGACAGGAGGCGCGGAGGGTGACAGCGAGACAGGAGGCGCGAAGAGTGACAGCGAGAGCGGAGGCTTCAGGCAACAGCCTACTAACAAGTGAGGACCCCTGTCCATCCCACTGTCCCCCTGTCCACCCCCCTGTCCACCCCTCTGTCCCCCTGTCCACCCCACTGTCCACCCCACTGTCCCCCTGTCCACCCCACTGTCCACCCTGTCCACCCCACTGTCCCCCTGTCCACCCCTCTGTCCCCCTGTCCACCCCTCTGTCCCCTTGTCCCCCCCTCTGTCCCCCTGTCCACCCCTCTGTCCCCCTGTCCACCTCACTGTCCCCCCTGTCCACCCCACTGTCCCCCTGTCCACCCCTCTGTCCCCCTGTCCACCCCTCTGTCCCCCTGTCCACCCCACTGTCCACCCCACTGTTCCCCTGCCCCCCCCCCTCTGTCCCCCTGTCCACCCCTCTGTCCCCCTGTCCACCCCACTGTGCCCCTGTCCACCCCACTGTCCCCCTGTCCCCCCCTCTGTCCGCCCCTCTGTCCCCCCCTCTGTCCCCCTGTCCACCCCTCTGTCCCCCTGTCCACCCCACTGTCCCCCTGTCCATCCCTCTGTCCACCCCTCTGTCCCCCCCTCTGTCCCCCTGTCCACCCCTCTGTCCCCCTGTCCACCCCACTGTCCACCCCACTGTCCCCCTGTCCACCCCTCTGTCCCCCTGTCCACCCCTCTGTCCCTCTGTCCACCCCTCTGTCCACCCCACTGTCCCCCTGTCCACCCCACTGTCCCCCTGTCCCCCCCTCTGTCCCCCTGTCCACCCCTCTGTCCCCCTGTCCACCCCACTGTCCACCCCACTGTCCCCATGCCCCCCCTCTGTCCCCCTGTCCACCCCACTGTCCCCCTGTCCACCCCACTGTCCCCCTGTCCCCCTGTCCCCCCCTCTGTCCCCCCCTCTGTCCCCCTGTCCACCCCTCTGTCCCCCTATCCACCCCTCTGTCCCCCTGTCCACCCCACTGTCCCCCTGTCCACCCCACTGTCCCCCTGTCCACCCCTCTGTCCCCCCCCGCTCTGTCCCCTCTGTCCCCCCCTCTGTCCCCCTGTCCATCCCTCTGTCCCCCTGTCCACCCCTCTGTCCCCCTGTCCCCCCCTCTGTCCCCCTGTCCACCCCTCTGTCCCCCTGTCAACCCCTCTGTCCCCCTGTCCATCCCACTGTCCCCCTGTCCATCCCTCTATCCCCCTGTCCATCCCTCTGTCCCCCTGTCCACCCCTCTGTCCCCCTGTCCACCCCTCTGTCCCCCCTCTGTCCCCCTGTCCACCCCTCTGTCCATCCCACTGTCCCCCTGTCCATCCCACTGTTCCCCTGTCCATCCCACTGTCCCCCTGTCCATCCCACAGTCCCTCTGTCCCCCTGTCCATCCCACAGTCCCTCTGTCCCCCTGTCCATCCCACAGTCCCTCTGTCCCCCTGTCCATTCCTCTGTCCCCCTGTCCATCCCTCTGTCCCCCTGTCCATCCCACAGTCCCCCTGTCCATCCCCCTGTCCATCCCTCTGTCCCCCTGTCCATCCCACAGTCCCCCTGTCCATCCCTCTGTCCATCCCACAATCCCCCTGTCCATCCCTCTGTCCCCCTGTCCATCCCACAGCCCCCCTGTCCATCCCAGAGTCCCCCTGTCCATCCCAGAGTCCCCCTGTCCATCCCAGAGACCCCCTGCCCATCCCAGAGTCCCCCTGTCCATTCCAGAGTCCCCCTGTTCATCCCAGGGTCCCCCTCTCCATCCCTCTGTCCCCCTGTCCATCCCTCTGTCCATTTCACAGTCCCCCTCTCCATCCCTCTGTCCCCCTGTCCATCCCTCTGTCCATCTCACAGTCCCCCTCTCCATCCCTCTGTCCATCTAACAGTCCCCCTGTCCATCCCTCTGTCCCCCTGTCCATCCCTCTGTCCATCTCACAGTCCCCCTCTCCATCCTACTTTCCCCCTGTCCATCCCACAGTCCCCCTCTCCATCCTACTTTCCCCCTGTCCACCCCTCTGTCCATCCCACTGTCCCCCTGTCCATCCCACTGTCCCCCTTTCCATCCCACAGTCCCTCTGTCCCCCTGTCTATCCCACAGTCCCTCTGTCCCCCTGTCCATCCCACAGTCCCTCTGTCCCCCTGTCCATCCCTCTGTCCCCCTGTCCATCCCTCTGTCCCCCTGTCCATCCCACAGTCCCCCTGTCCATCCCCCTGTCCATCCCTCTGTCCCCCTGTCCAACCCACAGTCCCCCTGTCCATCCCTCTGTCCATCCCTCTGTCCCCCTGTCCATCCCACAGCCCCCCTGTCCATCCCAGAGTCCCCCTGTCCATCCCAGAGACCCCCTGCCCATCCCAGAGTCCCCCTGTCCATTCCAGAGTCCCCCTGTTCATCCCAGGGTCCCCCTCTCCATCCCTCTGTCCCCCTGTCCATCCCTCTGTCCATTTCACAGTCCCCCTCTCCATCCCTCTGTCCCCCTGTCCATCCCTCTGTCCATCTCACAGTCCCCCTCTCCATCCCTCTGTCCATCTAACAGTCCCCCTGTCCATCCCTCTGTCCCCCTGTCCATCCCTCTGTCCATCTCACAGTCCCCCTCTCCATCCTACTTTCCCCCTGTCCATCCCACAGTCCCCCTCTCCATCCTACTTTCCCCCTGTCCACCCCTCTGTCCATCCCACTGTCCCCCTGTCCATCCCACTGTCCCCCTTTCCATCCCACAGTCCCTCTGTCCCCCTGTCTATCCCACAGTCCCTCTGTCCCCCTGTCCATCCCACAGTCCCTCTGTCCCCCTGTCCATCCCTCTGTCCCCCTGTCCATCCCTCTGTCCCCCTGTCCATCCCACAGTCCCCCTGTCCATCCCCCTGTCCATCCCTCTGTCCCCCTGTCCAACCCACAGTCCCCCTGTCCATCCCTCTGTCCATCCCTCTGTCCCCCTGTCCATCCCACAGCCCCCCTGTCCATCCCAGAGTCCCCCTGTCCATCCCAGAGTCCCTCTGTCCCCCTGTCCATCCCAGAGTACCCCTGTCCATCCCAGAGTCCCCCTGCCCATCCCAGAGTCCCCCTGCCCATCCCAGAGTCCCCCTCACAGCCCCCCTCTCCATCCCTCTGTCCCCCTGTCCATCCCTCTGTCCATCTCACAGTCCCCCTCTCCATCCCTCTGTCCCCCTGTCCATCCCTCTGTCCATCTCACAGTCCCCCTCTCCATCCCTCTGTCCATCTAACAGTCCCCCTCTCCATCCCTCTGTCCCCCTGTCCATCCCTCTGTCCATCTCACAGTCCCCCTCTCCATCCTACTTTCCCCCTGTCCATCCAGCTGTCCATCCCACTGTCCCCCTCTCCATCCCACTGTCCCCCCTCTCCATCCCACTGTCATCCTGTCCACCCCACTGTTCTCATGTGCATCCCATTGTCCTTCTGACCACTCTGCAGTCCCCCCTCCACCCCACTGCCTCCCCCTGTGCATCCCGCTAGTGTGGGGTTCTTTGGGGTGCTGTGGTTAGGGTGGTCCACTTTGGGGCGCCTTAGATATGATGGACTGATTTCGAGTGTTGAGATAGAATGAGCCACAAGCTGGTCTAGGTAGGAGGAGGGCGGGACTTTTATCACAGCGCGTCCGAACTATAGTCCGGCCCTCTAACAGTCTGACCGATAGTGAACTGGCCCCCTGTTTAAAAAGTTTGAGGACCCCTGCTTCAAAGCATGCAGAGAATTTAGGAAGATGTGGAAAGAGACGGCCAACAGACAGGCAACACAAAAGGAGATTTTTTTCAAGTAATGTTGAATTAGATTTGTCAAATGTAACTATTTTCAGTATTGTTATTACAATGTTAATGATATAAAATAAAAGTGTATGCTGTGACCATAGATCTCCTATAACCATTTTACGCTCAGAGGCATTCTTGCATTTGTTGCATACGTTTAATAAATAATTTTAGGCCGGAAGATAATGTAATGTCCCCAAAACATTGTGGGGTTGATTTACTAAAGGCAAATAGACTGTGTACTTTGCAAAGTGCAGTTGCTCCAGAGCTTAGTAAATAAAGCAAAAGCTCTGCTGACTTCCATCATCCAATCATGTGCAAGCAAAAATGCAGTTTTTTTAATTTTCCCTGGGTATTCTTTGCAAAGTGAAGATTTACCTAATTTACTAAGCTCTGGAGCAACTGCAAATGCAGATTGCAACTGAAAAGTGCACAGTCTATCTCCCCTTAGTAAATCAACCCTTATATATTTTCTGAGAGCAGACATCCTAGCCACTTAAGGACCGAGCCTCTTTCTGTGATTTGTTGTTTACAAACTAAAAACAGTTTTTTTTTGCTAGAAAATTACTTAGAACCCCCAAACATTATATTTTTTTTCTAACACCTTGAGAATAAAATGGCGGTCGATGCAATACTTTCTGTCACACCGTAGTTGCAGAGCGGTCTTACATGCGCACTATTTTTGGAAAAAATACACTTTTTTGAATAAAAAAATAAGACAGCAGTAAAGTTAGCCCAATTTTTTTTACATTGTGAAAGATAATGTTACGCCAAGTAAATTGATACTCAACATGTCGCGCTTCAAAATTGCGCCCGCTTGTGGAATAGCGACAAACTTTTACCCTTAAAAATCTCACTAGGCGACGTTTAAAAAATTCTACAGGTTGCATGTTTGGAGTTACAGAGGAGGTCTAGGGCTAGAATTATTGCTCTCACTCTACTGATCGCGGCGCTACCTCGCTATCTCACATGTGTGGTGATACCGTTTTCATACTCACGTATGCGTTTGCTTCTGCACGCGAGCTCATTGGGACGGGGCGCGTTTAAAAATGTTTTTGTTTGTTTTTTTTTTCATTTTACCTTTTACTTTTTATTTTTACACTGTTCTTTAAAAAAAAAAAATTGTGTCACTTTTATTCCTATTACAGGGAATGTAAACATCCCTTGTAATAGAAAAAAGCATGACAGGACCTCTTAAATATGAGATCTGGGGTCAAAAAGACCTTAAATCTCATATTTACCCTGAAATGCAATTAAAAAAAAAAAAATTGTCATTTAAAAAAATACAAAAAAAAAAAAAAAAATCCGCCACAGAGACCACTTTTATCTTGAAGTGGACCGCCCGCTGAAGAAGAGGATAGTGGGATTATTGCAGCCAGCTGCTGCCATAGCAACGATATCCCTCTTCAAAGTACCGACGTATAATGACGGTGGCCGGTCCAGAAGTGGCTAGAGAATAGAACAGTTGTAGTTCTATTTTTTTATTTTACATGACATTAGTGCAACACAACCACAAAAACAACATTTCCATAAAAAATATACTTTTTTTTTTTTTACTTGGTAATTTTAGGGCACATAAACGCAATACATTACCCAATGGTAAAATATAAAAGATGAGATTGTGCACAGTAAATAGATACCCAATTATCGAGCTTTAACCACTTCAGCTCCGGAAGATTTACCCCCCTTCATGACCAGGCTATTTTTTTGCGATACGGAACTGCGTTACTTTAACTGACATTCGCGCCGTCATGTGAAGCTGTACCCAAATAAAATTGATCTCCCTCAAAAAGAGCTTTCTTTTGGTGGTATTTAATCACCTCTGCGATTTTTATTTTTTGCGCTATAAACAAAAAAAGAACGACAATTTTGAAAAAGACAATCTTTTTTTACTTTCTGCTCTAAAACACATCCAATAAAAGAATTGAAAAAAAATAAATTTCTTCATCAGTTTGGGCCGATATGTATTCTGCTACATATTTTTGGTAAAAAAAAAAAATCCCAATAAGCGTATATTGATTAGTTTGCGCAAAAATTTATAGTGTCTACAAACTATAGGATATTTTTATTTGTTTATTTATTTATTTTATTAGAAATGGTGGCAATCGCTATCAGCGACTTACAACATGTCGGACATTCCGACACTAACTGACACTTTTTGGGGACCAGTGACAATAATACAGTGATCAGTGCTAAATAAATATGCACTGTCACTGTACTAATGACACTGGCTGGGAAGCAGTTAACATCAGGGGCAATCAAAGGCTTAACTGTGCCTAGCCAGTGTTTCACCAAACTGTGGGAGGTGCTTTTACTAGGGGAAGAGATGGATCCTAGTCCCTGCTATGCAGAAATAAAGGATCCATGCCTCCTTTCTGTCAGAACGGCGATCTGCTTCTCTTCTCAATGATCGGACATCAAGTCCATGGAACCCACTGTGTGTGATCTGCCTGCGATATCAAGCTCATGTCCCTGTCAGCGATTCTGCCCAAGATCCCAAAATGCCAAATGTGAACGCAGCCTATAGCCTCGTACACACGATCGGATTTTTGGCCAAAAAAAAGGCCGACTTTTGTCCGAATGGCGTTGTCCCAAACTTGTCTTGCATACATACGGCAAGGAATTGTTGGGCAACAATTACGAACGTACTACGTTGTTTTTCAGCTCTTTAGCGCCACCCTTTGGGCTCCTTCTGCTAATTTCGTGTTAGTAGAAGTTTATTGAGTATTGATTCGCGCTTTTCAGTTCACACTTTTTATTTCACACTTTTTATTTCACACTTTTCCGTTAGTTTCTGAATGGCCGTTCGTCAACCAGCCATGTTGCGGAATCGGAGGAGATAACGTGTTATTTATTATTGGCCTTGGAGTTATTGCTTTGACATTATTTTTTTGGTTGAATAATGATGATTTGGTATATTTTCTATATTTTTGGATGCATAGAATGCACTTTTTGGTTAAGTTCTATTGGCAGATAACATGTCTAATACTTGGCTATGTGTTTTACTTCAAATGACAGTTTAGGATTAGGCAGCTACATTTAAAAAATACAATGTAAAATTGACAAGGGACACCAACATAGTTGTATCCTTGATCTTAAAAACTACGGGATAATGGTGTTGTGGTAACTTGCCCAAATAAAAAAAAAAAAAAGCATAATAATATTATTCTTGATATCACCGACCGCTTCTGGCTCGTCCTTGCTTCTGAGCATGCGTGTTTGTACTTTGGACTTTTGTCCGACGGACTTGTGTACACATGATCGGAAAATCCGACAACAGACATTTGTCCGGAGAAAATTTTAAAACCTGCCATCCAACATTTGTCCGCGGAAAACTCGACAACAATTGTCCAATGGAGCGTACACACGGTCAGATTTTCTACCAACAGCCCGACATCACACATTTCCTGTCGGAAAGTCTGATCGTGTGTACGTGGATTTATGCCCCGTACACACGATCGAACATTCCGACAACAAAATCCATGGATTTTTTACAACGGATGTTGGCTCAAACTTGTCTTGCATACACACGGTCACACAAATCTTGTCGGAAATTTCGAACGTTAAGAACGCGGTGACGTACAACACGTAGGAAATGAAGTTCAATAGCCAGTGCGGCTCTTCTGCTTGATTCCGAGCATGCGTGGAAATTGGTGCGTCGGAATTGTGTACACACAATCGGAAATTACGACAACGGATTTTGTTGTCGGAAAATTTGAGATCCAGATCTCAAATTTTGTGTGACGGAAATTCCGATGGAAAATGTCCGAAGGAGCCTACACACGGTTGGAATTTCCGACAACAAGCTCCCATCAAACATTTTCCGTGTGTACGGGACATTAGAGTGATCTATGAATACTGGGCTTAGAATGATTGCTCTCACCCCGGCATGTGGAGTGATATGTAACACATGCAGTGCAATCAATGTGTTCATGCATAGGTGTCACCAGTGTGTGCATTTATATTTGTTTAAATATATTGTGCAAGAATGTGGTGGTGGGGCTCAGAAAAGTTTTTGGGAAGTATTTTAAGTGCTTTGGTGTAACAACTTTTTTACGCTTTTTTACTAAACTTTTTTTCGTCACATAGGGGACAAAAAGTGTGGCCCATGTGCCAAATTCCAGTGTTTTTTTGGGAGGCACGGGTGCAATGTAGAGCCCCGCTGCCTGCAGTCTGTCAAAATCTATGACAGGATGAAATGCATGGCGGATTGACTCAGCTAGATGCCGCTCCAAGCTGTACTCACATTAAGGCTGGGTTCACATACACTATAATAAAACAGTATTGGGACGCCTGCCTTCACACACACATGAACTTTAATGGCATCCCAGTCTTAGTCCGTAGGGTTCAATATTGAATTGGCCCTCCCTTTGCAGCTATAACAGCTTCAACTCTTCTGGGAAGGCTGTCCACAAGGTATAGGAGTGTGTCTATGGGAATGTTTGACCATTCTTCCAGAAGCGCATTTGTGAGGTCAGGCACTGATGTTGGATGAGAAGGCCTGACTCACAGTCTCTGTTCTATTCATCTCGAAGGTATTCTATTGGGTTGTCTTGTCTTTATGGCCTCACAAAGCAAGGCCATCCCCAAACTGTTCGTGTTGGAACAGGAAGGGGCCATCTCCAAACTGTTCCCACAAAGATGGGATCATAAAATTGTCCAAAAATGTTTTGGTATGCTGACGCCTTAAGAGTTCCCTTCACTGGAACTAAGGGGCCAAACCCAACCCCTGAAAAACAACCCCACACCATAATCCCCCCTCCACCAAATGATTTGGACCAGTGCACAAAGCAAGGTCCATAAAGACATGGACGAGTGAGTTTGGGGTGGAGGAATTTGACTGGCCTGCACAGAGTCCTGACCTCAACCCGATAGATCACCTTTGGGATGAATTAGAATGGAGACTGCGAGCCAGGCCTTCTTGTCCAACATCAGTGCCTGACCTCACAAATGCACTTCTGGAAGAATGGTCCAACATTCCCATAGACACACTCCTAAACCTTGTGGACAGCCTTCCCAGAAGAGTTGAAGCTGTTATAGCTGCAAAGGGTGGGCCAACTCAATATTGAACCCTATGGACTAATGCCCCGTACACACGGTCGGACATTGATCGGACATTCCGACAACAAAATCCTAGGATTTTTTCTGACGGATGTTGGCTCAAACTTGTCTTGCATACACACGGTCACACAAAGTTGTCGGAAAATCCGATCATTCTGAACGCGGTGACGTAAAACACGTACGTCGGGACTATAAACGGGGCAGTAGCCAAAAGCTTTCCTCTCTTTATTTATTCTGAGCATGCGTGGCACTTTGTCCGTCGGATTTGTCTACACACGATCGGAAATTCCGACAACGGATTTTGTTGTCAGAAAATTTTATATCCTGCTCTCAAACTTTGTGTGTCGAAAATCTGATGGAAAATGTCCGATGGAGCCTACACACGGTCGGAATTTCTGACAACACGCTCCGATCGGACATTTTCCATCGGAAAATCCGACCGTATGTACGGGGCATAAGACTGTCATTAAAGTTCATGTGAGTGTAAAGGCAGGCGTCCCAATACTTTCGGTAATATAGTGTATATGCGAATTGGATGCATTTTAAACCGCATCCAATTTTCATGACATGTGAATGTGACCGGCTCTCAATGGAGCCTGTTCACACATGTGCAGGACGGCCGTATGAATTCAGGCAAAACGTCCGGCGACTGCGTACTTCAGGTTTTGACAGGCTGCTGGCAGTGAATGGTGCAGATGTGTCTCCCGGGGGCCCAAAAAACACCAGAATTTGATGCATACAGGCCAAACTACCTCTGTGCATCAAAGAGCTCCACTTGCCCTGCTAGTTTCGCTAGTTCCAGCTAGAACAGAAAGTCACGCTGAGGGTGGTAACGAGCTCTGAGATGACAGCATAAACAAATGTCTGGATTGGGAGCGAGTTTGCTGCCGAGGATCAGGTTCCCACGCACGCATTGATCAGTTTCGCATAAGGAAATGTAAAAGGATTAGCTGGTGGCGCAGTGACTTTGGCGCCAGTATCTTCTGATCCCAGCTCGCAGCCTTTCTGTGATTAATGGCTTCTGTTATCTTTTCTTCCTTCATTCAGGAAAAACTCTTCGCACTTCTCCCAGCCCCCTTATTGGCTGCCTTCTCACTGATTTGAAAAACAAATTCATTCTTGAGGATAAATTATCCACCATCTTTGCAGATCTGTGTGTGAGCGTCATGCAGACCTTACACAGAATACGCTTTATTAAAGCAAATGTCGAGCCAGCACATCAATGTTCACATACTGTATGTGTAGATCAGCCTTTCTCAACCTTTTCAACACAGAGGAAACCCTTGAAATAGTTCTCCGGTCTCAGGGAACACCTGCTAAAAATTAGACATCTACAACTCTGTATTTGCAGACGATACTAAGCTAAGCAGGGCAATAACTTCTCCGCAGGATGTGGAAACCTTGCCAAAAGATCTGAACAAATTAATGGGATGGGCGACTACATGGCAGATGAGGTTCAATGTAGAAAAATGTAAAATAATGCATTTGGGTGGCAAAAATATGAATGCAATCTATACACTGGGAGGAGAACCTCTGAGGGAATCTAAGATGGAAAAGGACCTGGGGGTCCTAGTAGATGATAGGCTCAGTAATGGCATGCAATGCCAAGATGCGGCTAACAAAGCAAACAGAATATTGGCATGCATTAAAAAGGGGGATCAACTCCAGAGATAAAACGATAATTCTCCCGCTCTACAAGACTCTGGTCCGGCCGCACCTAGAGTATGCTGTCCAGTTCTGGGCACCAGTCCTCAGGAAGGATGTACTGGAAATGGAGCGAGTACAAAGAAGGGCAACAAAGCTCATAAAGGGTCTGGAGGATATTAGTTATGAGGAAAGGTTGCGAGCACTGAACTTATTCTCTCTGGAGAAGAGACGCTTGAGAGGGGATATGATTTCAATATACAAATACCGTACTGGTGACCCCACAATAGGGATAAAACTTTTTCGCAGAAGAGAGTTTAACAAGACTCGTGGCCACTCATTAAAATTAGAAGAAAAGAGGTTTAACCTTAAACTACGTAGAGGGTTCTTTACTGTAAGAGCGGCAAGGATGTGGAATTCCCTTCCACAGGCGGTGGTCTCAGCGGGGAACATCGATAGTTTCAAGAAACTATTAGATAAGCACCTAAATGAACGCAACATACAGAGATATACAATGTAATATTGACACATAATAACACATAGGTTGGACTTGATGGACTTGTGTCTTTTTTCAACCTCGCCTGCTATGTAACTATGTAACAACTCATGATACATTAGTGTGATGGTCAGTGGGAAGAATGGTCCTTACACTTGTGGTCATTGAGAAGAGTTACCTCCTTACAGATAGTTAAAAAGATCAATGGTGTCAGTGGGAACTTATCTGAGAGGCAGAAATTGCCCAATGCTGAAGGAACCCCGAGCAACCTCTGGAGGAACCCTAGGGATCCATGGAACCCTGGTTGAGAATCACTGGTGTAGATGTAGCATGGCATAATATCAAGTGTGATGCTTATGAATATAAATGGGTAAAATTACCTTTCTGATTAGAGTTTTTTTATAGTCTGTTGACCTCTTGCTGGCTTCCCTCAGCTGTGCTGGCTGGGGCACTGGGTGGCAAGGCTCCTGAGGAGCGCATTATTTCAGGTGATGTCACTTACCGCTACCACAGTCTAACTGCATAGGTACATAGTTGGTAAGCTTGAATAAAGACAATAGTCCATCCAGTGTGGGTGAGTACTCGTGTAAATAATCATTTCCCATATCCCTGTATATTGTGTTCGCTAAGATGCACATCCACGAGCAGTGGCGTTGTTAGGTGGGTGCGGGGGGTGCGGGCCGCACCCGGGTGACACCCGCCAGAGGGGTGACACCCGTAGGTAGCGGCACGCACTGCTAACACTGCCCGCTCAGGTCTTGCGCTGTGTCCCTCAGCGCAGCGGACTGAAGCCGCCTCCCCCTCCTCTCTGTTTACATCCACACAAGAGGAGGAGGAGCCCGAGGGACACACACGGCTGTGTGCATCTGTCCGCGCTGTTCTGAGGTCTGTAAACTTTATGTATGTGTGGGTGCAGGGGGTGTCTATGATAATGGGGGCTCTGCACTGAGGGGGGTGTCTATACTAAGGGGGGCTCTGCACTGAGGGGGGGTGTCTATACTAATGGGGGCTCTGCACTGAGGGGGGGTGTCTATACTAAGGGGGGCTCTGCACTGAGGGGGGGTGTCTATACTAATGGGGGGCTCTGCACTGAGGGGGGTGTCTATACTAATGGGGGTTCTGCACTGAGGGGGGGTGTCTATACTAAGGGGGGCTCTGCACTGAGGGGGGTGTCTATACTAATGAGGGGCTCTGCACTGAGGGGAGGGTGTCTATACTAATGGGGGCTCTGCACTGAGGGGGATGTCTATACTAATGGGGGGGCTCTGCACTGAGGGTGGATTCTATACTAATGGGGGGCTCTGCACTGAGGGGGATGTCTATACTAATGGGGGGCTCTGCACTGAGGGGGGATTCTATACTAATGGGGGGCTCTGCACTGAGGGGGTGTCTATACTAATGGGGGCTCTGCACTGAGGGGGTGTCTATACTAATGGGGGGCTCTGCACTGAGGGGGGATTCTATACTAATGGGGGCTCTGCACTGAGGGGGGATTCTATACTAATGGGGGGCTCTGCACTGAGGGGGGATTCTATACTAATGGGGGCTCTGCACTGAGGGGGGATTCTATACTAATGGGGGCTCTGCACTGAGGGGGGTGTCTATACTAATGGGGGCTCTGCACTGAGGGGGGGATTCTATACTAATGGGGGGCTCTGCACTAAGGGGGATTCTATACTAATGGGTGGCTCTGCACTGAGGGGGGATTCTATACTAATGGGGGCTCTGCACTGAGGGGGGATTCTATACTAATGGGGGGCTCTGCACTGAGGGGGGATTCTATACTAATGGGGGCTCTGCACTGAGGGGGGTGTCTATACTAATGGGGGCTGTCTATACTAATGGGGGGCTCTGCACTGAGGGGGGATTCTATACTAATGGGGGGCTCTGCACTGAGGGGGGTGTCTATACTAATGGGGGATGTCTATACTAATGGGGGGCTCTGCACTGAGGGGGGATTCTATACTAATGGGGGGCTCTGCACTGAGGGTGGATTCTATACTAATGGGGGCTCTGCACTGAGGGGGTGTCTATACTAATGGGGGCTCTGCACTGAGGGGGGTGTCTATACTAATGGGGGCTCTGCACTGAGGGGGGTGTCTATACTAATGGGGGGCTTTGCACTGAGGGGAGATTCTATACTAATGGGGGATTCTATACTAATGGGGGGCTCTGCACTGAGGGGGTGTCTATACTAATGGGGGCTCTGTACTGAGGGGGGATTCTATACTAATGGGGGGCTCTGCACTGAGGGGGATGTCTATACTAATGGGGGGCTCTGCACTGAGGGGGGATTCTATACTAATGGGGGGCTCTGCACTGATGGGGTGTCAATACTAACGGGGGCTCTGCACTGACGGGGATGTCTATACTAATGGGGGGGCTCTGCACTGAGGGGGGATTCTATACTAATGGGGGCTCTGCACTGAGGGGGGATTCTATACTAATGGGGGGCTCTGCACTAAGGGGGGATTCTATAATAATGGGGGGCTCTGCACTGATGGGGTGTCAATACTAACGGGGGCTCTGCACTGACGGGGATGTCTATACTAATGGGGGGGCTCTGCACTGAGGGGGGATTCTATACTAATGGGGGCTCTGCACTGAGGGGGGATTCTATACTAATGGGGGGCTCTGCACTAAGGGGGGATTCTATAATAATGGGGGCTCTGCACTGAGGGTGTGTCTATACTAATGGGGGCTCTGCACTGAGGGGGGTTGTCTATACTAATGGGGGCTCTGCACTGAGGGGGGGTGTCTATACTAATGGGGGCTCTGCACTGAGGGGGGGTGTCTATACTAATGGGGGCTCTGCACTGAGGGGGGGTGTCTATACTAATGGGGGCTCTGCACTGAGGGGGGGTGTCTATACTAATGGGGGCTCTGCCCTGAGGGGGGATTCTATACTGATGGGGGGGCTCTGCACTGAGGGGGGATTCTGTACTAATGGGGGCTCTGCACTGAGGGGGGATTCTATACTAATGGGGGCTCTGCACTGAGGGGGGATTCTATACTAATGGGCAGGGGTCTACACTGAGAGGGGGATTCCATACTGATGGGGGTCAGCACTGAGGGGGGGAGTATGTACTGATGGGGGGGTCTTCACTGAGGTGGGAGGTTGATACTGATGGAGGGGGGTCTGCAGACTCTGCACTGAGGGAGGGTGTCTGAACTGATGGGGGGTCTGCAATAAGGGAGGGGAGTCTGTACTGAGGGAGGGGGTCAGTACTTAGTGGGGGGTCTATACTGAGGAAAGGGGGTCTGCACTGAGCGGGGGTCTATATTGATGGAAGGGGGTCTGTACTGAGGGAGGGGGGCTATATTGATGGAGTGGGGTCTGTAGTTAGTGGGGGGGGGGTCTGTACTGAGGTAGTTGGAGGAGGAGGGGGTGACACCAATTTTTTCGGCACCGGGTGACACCAACCCTAGTGACGCCACTGTCCACGAGTCTTTTAAAACTATCAATACTTCCTGCTGACACCACCAATTGTGGAAGAGAGTTCCACATCCGTACCGCCCTCGCAGTGAAAAAAACCCTATGCAACGTAAGGTTAAACCGCTTCTCATTGTGTGGCCCTGTCTTCTTATGCCCCGTACACACGGTCAGATTTTCCAACGGAAAATGTTCGATGGGAGCTTGTTGTCATAAATTCCGACGTGTGTAGGCTCCATCGGACATTTTCCATTGGAATATCCGTCACACAAAATTTGAGATCTGGATCTCAAATTTTGCGACAACAAAATTGGTTGTCGGAAATTCCGATCGTGTGTACACAATTCCGACGCACAAAGTTCCACGCATGCTCGGAATCAAGCAGAAGAGCCGCACTGGCTATTGAACTTCATTTTTCTCGGCTTGTTGTACGTGTTGTACGTCACCGCGTTCTTGACGTTCGGAATTTCCGACAACATTTGTGCAACCATGTGTATGCAAGACAAGTTTGAGCCAACATCCGTCGGAAAAAAATCCATGGATTTTGTTGTCGGAATGTCCGATCGTGTGTACGGGGCATAACACTCCCTGAGACTGAATCGTAGAAAAAGAACGGCAATGATATTAGTGAGATCAAAGATTCTGCACACCCCGAACAAATATGAAATGGAAAGGTTTTCCCATGGGGTTTTATTACCAGCAAAAAAATTAATTCAAAACAATTATTTTCTCTTCCTTAGAAAAATTGAATTTTTTTATTGAGTAAAAATACAAAGAAAGGCATAGCATGATATAAAAATATATATGTGGTCATACTATGCTCCCCAACCCCATTGGGGAGCATAGTATATATATATATGACCATATATATGACCACATATATATTTTTATATCGTGCTATGCCTTTCTATGTGTACTCACGGCTGTATTACCATGTACATGTTTTAGCTTCATGTCCAGAGCTCATGTTTTAATACATCAATGTCTTTTTTTGTATTTTTACTCAATAAAAATTTATATTTTTCTAAGGAAGAGAGAATAATTGTTTTGAATTAATTTTTTGCTGGCAATAAAACCCCATGGGGAAACCTTTCCATTTCATGAGACTGAATCGTTTCCTTCCCACACAGAGATCACCATTAAGATATTTGAATATCGGTATCATATCTCCTCTCAAGCGTCTCTTCACCAGAGAGAATAAATTTAGCGCTTGTAGTTGTTCCTCATAATTGAGGTCCTAACGTCCCCTTATTCATTTTATTGCCCTTCTCTGAACTCTCTCCAGTTCCAGCACATCTTTTCTGAGGATTGGTGACCAGAACTGGACTCCAGATGTGGCCGAACCAGAGTTTTATAAAGTGGCAGAATTATCGATTTATCTCTGGTGTAAATCCCCTTTTTAATGCATGCTAATATTCTGCTGGCTTTGCTTGCTGCAGCTTGGCATTACATATGGGAGTGGCGGGGAGAATGCTGCGCTAAATAAATGAAGAAAAAAAAAGCTGCTAACACTAATGCCCCGTACACACGGTCGAACTTTGTTCGGACATTCCGACAACAAAATCCTAGGATTTTTTCCGACGGATGTTGGCTCAAACTTGTCTTGCATACACACGGTCACACAAAATTGTCGGAAAATCCGATCGTTCTGAACGCGGTGACGTAAAACACGTACGTCGGGACTATAAACGGGGCAGTGGCCAATAGCTTTCATCTCTTTATTTATTCTGAGCATGCGTGGCACTTTGTCCGTCGGATTTGTGTACACACGATCGGAATTTCCGACAACGGATTTTGTTGTCGGAAAATATTATATCCTGCTCTCAAACTTTGTGTGTCGGAAAATGGAAAATGTGTGATGGAGCCTACACATGGTCGGAATTTCCGACAACAAGGTCCTATCACACATTTTCCATCGGAAAATCCGACCGTGTGTACGGGGCATAAGGCCCCATTCACACCTGAGCGTAGCGTTTTTAGGCAGAAAGTCGCTCGATTTCCCCGCAATTTTGCTGCATTTTTACGGCGATTTTGTACAGGTCAAAAGGTCACTAATGTAAAAAGCAGAAAAACGCCCAAATCTACCTAAAAAAAAAAAGTTCCAGAACTTGTTTGAGCTTCAGGCGTTTTGGAGCTTCTGGCTTCAGGCGTTTTAGAGTGGAGATGTGAACCATCTCCATAGAGAATAATTGATTTTTTCCCCTCCAGCGTTTTGTAGCTTCAGGCTTCAAGCTACAAAACGCTCAGATGTGAATGGGGCCTAAAACAAAGTCCTAGCCGAATGTGAAAAACAAAGTGTAGCGCTAAACATGAAACAATATTATAACAGTGAATTACTGAAATTATTGGGGTATACAACATATATACATGTGATGAAAACATAGGTCCGATGTTCACATATAAAAAAGGGCAAATCTGTGAAAAAGAAATTCAAAAATACATCAAATACATGAGTTTCCTGAAAAAAGTGTGTCCATCAAAATAAGTGAACAGGTGAATCCTCTATCAAGGCTGGGGGTGTTGCAACAAAGTGAATGTAGCTGTGAGACAAGAAGCTCCTCTGTTATGAAGATGTGAATGGGTACTCTTACCAGACAAGTTGGACTCGCTTGCCAGCAGCAGTGAATCAATCAGGCTTGTATAGGCCGAACGCCTCGAAATCCAAAGGTATGCCGGCTTTGGTGTAGCAGAAACCTGGAAGATGGTCGCTCCAGAGGAGGTAGGTCCACTTGTCAGCAATATGTATTCAGAAAAGGACCCAGGGCTCGGCTATTTCTCCAGGCAAGAATGTGACCGCCACCCAATGGAAAGGTAATCTGGAGACCGGTGGTGAATGGGAGGAATAAACTCGATCAAACCGAAATGAGAAAAAAATGGGAAGGCTCCATATGGTGCAGGTCAAAAAATGAGGAGATTTATTTTTAGAAGTACAAAACATCAATGATAGATGTGTACAAAAAAATAAATTTTCTTTGTGATCACAACATAAAAGATGTAAAAAGCAATGTGGGAAGCAAGTAACGCAAGCCCGTTATATAGCTCAGTATGTCTTCTACTAGGACAACCCAGATCCTCCTCCATCCATGAATCCCCCAGAGGTTTCCCCCCCTAGTGAGTAACTTACGTTTATATTTTTACTTTACATTTTTTCAAAGTTAAACCTCACTTGCCATCTAATTGCCCACTCCATTCATTTATATAGGTCCTCTTGTAAGGTTTCTATATCCTGCTGTGTTGTTATTGCCCTACTCATTTTTATGTTGTCAGCAAACACTGAGATTGAGCTATTTATCCCATTCTCTATATCCTTTATAAATAAATTTAACACAGTTGGTTCCAGGACAGAGCCTTGGGGTACCCCACTTACCACTCTAGACCATTATGAGTATACGCTATTTATCACCACCCTTTGGACATGCCCCCTTGGCCTTTTTAGTATCCAAGAACAAACCCTATGGTCCATACCTACAGACCTCAGGTTTGTAGATTAAGCGTTTGTGGGGGACTGTATCAAATGCTTTTGCAAAATCCAGACACACAACATCCACAGGCCTACCTTTGTCCGGGTGACTGCTCACTTCCTCGTAGAAGGTTAGCAGGTTGACTTCCTTCCTTCTATCAGTAAACGCACCATGTGTCTGCATGCCAGCTCGAAGCCAAGCATAAGGAGTACACCTGGCCAGGTGACAATAGCACCACTGTGTTGTAGGGCAATGGGTAAGTGTCACTCTAAAAAAAGTTGAAACTCTGAAATGGTATTTTTTTGGTAATTTTTTTTTTAATAAAAAAAAGATAAAAATTATAAAGATGTTAGGGTTACAGTGTGCATGTTCGGGAATATATACGCATTTGGTTTAAGTTTGAATTCTTTTTAAAGTTGAGCTCTGGGTTAGAACAAAAAATACTCTTGAACTGGGGTCCCCTCCATACTGCAGAAGGTACATGATCGCTATTCATAAAAACGGATAAGCATCATTTAGAGCAAGGTCCATATAGGGGAGTTGGAAAAACATTGTTCAGGCTGATAGTGACTCCACATTTACATAGAATACAGCATCCAAAAGTAAGATCCCATCAGTAACTCGGTGTCATCCAAATGTGGTAAAGTTCAGTAGCTAAATGGTTAGTGCAGCATGAATACACCAACGTGTTTTGGCCGCCAGGCCTTAGTCATAGCATACTGTAGCTGAAACGATGAGGGTCATATCCAAGTGGCAAAGGGATGGACTGAAGGTTAAGAGGAAGGACAGTGGAAATGGACCTTAACATTATACTCCTTTTCATGATGATACTTTACGTATCATCATGAAAACTACAAGTCAATGGCATAACAGCAACATACATTGACTGCAAGCCCCATAGACTTGGTCTGGTATTATGTTTCAGCACCAAGGACAGCAACTACTGTGTGATAGGAAAAGCTGCAAAAGACACCATCTCTGTATGTTTATTGTAAAAGATAAGAGCTAGTGTATAGAGTGTATCAGCCAGCTGTAATGTAGATCTAGCCCCAGACTGAATGACATTTAGTTTGCTATAGAGCAGTGTGCCATAAACAATTGCCATTCTTTTTTCCTAAAATACTGTTTTTAATGTTATTTCCTCCTTTTTTGGACCTGGTTCTAGTGATTTCCCCCAGGCTGTGGGAGTTAAAGCGTTAATCAACCCAAAAGCAAACATTGTTCAAAAGAACAAGCTCTCCTGCAGATCTGTCAAGTTGCACAGATGAGACAAGCCATTCAACACTGACAGGGGTGCTTACAATGATTAGCTTTTATTTAATTATGTAAAATCTTTATCCCAAAAAGGAAAAACTGCTGTTTTCTGTAACTGATTATAAAATATTAGCTGGAGTTTGGCTTCAATGTGTTAGTCAGGGGCGGCCCGTCTATTAAGGGCACCCCCCCATTCATGTGTCCAGCCCCCATGCAGGACGCTGGATGCAGGAATTCCAATGGGAGGGGGGTGGGGTTTTGAAGCACCTGATTAGAGCCAGAGACTCTAATAGGCTTCAAAATAGGGTGGGCTTGGGGCGCAAGCACCGCGAACCAAGCCCCCCCAGATGTGTTAAAATAGCTAATGAATATTCGCTATTGTAACACTGATCCTCTTCCCGGCCAGTCAGGAAGTGGGTCTTGAGACCCATCACCCGATTGGCTGAAAGGACAGGCGATCCTATTGGACACCTAGGAGGAGGGGAGGAGACGCACGGAGAAAGCCGATGTGATGGAGAGGACACAGGATGCCCGCTGCCCGCCAATTAAATGGGGTAAGTCCTCTACCAACCAGCAGACAGCGTGCGAGCGGGGGGGGGGAGGTGCCACCCCCCCTCAAAAAAAGTGTTTCTCAATCTGCAAGTTCATCTAACACTCCCCTCCTCCCTGACTGGCAATGCTGCTGTCCAAAGGTGTCCCCTGTGGTCATTCATCCAGAGTGGGGTACTCTAATACAGGAGGTGTGTTATTGGCCAGATGATAAGGTAAAAACAGGGGGAAAAATAATAAAAAAAATGAATTCAGCCACCACATAAATGATTGGTAAGCTGTAATATATAATATTTTTGGGTTTGAGTGTTTTAGCGCTTTAACAGCTTTGGATCTCCATGCTCAGCTGCACTAAAGATAATTTGACAGGGACACACCCCCTTCTGTGCTCTCCTCCAATGAGAAAAGTTCTTTCACTGAATACACTGCCTGTAATTGGTCCTGTGAATGGGTTAGAGTCTGATCAGGCACAGGATTCTCTCCCCCATTTAAAGATCCTATCACAGTCAGTGTAATCCATGGACAAACTTTTCTCATTGGAGGAGAGGGCAGGAGGGGGCGTGTCCCTGTCAAATTATCTTTAGCCTGGAGATCCAATGCTGTTAAAGCAGTAATACACCTAAAACCAAAAAGTTCACTGATTACACTGATATACAATCTGTGAACGGGGGAGATTCTGATCAGTCACAAGATTTTCTCCCCCATTCACGGATCCTATTACAGTCAATGTAATCAGTGGAAGAACGTTTCTTGTTGGAGGAGAGGGCAGCAGGGGGCATGTCCCTGTCAAATTATCTTTAGTGCAGCTGAGCCTGCATACAGGAATCTGTTAACCCCCATCGTTTCAGAAGGTCATCACCAGGAAGAGGACAGGGCAGCCCCAGCAGTGAAGATTTCTACAGAATCCAGCTGCCTGCACATCGTAGGACATACTTCAGTATAGGTAAGTTAGGTAACTAAAGCTATAGAGACAATTATATTTTTTTAGCTAAACTTCAGCTTTTACCTGGAACAAGCATGCAACCAGAAAAGCCGAAAAAAATAACTCATCACTCCCTTGCCTCTTGCTTGTTCCAGGTCATTGACTCAGAAGTAGCAAAGCCGGGATGATGGCCCTGAAATCTATATCTTTAAAAATCAAATCAGCAATGACAGCTCCCTTGTTTCCAACCATATGTGTTTCCTTAAAGCTCTTGCACCATGATATAACAGTGAGTACATGGTCCACACTATAAAAAATAAAGCCTCTATAGAAAATATATATAATGTTCAGGCTATTCTCCTGTTCCCCAACCCACAAGATTCTATTAAATTGTCTAGATGTGATGGATGAATGGCCCCTATATCATTATAATAGACAAAAGTACCCCTGATACACCTGCCCCATGCTGTGTTGCATTGATTAAACACTAGTAAATTGTAGCTGACTGTCATTTTCTCACATCAGAGTACTTAGCCAGAGGTCTATCCCACCACGCTCTGCTGGTCACATTACATGCTAACATCCATATAATATTGCCCTTCTGACAACAATCCCTCTTTGAAAATGACTAATTGTTTTCTTTTATCCATGTATGCCTGGACTGATAGTGTTTCATATTTTTAATTAGGAACGGCTGCACTTTTCACAATTGGGGATGTCCTAAGGGCTTCATAAAAGGGACCATAATTACAGTAATTATCCATATTGAAAATGTTTTCAAAAGAGAAGGGGTTGACCTGACACCAGCTTTTGTGTGGTGGTCTATAACAATATTCAGTGATTTCAGAACATTATCACAAACTGCATTGATGATCTTGTATTAAAATACGAGGCTTTATGCTCAAGGCTCTCAGTACTCGGGGGGATATGATCACCATGTATAAATACATTAGGTGGTCCATATAGTGAACTTGGTGTAGAGTTATTCACTTTCAGACTATTACAGAGGACAAGGGGGCACTCTTTACGTCTGGAGGAAAAGAGATTTAGCCTTCACATACTGAAAGGCGTCTTCACAGTAAGAGCTGTGAAAATGTGGAATTAACTCCCTCAGGAACTAGTTCTGGCCAGCTCTGTAGATCCTTTTTAAAAAGAGCTGGATACGCTCCCAAACGCAAAAAAAAGATAAAATAACTGCATATTAAAGCAAAGCTCAAAGCTCCACGCAAAAAGGGAAGCTCTAGGGCCTCCTCCCGCGCCCCTGTTTGTAAAATGATACTTTTGGGGGGTGGGATCTGGTTTTGACAGGTACCCGCTCCAACCGCCTAGGCGATCGGAAGCAGAAGTTCTCCCTCCCCCCCCCCAGCACAGAGGGCACCCGGCTTTAAAGGCGCAAGCTGTCACAGCCGAGTGCCCACAATTAAGATCCTTGGGAGAGACAACAGGAGGGGAAAACCGCTCGGGTGAGCACATTGCTGGATCCTGGGACAGGTGAGTGGCTGTTTATTAAAAATCAGCAGCTACAGTTTTTGTAGCTGTTGACTTTTCATTTTTACACAAAAGACTGGAGCTCTTCTTTAATAGTTATAATTAATAATAACAACAGAGATTGTTGATCCAGGGAACATCTGATTGCCTTCTGGGGATCAGAAAGGATTTTTTTTTTCCCCTGCTGTTAAGTTTATTACCAGTGAAACAAAACCTTATCCAAACACCTGCAAACCGAATACACAGCAAACATGAAGATATCAGTGAACCATAATCAAATGATAAAATACCTAACTAGCAAACCAACAAGTGACAGAACACCTAACTAGAAACTAACTATAATACAATACATATACAGAAGGCAGGGTAAGACTGAAGAGGTGTAGTCAGTAACAGAGCCATGCATGGAGGATCAGTCAGTGTACACGGGAGCAGGCTCAAGCAGGCAGGAGAAGGATCAGGAACAGAGTAACAGGTCACGAGGAGCACAGAGCAAAGGGGCATACAGGATGAACAATGAGGCAAGATGGAGTAGCAGAGGAGGGACTAAATACCCTCCCAGAAGCCAGCATCAGGTGATGACTAATTGCCAGGAACTGCTTGGAGACACCCGCTGGTGGGCACCAGAACTACAATCTACAGGTCTGGGAACCACAGTGCCAGCAGAAGGTGATTCAATTCCTGACATCAAGAAGGGAATGCATGATAATTTGCTCTTGATAAGCAGGAAAAACTATTTTAGTGAAGTGACAACATAGGTTGTTGGCTCCACTCATTTATGCAAAGCTACACTGCATTTTGGATACCATAACCCGAAGTACCATGGAGGGCAATTAACACTGATGCAGACAGAATCTAGAGCAGCTGTGCATGGCAGCCAATCAGCTTCTATGTTCAGCTTGTTTAGTTGAAGTGTTACTAAACCCACAACAGTAAAATCAGTCTGGATATGCAGTAAAGCATGCTTGTTATACTCTCTGTGGAACCTAAAGGGTTAATCCTCTGCATTGTGTAAAAAGGCTGTTTGATCATGTATGCACAGATCGTTCCCTTCTTGCACTGTCTCCAAAACATGTCCGGATAAGACAGAGTTACTGGAGTCAGGCTGCACATGCTCAGTTTGGTGTTTATTGCCAGAGAGTATTTTTTTTTCTTGGGAGAGTGCATGTGATCTGCACAGGGCCATTCAAAACTGTCCAGACAGAGGGTCAGGGGTCTGCATCCTGATAGGACAGCCAGTGCAGTATGAAAACTCCTCCTACAAGCTTTAACCAGGCTCTGATAGAAGTCACAAGACTGCTATATACTGCAGATGAGAAAAGTTATTTATCTGTTTATATTTACTAAAAATAATTGCATTTTCATGTTCTGTGTACTGTGGGAGACCAGATATGGTGTATGCAGGGTCCTGGGTTTAGTAGCACTTAAAGCCTGGAGATTGAAGTTGATTAGTTACCATGCACAGCAGTTCCAGATTCTAGCTACTTCCGTTTTAATAAATTCCCCTCAAAGTATTTTATTCAGAAATTGAATGGAAAGGTGGGTGAGCTAAGGGAAGAGTAATATTTCATGCTGAGGAGGGGGGCATTAGGAGTGATCATTTGATTTGCCCTAAATGATCAAAGCACAACTTTGTTTTAAAGCGTATGTTGGGTAACAAAAACAAAAACAAATGCAGTACATCTTTTCAATTCATGCACAAGTGTCTGTTTAAAATACCTGTCAAACCAGCAGTCAGCTCTGGAGTTGTTGGCTGACAATGCTGTCTCTGATTGAAATCCCAAGCAGTATTGTCAGCCATGCCTGGGTTCTATCCTGCTGGAATACGGAATTCCGCCTATCCCTGACTCACTGTCCTTCTGCATTTAATTGAATAAAAGAACAAAAAACTAGGGACTTTCTAGAATCAAAGTAATTGGGGGTAGAGGAACTACTGCAGCCAGCATATAGCATTAACCATAACTATTTAGATGTACACAAGTATGGAAATACTGTAACACAAACTTTATATAATGAAATATTAATATTAGTTTATACATCCAGTGTACAAACAGGTATTATGAGCAAAGGGCCCAACAAGAGTCCTGGTGGAATTGTGCACATATACCCAAGTTATATAGTGTTATTAATAAAGATACCTCCAGATGAATGTTACAGCAAAATGCAGTTGCAGGGGCCCCTGAAGATGATTGCGATGCGGCATTCGGCGATGCAGCATTCATCTTGGTATCAGAAACCTGAAGACAAGATGAGCGGTGATGGGAGATCCTCCAAATGTTGTCCATCAAGACTGGAACGCAACTTCTAACATGCAGAATCCGTGGTATGATACTGGAACTTGGAGTCAACCTATCTACTTTGTGTCTCAGTCCCTAGTAGTGTCTAATCTGCTATGCAACCAAACCTCTATCTTCCAATGGACCACTGAATGCCTAACGTGGCTGTAACCAATGCTGATTATTGAGCCCTAAACTAAAATTAGCTATAGAATCCCAGACCATATGAGTAAGGTTTAACTAAAATAACAGGAGCTGGGTTTAAACCCTGTTGCAATAGACAGGTTTACCTACTAACATGCAAGGTGACCACTACACATGCACACCATACCAGACTCAGTTATCTGGTATAGTGCGATAACAAAAAGGGAATAGATATACTGTCACCAGCATATATATATGTAGGAAGGCCAGTATGGTGGCCTGAATTTATGGGAGGAGCCCGGGGGGTATTTAAGCAGCCCGCTCACCTGTGGTGCTTGTCGGTTTCCTATGCGCGATATACGTCACTACGCCGACTATTCGAATACCAGCGTCCGCAAGTTCTTGTCTCGCAAGTTCCCGCATTCGCAATTTCCGTGCTCGAGAGTTTCGAAGTCCGTGTTTACCGATTCGTAGTTCGTACCACGCGTCTGGCTTGGCTGTTGCAGGTAGGGTCCCGTCGGACTTTTTGTTTTCACGCATTATTAGATATCATGTCACTAAACCGTGATATCAAACTTACGAATCACTCGCAAATTTCACAAACGTAACCGCAATGTATATCACTCGTACTATCGTTATGTTACCATTTCGCGTTATCTGAGAAACCACCGCGACGCAGGCGTCGCATCATTTCAGGCATGTCTAAATTGTTAAACATGCGTCAGTAGACAGCCATAGCGATTCGCAATTCGCAAATCTTATCGAATCACGTCAGTTCGATACCAATCTTTTCTCATTTCTGAACATTTATAAATACATTTCTAAACATTTCAAACCATTTCAAATTATTTCTCATTTCAGTCACGTACCGCGCTCCGATTCAAATCCAGTCGCACCTAAAGATGCACCGATTCGCTCCGGAGTGCCCCAGTAGTTACGGCCTCATTTCAGTACATGCTCCAGAGTCACGTCATTATCAGTCGCTTTCGACTCATCGATTCGTACCTCTGTCATGGTTATCATTTCATTGCCACATACCATGCTCCGATACGAATTCAGTCGCATGGAAATGCACCGATTCGTCTCGGCGTGCCCCAGGTATTTGCCACATTTCAGTACATGCTCCAGAGTCCGATTCGCAGTGAGTCACTACAGCGGCATGACCGATTCGCGCCTCTGTCATGGCAACAAAATGTTACACCTGCACTTACCGCACTCCGCTTCGAATCCAGTCGCATCTTCCATGCACCGATTCATTACGGCGTGCCCCAGAGCTCGGCCTCATTTCTGAAACATGCTCCAGAGTCTGGATCGTAGCTAGTCGCAGATATCGGGCGACCGATCCGCATCTCTGTCATGGGAATCGCTACCATTCATTTCATTCCCACAGGACATCACCGTTTCGAAACCAGTCGCATCCGAGATGCACTGATTCGTCACGGAATGCCTCAGTTGTTTTGGCCGTATCCATACCTATACCAGAGCTCGGTTCGTTGCCAGTCGCAAAATGCGGCACAACCAATTCGAGCCTCGGTCAAGGTAAAACATTTCTCTCATTTCGGTTCATACTGTGCTCCGATTTGAATCCAGATGCATCAAACATGCACCGATTCGTCCCGGTGGGCACCAATGTTTTTTCAGTTGCCTCATTTCAGTACATGCTCCAGAGCCCGGTTCACGGTCGGCTCAGTCACGGCACGACCGAGCCGAACCTCTGTCATGGCAAGAAAGTTCACTCATTTCATAATCAAGGCAAACATTTCAAATCATTTCATTGTCACAAGATTGCAAGCACCATACAAGTCATTGCTTCAAGTTAGTCAGCAAACCCTTCACGAATTATCACCTTTCATTTTCCTCCAGGTCAGTCAAAGTTCAGTAGGTCCACCCTGCACCAGGTTGGACGATATCCCCCCAGGTAAAAAAAAAAATGGGAGAAAATAAGTCGGGTAAGTATGACTCAGGGAATCAAACCAAAAACTCGAAATTCATGTCACCCCCAATAGGTTACAGTCAACCAAAAAATACAAGCTCAAAGACAGCATATCCTCACCAGATCAACCATGTCTCAGGCCGGCAGCGAAGACTTCACGGCCCCTCTGTCACCTTCCCCGGTCTCAGAGAGCGGCAGCGTGCAGTCCCTCAGGGGATGGACTATCCCCAAACTGACGGCAGAGCTAAGACGCAGAGGCGTGCCCTTCCCCGCCACAGCGAGGAAAGGCGAGTTGTTCAAGCTCCTCTTCCCCCCACCAGCAGCAGGACCCAGTACCCAACAGGCATCCCTCCAGTCGATATCTTCAGCCATCTCACAACTACACACAATGGTGTCTTCCCTGTCTACCTCGGTCACAGACGTACAAACCAGGGTGGCACTCCTGGAGGCTCGACCGGCCGCGGCTATCCCCGACCCAACCGCAACCCAAACCTTAACACCCCTTCCTGCAGGTACCACAGTCTGGAGCCCCATTGTCTACCCCTCCCATTTGGTTCCAACCAGCATCAGGAAGGACATTTTGGACGGCAGGGACGTCAACCTGGCCTCTCTCCTTATTTCTGTGCACGATCTGGCAGAAAATAAGGCCTACACCTGGGGTGACATATCGGTGGCCCTTAAAGCCAAAGACCCCAGACTGAACCGGAAGTTATCTGTCCCAGAATTCACCTTGGCCTTTGGCATGCTGAGAGACGTCCTATGCTCAGCCGCCCCCAGCAGAAGGGAAGAGCTGGACTTGTACCTCCATACGGTAGTAGACCTGGGATACAAGTATGGAGGATTTTCTTTTTCCGACTACCACCGTTCCTTTTCTGCAAAGGCGGCAGCCAGACTCACACAGTTCCAAACGACAACAAATTGGAGTCTCATGGACACAGAGCTGTTCTGCCGCCATTTTGCCGGCTTACGCTCACCCCTGTGTGCGATTTGCCAGTCCTCCACCCACACTGCCACCTGGTGCGCCAATGCGACAATCAGACGTCCCTTCGAATTTCCCTCTACCTCCGGTGCACTTCAGGGTCAGTCGGTCCCTGAACAAACGCCTCAGGTGGACAAATTCGGACGCCCAGTCCGAACCGTGGGAGGGGCAGCCATCTGCAATAATTACAATTACGGGTCCTGCAACTTCAGTCAGTGCCGCCTACTCCACATTTGCACCTTATGCCAAAGAGCGCACCCAAGAAACTTGTGCGAAGTCAAACAACAGAAGAGGGCATGACTAAGCCGGATCAACGTCGTATGGCTAGGACTCTACCTCACCTCACATCCCACCCCCTCCCTGGCCACCTACCTTATTCAGGGGTTCACAGTAGGCTTTCACACCGGCCTCATTTCACTACCCCACAGTACTTACGAATGTGGGAATCTTCGTTCAGCAGCCATTGACGAACAAGCCATAGATCGGCTCTTACAAGCAGAAGTAGACCGAGAGTACGTTATAGGCCCCTTCACTCAGCCCCCTTTCAGCACTTGGAGAGTCAGCCCTATTGGGCTTGTCAAGGGCAAATTCACAAATAAATTACGTTTGGTGTACGACCTGTCTGTGCCTCATTATTCCCACATCCCCAGTCTCAATTCCCTGATCCCCTCCGAAGAATTCTCCCTAAAATATTCCTCCGTGGACATGGCCATACAAGCAGTCATCAAAGTAGGTACAGGTGCCTGGCTCTCCAAAGCCGACATCTCGGATGCCTTCAAGCTCCTGCCTATCCACCCATCCCTTTGGTGCTGGCATGGCATCAAGTGGAAGGAGGCATATTATTTTGCCACAAAACTGACGTTTGGTTCAAAGAGTAGTCCTTGGCTCTTCGACACATTCGCTCAGTCCCTCGCTTGGATACTGTTACACAAGGCTCAGTGCCAAGAAGTCATCCATTACCTGGACGACTTCCTACTAAAAGAACCGCCCAGCAAGCCCCCAGGAGACCTCAACAAACTCAGAGTGGTATTCGGAAATCTCAATGTTCCCATCGCCGAGCACAAAGTCGACGGCCCAGCACACAACATCACCTTTCTCGGGGTCAACTTAGACACCCGCACTATGCAAGCCAGTCTCCCCCTCGACAAACTAAACCGCATTAGGGCGGTCCTTCACAAATTCACCCACACCAAGGGGTGTACCAAAAAGCAGTTGCAATCTCTCCTGGGAATGCTTAATTTCGCTATGCGAATTATTCCACAAGGCCGCACCTTCGTGTCACGTCTGCTGAGATTCCTGTCAGAAACACAAGACCCCGATCAGATCCTAAATCTAGACTCCGCAGCAATAGCGGACCTATCTATGTGGGAGGAATTCCTGTCCGCCTGGAACGGCATATCCCTATTTATACCCATGGTTTCGGCCCTTTCACCCCAGGTGGTGACAGACGCTGCAGCTTCCACAGGTTTCGCTGCAATTTCTGGCCACCAATGGTTTTCAGGACCCTGGCCTCAACAGATACTGTTGATACCCGGCTTTATCCGAACATCTTCCCTCTTCAAA
Source organism: Lithobates septentrionalis (assembly GCA_037952835.1). Lineage (NCBI taxonomy): Eukaryota > Metazoa > Chordata > Amphibia > Anura > Ranidae > Lithobates > Lithobates septentrionalis. The sequence continues at coordinate 2,460,536 of JBBDGP010000373.1, forward strand.
CTCTATCCCATAGTGGCAGCTGCACAACTCTGGGGTCACCATTGGACAGGGCAAACCGTGGTCTTCACCACCGACAATCAGACCACGGCAGACATCATCAACAAAGGCAGGTCCAAGTCCCTAGCAGTCATGTCCTTCCTGCGCAGATTGGTACAACTGTCTTTACAGCATCAGTTTAACATACACTGTGCATTTATTCCAGGCAGATACAATTTAGCTGCTGACGCACTGTCACGTTTTAACTACACCTCCTTTTTCAAACAGGTTACCGGAGCCAAACCAGCGTCGGCCCCTATCCCTGTCTGGTCACAGCTGACCCTGGACTAGTTCAACATTTACAAGGAGCAACGCAGTTCATCAATCACTCGCTCTCTCATAACACACTCAAAGCCTACCAGACAGCTTGGAAGGCGTTCAATAAATTCCTCACGTCCTGCTGTAAAGGACCAACAGATGTCAAACAGTTACTGGCCTTCACTTCATACTGCCACACTCAGCTGGCCTTATCTTACAATACCATTCGGCTATACCTAGCCGGCATACAACATTTCTTGACTCTTGAAGACCCCACAAAATCTTCACTGTTCTCATCACACGCTATACGAGCCATCCTAAGGGGCATTCAGAAACAACAACCAGTGATCAGCACCAAGCGCTTACCCATTACGGGGCCCATCTTCAGGGATATGTCGACTATTCTGGCTACTTCGCCATTCGGTCTGCTCCCCAGCACGGTCCTACAAGCAGCCATATATTTGGCTTACTACGGGTTCTTGCGACCTGGCAAGTTCACCTATAACAACCCCACAGACCAAGTACTATGCAGACGGCACTTGCTTCGCTACCAAGACCATTTCATCCTTCACCTCGAGGTTTCTAAAACCCAGCAAACAGGCTCTGGAGTGGACATTCACCTCTACAAAACCAATAACAGCTGGTGTCCAGTCACCGTACTCAACCGTCTCCTGTCACTCCTGCCTGAACAACCGGACACCAGTCCCCTTCTACCATTCCCAGTTAAACCCTTAAGCGCCTGTCAGTTTGTGAAACACATAAGGATACTTCTCCGCAATCTTCACCTTAATCCCAGTCAGTACTCCGGACACTCCTTTCGTATCGGAGCAGCCTCCGCAGCATCCCGCCATGGGGTCCCAGACCACGTCATCAAAAGACTAGGCAGGTGGAAATCAGCCTGCTCCGCCCGGTATATCCCCAATCCTCAAGTAGAGATGGCACAGGCATTTTCCAAATTGGCTCAATGAATAACTGAAAACCAATAAAATATTATACCCCTACCTGAATGTTTTTGCCCCCTTATTTTGGCATACCGGCCATTAGACCAAGGCACACTTTCAGGTCCATTTCATATGGTAAGTCCACACTTCCAGGTCTACTCCCGATGGTAAGTCTTATCCTAAACTATAAATGTTACTTATGTCCATATCGGACATAGGGCTCCAACCATAAGTAGGAAGGCTAGTATGGTGGCCTGAATTTATGGGAGGAGCCCGGGGGGTATTTAAGCAGCCCGCTCACCTGTGGTGCTTGTCGGTTTCCTGTGCGCGATACCCACCCTCCCATCCCCATTTCACAGCATTTCTCAACTATTCATTTCTCTTTACAGAAAAATCATTTCTTAAACCAGGGTTTGTCCCCTTATTTTGGCATACCGGCCATTAGACCAAGGCACACTTTCAGGTCCATTTCATATGGTAAGTCCACACTTCCAGGTCTACTCCCGATGGTAAGTCTTATCTTAAACTATAAATGTACTATAAATGTTACTTATGTCCATATCGGACATAGGGCTCCAACCATAAATATATATATATATAGAGAGCAACAATAGTAAACTAATAAACATAGAAATGCTTCCTTCCTCTGGGGTTTCCAGCCCAGCCTCCCAAAGACAGGAAGTGCATATACATAATAATATATAACTCTGTGATATTAGTCATCTCAGTTATCCACAATTGCAGACAGTAGCAAGCAGCAGATCCCTTACAGTAGTGTTGGAGGTGATCTTCTCTCCTCTCAGTCTGCAAAATAGAAATTACCCCAATTATTGTTTACCTCAAATTACCCTAAACAGTGTTACTGCCTTGACTCTCGTTTTGGGGTATGTCTTCAGCAATAGCAACCTGCCCCTGCGGGAATTTTGCAAGCATGTTGATGACATACAGGCAGGGCCGGTACAAGGGGGGGGCGGAAGGGGCGGATGCCCTGGGCGGAACTATTTACTGGAGGAAAGGGGGCGCATGTGAAGTGATGGCTGTGTGCTTCTAAAATTGTCTGGATGCACCAGCCGCTAATACCTACACCTGTAAATATGTGCCGAGTGCGCTCCTGCACCCGGCACAAGCCTAGAACAGATCAGCGCTTCACTTATTTACTCACCTGTCAGGGGAGATACTCCCCCTGACAGGCACTTGGTATTCCCTGCCCAGCGTCACACACTGAGAGGCTGGCCGGAGGCGGGATGGGAGCAGTGGCGTGGCGTTGCTATGGGGATGGGGATGGGGGTGACCGCACCTGGGTAACGCCATAAAGAAAGCTGGCAGTTTTAGTGGGTTCTGTCAAGCCCCCCTCCCTCCACCCCCCATCAGTGAAGCTCTGATTGTGGCGGCGTGACAGGGGAGAGGCGAGCTGCGGGATGTCAGAATGTTTCCCCCACTCGCCCCCCTCCCCCCCTTTCTCCTGTCAGCAGTGCGGGAGGAGAGATAGCAGCTCTCTCATTAGGTTCGCCGCCCAGCTTCCTGCCGCTCTTTTCCCCATCCCATTGGCCACAACACAGGGCCAATCACAGCGACCCATTGCTCTCCACAGGGAAGAGACTACAGCTCCCAGCATGCACTCTGCTGGGGGAAAAAAAGAGAGAGAGCCCGGAACTCAGAAACAAGCTAGGGGAATGAGTGCTATACTGCTCCAAAAGACAGAAACAGAGAGAAAGGAGTGTACCTGGGGAAGCCAAACAGAGAGCCATGCTGCTAACCAGAGTGAGCCACACTGCCAGCCAGCGCCACCAGAGAGAGCCACGCTGCCAACCAGCGCCAGCAGAGAGAGCCACGCTGCCAACCATCGCCACCAGAGAGAGCCACGCTGCTAACCAGCGCCACCAGAGAGAGCCACGCTGCTAACCAGCGCCACCAGAGAGAGCCATGCTGCTAACCAGCGCCACCAGAGAGGGCCACGCTACCAACCAGCACCACAAGAGAGAGCCACGCTGCCAACCAGCGCCACCAGAGAGAGCCACGCTGCCAACCAGCGCCACCAGAGAGAGCCACACTGCTAACCAGCGCCATCAGAGAGAGCCACGCTGCTAACCAGCGCCACCAGAGAGAGCCACGCTGCTAACCAGCGCCACCAGAGAGAGCCACGCTGCTAACCAGCGCCACCAGAGAGGGCCACGCTACCAACCAGCACCACAAGAGAGAGCCACGCTGCCAACCAGCGTCACCAGAGAGAGCCACGCTGCCAACCAGCGCCACCAGAGAGGGCCACGCTACCAACCAGCACCACCCGAGAGAGCCACGCTGCTAACCAGCACCACCCGAGAGAGCCACGCTGCTAACCAGCGCCACCCGAGAGAGCCACACTGCTAACCAGCGCCACTAGAGAGCCACGCTGCCAACCAGCGCCACCAGAGAGAGCCACGCTGCCAACCAGCGCCACCAGAGAGAGCCACGCTGCCAACCAGCGCCACCAGAGAGAGCCACGCTGCCAACCAGCACCACCAGAGAGAGCCACGCTGCCAACCAGCACCACCAGAGAGAGGCACGCTGCCAACCAGAATCACCAGAGAGAGCCACGCTGCTAACCAGCGCCACCAGAGAGAGTCACGCTGCCAACCAGCGCCACCAGAGAGCCACACTGCTAACCAGAACCACCAGAGAGAGTCATGCTGCTAACCAGAACCACCAGAGAGAGCCACACTGAGCCACTACCAGGGCACAGACATGCTACACTACTGACCAGAGTCACCCCTGGGCAACACAGAGTGAGCAAACATCTATCTGGAAGGATCACTGCGGCAGTTTCCCTGGGTCTGGTAAGAGGGCCTGTCGGCCATTATCCTTTACTGATCCTAGGGACTGAGCCATTAGGAACTGCCTAACCTGCTATCCTCTACCCCTAATACTGCTAGAGGACAGCAGGTTAAGCAATTACTGACTGCCACAATGAGCTCCAATGCTGTGCTGCGGGCTCGAAAATATTGTGTGTGTGTGTGTTTGGGGGGGGGGCGCAGTTTGCCATCTTCGCCCTGGGCACCAAATGACCTTGTCCCGGCACTGCATACAGGTGGTGATAAAAGCTATTTCCGACTACAGGTACAAGTAAAATAAAAAGCAATGCTGGGACATGCTCTAAAAAGAGAGAGGGAGGCTTGATGGCAAATTGGGGTCATGCCTATACAAATCCTTGAAGTAATTGGATGTCCTGGTGTGATACAGCTAATCCTACAGAAGGAATGGAAGCCCTGGAAAGGTAAGCTCTGTACCTTTTGTGCATTCAATAGCTTCTCTTTACAATTTGTCTAGAATCGGCTTTTAATACCCAGATAAGCAACAATCCCTGGTAGAATTCTGCATAAATTTATTTCCCAACAGATGTCTCTCAGCCCCTTTCTTAGGTAACAGTGAGAAAATTGTTTGCTTGTAAGCCTTAATTTTTTTCTTTGAATTTCCCAGCCATTTAGTAAACCATAACTTGTCAAAGGTAAGCATAACAATACTATTATTAGATAATTTCTCCTACCGTTCTCCGACAAAACCATGCATTTACACAAACAGTCAGAGAAGTACTACTACAATAAAAGGCAGAATTAATGCACACCTTTCAGTTTATAAAACCATCAGGGAATAAAATAATCAATGGGTATGTAATTAAATTATATCCCACTCTCATCATCCCAGCAATACCTGTTAACGGTGCTGTTATTTTCTTAGGGGGAAAAAAACAAGATGTCAGGCTGCATAGCAAGTAAAGAACATGTGTGTGTTTTTAATGGGTTAAAAGTTATTTATTACTATTCCAAGTTGCCCACTGCTGTCTGCTCTGCTCTCAAACAGAGAGCAGAGGCCCATATCTCTAGTGGTCTAACGCGGCCCTTGAAGAGTGAGCAGCATTGTTGATTGGAGCACCGTGCAGAAGGTGTGTTGTACCACTGGACATTTGGACTGTTTTCGTCTGTGTGATGTGGATCTCCAGCTTGCTGCCAACACAGGGCAACTTTAAGTAGCAGTAAAATACTGTTAACACAGACATGGCCCCCCATGTAGCTAGGATTCTTGCCACCACATGGGTGACCTATTAAGGTTTGCCTGGTTGTTGGTGGCCCAAGGCCTCATGGCGCAACCACTTTTCTATTTAACTTACTTTCACAGGCAAAACATTTATAGATTTAGGTACAGGTTCCAGGAAATGGTGATCCCTTCCCTCAGACCTTGTGCAGTCCAAAGTACTGCCACAGATCAACTGTAAAGTGGATCTGTTTCCTAAAAGTCCTTTAGTCAGGTGGACTTTTCCTACCTTGCTGTGGCTGCAAAGCTGAAATATTACCTGTGATCACATTGACTTATGGTTTGTTCTCTCCTGAATCATGCACTGGTTTGGAAGCCTTAGGTACCGCCCAATTCCACACTCTGTCTGATATAGGACCAGTCCCTGCCCAGTCTGGCGATTAGTGACTCTGGGTAGGCTGTGCTCAGATCAGCCATGTTTGCCTGAGCAACATTTTTCCATGTGGTGCTGAGCAGTGGCGTAGCGTGAGTTGTCAGCACCCGGGGCAAGTCAAGTAATTTGCGCCCCCCTAACTCATGGTCTTTTAGTACTCTCTTCCACTAGTACAGTATTAAACCCCTTACCCCATAAGCACATGCATGTAATTAAAAAAATGCATCTGTGTCACTGCCCCCCCCCCCCCCATCACCCCATATTATATATACACTGACCCCTCATCACCCCATGAATTACACACTGCCCCTCCATGTATTATGTATACACTGATCCTCCCCATCACCCCATGTATTACACACTGCCCTCCCTCACATGTTTTATATATACACTACCTTCCATATATTATATATTCACTGACCCTATATATTATATTTACACTAACCCCCATATATTATATATACACACTAACCCCCATACATTATATATACACACCCTAACCCCCATACATTATATATACACACCCTAACCCCCATATATTATATATAGACACACTAACCCCCATATATTATATATACACACACACTAACCCCCATATATTATACATACACACACTAACCCCCATATATTATATATACACACACGCTAACCCCCATATATTATATATACACACACTAACCCCCATATATTATATATACACTAACCCCCATATATTATATATACACACACTAACCCCCATATATTATATATACACTAATCCCCATATATTATATATACACTAACCCCCATATATTATACATACACACACTAACCCCCATATATAATATATATACACACACTTACCCCCATATATTATATATACACACACTAACCCCCATATATTATATATACACTAACCCCCATATATTATATATACTCACACTAACCCCCATATATTATATATACACTAACCCCCATATATTATACATACACACACTAACCCCCATATATAATATATATACACACACTTACCCCCATATATTATATATACTCACACTAACCCCCATATATTATATATACACTAACCCCCATAAATTATATACACTAACCCCACCCATTACCCCATATATTTTATATACACTGAATTTTATATATGTACACTGACTCCCCATATATTATATATACACTGGTCCCCATGTATCATATATACTGACCCCCCCCCCCCCCCATGTGTTAAACATACACTGACCTCCCTACATCCTGGGACACTTCCCAGGATGTGAAGTGTCCCAGAAGTGGTAGAAGAGCAGCACTTCAGATAAACTTCCTCCCTCCATCTCATTTCAGCCTGGCAGAGAAGGTGTCACCCCGGCCATCCCCATCCTACCTGATCTGTTTCCTATTCACTGCTGAGCCTGCTTGTCTCCAGCCAGCCCGGCCCCAGCACGGCAGTACAAAGCCACCACCACTCACCTGGGCTCTTCTTGTCTCTCATATGTGGACTGCGGAGTGTGGTGGAAGCATAGCCAGCGATGAGACCTGGACAGTGACCCGCGATCAACCGCCGAAGCCAGCTCTGCTTGCCGCTGTGCCTACACATGACTGGAGCAGCCAATCGCAGAGAGTGTCCATCGCTGAGGCTGGATAGCTGGGGAAGCTCCGGAAGCACTAGCACAGAAACATGGAGAGCGGCAGAGGCAGGGCACAGACAGTGGCACACTCGGTACTCCCAGGTGTGGAGTGCCGAGTCGGAAGTCGGAATGACAGTAGTCGGGAATCGGGATAGCGGGAGTCGGGACTTCTGCGCCCCTCTAGATATTGCGCCCGGGGCCACGGCCCCTCCCGCACCCCCCACGCTACGCCACTGGTGCTGAGTCCTGTAATTTGTAACTCCTAGTCCCTGGAAGTTCTGCTATGTAATTGGTTTACATATCCCTTGAAATCCTGCAGGCTGAGTAATACCCTGTCCTTGGAAGTTCAGCTGTGCACTCTCTTACTTGTCCCTGGAAACCCTTTACATCATACAGTCTCCAGTCCTCTGAGACCCCTGAATGCTGCGCTGTACTCAGTCCCTTGTAGCTGTTCTGCAGTACTGATCCACAACTCATCATTCCAATGATCGGAGCTTCTCACTCACCTTGCTTTGGCTGGTAGTAACTAGGGTAGCGATCTGGGTGCAGTAAGTAGTCAACCCATCTCCACCATCCCATCAGAAGCTCTAGAGAACACTGCCCAATCTTAAGACTCTGCTCCTTGGTGAACTCAGCTGTCATAAGTTTGGGTTCTCTCTGACCGTGCTTTGCAGGTCCTTAAAAAATACAGTCCCCCTGGTGGCCCAGATCCGGCAGGACCCCAATATTAAGGGTGTAATGGTTAGGGGTCGCGAATTAAAAATTTCACTGTTTGCGGATGATGTCCTTTTGACCCTGACACAGCCACACACTACTCTCCCTAACCTCCATAAACTGTTGCAGGACTATGGATCCCTGTCGGGCTATAAGGTTAACCCGACTAAATCAGAAGCCCTCCCGCTTAATCTACCTTCAGCGGAAGTACACCGCCTGTCAGGAAACTTTCCATATGCATGGAAATCACAGTCCATTAAATACTTGGGGGTACACCTTACGCTTCGATATGAATCCTTATATAATGCAACGATCCCTTCTGACCAAATGGAGACACTATCCGATGTCTTGGTTTGGTCGCATCGCTTCAATCAAAATGAACATACTACCTAAACTCCTGTACTGTTTTATGACTCTCCCAGTACCTATCCCATCGGCCCATTTCACAAAACTCCAAAAATTTTAAATTTTAATTTTAAATTTTACATGGAACTACAAACAACATCGAATAGCCTGCTCTGTAATGTTTGCTTCTAGAGGGGATGGGGGTTTGGCCTTTCCGCACCTTCAGCACTATTACTATGCTGCACAACTGAGAGCCATAGCTTCTTGGGTTACCCTTCCGGCCTATAATCGCTGGACCCAGTTAGAAAAAATATGGCTAGCGCCCATCCACCCGAACAATTTATTGTGGAACTCCAATGCCAATATTCCATCCTCTGCCCTATTACACACTATGCATCTCCTACGCACTATCTGGAGGCGGCTAAACCATGGTACCCCCCTACAATCTGAGGCCTCTTTGGTAACGGCCTTCCTCTATAACCCTAAATTACCTGACAGCTTAACCTCTCAGATGATCTCCCCATGGCTGCAAAGACAACTCTTTCATTATGGACACTTGGTGGACCCAGTGTCTAGGATCTTGCTACCCTTTGACAAACTCAGAGCCAAATATGAGCTCCCCACTCAGTGCCTTTTTTGGCTACCTCCAGATATGGCATTATGCACTCACCATCTCCCCTACCCTCCAATTTTTCCAAGCCATCCCCATTTGAATGTTTAGTTCTTTCAGGCCCCACGCAGAAAGGTCTGACTTCAGACATATATAAAATCATAAACTCATATGACATGCTCATTAGGGGGAAACATAAGTACATGTGTAGATGGGAGGAACAACTTGGGGAGGAACTAACACCTGAACAATGGGCCATTGTATGGAGATGGGCCGCCAGGAGCTCTATATGCACACTTTATAAAGAAAACTCATACAAGGTGCTTCTTCATTGGTACCTTACACCTTCACGTCTGCAGGCCATATACCCGTCGGCCTCGGATCGCTGCTGGAGGTGTCATTGAGACCGGGGGACACGCTATATCACATCTATTGAAGCTGTTCCTCCCTCCAGCCCTACTGGTGGGCAGTTCGGGACCTCCTCCAGCGGCTATTCAAGGTAGATATCCCTCTCTCTCCTAAATTTTTCTTACTGGGCCTCCCTCCTGCTATACTTCCCGGACTAGCCAAAAAGCTAGCAACGCAAATACTTACAGCAGCCAGATGTCTAATATCCTTACACTGGAAACGCCGAAACCCTCCGTCATCTGATCTGTATACCAGAATTAAAGACGTAGAGATTATGGAATCCATGACAGCCAGACTCACAGATAAAGTAGACAGACATACAGCCACATGGGAGCCATGGCACAGGAGACTGGAACCCCCCCGCGATTCCATGAGACCCTCCCCGCCTTGAACAATTGTACACACCTGGAGCCCTGGAAAGATGAGCCCTAATGTATGTACCCTTTTTTCTCTTTTTATTTTATTTTTTTTTCTGTTTACCTCTTTCACTTCCCCTTTTTTGCTTTTCTTCTCTCTTTTCTCTCTTATTTCCTCTTAGAGAAGAATGGACCAAACAATTTTCATAAGACAGTCTAGTTTTCTACGGTGGGCTCTCCCTTTTTTTTTTCTTTTTAGAGGAATTTGTTATGAATACTATGCTTTTATTGCCTCCTTTTTTTTGGTAGTTTTTCCATATGCAATGTTACTTTCAACAATTGTATTGTATACTTGGAAGCTTAATAAAAATTGTCAATTATAAAAAAAATACAGTCCCTTTTCCTATAGACCAGGACAGAAGTGGAACTCTCCAAGCTTTTTTAAAAGGTTTTCATTGCCATATGCAATTAATGTACAACAAACAATACATATGTAGCATAATGGTGCATAGCATAATGTAGCATAATGGTGCAACAAAGTTGCATCTTCCAACACATTGAAACATCAAACAATAAAAATCACCTAGTACTTTTAGAGGTTCCCGAAAACATGAAGAAAAAGAACCAAATCTGCTATCAAATTTTACGGTTGACATAGTTGCATGAGTTTATATATATATATATATATATATATATATATATATATATATATATATATATATATATATATATATTAAAACTTTACAAACAATTCCAACATCTAGAACAGGGGTAGGCAACCTGGGACCCTCCAGCCTTGTGGAACTATATTTCCCATGAGGCATTGTAAGGCTGGCAGTTACAATTACTCCCAGAGGGATTTGTAGTTCTGCAACAGCTGGAGTGCCCCAGGTTGCCTACCCCTGATCTAGAATCTCAAAAAAGATATATACCAGAGTGAACTAATACCCATCTTATATCCTTAACCACACACCTCACTGATGCTCTGTTTAATGCAACTCCATCAATAACATTAGCAAAATACTGTATACTGTTTGCATGAGGATATCACATAGTACCGTAAGGTGAGCCCTCTAGTGACATTCGGCAACCGTATCCAACCCATCAGGACAAAATTTAATAAACTTGTTTTTGACATCCCCTAGCCTCAGGTCATCTTATATAGAGGAATATCTGAATTAATCATTTTTTTTATGCTGCCAAACTAAGGGCATGTGTGTTTGTCCAATTCAGTACTACCAATTTTCTTACATAAAAAAAAAAGGAATATCAAAAAAGTTTTCATAGCATTATCCATTAAATCATCTTCTATTACCCCCAGGTGACACAGCAAGGGGTTACATATATTTGGAAGAGCAAAGATTTGGTGACTTGGGACCATAATGGTTGGACCATATTACATTTCCATACCATATGGATAAAGGACCCCACAGAGGTCAAATACTTGTGACAGGCAGCTTTGTCCCCTTTCCCCAGTTTAAATAAACATTGCAAAGTATAATATGTTTGGTGTAAGTAGCGCATCTGAATAATTTTATCCTTAAAAGAGATAACTGTATTTACATATACTGTATATTAAGAACTTCAGACCAAAATTCATCAGTCAAATCGGGTAGGATTGCAAACCACCTGTCTCTGGTCTGGTGACAATGTCTGCCATCTATTAGGGTCAGGGTCGAATAATAACTAGAAACTAGTTTATTATGTTCAAGTCGCGAAAGAAGTGCTTCCAGTTTAGTGTTGGAAAAAGTTACCCCCCCCCCCCCAGATCATATTGCCACATCACAGCATGTTCAAGTTGTATGTATTTAAAATGCCATGAGGTCGGTATACCCCATTGAGCCTGCATCTGCTCAAAGGACTCAAATGCTTCAGCCTCATAAAGATGATAGATGATGATGGACATATTTAGCATGATAGCATTCCCATCAATAACCCTACTTCAACTTAAAAAACTCACCCCATTGAGGATTACACCAAATAGGGGCATTTAAATCTAATAGCCTATCGGACATTTGATTAGAGCACATCTTAAGGGTCATTGTTGATAGTCCTAATATGGCCATACCTCCGGGCATAGGAACTTCTCCTCTGTAGAGGAAGTTCAAGGGGGTTTCATAAAGGTGGATACTGCTGCCTCCACGTTTGTTGCCTCATTATTTAGTTGGGGAAACATTCGCCAGTGAATGTACATCAATTGCAAAGCAAAGTAATACATACGCAGATCAGGCAACTCCAACCCACCTCTACTAACAAGTAATTGTAAGATTTCCAATGACATTTTAGGTACTTTAGGCCCCCATAAAAAGGAACTAATTAAAGAGTTAATATATCAAAAAAGTAGTTTGTGTCTATAAATGTTGGCATTAGAAAGAATATAAGGAAACTTTGGCAAAAAGATCATCTTGAACAAGGCATAAGTGGCAATAGCAGCTTCTATCTCAGTTTGGGGAGTTGAATAAATGAGAGATATGAAATCATGTCTGAATCAGACACCTCTCTCTGGGATTGAGAAAGGGTTTGATAAAACTATTCAAATGTGGATAATACATCCCCAGAATCTTCCACTATAACCCCTTGGGGAGCACAAATACATGATATAGAGATTGGGGAATAAGAGTGACGTGCCAGAAAAGCCAAAAGGCAACCATTCTTGTCCCCAAACTCAAAAATGCGCCACCATTGGCACAGCTGGCTCTTACTAGATTGCTCTGCCAACAGCAAACGATAGGCACCTAAATATTTCTGTCAAGAACCAAAATTAGTAGGGGATGGATCACATATATATAAATGTTTAGCTGATGTTACCCTCTCTCTCAACCGTTTTATGTCTATCCCCAAGGCTCTAGAAAAGTCTTTGACCTCTTTTATATAAGCCTCCTCCTGCAACCAATAAGCATTAACTTTCGAACGTTTGAACCACAGACAGGTACCCAGCTTCAGGCCAATCTCCATAGGAAAGTAGTGAAAATGCTTGCGGCAAATACCTTACATCCTGTATCAGGTAAAGTCCAACCAATGTAGATAGTAGCTGGCAAGAGAATTCCCTGATCCCAGGGTTTCTATGTCTCCAAACATCTAGGAGAGCATAACCATCCAGCCATAAGGACAGCGAATCCATGGCCACATTAAAGTCACACAAGATCCGCCACCAAACAACCTTCCTAAAAATATCATCCAACAATTTAAATGAGAACAGTAGAGGAACATACAGGCTCACTAATGTCAGACGAACATTAAATATCCTACAAAGAAGGTGAACACATCGTCCCCCTGGATCTGTTTTAATTTGCAGGATGTGTTAATTCTGGGATTTAATTTAATGGTCACTCACCTTAAGTAGGTGGAATACTTAGCGTGAAAAACCTGCATCTCAAATAACATAGCAATGTTTACATTTTGAGTTCAGCCCTCGGACATTCCAGGACATCAATTTTACAATTTGTGCCATTAGTATTCTAATATGAATATCTCATATGGCCTATATGACAACCAGGGATCCACAATGCCAAGGCCCTCCCAGCCACAGTATATGCAAGATGGTATTAGGCAACCCAAGGCTAGCGTAGTGATAAATAGATGGGCAGATAAACCTCTCCGGAGAACAACAGAGCAAACCTAATCCCCCCCTCCCCGCACCCAACCCCAGCATGTTGAGTGCTTTACACCCATGACCAAACACCATACCGACCTCTGCTGCCAAAAAGGTCTTTACCTAAAAAAAAAATTCCCAAACATACACAAGGCGCTTTAGCCCAAAAGCTTCCTGAGGGGTAGAAAGCAATATACAAAAAACCTCCTTCAGTAGCCTACGTTACAATTACCAGGTACAGGGCCATGCAAAAGTACATACAGCAGCAAAACAACAATATTCTTTCCCATGAGAGGAGGTGAAAACTGAAGGTCAACCAGTTAAAGGCACCGTGTTTTTTAGCACCATCACTCAACCCCTGCAGCTCCCATATCCAGATAAATAATATGACCTGACCCCCCTCCCCCCGAGGAGGCGGTCTCAACCAGTAAACTATGTTCATCCCTGTTACCCCAGCAGAAAAACACCCGTAGATTATCCAGTAAGAGTATAGACACATTGGATAGCTGAACAACAGTGAACACAAAGTTCAATTGTTGTAGAAAAATTCACAGGGGAAGACTCAATATAGAATCCATCTTTCCTCCAATCAGCAATTGCATTAGGGCACCCCCTGGAATCCAACCAGCTTGAGGTGTCAATAGGCGAGATGAAAAAATGAACCTTACTTCTATCCAAACTCTCCACACCCTAACTTTTCCAGGGAGGTTTAAGAAATGCAAATCGGCTACTCCAGCCCTCACTAGTAGCAGACTCCACAGGATGCACACACCCAATAACACTGAAAAGTACATTCACACATCAACTCCTCACACAATGATGGAATGTCCAGTTGGATCAACTTGTCTTTTTCATTTTAAATGCATCAATAAATACTTACAAAGTCCAAATATTCGATAGTAATCAAGGCATTTTTCTTGAGGAGAGAATGCTCAACTTCTCATAAGCCAAAGATATAGACAGATAGCATGCTTGGGATAAAATGCTCACCACTGGTCAGGGACCTAATCTTGCATTAACACATATTTTTACTTGTGATACATCCTGAGTGTGTAACAATAATATATTTTATGGTCTTAATTGTGCTTTAATTGCTTATCACACTTCTAAAATACTCTGATGCCTTTGGCACTGGATGAACCAAAGTACTGTTTGCCTTCCTTGCTGTCTTCCTTCACAGCATTAAGTCCACTACAGAATAACAGATCCACTTTAGGTTTGTCCTTGCTTTTTATCAGCCTCAGAACATAAATCTGTAATTGTTGCTTATGAGGTTCAATTATCTGTGGCGTAACATATTTTTGTTTGTAATCCTTGCTCTGCTCTATTATATAATATGCTTTCTGCATCTCTCTTCTCTCTCTGTCAAATGCCAAGATAACCTTTTGCACATCTTTTTACAAGCTTGTCAGTCAGGTGCTAAAAATGTTCTGTGCCTTGTGACATTACATGTGTTTTCACCTGTCAGCAACCTCCGGAGGAATCCATGATATCTCATCAAACAAGCAAAGTAGCAGCCAGAAAATTTGATACACAGGTTACATTTTAAAGTGGACTTTGCTGTCTACAGCAAGTGAGCGCTATATAGTGGCCCCCAATGCCCCCCATCCTAAATCGCTTAGAAAAAAAAAAAGCAAAATCACTAAAACAAAATAGGAAAATATTTCTTCCTTGGATGCTGGTTTTTGACTGCTTTGTGCAAATACATCTGAAAGTAAAAATGTAAAAAAAAAAATAACATAAGTGAAAAAAATAGCACTAAATTAAGAGTGGTTACAGTGAAAATAGCTTGGACAAAATGGGGCTTAGACTGTGGGACTTAGTGGGTGATTATAGTGCAGCTTTTTTTTTTTTTTTGCAGCTCCAGATGGCAGCTGCATTGTACAACCACTTTACAATATTTATGGCTATTGTCTCTCAAGTAAAACACTATCATTTCTATTTCAAGGTAAAGCCTGCCTTGTCCCTCCTTCCTAAATTAGAAACCTAACTGAGGTCCTTACATACTGTCCAGCCACTGAACAATATTCATGGCTATTGTCTCTCAAATAACACACTGTAATTTTTATTGCAAAATAAATCTTGCCTTGTCACTTTCTATTTGCTGCCTAGTTCGGTGCATGCATACTATCCTGATGCTAGACAATTTCTATCAAACACATACCTATATTTTGAATATTTTGGGAATAATTTGGGCTACAAGGATGAGAGGTGGTTCAGGGAATTTGGGGTTGTGGTTTTGAAGTGTTTTTGTGCATTCTGCTTTGGCATTTTATTAAAATTGTAAGACAATGCAGTGCGGTACTGCAAAAAAAGAAGCCCACAAACTATACTATTAAACTATTGTGCCACTGGCCAATTTTCAGCTTTCAGTGCTGCCACACTTTAAATGACAATTGCGTAGTCATGCTACACTGTACCCACATGAAATTTTAATCTTTTTTTACACAAATAGACCTTTTTTTTGGTGGTATTCAATCACCACTGGGTTTTTTATTTTTTGCCAAACAAATAAAAAAAGACCGAAAATTTAGAAAAAAAACAAACATGTTCCATAATTTGTCCTTCACTGATGTGTGCTGATGAGCCTGCACTGATGGGCACTGATAGACTGTACTAATGGGCACCGATGAGGTGGCACTGAGAGGTGGCACTGATGAGGAGACACTGATGAGGCTGCACTGACAGGCAGCACTGATGGGCACTGATAGGCAGCACTGATGGACACTAATAGGTGGCACTGATGGGCTCTAATAGGCAGCACTGAAGGGGACTGAGAGGTGGCACAAATAGGCAGCACTGATAGGCAGCACTGATGGGAATTGATAGGCACTGGTAGGCGGCACTGATGGACACTGATAGGCAGCACTGATAGGTGACACCGATGAGGAAACACTGATGGGCACTGATTGGCAGCACTGGTGGGCACTGTTGGGACTGCACTGATAATCAGGACATTGATAATCAGCTGATCTTGTGGTAAAGGGCCACTGTGCTTGTCCCTCTACCCCGATCTGTGATCAGCTGAGTCCTTTGGACTCAGTGATCACAGAGCACTCCACCCACGCGATGCAAGGGACATGTGGGCAGCACAATCACAGGAGGACATCTATGTACGCCCTCCCGGCAAATTAAGCCCGTGCTGTAGCCGTCTTTTGGCTATAGAAGAAATTAAAAATAGGTGGGACTTTATATGAGCCGTGACCATCCAGTACACCGGTCTCCATCCCTAAATATTATTGAAAAGAAGGGGGGAAATTTGGGACTTTATATGAAACAAGACACTGAGGTAGATTAAATCAATCAAAATTGTAAGAATAATTTATTGGCAACATGAGAGGAGGTAGTAGAGTGGATAACATTAATAGTAGATAAATATGTAATTAGCAGAATTAAAAGGCATGATACAATCATAGCACAATAAAATTCATAATACAATAGCATTGTTACATATAATTGATAATGAACCAACAGTACACTCCAAAGTAGCTATATAATATTAACCAATATATTTTTTTTGATGATTAAAACAAATCAAACCCATATTAGGATCATGGTTATTGTGGCATAGCATCCAATCGTAAAAAAGATCGACGCGTTTCGTGGATCGTTTCCACTCATCAGGAGCAGCTATATATTGGGGGTACCTGTGATAAACAATGAATCAATAATCAATGGTAATTGATTATAGTAGGAAGAGAGGGAACATAAAACAGTAGTCCTAGCAACTCTTACCTATAGTATACAAGAGGATAGATAAAGATATTGTTGATAAAAACCGTAGATATTCTGAGGTGAAAATTCATCCCCCCGGGAGCTGAGGTAACAAACAAGACCGATATGCTGGCCAGGTGGAAAAGTGAATGACCATGTTGGAAGGGGGTCACCTTACCATAACCGAGGTAATGGGGGTGAACCCGGAAAACTGGTGAAAAACACAATTGAAGAGGTGGTGTTAATGGGGTAGAGCGTGGAGCAAAGCTAGAAAGTAAAGGGTAGGGGAAAGGAAAAGGTGTGTGGACACTGGGATAAAAACCAAGGTAAACACCCCAAGGTGAGAGTGGAAAGGACAGCCAATGTGACACATGAGAGATAGCAAACCACCCTAGGTTGAGAAAAGAACCTAGAAGAAGAATTAACCTGAAGTGCCATAATAGGATAAGTAGTGAAGGATTACCATGTGGAGTGAGCCTTGGTGAAAAATGAGGCAGGGAGCAATCTCCGGAAAGAGGTGTAGTGGTGAGGGGAGCCCGCAGCATCGTCAAGTATGAATACCAACGTCACGCTGAGAATTGCGCAGCTCAGGGGAAGAGGGCAACCCCGTCCCAGCGACTAGCGCTCATAAGAAGGCGCCCGGCATCCCACGTGTTGTGCGCCGATGAAAAAAACAGACACGCCAGCGTATGGCGTCACTGATGACGCTGGACGTCAGGCGTGTGGGCGTGGCGTCGACGCACAGCGGAAGCGAGCCAGCGATCCCATGACCAGCCAGGGGATTGGAGGATAGCCGCGGTGTGCATCGCAGCTCCCGGAAGTGGATGGGATCACCTCAGAATATCTACGGTTTTTATCAACAATATCATTATCTATCATCTTGTATACTATAGGTATGAGTTGCTAGGACTACTGTTTTATGTTCCCTCTCTTCCTACTATAATCAATTACCATTGATTATTGATTCATTGTTTATCATAGGTACCCCCAATATATAGCTGCTCCTGATGAGTGGAAACGATCCACGAAACGCGTCGAGCTTTTTCACGATTGGATGCTATGCCACAATAACCATGATCCTAATATGGGTTTGATTTGTTTAAATCATCAAAAAAATATATTGGTTAATATTATATAGCTACTTTGGAGTGTACTGTTGGTTCATTATCAATTATATGTAACAATGCTATTGTATTATGAATTTTATTGTGCTATGATTGTATCATGCCTTTTAATTCTGCTAATTACATATTTGTCTACTATTAATGTTATCCACTCTACTACCTCCTCTCATGTTGCCAATAAATTATTCTTACCATTTTGATTGATTTAATCTACCTCAGTGTCTTGTTTCATATAAAGTCCCAAATTTCCCCCCTTCTTTTCAATAGTCTTTTGGCTATAGCGCGGGCGGGGAGGGGTTAAACTCCTCTAAACGCCCATGTGTGCATGGACATATAGACTAACATGCAGGACCTTTTAGGGACAGGAAAAAAATGCTGAACGCCCCTAGGAGCAGCAGAAAAAATGTCCAATGTGCATGAGGCCTAAACCTAAAACTAAAAAGGCCTAAAATTAAAAAAAGGATTAACAAAGGATCATGCACCTTATTTAAAGTCCCAAAACCCCCTTTTGCTCAAGGATCAACAGATATTTCTATGCACTTACTGAACAAATATACAAAACTATTTCAATGATATAATTAACAGACCAAAGGGAGCAAAAAAGTTTTCATACACTTTAAAGTGTATCATCACACAAAAACACATTTTGTTTTACTCTGAATTGTGCATTTCTTAAAGTTTATTTTTCCTTTACCTCCAAAGACCAGATCCTTATAGTTCTATCTAGCACATCTTATCTGTTTATCCTCTATACATTGTATATATCCCAACAGGGAATGAATACAGCAATTACTGCATATTTACACTCAGATGTTTTATTTCAAAGCCATGTGAAGCTGGATGCCTACAGAGTATCTAACATGTTTCACGTAAGAGCTTAGTCACCACTTTGAACAGATATACTACATAGCATTTGAAAATACATATGACTATTGTATTTCTGGAGTAGAAATGAGGTTCTTTATTTTAAAGAAGAAAAAAAGAAAAAATCTATGCACAATTCAGAGTAAAACAAAACGTGTTTTTGTGTGATGATACACTTTAAAGTGTGTGAAAACTCTAACAATGATCTTCCCTTATTTGCTCCCTTATTTGCTGCCTCTTCTTTAAAATAAAAAACCTAATTTCGAATCCAGAAATACAATAGTCGTATGTATTTTCAAATGCTATGTAGTATAGCACATTTGTTCAAAGTGGTGAGGTGACTAAGCTCTTGCGTGAAACATGTTAGATACTCTGTAGGCATCCAGCTTCACATGGCTGATACGGCTACAGCGCGGGCTTAATTTGCCAGGAGGGCGTACATAGATGTCCTCCTGTGATTGTGCTGCCCACGTGTCCCCTGCATCGCGTGGGTGGAGAACAAGAAATTACTTTTCCTGTTGGAATGGAAAAGGTATTAAATTGAACAGCAGAGAGTTGTATGGGAGGAGAACCTATTGACTCATCATTTTAACGGCTCTTCAAAAGCCATTTTTAATCAATTTTAAATCTGCAATTTCCATCGCTTGGTCATCCTGCCATGAAGGCGCTTGTTTAGGCACACGGTAAAAGGTGACAACTCTCTGCTCATGCCTCCCAATTTTACCCCTGCATTGTCACCATTCTCAGTAAGGATGAGCCAATAGTTCGGCCTAGACTAATGCCCCGTACACACGGTCGGATTTTCCGATGGAAAATGTCCGATCGGAGCGTGTTGTCGGACATTCCGACCGTGTGTGGGCTCCATTGGACTTTTTCCATCAGAATTTCCGATACAGAAAGTTTGAGAGCAGGCTATAAAATTTTCCGACAACAAAATCCGATCGGAGCGTGTTGTCGGACATTCCGACCGTGTGTGGGCTCCATTGGACTTTTTCCATCAGAATTTCCGATACAGAAAGTTTGAGAGCAGGCTATAAAATTTTCCGACAACAAAATCCGTTGTCGGAAATTCCGATCGTGTGTACACAAATCCGACGGACAAAGTGCCACACATGCTCAGAAAAAATAAAGAGATGAAAGCTATTGGCCACTGCCCCGTTTATAGTCCCGATGTATGTGTTTTACGTCACCGCGTTTAGAACGATCGGATTTTCCGACAACTTTGTGTGACCGTGTGTATGCAAGACAAGTTTGAGCCAACATCCGTCTGAAAAAATCCTAGGATTTTGTTGTCGGAATGTCCGAACAAAGTCCGACCGTGTGTACGGGGCATAATAGTGGCCATTTTAACACACTTTACACAGGCAGGGTCCACTGTTGTCACCATCAGGAAATGTTCTCCCGGAAATGCCATACGTTAACACAATGCATAGTGTGAAGGTCCTTAAGATATTATACAGATGGTAGTAAACTCAGGTTAAGTAATCTAAGGTGATAGACAAGTAAGTCAGATACAAAGAAGGACAAACCTTTTTCCATTCATGCTGGATGTGCCTAAAAGCTAAAACATATCAGTCTAGGGAATGGAAGTAAATTCTACCCAAATGTACTAATATGTGCATGGAACGATTTTGGAAAAGAGAGGCCCGGAGTGAGAGAAATAAAATGAAATTAGTGAAAGGCCAGCATGAGAGGGTGAGAAGGGGAGGCAACTATTGGGTTAAAAGGAAGGAAAGGTGTAAAGAGAAAGAGGATAGGTAGGATTGGCTGTTAACAGCAGGGTAGGGAGGGGTTTAGTTTATTTAATGGGGATGCGGGTCTCCTGGGCTTCAGTGGAGGGGCAGCTATGACAAGTAGGCAGTTTCCCACCTACCCTCTCTGTGTTGTTTGTCTGTTTTCTTTTTCTTTATTTGCAGGAGCTGTATGAGCAGGTTACGTCATGGCAGCTGATTGGTTGGCGGTGGTTGGTCTTTGATGGTGTAAGAAAATACTTACGAGATGGAAGTGTTGGGGACTCATCGGTGGTATGTGCCCCTCTAATGTATTCCAGTAAACACAGTTCAGCTGGAATATGGTAATGGTTGCACTGCGGGTAGTAGGTTGTCTCCGGGCTGGTGTTTACGGATGGAGGCCTATCATGGAAAGGTCCCGCAGTGTAGAAGTGGAACATATTTTGAATTTTGGGTTGCCGTCAAAGACCAACAGGCTGAGTGCCTGTTTAGTTTCTTTTCAGATGTTGATGTGTTAAAGAATGTTAATTTAAATAATTTTGTTAATAAAAGGCTGCTATCGCCATTTGTACTCCATTTCATGTGTGGTCTCGTTAACCACTTCAATACCCGCCCATAGTCATATGACGTCCACAGATGGGATCTCCCATCCTGGGTGGGCGTCATATGACGCCCTGGGATTCCCGGCCGCCTAGGGGGCGCGCGCCCGCCGCGTTCCCCGGGACCCGGTGCGTGTGCCCGGCGGCCGCGATGTCCGCCGGGCACCCGCGATTGCCGGTTAACCGGACCGGCATGTGGATCTGTGTGTGTAAACACACAGATCCACAGCCTGTCAGCTCAGAGGAGAGCGATCTGTGTTCCCAGAACGGAGGAACACTGATCGGTCTCCTCCCCTTGTACGTCCCCTCCCCCTACAGTTAGTAATCACTCCCTAGGAAACATATTAACCCCTCCCCGCCCCCTAGTGGTTAACCCCTTCACTGCCTGTCACATTTACATAGTAATCAATGCAATTGTATAGCATTGATCGCTGTATAAATGTGAATGGTCCCAAAAATGTGTCAAAAGTGTCCGATGTGTCCGCCATAATGTCGCAGTCACGAAAAAAAATCGCGATCGGCGCTAAAAAAATAAATAAATATTTTTTTTTTTAAAACGCCATAAATCTATCCCGTATTTTGTAGACGCTATAACTTTTGCGCAAACCAATCAATATACGCTTATTGCGATTTTTTTTACCAAAAATATGTAGAAGAATACGTATCGGCCGAAACTGAGGAAAAAATTAGTTTTTTTTAAAAAAAAATGGGATATTTATTATAGCAAAAAGTAAAAAATATTGTGTTTTTTCAAAATTGTCGCTGTTCTTTTGTTTATAGCTCAAAAAATAAAAACCGCAGAGGCGATCAAATACCACCAAAAGAAAGCTCTATTTGTGGGGAAAAAAGGACGTCAATTTTTTTTGGGTACAACGTCGCATGACCGCGCAATTGACGTTTAAAGTGCGACAGCGCTGAAAACTAAAAATTGGCCTGGGAAGGAAGGGGGTGAAATTGCCCTGTATTGAACCGGTTAATTTAGGTAACGTTAAGGGGCGGGGTGAGTACAAGTGGTCGGGCAGACAGAAGGTTTGGGGACATCTGATCTACACTGGTTGAGGTTCCTGCACTACTTTGGTGTGATTCCAGCGTGATTTTGGCCCCTATGGCCTTCAATGAAACTGCACAGAAATTGCATGTTCATGCAAATTTGATGCATTTTGGATGCATTTTTTTAATGCTTTTTTTTCTGATAAAATATTAAACATGTTATACTTACCTGCTCTGTGTAATGGTTTTGCACAGAGCAGCCCCGATCCTCCTCTTCTCGGGTCCCCAGGCAGGGCTCCTCGCTCCTCCTGTTTGGCAAGTGTCCCCATAGGAAGCCGCTTTCTATGGGGACACTCGTGCAGGCTTGCTCCTAAACCACCCTGTCAAAATCTGTTGGCTCAACCGGCTCGACCCTGACGCATAGAATGCATTAAGGTAAGAGGCATTTAGTCATAAGCTCCGGTTCACATACATATATGCGAATTGGATGTGTTTTGAACTGCATCTAATTTGCTTCACATGTGAACCAAACCGACTTTCTATTAAGCTGGTTCACGTATGATTTTCAGTCTGGTTCAGGTGCAATTTCAAGTGTTACACACTTTAAAAATTTGCACCTGATTTGCACCTGAACTGGTGAATGAAACCGCACTGGACTCCTTTGAAAAATCACACTGAAACCGGCACCACACATATGTGAACCCGGTCTGAGTCTTTAAACCCATGTTAACCCTCAACTCACCTCCCAGGCAAATCCTTGGTCCCTCAAAAGAATAGTATTACTTGTAGTAGTAGTAGTACCCATGGTATATGAACAGATGTAAAATCACCTCAAAATTGCAAACAACTAGTGTGAACCAGCCTAAGCACAGGTAAGCTACAATACATGATATATTTGTTTTTTGCGCTTAGATTTTAAAGTGATTTTAAAGGTTTCATTTTCTTTTATTGACATAATAAAAATGTTGTACTTACCTGCTCTGTGCAATTGTTTTGCACAGAGCAGCTCTGATCCTCCTCTTCTCGGATTCCCCGCCAGTGCTCCCGGCTCCTCCTCTTCGGCGAGTGCCGCAATAGAAAGCCACTTCCTATGATTGACGTTGGCTCCCGCTGCTATTAATCTGCCCAGTAAGGGGGGGGGGGGGGCGCTGGATCGAAACTGGGTTTAGGTAAGTATAAGGGGGGGCTAGAGGGTATCCTCGGCAACAGAAGGTTTTTTACCATAATACATAGAATACAATAAGGTAAATACCTTAAAGAGGAGGTCCAGCCCCCCCACAAAAAATTAAAAGTCAGCAGCTACAAATACTGTAGCTGTTGACTTTTAATATATGGACACTTACCTGTCCAGGGAGCCCGCGATGTCGGCACCCCAGCCAATTCTTAGGAACAGCTGTCGGGTGCGGCCGCTGCCAATTCTGGCAAGGGTACCCGATGAAGCCTTTAGGGTTCACAGCCGGTTCCCTACTGCGCATGCGCGAAGAGTGCTGCACTTTCTAATTGGTTTGCAATGGAAGAAGACAGGTACCTGCTCCCCCCTCCCCCCTGAAAGGTGCCAAATGTGGAACCGGAGGGGGGGGGGGAGACGGATAAGCAGAACTCCACTTTAAGGCTTTAGAACCACTTTAAGCAGCTGTTAAGCAGGTGAATAATATGCCTGTGAATAATCTGCAATCTTCTACACCTAATATAATAACAAAAATATGGAAGAGCAAATATGTAAAAATGTAAAATTACACACAAAATTGGATTAAAAAAAGAATGCTGAACTAAAACATGTTCTTGCTATATACATACAATACTTCCCCTTTAATACAAAAATCATCTTGCTCTGATAAAGTAAGCTGAATTATTCAAATATATTTCCTGATAAAGGAAAACACCAGACTCTCTAAACCAACTAAATATCAGACGTTTTCTTCCACTAGAAAAGACATAGAAAGCAATTTCAGGTGAACTGCTGCCGCGTACACGTCGCTACTTTCAATCAGTTATATCTTTTATCGGCAATCTTATACTGTATTTGCATGAACAAAGTAATAAATGAATAGAAATAAAAAGCTGTTCTGCCGACAAGTACATGCAGATGCCAGCATGGTCTTATTATCTCGTCCCTTTAATAAATTCCAATGCACATCTCTTCCAGACATCTCATAATAACTCATATATATGTACCGACGTTTAATATCCCGGCAAAGAAAATGCACATAAAAACAATGTATAATCTTTCATACTGGAGTTTAAAAGGGAAATTCTCTTTTTTTTTTTTTTTTTAGCAGCAATGGTGGCCAGCCACACACACCGATCAGCCATAACATTATAACCACTGACAGGTAAATTGAATAACATTGATTATCTTGCTGCAATAGCATCTGAAGGTGGAATATATATATATATATATATATATATATATATATATATATATATATATATATATATATATATATATATGAGGCAGAAAGTAAACATGTTGTCCCTGAAGTTGCTGTGTTGAAAGCAGAAAAAATAGGCAGCATAAGGATTTGAGTGACTTTGACAAGGGCCACATTGTAATGGCTAGATGACTGCATCAGAGCAAGTCCAAAAATGCAGTTCTTGTGGGATGTTCCCGGTCTGCAGTCATCAGGACCTATGAAAAGTGGTCCAAGAAAGGAAAACCGGTGACAGGGTCATGGCTCATAGATGCACATGGAGAGCGAAGACTGGCCTGTGTATTCCAATCCAATAGAAAAGCTACTGTAGCTTGAATTGCTAAAAAAGTTAATGCTGGTTCCGATAGGAAGGTGTCAGTTTGTTGTGTATGGGGCTGTGTAGCTGCAGACCGGTCTGAGTACCCATGCTGACCGGTGGCCACAGCCAAAAGTGCCTACAATGGGCATGTGAGTACCAGAACTGGACCACGGAGCAATGGAAGAAGGTGGCCTGGTCTGATGAATCATGTTATTTCCTCATGTGGATGACCAGGTGCGTGTGCATCACATTTTCAATCGTTTTGTAGTTTTAAATAAGGTACCTGATCCTGTCATGAGAGCCCTTTTGTAAGGCACTTCCAGTTATGGGGTGACTATGTCCTGACACTGTCACCTAGCTTCTGCATCATCACCTTGTGACAAGAGCCTCCAATGGAGACTACAAGTGACTGTTTTAACACATAATACTCAGTCATGGTCAACTGTTTTCACCATCAGAAAAAACAATTGCCATGCGACCACCAATGGGGTGCATGCAGACATGCTGCAAGAGACTACTGATGCTCAGATCCAAAAGAAGATTAAAAAGGGGTGAAAACTATCCCATGCAGCCTGCTGGGGACCAGTAAATGCTGTATCCTGACCTAGGCTGACAAGGCCCAGGCCTAGGGCAGCACTTTGCAGGGGGGCAGCACGGAAAGAGTCCCCACCAGCTTGCACTACACTGTTAGTGTAGCACCAGTCTTATGGGGCGGACTGGGCTGACAATTTTTATTTGAAGCCGAACTTTGGGCAAATATACCGTATTTATCGGCGTATAACACGCAGTTTTTTCCCCTTAAAATGAGGGGAAAATCGCGGGTGCGTGTTATACGCCGATCCGAACCTGTACTCGGCTAGGTTCGGATAGCTCCGCTCACAGTCACGCCCATGCCGGGCGGGACTACGAGTGGAGCCGAAAGTGAACGAGAGCCGCTGAGAAGAGCCGAGGACCGGCTCTGTGTATTTCGGCGCCGGCGGCGCCATTTTCAAATCGCGGTCGGCGATTTTGAAGCTCAGGATCGCAGGGGATCGCAGGGGAGCCATTTTCAAACTGCAGTGACAATGAAAAGTCACTGCAGTTTAACTGCAGCCTGAACAAGGCTGCAAATGACTGCAAGGCTGCAAATGACACTGGACAAGCATGCAGATGGACGCTGTGCAAGGCTGCATTGATGGGCATTTAAATGTAAGTTTTTGCCTTAAAAATTTTTTTCCTTATAATTCCCTCCTAAACTTGGGGTGCGTGTTATACGCCGGCGCGTGTTATACGCCAATACATACGGTATTTTCATTTGTATTTATCAATAGTAATGATGGGAGAAATGTCCTGGGTTGGATTTGCCAAGGGTTTGGTGAATGCTTTTTGAATTAGAGAACCCAAACTTGGAGCTGATTCCCATTGTAGTCTATAGTGGGAACGCCTGTTGTTAAATTCTGGCCATTTTTAGTACAAGTAGGGAGATGTACAAATGCAAAAATAAAAAATATATTATACATCAGGGAGAGAGTTTGTCATGCAGCTTTGAGGGCAACATGGAAAATACACAAATCATCTAAATCGTTTGCTGCTGGAGCCTTTTTTTCACACACTTGTAAATTTTTTACATGAAAAAAAAAACACTTAAAATCCATACAATAAAATGATTGTAGCCATAATTTGTATGCATCATGATAATAAACTGATTCCAAACCTTAATTTTTTTTTAATAGCAAACATGTTATACTTACCTGCTCTGTGCAGCCTCAATCCTACTCTTCTGGTGTTCCCCGCCAACGCTTCTGGCTTCTCTCTCCTGCTGAGTACCTCCCCAGCAAGCAGCAATGCTAAGGGGTAAGTACTCGTGCAGGCTCACTCCCAAGCCGCGCTGCCTGCCTCCATAGACACAAACAGGGGGGCTTTACTCTGCCCCCCACTCCTTCGTCATAGGATTTAATGGAAAGCAACAGGAGCCAATGGCTCCCGCTGGTTTCAATTTGCTTTGTGAAGAGGAAGAGAGAGGAGAGAGCCTCTGCTCTTGTGCACAGCACTGGATTGGGATCAGTTAAGTATAAGGGGAGCCTAGGGGGGATCCTGGACACAGAAGGTTTTTTACCTTAATACAGAGAATGCATTAAGGTGAAAAAAAAAATTAAGGCTTCAGAACCACTTTAATGCAACTGTTCATCAAATATATATTTTTAGTACAAAATAAACTATAATAATAATATTAATAATTAGCACATAATAATTTTAGTGCACTAAATAACATCTCTAATTTTTCAGTAAATAAAAGATGAGACAGAGTTGAATAAACAGATATGAAATGTGTCTTAAAAATTGCATGCAAGTGCAAAATGGCGACCCCAAGAATTTTCCATTGGTGACACTTTAAAAACCTTTACAGATCCTCATTTTAGAGGTAACTATAAATACTGCCTTAAAAGTATTCTTCCCACTCCTGTGTGCACAGTGATACTTAATATGTATTGCAAAATTGTTGTGTACATATTCATGTTCACTCTAAACCCGTATTTGTATGTGCATGCACATGGGGACAAGGGCTCTTTACATTTTTTTCATTTTTGAAAAATACATTTTATTATACAGTAGTACCTTGGATTACAAGCATAATCCATTCCAGAAGAATGCTTGTAATCCAAAGCACTTGTATATCAAAGCGAGTTTCCCCATAGGAATCAATGGAAACTCAGATAATTTGTTCCACAGTGACTGCTGGCATATGCAGTACTGTATGTGGCCAGAGGTGCGGGGGTGCTGGTGTATGCAGTACCGCATGTGGCCAGAGGTGCGGTGGAGACGCTCGGAGACACTCAGGAACGGAGTGTCTCTGAGTGTCTCAGAGCGTCTCTGAGCGTCACCGATGCCCCTGCACCTCTGGCCAAATGCGTTACTGCACACCCCAGCGGCTTGAATCCTGCTTGTCTTGCGAGATAATGCTGGCAAAATGAGACAGGATTTAAAAAAAAAAATAACTCCTATTGTGAAACGCTCATAAACCGCATTACTTGCAATCCAAGGTTTCACTGAATGTAAATTCTTAAACATTTTTTTTCACTTAAAGACTTTGCTATCAAAAGGGGAATAATAAACCCCCTTTGTGACAGCATATAGGAAGTGACAGGCCCTATGAATGGCAACAGGATAAACGTTAAACCCATGATTAAAGCTGTATAAGATGTTACAAAACAGTACAAGTTTTACAGACAGTCTCAACAACACCATACACTGGCAGTGCATTTAGCTTTGAAATATTTTTTTTTATTTTACAACTAGTTTAGTTTACAAAAAGCGGTAGTACCGTAATCTGGTTCAAACTTCAGTTTGAAAAAATACTTTTTTTTTCAGGTTGCTTTAGCAGTGACGTTTGCTTTTGGGTTTAAAGTGGAGTTCCACCCAAAAGTGGAACTTCCGCTCGTTGTACTCTTCTCCCCCTCCGGTGCCACATTTGGCACCTTTCGAGGGGGGGGGGGAGAATACCTGTCTTTTACAGTTATCCTATTCCCACTTCCGGGAGCCTCAGCCGCAGGTATTGACGTCACTGCCTGGGCTCCCTCCTCCTTCTTCCCTGGCCGCCGGGCCAGTAGGAGAGAGGAGCGGAGCCTCGTGCATGCGCAGTACGGTTCCCGACGTGAAGCCGTAAGGCTTCACTGCTGGGTTCCCTTACTCGCAATGGAGGCGGCATGCACCCAACAGCTGATGGAAACATCAGCTGCGGTGCCGACATCGCTGGACTCCAGGACAGGTAAGTGTTCGATTAATAAGAGTCAGCAGCTGCAGTATGTGCAGCTGCTGGCTTTTAATTTTTGCAGCCGTGGGCGGACCTCCACTTTCATACTGCTTTCATAAAGCGGAAATAGACTTGCTTTGACCAGCAGACAAAAATTGCCCAATAGTTTACTGACGATATCACTGTTCCTGTTGATGCAAGACTGTCATGCCACTGGCCAATTTCTATCAAACTTAATTAGGAGACCTTAGATGATACAGCAGTAGGAAATGGGCAAGCAATGGGAATATTTTAGATAGCAAGATTAGGCCCAAATTTACTAGAGACAAAAAGTACAGGCTGGGACTTTACTGTGAGAATTAGGGTCCTCACGGACATCAAAAAGAATATTACCTTATGTAGCACTTACCCCCCGAAGGAGCTGCTGGTAATTGATGGGCCTGTACGCTCTAACCGCTTGACACACCTGTGTAATGGTGTTTTTTTGAAACCTACTGACAAGAAACAATCCCACAATAACAATTTGCATATAATGTACCTTTTGTCGTTACCTGGGCATCAGTTGTTTCACCTATCAGAAGAATGAACAAGTCTCACACCAATTGTACTTAACCAGACTGTAAGTTTACTGAGACAGGTATACACAGCAATTACAACTGTATTAACACACAATTTCAATACAATTATGAAATGAGTATCTGTAAATGGCTGATACTCAAAGATTTCTTAAATGACCCCTGCAGGCGCATCTCCAAGTGGGACTAGTGCTCAAGGTGATCAAACCTTGACCCTGGGCACCTTCCCACTTCCAGTACAGCCGTATGGACACACTATGCAAAGTTATGAAACAAAACAACACAGTGTAATGGCTCAATAGTTCCCCCCGAGATATGATGCAGTCCTTTGCATGTGACTGTAACACAAAGTCTCCCAGCGAGAGGTATAGTCTCTGTTCTTCCTTCTTCAGCTAGCCATTATACTGCAAGGTTTGTAATTCAAAGGTTTAGCAGAAAATAAAGTAACATAAAGTGATGGATGACAGCAATTCCGGTTATGAAACACACCTATAACTGCCTCTGGTGAGATTACACTCAAGCCATCAATCAATAACTAGTGGAGTATAGACTTGAGGCCTGGTTGAACTCAGTTCATTTAAATGAGACCTCTCTGTAGAACTGCAGGTCTCAGCAACACTGTGGGATTAGACTAATGCCCCGTACACACGGTCGGATTTTCCGATGGACAATGTCCGATCGGAGCGTGTTGTCGGAAATTCCGACCGTGTGTGGGCTCCATCGGACATTTTCCATCGGATTTTCCGACACACAAAGTTGGAGAGCAGGATATAAAATTTTCCGACAACAAAATCCGTTGTCGGAAATTCCGATCGTGTGTACACAAATCCGACGGACAAAGTGCCACGCATGCTCAGAATAAATAAAGAGATGAAAGCTATTGGCCACTGCCCTGTTTATAGTCCTTAGAACGATCGGATTTTCCGACAACTTTGTGCGACCGTGTGCAGACAAAACAAGTTTGAGCCAACATCCGTCGGAAAAAATCCTAGGATTTTGTTGTCGGAATGTCCGAACAAAGTCCGACCGTGTGTACGCCCTATAAGTGTGTGAAGTGCTGTATATAACTTCTGGGCAACAGCACTCTCAGCACACCAGGCCTGGAAAGTTGGATGACTCCGCTCCGGTGATCTCAGTCCAGCTGCCAGCCTGCACCGTCATGCTGCTCTGCTCCGCAAGATGACCAGGACCCTTGTCTGGCTCCGTCCGGTGTCCTGGATCCCCAGACCCAATCACACAGCTTCTGCAGCACACTGTGGTAAGACACTTTCAGTGGTTGCTGTTCCGCTCTGTACAATGCAGTCCGCGCTCCTCGGAACACTCCCTCACAGACCCCTGCAGGCAGGCCACGCGTCCAGAAAAAAAGAAAAGAAGAGAAAGAAAATGGCCTTTTATTACCTACCCAGCATGCAGTTCAGCCACTTAGTGTTCATGGGTAGGTGAGAGGGCATTGTGGGTAGGTAAGCCCTTTCCCAAATTAGTCACTTCCTGTATAGATTTTCCTTCGTGCTCTTATGTGAAAGTTAAACAAGTCTAATTCACATTGTACACCACTAAAGGGAGCCAAATACCAATCTATTAGCATTGTCTTATCATATAGCACTACATGGCAAATTCCAGCGCTACACTTATAAATTACGTGAATAATATCTGTTTATTTACAGTTATACTGCTTTTGTATAAAAATAACTTCATAATATATACTGCCATATCTCATATGCCTGTTAACAGTTATACATATCTGTTGTAACATTTTACCTCTTGTTAAATGTTTGCATTTTGGGTATTTGCAATATCCATTATACTTTGTACTCCATTCCTTTTTACTTTACCTATACAATAAACCTTATTGTGAAAAAAAAGAGAGAATTAGGATACTGCAGAGGAAACAGCCATATAAAATTGGGCAGTAGCAGGACATTTTTAATCAGGATTAATAGTTAAAATTGTGACAGAGACAAAAAATACAGGGCCAGCTATGTGTTTTCATAAAAGAGTTAAGATATGCAGAAAATAAGGCAGTGCAAATTTGGCCAGCAGTAAGACAGTTTTATTTAGGGATAGTAGGCCCAACTGGTATATGCTTGACTTACGGGGATAGGGGAGTGTTGTGAATAAGAATGATATAATGTGAGGTGACTAGGTGCACCCTTGATACTGTACTTGCTACTTGCTACTTGTGTCTTTCTTTCAAACGGTTGAAGGTGTGCTGTGAAATAAGGCAGCTCCAGTTCTCGAAACACAGATTTCAGTATTTCTACATGTTATTACGCTCTTTTGCTGATTTCCACGAGGCCATGTTGGCCAATATTTTGTCCATTTGTATTTTCCTTATGATATAATCAATAAAAATTATTGAAAGAAAAAAGGTAGCTCCAGAAACAGATGATCACTAGCAAGTAAATGCTGTGCTTTGAGCACCAGAAGCTTAAAAAAGCATTATAAACATTAACATTAACCCCTCCCTGACCGCCACACGACGATATACATTGGCAGAATGGCACGGGTGGGCAAAAGAGCGCACGGGTATGTCCCCTTTAAGAAGCGGCATTGTGGGCGCGTGCTTCGTGACCCTGACCGCGGGTCTCATGGACTCGATGTCCACCGGGTGCCCTCGATCGTGTCGCGGAGCGGAAGAACGGGGAGATGTCTTTGTAAATAAAGCATTTCCCCATTCTGCCTAGTGATATAACAGAGATCACTGCTCCCTGTCATCGGGAGCAGTGATTACTGTCATGTGACTAGTAGCCCACCCACCCCACAGTTAGAATCACTCCCTAGGACACACTTAACCCCTTTATCGCCCCTAGTGGTTAACCCCTTCACTTCCAGTGTCATTTACATAGTAATCAATGCATTTTTATAGCACTGATCGCTGTATAAATGACAATGGTCCCAAAATAGTGTCAAAAGTGTCCAATGTGTCCGCCATAATGTCGCAGTCCCGATAAAAATCGCAGATCGCCACCATTACTAATAAATAAAATTAATAATAAAAATGCCATAAAACTATCCCCTATTTTGTAGACGCTATAACTTTTGCGCAAACCAATCAATATATGCTTATTGCGATTTTTTTAACGAAAATTATGTAGAAGAATACATATCGGCCTAAACTGAGGGAAAAAATTGTTTTTTTATATATTTTGGGGGGATATTTATTATAGCAAAAAGTAAAAAATATTGCATTATTTTCAAAATTCATAGTGATTATATGTCAAAAAGACAAGTCCATCAAGTCCAACCTATGTGTGTTATGTGTGTGATTATAGGTCATTATTGTCGCTCTTTCTTTGTTTATAGCACAAAAAATTAAAAACGCAGAGGTGATCAAATACCACCAAAAGAAAGCTCTATTTGTGGGGAAAAAAAGGACGTCAATTTGTTTGGGTGCAACATCACACGACCGCACAATTGTCAGTTAAAGCGACACAGTGCCGAATCGCAAAAAGTGCTCTGGTCAGGAAGGGGGTAAATCCTTCCAGGGCTGAAGTGGTTAAAAAAACTCCCCAAAAAGGAATGAAAACTCCAAAATGCAACTCTAAAACAAAAGCTTTCTTTTTTTAAGGAAAGTCCTGCAGCAAAAAAACAAAAGTTTAAAGACTAATGCTGGCCATACACTATACGAAAAATCGGCCGAACACATTTTCGAAAAACGAACGTTCGTCCGTGACCGCAAACAATCGTGCCATCATGTAATGACCGATAAATTGTTCAGTGGACATGAATAAATAATTTTTTGTTTGTTTTTTACATATACCTAGTGCAGACAGTTCGGACGGGAAACACATTAACCTTGCAATTTATCGTACGTTCGGCAGAAATTTTCCAAACTTCCCGTTCGTTTTTTCTCCACAAAAACGTCACAAACGATTATCGATTTGTGCCCATTAACTTGCCGAAAAACGAACGAAGTGTCTATATGAACGATTTTTCGGCCGATTTTTCGTATAGTGTATGGCCAGCATAAGTCCAACTTTAGAAAGATCTGTTACACCTGATCTGTTACATCATCATCTGTTACACCTGAATTTAGGGTGTAACATGTTACATATCTCTAAGTAACCATCTCCCACCCTCAGAGTCCCCTCCAGATAACCATATAGGTGTTCTTCTCTCCAGCAGCCTCTGTAACATTAAAAAATCTGGGTGGCTGTGTGCCGCTCCACCCACACAGCCATGTCATTCATTCACAGAAAACTGAATGAGTAAGCTACAAATCCCATCTGCCACTGCACCAGACAGATCAACACACAGTCCATTGACACTTCCTATAGCTCAACAACTGAAAACCCATACATAGGTACAAGCAGAGAGCTGGAGGATGTAGGAGCCTGACATTGCACCCACAAACCACTGACCGAAGGTGCAATGTGTTGAAGGCTCCTGTGAAAAAAATTATAAATGCTCTTTTTCTCCATCAAAAATATGTGCATTTACTATTTCTCTTATAAAGGTAAACTTAGCCTCAGGGGCGGACTGACCATTGAGTCACTCGGGCACTGCCCGAGGGCCCTGGGCCACTAGGGGGCCCCATCAGGGTTGCCAGCCTCAGTAAAACCAGGGACAGTATGTATAAATCTGTGTTTTTTTTACATCTGTCTGTGTATACTGTGTGTACATGTATGTGTATACTGTGTGATTGTATACTGTGTGTGTGTATACTGTGTGGCCCCATAATCTCTGATTGCCTGGGGGCCCCATAATCTCCTATTGCCCGGGGGCCCCATGAGTTATCAGTCCGCCCCTGCTTAGCCTTTAGCCTAAAATAATGTTTTCACCTGGTAATATGGCCAGTAGCACACCTCCTGTATCTGAGTGCCCCTGCTCTGGATGAATGCGCACAGGGGGTCACCTTTGGAAAGCAGCATTGTCATTCTGGGGCATGTATTAGCAGATTTAAATGCACTAACAAATTGAAGCCAAACTCCAGCTAATACTTTTTAACAAGTTACAACAACATTTTTGTTTATTTTCTGGGATTAAAGTTTTGCATAAATAAAAAAAAAAAAATATGAACATTGTAAGCACCCCAGTCAGTAGTAAATGATTTGTCTCAACCCCGTAACTTCTACATCTGCAGGACAGCTTATTCTATTGAAAAAGAACAGACTGACAAGATTACAGGTAAAAATAAAGGAAAAGTCTAACAAAGAAAGCTAATGCAGCCATCACAACTAAGAAAGCTGAAATATAATAAATGTTTGCTTTTGGGTTTAATACCGCTTTAAAAATCCATTCCTATGGAAGTGAAATGATGCCGTAGCTGTTACAATATATCTGTTTTTTCTGCTTTTCACTGCCATATGGTACATTGCAACAAAATGGCTGAATGAAGCTTAAGGCTGCAGGTTGATGGATCCCCCTCCTTTTTCCTGCGTAAATGGAAAGATATGTAAATTAGAGTATACAACAATCCCACTATGTTCTCTTAACAATGCTCAATGTTTACCATGTGGAACAATCTGTGTGCAACAAACGAGCAGTAAAGTCTTAATAGAGAGAAATTTGGAAAGTGGATTATTTTTTCATTTATGTCAAAATGTAACACAGACTTTTCTAAGTACAATCTGCTGAGGACGGTACCTAACTTAAAGCCAAACTCTAGACACAAAAAAAAAAAAAAAAAACCTTGCAGTTGGGTCTCCTGTGTTGCAAGGGATAAATGCCCATTAACCTCCCTGGCGGTATGATTATTTCGGATTTTAGGTGCTGAAATTTGGCGTTTTATATTGTAGGCCTGTAATTCTTAACAATAACACACTTAAATCTGTCCAAACCAGAGTTTAGTAGATATCCCGGGTATGATGACGTTTGAAACACAAAAACATAAATTATAATATAATAAATAAATATAAATAATTTAAAAAAAAAATAATATAATAATAATAATAAAATAAATTTCCCCACGATTCACTATCGCTCAATTCTGCAAGTGTTCTAATTTACTATCGCTGTTTTCTAGCTGGTCTAAAGCCACTTTTGACGTAAAGGGACAGTTTTTGGTTGCTATGGACAATCTCATGTTTCCAGGCAGAAAGAACAGTATAAATAATATAAAACTGCATGCAGGGCATTGGGCAGAGTACTGGGGACAAAAGGGATGTGAAATAATTTTATACAGTACTGTAATCTGTAAGATTACAGTACTGTATGTGTTATGATTTTTACTGTCTTTTGAATTTGCCGCCAGGCTCCGCCCCCGTGCGTCACGACGCTCGCAGGGAACGGAGCCTGGCACAGGGAGGCTTCGGGCAGAGGACAGAGCCCGCAGACAGCGCGGGGGGACATTGCAGGATCCTGGGGACAAGGTAAGTACACCGCACCAGGATCCTGAGATGTAATCCCGAGTGTGGCTCGGGGTTACCGCTAATGGTGCTGAAATTGAACCCCGAGCCACACTCGAGAAAACCGTCAGGGAGGCTACAGTAGTTTTAAACCTTCAGCATTTTTTAGCTCAACACCAGTGGTGGCTGGTGCTCAAAATTTTTGGGGGGGCGCAAACAAACTGAAAAAATCTGAAAAAGCCTCACTGTGCCTATCAAACACAGCCACTGTGCCCATCAATTGCTGCCACTGTGCCCATCAAACGCAGCCACTGTGCCATCAAAAGCAGCCACTGTGCCCATCAAACTCCGCCACTGTGCCCATCAAACACAGCTACTGTGCCCATCAAACGCAGCTACTGTGCCCATCAAACGCTGCCACTGTGCCATCAAATGCTGCCACTGTGCCATTAAACGCTGCCACTGTGCCATCAAATGCTCCCACTGTGCCTTTAAATGCTGCCACTGTGCCCATCGAATGCAGCCACTGTGTCCATCAAATGCTGCCACTGTGCCCCCCCGCCCACTCGGCGGCGGGCGGCGAGCAATGTCCTCCATGCTCCTCCATGTCCTTGGTGTCTTCTCCTGAGAGGCGGTTCAGTGTTAGGAATGTGAATATTCATTCGCTTTTCTAACACAGCTGGGTGAACTGCGAGTGCCAAGCATGGCGCTGGCAGGTCACCTTTTTTGACACCTATTAGAGCCATATAGCTCTAATCAGGTGCTTCAAAAACACCCCCTGCCGCTGTAATTCAGGCGCCCCGCGCCTGAAAAGGGGCCGGGCACCTGAATAGGGGGTGGCAGCGGCGGCCATAGATAGAATTATGCTATGCATGAATCTATCTATTGGGGATAGAGGAGGTGGCTGGAGAAAGGGGGCGGCGCCTGTGCGCCCTTATGGCCGCACATCGAGCACAATAAAATAAAAATTCTTACCCCACTACTCGCAGTTTACAACTGTCAATTCTGCTGGCTCCTGCTGTTTCAGTGCTGCTTCCCGGGACTTACAATCTTTGTAGGAGTTAACAGTGGACAGTTCAGTTTCTAGTAGTGGCGGCTGGTGCTCAATTTTCTTGGGGGGGGGGGGGGGGCTGTGGGCCAGTAATTTTACATGCCTGCATGGACACATTCCTGACACATCACAATACGATATTGTGCAACATTGTCTGTGAAGGTTCTCATTTACCCAGGTCATGATATAATAGTTGGTCACATTCAAAAGGACATGTTCTGTAATGTTGAAGATGTTTCGTAGGCGGATATTTGGAAAGGCAGATGTTATTGCACAAGAACAGGATGGAAGGTGTGACAGTTGTGGAACCACCATGTTCTAATTATATAATCCCATCCTTGGTGCCAGGATGCCTTCATACGTGTTAATCCTTTGATTTACACTTTTAAAGGTGCACATTTTTCTCACAACGCCGGAGGTAGAGATGTTAGAATGGAATTATATGTGGAAGACAGGTGGTGTCAAAGACTCCCAGCCCTGTTTATTGATGGTTGTTCCAGTATGACGTACAGTGCCTTGGAAAAGTATTTATACTCCTTAAAATTTTCCACATTTTGTAATGTTACAACCTTAAGCGTAAATGTATTTTATTGGGATTTTATGTGATAGACCAACACAAAGTGGCACATAATCGTGACATGGAAGGAAAATGATAAATGGTTTTCAACATTTTATACAAATAAATATGGGAAAAGTGTGGTGTGCATTTGTATTCAGCCCCCCGGAGTCAATACTTTGTAGAACCACCTTTCACTGCAATTACAGCTGCAAGTCTTTTTGGGCATGCCTCTACCAGCTTTGCACATCTAGAGGATTACATTTTTGCCCATTCTTCTTTTGCAAAATAGCTCAAGCTCTGTCAGATTGGATGGAGAGCGTCTGTGAACAGCAATTTTTAAGTCTTGCCACAGATTCTCAGTTGGATTTAGGTCTGGACGCTGACTGGGCCATTCTAACACATGAATATGCTTTGATATAAACCATTCCATTATAGCTCTGGCTGTATGTTTAGGGTTGTTCTCCTGCTGGAAGGTGAACCTCCGCCCCAGTCTCAAGTCTTTTGCAGACTCTAACAGGTTTTCTTCTAAGATTGCCCTGTATTTGGCTCCATCCATCTTCCCATCAACTCTGACCAGCTTCCCTGTCCCTGCTGAAGAAAAGCATCTCCACAACATGATGCTGCCACCACCAAGTTTCACGGTGGGGATGGTGTGTTCAGGGTGATGTGCAGTGTTAGTTTTCCACCACACATAGCGTTTTGCTTTTAGGACAAAAAGTTCAAATTTGGTCTCATCTGACCAGATCACCTTCTTCCACACAATTGCTGTGTCCCCCACATGGCTTCTCGTAAACTGCAAACAAGATGGGCCTGTTTGCTGCTTCTCTGATTAATGCTCTCCTCGCCCAGCCTGTCAGTTTAGGTGGATGGCCATGTCTTGGTAGGTTTCCAGTTGTGCTATACTCTTTCCATTATCAGATGATGGATTGAACAGTGCTCCATGAGATATTCAAAGCTTGGAATATTTTTTTTTTTATAACCTATCCCTGCTTTAAACTTCTCCACAACTTTATCCCTGATCTGTCTGGTGTGTTCCTTGGCCTTCATGATTCTGTTTGTTCCCTAAGGTTCTCTAACAGACCTCTGAGGGCTTCACAGAACAGCTGTGTCTTATACTGAGATTAAATTACACACAGGTGGACTCTATTTACTAATTATCTGACTTCTGAAGACAATTGGTTCCACTAGAATTTAGTTAGGGGTATCAGAGTAAAGGGGGCTGAATACAAATGCACGCCACACTTTTCACATATTTATTTGTAAAAAATGTTGAAAACCATTTATCATTTTCCTTCCACTTCACAATTATTTGCTACTTTGTGTTGGTCTATGACATGAAATCCCAATAAAATACATTTACGTTTTTGGTTGTAACATGACAAAATGTGGAAAATTTCAAGGAGTATGAATACTTTTTCAAGGCACTGTAGATGGCCTCTTTCACACCTCTTGTGAACCAGCTGTCCTCTCTGCAATAGTATTTTTCAGAATACTTTACCTTGTATCATG
This sequence comes from Lithobates septentrionalis, assembly GCA_037952835.1. Classification (NCBI taxonomy): domain Eukaryota; kingdom Metazoa; phylum Chordata; class Amphibia; order Anura; family Ranidae; genus Lithobates; species Lithobates septentrionalis. The sequence continues at coordinate 2,499,306 of JBBDGP010000373.1, forward strand.
AAATAGATATCCTTGCACTCCAGGCCAGTAACTTTGTCTAGGCAAAAAATATGTCACCAGTCTGCTGCAAGAAGGAAGCATTTACTCAGTCTCCTCTTCCCAAGTCAAGTAGAAGATGGATCTCCTATAGTAGTAGATTTTCTCATTCAGATCCTAAGCAGTGTAGAGGGAATAGTTCTTCATAGGTAGCTCTTCCAGGAGTGGTGGTTGAAGACATAGAAGAAGATATCAAAAGAAGAAGGTACAAACTCCAGATTTAGCTTTATTCAGTCTCTCAGGTCATAAAGGCCAAGTGTTCAAATGTTTCCAGTTCATCAGAGCTTGGTACTGTTGAATTAAGCTTGTATTGAACTGATAAAACTGGAGCAATCTTGAGGAGCAATTAGTACCATCACACTAAATTCCAGTTAAGCCTTAACTGGTATCAGTTAATTTGTTAGTCATTTATGTAAAGTCCATCTAAGTATACTAGACCATTTAACACTACCCTCTCCAGACAATGCTGCTGTCCAAGGGTGTCTCTGTTGATCCCACATAGATAAAGGAGCCACCTTAAGCCAGGAAGTGTTTTTTTTGGCCAGGTTGTTGGCAGGACCTACTCGCCCTGTAGACGGGAACTGTTTGTGAACGCCCTCATTAATGCCTGGTTCCAGGCAGGGCTGCGGTCATGAGAGGATCAGCATTAAAGAGGCACTCTGTACTTAAAAGGTGCTGTTCACCTTGCACTGTTACACATTAATCTTGAGGCTCTTTACTGTGAGACACTCTTCTCCTGTGACACTGTACACCTTTTCTTCCTGAATGCAGCATTTTGAGGGGGACACCATGGAGTCTGTGTCCCACTCCACTAGCCCAGTTTTCCTGCCACCTCACTCCCAGTGGCAGATTAGAGATCCTGCAGTGCACTGAGCGTGGATCTCTATGCATGCACAAGTGAACTCTTTGACTCTCCCGTACCCCTGGTTAGGTCCACAGGGCCTCCATGCCACGGATTGGGTCCCAAATGCTGTAGAGGCCCCCGACCACTAAGGAGGGAGTCAGAGCACTGACCCCCTCACTGTCTGGCTGCTATAGTATTCCCACTGGTCCTGGTTATCCATGGCATGTTAGACTTGACTTCCTGCCAACTTCTCTGTATGGTTAACCCTTCCTTGGTGGCTTTCTGGCTTCTCAACTTCATCCCCACTGATGTTACAGGCCCAGTTCTATAGTAATGCCATGTACCTTCATGCTCCCCTTTGGATAAACTTCAGACTAGGCATTTAACGGTTAACAGAAACTTTACTGAAGGCTTTGCACAAGTACAGCTCAATAAGGCACAGTCTCCCACAAAGCTTTGTGCACAGTACTAACACTACCTTACTCAGGCTGCCCATGACATACCTCCCAGGAACAGAGGATCCATTCAGCATATGTCCAATTCTGGTAGAGTCCTCTCCAGGGGATCCCAAAAGGGTGATCCAGTAATGGAGCCTTGCTCCATCAGGACTGAATATTACAGCAGTATTTCCCCTCCGTTTCCATTTCAGCTCTCTAAATTGATGCCTTCCATTCTTTTTATGAACCCACAGCAAGTGGCAGGACCATAAATACCAAGGAAAGAGAAGATTTACATTAACTCTTTCCTAGCTCTCTGGGCAGCCAGCACATTTACCACATAAAATACACATAATACAATCAAACCTAACAGTGTTTTCAAACATCCAGTAAGCACCTGCTTACACTCCTCCCCCTTTATTGATGATCTGTCTGGGATCATAAACAACTCCAACAGCATATTACTAGTTTTTAGTAATACGGGAGAGTACATTTAAAGGCACAGGAGAATATCAAACCAATTGCAGCATGATAACATGACATCATGGTCAAAAGAACAGCCCAACAGTCTGTAAGTCCATATGTAAGAAAGTAGCTGGAAGCTGGAAGATCATCCTCATCTTCCATAAAAGGCAACAAGGTGTTGATGGCGTTGGATGGCACCCTCTGCTCCAGTGACGAGACAGGTGCAGCTGTAGTCTCCTCATCCAGAAGAGCTGTAGGCATGGCCCAGGCGGTGGTAGATGACAGAGGGCGGAATCCACGTGGGGACTGGAGCACCTCAAAAGTAGGCTGGACCTCATCCCCAACCAGCTGTGTAGCTGCACGGCTGAAACCAGGATTTTGTAGACATCATTGTGGCATGCCATGTAACAGCAAGATCACCAGCAAGGTAGGACACCCTCACTACTGACCAACCAGGAATTCATCTTGTATAGAATCCAGCAAGAGTAGGAACCATTACTAATCAAAATTACAGCATTAAGAGCTTTAAGTTAACTCAAAGCTGAACCTATGGAGGATCTAGTAGATGGTGCTTGATCTCTTTACTTGGCTAGAAGTGGAGAACTTAGTATTAGTGAGGGGCCATGCTGAACAGGAGGATCCGACTACTGTAGGCCAATAGAGGTAAATCAGCCCACTGGTGTCCATCCTAAACCCTATTATCTTGGACAGAGCAGGTCACTTAGTCCCAGTCTCAGATCCATTGACTAGACTAATTTACGTACAAGTGAACATTCCAAGTTCGTAGCAGGTTACCATTCTGTTTTCCACCTATTTCTGCCAATGTTCCTCATCAGATCTCTACAAACAAGCTTTAAATGCACATTAATGAAGAAAATAAAAGCATATGGTTTTGAATAAAGATGAACTCATTTTTTTTTCGGAAGAAGACTCAATTGCAGTAGACAGACATTTCAATCTTCAGTACAAGTATGTGACTCATCTTTAAATTGATAAAAAAAACAGGAATCAGTGTTTTTCAAACATATAGAGCATAAGGAATGGTGATGACAGCAGACAGAGAACAGATTTACATCGGAGACTTGTTTAAAGAAAATCATTTGTGACTCTACTTTGTTTAAAGAGGTTCTGTCATCCAGAACTTTTAAAAGAAAAATCATGAGAGCTGTCATTGCCGTATTTGTTTTTATCTCTGCCGAGTATAGCGATTTTTTTTTTTAATGTTGGTTTTGGACGGAGTATAAAGGGTTGGAACCAGTGTCAGCCTTTTATTGCTGTCTGTGTCCTCTCTGGGAAGATTGTCTTCAAGACAAAAAGGGGCCATTGGACCACTGTCATCAAGACAAAAAGTGATAGGAAATTAAAACATTTACAGTTATCCCTAGAACAGGAGATTGAGTAAATCTTCTAACTGAAACATGCTCTAGTGATGATTCCTGTTAATCATAACTTCACAAAACTTTTCCATACTCCACCCGAATCGAAAATTCAAAAAATGTTTATTTTATGTTTCTAATCTTCTTCACATCATTCTTCAGCTCTTTTGTTAAAGTAGAGCTGCAATTATTTTTTCCAGGCATCAGCATGTCAGGGTACTCACCAGGGCCGAGATACTGAGAGCGGCTCCCCCTTGCAGCTGAGTGCGCTATACCCCTGGAGGTGGCACAGAGGGTATCGGGCACAGAGAGGCACAGGTCGCCAGGCACTAGTAGGAGCCTGCGTGTTGAAATTCTGTCGGGTAGTAGTCCGTGCAGGGTACACCTGGACGGTGATCAGCAGAGGAATCAGACTGGGGCTCCAACACCTTGGTCCTGAAGTAGATAACTGGAACAAAGTATGTAGAGAAGCCAGAGGGTCAAACACAGCAAGCCGGTAGGAAGGAAGTCTGTTTAAACAAGCCAAGGTCATACACAGGAATCAATCAATAGGAGAGTCCAAGACAGGCCGGGGGTCAAACACTGAAGCAGGCAGTAGCGAAGTCTTTAAAGAGAAGCCAGGGGTCCAACACTGGAGCAGACTGAAGAGGAATCCGTTAAGCAAGCCGAGGTCAAGGTGCAGGAGAAGTTCAAGGGTGGCCAAGGCAATCCGGGTCACAACAGGCAGGAGTCAATAGCAGAACAAGGAACAGGAACACAGAAGCTGAAATGACAAACCAGCAATAAGCCAGAGAGCTGGGCTGCCTTTTATAGGGCCGCCAGGGGAACTCACGTGTGCGGCTAAGATGCGTACGTGCGTACGTGCTTACGCCGTTTCGCCGTTTTGCCGTCCGCTGACTTGCACGTCTATGTGTGCCGTTACGCCGTGACGCGGTCCGCTGAATCGCGTACCCGCATGCGCCTATTAGCCATTCTGCCACGCAGGCGTACAGGGAAATGCTGGTATTGGCAAACAAAGTTTCTGTTATTCCTCTGACACAGCATGTTACAGATAGTTACATTGGTCCAGCTTGGACCAATATAACTATGTACATACCATACCTGACCACTGCCCCTGGGAGCTGGAACCACTAAAGGAGATCTTCTGTGTTGAATGGCCATCCTGATGCATTCTGAACACATGAGGTCAGCCGCTCAGTACAGGCACCATTCAAAGAATGCTTTGCATTTTCTGAATGAATGCAACATTACTTACTGGCTAGAAAAACAGATGAAAATCGAAGAAGGAAAGTCTAAAAAAGAAAACAAATGCAGCCATCACACCTAACAATTGGTAAGCTGCAATATAAGAAATGTTTGCTTTTGGGTTTAATACCACACTTGCCGACCGGCCCATAGTAAAAATACGTCATTTCTTTGACGTTTAATACCGGTGTTATGGCAGCAGGTAGCTGCCATAACCCCAGTATCATTTTTTACTATGGCCAATTCTGCGTCTGTTAACAGTGGTCCCGCGGGCTGATTTGCTGCGGGATCACTTTTAGAAAATTCCTGGCGGCTTCTGGGCTTACCAGTGCCATCGGTAAAGCCTGGAAGCAATCCGATGTGGTCATTTGCTGGGCAGTAAAATAAATAATAATAAAAAAATTTAAAGCGCCCCATCCCTCAGTGCTCGTGCGTGGAAGCAAACACATATCTAAGTCACGCCCACATATGTAAACGGTATTCAAACCACACCTGTGAGGTGTCACCACGACCGTTTGAGCAAGAGCAAAAATTTTAGCACAAGACCTTCTCTGTAACTCTAAACAGGTAACCTGTAAAGAAAATTGAAAGCGTCGCCTATGGAGATTTTTAAGTACCATAGCTTGTCGCCATTCCACAAGCGTGCACATTTTGTACATATTTTAAACTCTTGCTCTCAGTGTTACACATAGAGGGAGGACTTTAATGCCCACACATCCCACATATGTATCCATGGGTTTCTGCGCCCGCAACACACTCCCAGCACAGTGACTAACCTGTCATACCTACAGAAATGACCTGAGAAGTTAATTTGAAAAACCACACAGTAAAAAAAAGTTGCAAATCTGAATCACTTTGAAACAACTTTACAAACAGGCCTCTAAATTGCGCCGTGTTTATTCTGATGCGCTCTAGCTTATGCGTGAATGATATCAGTTGCTCCTTACGGTTGACTTGCGGCGGTCCTTTCAAGCGCCGACATTATTTTGTTGTCAGCAATTTTATTGTAACTCTGACAATCGAAATGGCGTTACAAACAGAATACGGATGTAAGCTTACTTTACAGAACCCACTGTCAATTTTGCGACTCTTTACATCTAAATTTATGGCGAGATTACGATGGCATAATGGATTGATAAATTGCTATGAAATGATGCTGCATCTTAAAACTGGCATTATGGTTTATGATTGTTGTAAACTGTCACAGAAATCTTGTACGTTCCATACAGAGAAGAGGGGAGAGATCTGCCTGGCTGCAACAAATCAAAGCGAGCTGGCATTTGGCTGTCGCGTTTTACAGTTTTGAATATGAATCTGCATAGTCACAATATGAATTTGAATATGCAGATTTCTTTTATAAATACATCAGAATGGAATTATATCTTCAGGTGTGACTATAGAGGGTGCAGAGGGTACAGCTGTGACAGGGCCCTGGGGGTCAAATATAAAAGCTTCTACTGTTGATTATCTGTGTAGTCACACCGCATTCCATGAAGAAGTTTTCTATTGCATTTTAAATTCTCTTTTCTGCTTTGCGATTACTGAGCTTATTATAACTGTATTCAGTGTTATTAAAGTGGAACTAAACCCATCAATTAAAATTTTTCCAAAAAACAGTTACATTCCCGGGAATGCTAACTGTCACATTTGCTTGTACTCTCAACATATTGTCAAACCATCAAATGGCTGATGTCATAATTCATCACATGTGCAGCACCATGGCAGTTGCAGATCAAACAGAGGTGAGGGTGGCAGCTTCCTTAGCTGAAACAGATAGGAGGGTTTAGTTCTGCATTAAATTTAGCAGCTTAAAGTAGAACTAAAGGCAAAACTTTTTTTTTCATTTTTGGGTTATAAACCCTGTAAGAATTTTGCCATCTGTGTCCATTAGGAGGATTTCCCTTCACTTCCTATCCCAAGCCAAAACAGGAAGTGGGAGGAAATCCCTCCAAAGTGAAGAAATGCCTAGTTGTCACCAGAACTAGTGTCCCCATTTGAAAATTTCCCCTCTATTTATTTTCTGGTGACAACCCATATATGTGATTTTCTTTCATTTTCGTTAATATTGGTAAACCGGACAAATAGGGTGAATCTGGGGGGCACAGAAAGCAATACAAACCTGACAGATTTTCTAACCTTTCTCCACTTTATCCCCCCAATAATGTTTGCTTTTAGTTATGTTTTAAGGACTGAATGAGGTCAGAAGTGTGTTTTTTCATTAGATTGCAGGTTGGCTTTTGCGCCATTATTATGTGTTTTTAAGGGACTATAGAAAATAGGAGAATTTTTTAAAAATAAAAGCATAGGAGAGGGTCAACATTAGGATTATAGCTTATTTGGACTTGTGCCGCGTACACACGATCAGAATTTCTGTCAGAAAAACCTTGGATGGTTTTTCTGAAGGAATTCCTCTCAAGATTGCCTTGCATACACACGGCCACACAAAAGTTCTCTGAAATTTCGACCGTCAAGAACGCCATGACGTACAATACTATGACGAGCCGAGAAAAGTAAGTTCAATGCTTCCGAGCATGTGTCGAAGTATTTCCGAGCATGCGTAGGAATTTTGTGCATCGGAATTGCTAGTGACGATCGGAATTTCCGATAGGAACTTTTTTCGTTGGAAAAATAGAGAACATGCTCTCAATCTTTTGCTGGTGGAAATTCCGCCAGCAAAAGTCCGATGGAGCATACACACGTTCGGAATTTCCGACCAAAAGCTCACATCGGACTTTTGCTGGCGGAATTTCCGATCGTGTGTATGGGGCATTAGGGTTTCTTAGTTTGTGAGTATCTAATGCAATGTTCCCAGCTAATGAGAGGTTTTTTTTTTCATTATAGTTGAAGGGATTTTCTCTAATCTTTAAAAGCCATTTAAAGCCTGTTGTACACCCACCACGATGGCTGCGGTGAATCAGGAAAAAGCGGGCAAGTCCTGAAGTTGTTCTGGGTAAGCCTGATGCAACCAGGTTGAAGCGCAGCACCAGTAGGCGTGTGACATCACCGGGGTGAGGCGAGAGCCACAACGCGTTTCAGAGTATGCACGCTCCTTTCTCAAGTGATACAAAGAGGGGAGAGGGGCAGGTTTAAATGCTCTGCACAGGGAGAGTCAATTACCAATCAACTGGATAAATCCACTAAAATGCTGTTCACCTAGATACATTTAGCGGGACATATGCAATATAAAAGTGCACTGAAACATGTTATTTCAAAAAATTGAAAGGAGAGGAAGTGAAAAAATGGAAATAAATAAATAAACTGGCCTGTGATATAACCAATATGTGACAGATCATTAAAATTAAAGCGGAGCTCCACCCGATTTTTCTACACTAGCTGCAGCTGATTACCGCAATGTCCTAATGACAAAACGGCACTTTTTTTTTTTTTTCTGGCTGTACCTTTCTTGTAGAAGATCTCTTTCTTTTTTGCAGGAAGCACAGGCTGCGGTTAGGGGCGTGTTTAGAGCGGCTAATTAGTCACTTCCTCTTAGCCGCACTGGCTCCTGGGAGCTTGTGTCATTGTTCCCAGGAGTCAGTGCGGCGGCCTGTTACAAGAGTCATCTCGAGATTTCCATAGTGGGAGTGACGTCAACAGCTCCGTTGCCATCACAACAGGGCGGGACCTCTTACGACGCTGCTCGTTGTGATGGCAACCGGAGCTGTTGACGGCGCTCCGATTTCTGTGTAATGCGCATGCGCGAGATCAGGAAAAGAACGGGCGGTGCATGCTGGTCGATCAGCAGCACCGTATCCCGGAAGAGGATGTCTGTGGGCTTCACATGCCCACAGGCAAGATGACAACCATGTAGATTTAATTATCTAAGTTCATTTATTAGGCGAAAACAGACAGCAATGTCACTGAAAAACGGAACAAGTGAGTTCCCTATTGCTATATCGTAATCATTGTCATTTGGCCAAAAAAAAAAATTGATCGGAGAGAGTGGAACCCCGCTTTAATAAGAAAAATAATATGCTTGAAAATACAGTATGTGGCATACTGAATGCACATACATATATATACTGTATATACACACATACATAAACATATATATGTGCATACACATACACACACGCATACCGAGGGCGGATCAAATTTTAATTTAATGAAAAATTGAAATTTGAAAAAATTTAAAATACTATAAGGATATGTGTGTACAGGCATATACTGTACATACAGATGGACAAGGCCACACAGGTGCCCAGATGGTATATAAGGGAAGTAATTATTTAAATTATTATATGTACGCATGATTGGGACATAGCTGGACCATGAAGGGAAGGAACATGTATATGTATGTAACCAATATATACCGTATGTTTCAATATACCACACATCTGAAGTAACCAGGTGGAGAGTTGTGAAAGTTACTGTAATTCTAAAGTGAGTGACATAACATAGGAATTAACCTAATATTTGCACAAACGGTCTTAATGCGAGTGAAGTGTGGAAGAGATGTTACTGTGAAAGGTATGTGTATATAAATGTGTCTGATCATCTGAAAATGAAATAAGAGATAAGAAAAATGAATTAGCTAGGAAATAATTGCAGGTAATACAGTTATAATATAATGCTGATTTCTAGTTCCTCGTTTAGGCCATTCGGTGCATTGGTATCGAGAGTATATATCCAAAACATTTCACGTTCACATGAAGCTTTCAGCTTTGGATACTTTTGAGTATAGCTTCAATGACCCACACCTGTAAACTTATGGTAGACGTATTATGATGTTCTGTAAAGTGTTGTGGTACACTATATTGCTCACACCCCTCCTCCACAAAGCCACGGTGTTTGCCGAAGCGTTGTCTCAGTGGACGGATGGTGCAGCCTACATATAAAAGCTTACAAGGACATGTGAGACAACAATATGTGATATAATCAGTGGAGCAGTTATTAAAGTTGTCTAGGTAATAGATCTTATCTTTATGCTTAAAGTTCTTTTGCCCATGTCTCACAAAATCACAAGTCTTATAAAATGCCTTATGGCAACGATACATCCCTTTAGGAAGAATTAAGCATAGCGGGTTTTTGTCTTTAATGCACTTTAGTTTACTGGGCGCTATTTTGTTTTTTAATGTAGGGGCCCTCCTACAGTATAGGTAACCTTTGGTTTATTACAGAGAATGGTATTAAGGTGGGGATCTTGCTTTAGAATGTTTCCATGTTTATTGAGAATGTGTTCTATTCTCTTGTATTGACCATGTTACCCAGTGATAAACCGAGCAGGTACATTCTCAGGAGGTTTTTCAACTTTCATTTTTTTACCTGGAAGAAAGGTGGTATATTACTGATCTACCAACATTTCTGGGTATCCTTTTTCCAGGGATTTTCACCTGAGGTGTGTTCTCTGGGAAATGTAGTCACAGTCTCTAGTACAATTCTGCCTTAATCTACAGAACTGCCCTTTGGGTATGTTTTTGACCCACTGTGGGTGATGACAGCTGTTAAAGTGTAGGTACAAGTTACCCGCAGTGGATTTAGTGTAATTACAGGCAAAAATGTGATTATGCTCCAAGTTCAAGGTCTAGAAAGGCTAAGCTATCCTGATTCCAGACTGAGCAAAATCCCCACCTTAATACCATTCTCTGTGATAAACCAAAGGTTACCTATAGGAGGGCCCCTACATTAACCGCTTGCCGACCAGCGCACGCCGATTTACGTCAGCAGAATGGCACTGGTGGGCAAAAGGGCGTACAGGTACGTCCCACGGACTCGATGTCCGCTGGGTGCCCGTGATCGTGTCATGGAGAGGTATAATGGGGAGATGCTTTTGTAAACAAAGCATCTCTCCGTTCTGCCTAGTGACAGGACAGAGATCACTGCTCTGTCATCGAGAGCAGTGATCGCTGTCATGTGATGTGTAACCCCCACTCCCTAGGACACACTTAACCCCTTCACAGCCCCCTAGTGGTTAACCCCTTCACTGCCAGTGTCATTTACACAGTAATCAATTCCTTTTTATAGCACTGATCGCTGTATAAATGACAATGGTCCCAAAATAGTGTTAAAAGTGTCAGATCTGTCCGCCATAATGTCGCAGTCCCGATAAAAATCGCAGATCGCCGCCATTACTAATAAAAAAAAAAATTAAAAATACCATAAAACCATCCCCTATTTTGTAGATGCTATAAACTTTGCGCAAACCAATCAATATACGCTTATTGCGATTTTTTTAACCAAAAATATGTAGCAGAATACATATTGGCCTAAACTGAGGAAAAAAATTGTTTTTTATATATTTTTGGGGGATATTTATTATAGACAAGAAAAGTAAAAAATATTGCGTTTTTTTCAAAATTGTCGCTCTTTTTTTGTTTATAACGCAAAAAATAAAAACCACAGAGGCGATCAAATACCACCAAAAGAAAGCTCTATTTGTGGGAAAAAAGGACATCAGTTTTGTTTGAGAACAACGTCGCATGACCGCGCAATTGTCAGGTAAAGCAACGCAGTGCCAAATCGCAAAAAGTGCTCTGGTCAGGAAGGGGGTAAATCCTTCTGGAGCTGAAGTGGTTAAGAAACAAAATAGCGCTCAGTAAACTAAAGACAAAATTAAAGACAGGGATGTATCGTTGCCATAAGGAATTATGTAAGACTTGTGATTTTGTAAGACATGGGCAAAAAAACTTTAAGCATAAAGATAAGATCTATTACCTAGACAACTTTTATAACTGCTCCACTGATTATGTCGTATATTGTTGTCTCACATCTCCTTTTAAGCTTTTATATGTTGACCGCACCATCAGTCCACTGAGACAACGCTTCGGCAAACACTGTCGCTTTGTAGAGGGAGGGGTGTGACCAACATAGTGTACCACAACACTTTCTAGAACATCATAATAAGTCTACCATAAGTTTACAGGTGTGGGTCATTGAAGCTATACCCAAAAATGTGTCCGTAGCTGAGCGCTTCTCGAGACTATGTGAACGTGAAATGTTTTGGATATACAGAATACTCTCACTATTTCTATACTAGAAATCAGCATTATATTATAACTATATTACCTGCAAGTATTTCCCAGCTAATTCATTGTTCTTATCTCTTATTTCATTTTCAGATGATCAGACACATTCATATACACATGAAAAGTGTAAATGAAGAATATTACTGCGCTAACTCAATGGGTGAAAAGTGAAAAGCTGCTACATAATAATGTGTAGCACTAATTCATGGTGGAGCTGCTGATTTTTAGCGGGCTGTTACCGTCACCTTTTTACCTGTAATTTCACCAGTACCCGGTCCAGGGTCCCGTTGAGCTTATTATCAGACAATGTAGGCACCAGTCACTTGAGTACTTTTCCAATGCTTTAATGGGAGATAACTGGAAGAAGTAGCAGGAAAGAGGTAGAAGAAGAGTTGCAGGGAAGTTCAAATACCTTTTCTTGGCGTAGCACTGAGGAATTGAAATCTTTGGGATGACTATATCCTCAGCTCAGGTTTAAATCTTTGCCCGCCCAGATAGGTCTCTCTCACCAACATAGCAGCCAGAAAGCAGCACGGACAAAAAAGTCTCTGCCACAGACTTGGATGAAACAAAACTGTACGATCCCCTGCCACAGGATGTAATAGTTTTCGATGAACAGCAAACACAGTACCAGAACCTTTAGGCCAGTACTTGTGTGGTAGAGTAGTTTAGGATGCACCAGGCCCTTCTTAAGACCAGCCTTGCATGATACCTTCCAAGATGGGTCCTCCCCTGGATCTTCCCGATTGTCCGGCTTCTTCCCGCAGGACAGACAGCACAGGACCATCCCAGCAAAAGCAGGCCCCAGACAGGCTTCTGGGTCTACCCGCTCGGCTGCCGCAACGCAACCCTTCAGGCCGGAGGGCCGCGAGCTAGAACTCACGAACACATGCCTCTAGACCAGGAGGGCCACAAGGTAAAGCTTTTAGAAGCATGGCATCTGTCCCATAAATACCCTCTCCCAGAATGCAACCCGGAGGACCACCTCCGCCGAGTTGTCACCGGGACAGAAGAGCACTCATATGTTTCAGCTTGTTGCTTTCCAACACCGACCCAGAGTGAAAACGACACCCACAGGCAGGATGCGGAACTGCACACAGCACAGCCAAATTGGAACAGAGGCTAATCAAACTGTAAATTAAATCTAAACTATATACAACACAGATAATCCACTAAATTTACCTATAAGCGGTAGATTGGAAAATCTACCAGCGCTATAAATGTGACAAAGATTCTAAATAGTGAATAATGAAGAATGTAGCACTAATTAGTAAACATGTATAAAAGTATACAAATAATGATTGAATAATAAAATCAATCACACAAAAAACAATCATAAATGAAAAAATGTGAGTGAAAAAAAGTCCAATAAGTGGAAAAAGCCCTGGGGAAGACCGGTGTAGGTTTACCACCGGGTGGTGGTTACTCAGGGATGGAATACACTGGCACTGGCCGGCATGTAAAGCATCTTCAACGAAGGGAGAAATATATCTACTCTTACTGGAACTGGTGGAATCGAGTGTCAGCGATAACGAGTCAGTCAAGCGAGGGTGCCAAGATCATCAGGTCAGCAGTTCTCCAGGGGAACCGAAGATATCCAAACACGACTCCAAGAGGTGTGCAGGTAACCGCAAAGCCGGAACTCCGATATGGGAAACACCAAGGCTGGAACTCAGGCATGGAAAGCCAGTCTGGACGGCCAAAGAGCTCTCATCCAGGGGGGTATGGAAAGAAAAAATGCATCCATATGGTGTAGGTCAAAAAATGGGTTTTTAAATTATAAAAACCAACATACATTGGTAAGAATAAAAAACTGTGATCACAGAATAAAAGGACAGCAATGTGGGAAGCAGAAAGCCAAGCCCAAAACGTTTTGTCCCAATGGACTTCAACTGGGGCATACATCAGCTCCCCCACATTGCTCATATTTATAAACTACATGAATTACAAGACCAAGCAAAGGGAACCAAATAAGCATCCACTGTTCCGTGGCCAATGATTGGAAAAGGGCCCGTCACATGACAGTATGGGCTCCAAGCCTCGGTCTGGAAACCAATGGAAAAAGGCGGGTCTGGTCACATGAGGTCGAATTCTGACTCCACGAGGGCTGAACACGCCTACAAGGCCAGCCCAAAAATAGCGCGGCCAACACGAGACAGACCTCTCGCTGAAAGCCCGTGAAAATGGGCATCGTCGGTCACATGACCAGAAGGAACCAATCATAGCCACGGAGCTGCTGGGTCACATTGCCAAACATATGGTGTATGGGAATAAGTCACATGACGAACCTGGTGACACTGGTCATGGAGACCAATCTCTGCGCTACTAGGTCACATGACCTGAAGAACCAATGGTGTGGAGCGAATCCGGTCACATGGCTCTAAACATGGAGCCATAGTAACCAGAATGCCCCCACAGAATCGTCGCAGAAATTACGCGGTCCACACGAGATAAACATCTCGTTGAAGGACCGCGGAAAGCTGATGTGCCCTCACTTATAGGGATATTAGATCATGCCGTCACTGGAGTGCGGTTGAGGTCTGTCATTTGATTGGCTGAGTGGTGAGGTGTTCGCCCGGATTGAGGGTTTTCCGGGCTTGCACCTCACACCTGGTCGTGCCCTTGTGATGATGTGCTTCTGGTCACGTGATTCGGTGGTGCTGGGAACACCTCTCAGTTTTTAGAGGTGTTGTGACTGGCCGCCCTTGATCATGTAGCCAGCGTCCCTTTATTTTATTTCCGCGGTCCTTCAACGAGATGTGTATCTCGTGTGGACTGCGTTATTTCCGGGAGGATTTTGTGGAGGCATTCTGTTTACTATGGCGCTATGTTTAGAGCCATGTGACTGGATTCGCTCCACACCATTGGTTCTTCAGGTCATGTGACCTAGTAGCGCAGAGATTGGTCTGTGTTGGTCACATGACCAGTGTCACCAGGTTCGTCACGTGACTTCTTTCCATACACCATATGTTTGACCATGTGGCCCAATGGCTCCGTGGCCATGACTGGTCCCTTCTGGTCACGTGACCGACGATGCCCATTTTAGCTGGCTTTCAGTGAGAGATCCGTCTTGTGTTGGCTGCGCCATTTTCGGGCTGGCCTTGTAGGCATGTTCAGGCCCTCGTGGAGTCGGAATTTGACCTCATGTGACCAGTCCCGCCTTTTTCCACTGGTTTTCAGACCGAGGCTTTGAAGCCCATACTGTCATGTGACGGTCCCCCTTCCAATCATCGGCCATAGAACAGTGGATGCTTAATTGGTTCCCTTTGATTGGTCTTGTAATTCATATGTAGTTTATAAATATGAGCAATGTGGGGGAGCTGATGTATGACCCAGCTGAAGTCCATTGGGACGAAACGCGTCGGACTTGGCTTTCTGCTTCCCACATTGCTGTCTTTTTATTCTGTGATCACAGTTTTTTATTCTTACCAACATATGTTGGTTTTTATAATAAAAAAAACATTTGTTGACCTACACCATATGGAGGCATTTTTTTTCTTTCCACACCCCCCTGGGTGAGAGCTCTTAGACTGACCAGCCTGGCTTTCCACGCCTGAGTTCCAGCCTTGGTGTTTCCCATGTCTGAGTTCCAGTTTGCGGTTACCATTTGCAAATGGAAAGCAGTGGTTTCCTCCATTATGTGTGGATGGTGGCATTATTTCAGTCCAGATGTGATTATGGAAATATATATTAAGCATCTGGAAAGAGACATGGGAACAGGTGAGGTATGGGGTGTGCTCTACGCCCCATCTTACAACAGTTTATCACCTGGAAAGAGAGGAAGAGGAGACTGCAGTGTCTGTTGGTTACAGTATCTGTTAGTTCTAGGTGGAACCAAAGTTTGAAGAGTTATGCCGCGTACACACAATCGGACATTCCGAAAACAAAATCCATGGATTTTTTCCGACCGATATTGGCTCAAACTTGTCTTGCATACACATGGTCACACAAATCATGTTGGAAATTCCGAACGTCAAGAACGCGGTGACGTACAACACGCACGACGAGCCGAGAAAAATGGAGTTCAATAGCCAGGGCGGCTCTTCTGCTTGATTCCGAGCATGGATGGAACTTTGGGCGTCGGAATTGTGTACACATGATCATAATTTACAACAACGGATTTTGTTGTCGGAAAATTTGAGATTCAGATCTCAAATTTTGTGTGACAGAAATTCAGATGGAAAATGTCCCATGGAGCCTACACACGGTCGGAATTTCCAACAACAAGCTCCCATCGAACATTTTCTGTCAGAAAATCCTATTGTGTGTATAGGGCATTAGTCTCTGTTGGTCTCTGACCTGCCATCTAGGGGAGAAACTTCCAGTCTCAAGTAGGCATTGGCCACGACACTGCCCACAACCTAAGCTCCTCATCTGATTTTCCTATTTCCCATCTAGTCCTCACCCCATCCAGTCTTTGATTGTTGTGCTTCCCTTTCTTCTCTTCTGCTTCCCCTCTGGCCCTCCTCTGATTGTCGTACTTCTTGTCTACTCCTTTCTGTGATGATTACACTCTCAGATCCCGCCTTGTGCAGAGATTTTCCTGTTCTGGGACAATTTTAGCACCAGCAGATTGAGAGTGATCATCACTAGAGCATGTCAACTGAGACATTACAGGATATGTTATTGTAAATATGACCTTTTAAAAGAAATATAATATAGGGGAGTTTTTGGAAAAAGCTTAGGCCATTACCTAAAAAGCAAAAACATGTAAACTAGAAAAATAGAAAAATTCTACTAAAAATACCTTTATTGTATAAAAAAAAATATTATAGCACACACTAAACAATAAATGAAATGTCTGTAATGCTCACTGCCACTCCCAGACAGGAATGTTACAGAATTTACACTATGTTAGAACTGTACAAAGTAGAATTATAGGAAGGGCTCAGCAGCTTCTCCCACTACAGGCTGCCTTCAGAAAACTACAGGAGGGGGCGGAGACAAGACCAGTCACCCTGGAGAAGGAGAGAGAGCAGCAGTGACTGGTCTTTATTACAGGAAGCTCAAGGGCAAAGTTTCACACTGGATTACTGCACAGATCTTCAAGAAATACGTAAAACACACCAAGATTCCATTAGGAATACACATTGCTCTTGTATTTAGACAATATTTGCATATCCGAGAGTTCCGCTTTAACCTCTCATGGAAAATATTTCTACTGCGCAATAGGCGTGTTAGTAAATATACAGCACAATTCAGTTTTCAGGTTGTAGCATTAGTAAAACATGTTTGAATGTGGCAGGAATGGTTTGATTTAACATATTTTTGTGTTTCTTATAGATAAAGCATAAGACCTAATCATTTAATTAGAGACATGACTTTGAAGTGTGCACCACTGTAGGTTTTATAATTGCAATCTAAATTATATTGGCAGAAGCTTGATTATGTTTAAGTGTTTTCTGTTAAGATATAAATGTCAGTCATCATAATTATACCTTCTGTTGAGTTTTAATTTTGTGTCTTATCTCTTTGCACATCTGTATGCAAATTCAGAGATCACCTAAACTTGCTCTGATTCCTATTATTGGTGTGCATGTACTGCCAATGGCATCAGGATATAAGAGAGTGAAAATAAAATCAGAGATGGGCAAAAATGGGGTACATAGAAGCTATTAGTGTCTTCTTAAAGGTGACCTCCACCCGAAAATGACTGCCCCCCCCCCCCCCCACCATATTCTTTTTTTCTCCCAGCCCAATATGATTTTTTTTTTGCTGGGACTGAGTACTTTTATTTTGGTGGTACCTGCTCCAGCTTACTTATTTCTTGCCTAGGTGAGGATGATGTCGCCTTGGGCCTCCCCCAACCACAGCCTTCTGAGATAAAATCACACATCCCAGAAGGGTACAGAACCAATCTTAAGCCTGGTACACAGTATTGTTTCGTGCAACCCAGCGGGCTGAACAAGAAAAAAACTGAAAAGCTTGCTGTACTAACTATTCGACATTAGTATAGCAATCTCTCAGCTGAGCTATTGTGTTCTGAGAGGGAGACTGCCTCCCCACTAGAACATACCAGTCAGCGCTCTCAGCCATTGGCTGCCAGCGCTGATTGGATGCCTATTGGACGCTAGTTTTCCAGCATGCCCGTTCGACAGAAGTCGGCCGTTCAACTGGCTTCTGTCGGACAGGCTGGTGTACACATGGGCCGAATGTTGGCTGGTTTCTGTTGAACTAGCTGATAGCAGCAGATATTCGTCCCGCGTGAACCAGATTTTAGAGCAGGCTGCCATCTCACAATAGGGGGCCAGCTATGAGTCATCAGGAAGTAACAGCCGAAACCAAGATGGCGGTGTAGAAGTTGTGAAGCCTTGAGAAAAATTAGCTGCATGGAAGACAGCTCTTGACTTTCTGGGTTGGTAAGAATCTGTTTCTTAAAAATCACTAGCTACAGTATTTGTAGCTGCTGACTTTTAATTTTCACACGCCTGGGTGAAGTTCCTCTTTAAATGCTGTACATACTTTTTTATTAAAGCAGTAAAAGTTGAAAAATGGCAGTCTGGTAGGATTTTTTTCTTGTCAAAAAGGTTTTTATTAATTGAGCAAAAATGTTTAATACACATTAGATACAATAAATAATAATAATATAACAGAAATGATAAATGGTACAACTCATTGGCTTATTACTTATTTACAGTCAGGTAATCAGTACAATATCTTCCATTTAACATTTGGTTACTGTCTGACCAAAGGTATGAAGGAGATTATGTGTCAGATTAAATTGTATTATTTGTTGGACCAGAGCTTTGGAGATATTGTTTTATTAAATCAATACATAGGTAAAATATAGTAAAAAATTAGTTTGAGATGTAAAGAAGAGGAAAGGAAAGAATAGTAGAAAAGATAGAAATAGAAGAGAAAGAGTCCACAGGATTGACCCAGGTAACATGGCACAATTTCTGATGATACTAAGAACGCTATATTTTCATACTGATGGGGTATAGTGCCTCCCAGTTTTTAAAAGTCTGGATTTATAAATTACAAATATCCGAGTTTAATTATGACTATCAGCTACTGCGGCTTAAGGATTGAATTATCTAATATTGGCGATAAATGATACCTAATCCAAGGGTTCCAAGTTTTTTCAAATATAGGAATTTGGTCCCTTTCTATTGCCAGCATTTTGGCATGTGACATTAAAGTATTTAGTCTGTGTTTGGTCTTGGGTATTCCTAAGTTGGCAGACCTCCATGCCTTTGCGATCCTCTGTTTTGCAGCCGTGAGGAGTTGAATAAAGAGTTTAAATTGATTACGTGTGAGATAATCCGGTTTTAAGTTGAATAAGGCTATGACAGGATCTGGTTGCAATTTTAGTTCAAACATTCGGGAGGATTTTTCAAATATTTTTTCCCAATACATTTGTACTGTCGGACAGGACCACCATATATGCATATGAGTGCCTGGATCTGGACAGCCCCGAAAGCATTGAGCTTCTTGGGTTGGCACAAATTTGGCCAACCTGGAGGGTACAAGGTACCAATGAGTTAGAACCTTATAGTTAGGTTCTACCGCCATGATGTTGGGTGAAGAAGATTTAGTTGCAGACCAGATTTTAGACCAATCAGCCATTTCCAATGATCTTTCCAAGTCCTCCTCCCATTTCCGGGCGTAAGGTGGTTTGTCTAGGCCAGGATTAGTTGAAATTTTTGAATATATGGAAGAAATCATGCCTCTTGAGTGGGGGTCTTTTAGGCATGCTGATTCAAAGTTTGTGATTTGAGACATGGAGGTATTTGTGCTTACCAAAGGTGAGTAGAAGTTTTTCATTTGGAGGTATCTAAACAGTTCGGAGTGTGGTAGTTTATAGGTATCGCAGAGGGTAGGAAAGGTGAGGAACGATGTGGAGGAAATCAGTTTGTTAAGCCGTATAATGTCTAAAGAGGTCCAGGCTTTGAATGATTTGGGTAAAACCCATGCTGGATAAAAAGAAGGGTTTTTGAGGAAGGATAATAGAGGGTTGTGAGGAGATTGTAATTGGTATTTAAATTTGAGCTTATCCCATAAAGATAGAAAGTATTTGGTGATGGAATTACGTAGATTCTTACGATCTTTGGAGTGGAGCCATAATAGATTTGAAATAGAGAGTGGGTCGCATTCTGAAGCTTCTATTAATACCCATAAGGGTATGTCTTGTGTTGCATGGTATTTGGAGAGGCTGGCAATGTGTGCTGCTCTGTAATAGTTTGCAAAGTTCGGAAAACCAAGGCCTCCTTTGAGTTTTGGCAGGTGTAATGTGTGTAAAGATATGCAGGGTTTGGTGGGGCCCCAGATAAAAGTTGTTGATCTTTTTTGTATTACTCTTAAATAATAAAAAGGGATTGAGATTGGCAGAACTCTAAATAAGTAAAGCAGAAAATAACGATATGGGTGGGTGACAAAAAAGTAAGAAAATGGGCACCAACATCCCTGTAAACAAATGTAGAGAAGGGAAATTATTTGTCGGGACTTTATGGGTGCCAACAGGAAAAACAAGGAATTTTAGTCCATACTGGGTAGAGAAATTGCAAGTTTATTGATGTTAAATATAAAGCATGATAAAAAGGTTTGGTATAAATTATGTGCACAAATACAGGGTTACATCAAAGATTCAAAGTAGATGACAAGTAGAATCACTCTAAGATGACATTGGAGTGATGATCCCGACATGTTTCGCCCCTCTGGGCTCATCAGGGGATAATTTAAAAACAGTTACATGTAACACTGCAAAAAACAAAAGCAGAGTTAGAACCGTTGCATGGACTAGAAATACAACAAGACAAAAATTAGAATAGTTATGGTAAAAAATTAGCTGTTGACTAACATGCTCATCAACAAATGCTCACCCAAATGAAGATCTTATAGTTGCGACTCAGGGTCAAGTCACGGAAAAACCATCAATAGGTAGTGCACATGGATAAATGCCAGTTGAGATTTGAAGGAAATTGAAGACTGAAGTATAGCCTACAATATAGTGTCTAAAATAAATGGAGGTGAAAAATGAAGGTGAAATGACTGTTGATGTGAAGAGGAGGGGGTGAAGGAAGGGAAACGAGGAGAGAAAGAGATAGGGGGTACGGGAAGGGTAGGACAGGAAAAGGGGGGGGATGAAATGAAGGAAGGGAAAAGGGGGGGGGATGGGTAGGGTAGGGTGTAAAGGAAGAGAGAAGGAGATGGAAGAGAAGAGAAGGGAAGAAGAAAGAGGGAGAGAGGGGGGACATGCAAAGGGAGGGGAGGGAGGAAGGGGAAGGGAAAGAGGGTGGGGGGAAAGGGGGGGAAGAGGGAGAAAGGAGGGGAAAAAAGGGAGAGAGGAGAGAAAAGGGAAAGGGGTGTAGGGGTAGGAAGAATGGAAAAGTGAGTGTGTGTAGGTGAATAATGAAATAGGGATGGGAAGTGATGGGGGCTAGGGAAGTGATGAGTGAAATGATAAATAAATAAAAAAACAAAAAAGGGTGTGGGAGTGAAGGTGAATACTAATATAGTAATAATGCATCCCAAGATGGAAAAATAATTTACTTACATTAATAATGTAATGATTGGAAGAAAGAGGTGCCTGAACTGGAGATGGAGGTCTGTTTAGAAGGTTATTGACATAAGTGGCTTGCAGAGGATGGAATACATGATATTGAATTTGGTATAAGCTAAATGGATCAACAAAGTATAGAAATGTATAAAAACAAAGCTAATAAATAATAATGGGGAAGGGAACATAGTTCATGATAGTATAAAAAGAGAATGGGTCATCCTATATATGAAGATGGCCAAATACCTGCTGCAGATCACCTGCCCCCCTCAATTGGGGAGGTAAAGTCTCCAAACACAGGCAGCAGGTGAGATGATTAGAAAAACGAACTAAGATTTAAATCATAAAGAAGAAACTAGTATTACACCAAAAAGCATAAAAAGCAAGTTCAGTGTGCAGTGTTACCTTAGCACTAGCAGTGTCACAGTAGGGCTATCCTTGAAACGATCTGGCAATGTAGTGTGGTAAGGAGAGGTTATATATAGAGAAGCAAGGCTGATTAATTAATGTCTGACATCATGCATGGGCCGCCGGTACACAGACCGCACGGCGCATGTGCAAAAAGTCTGGGAGAGTGAAGAAGAAATACACTTCCCATGCTGCATAGCGGCCCGCGGACAGGAAGGGAGAGGACAAGAGGAGCTGACATGTCCCAATTAGTGGGCTTGCGTCTACTCTCCCCTCCGTACACAGAGTCAAAAGCAGCATGGGAGAGAATGGGATGATAAAAAACAAACTTGTCAAGACAAAGACAAGAACTTGGAAATATAACTAGGGGAAGGTGATGGATTGGCAACATGTGTGTAGAAGTGGGAGTGTGTTTGAAGACCAGTGCACTACACCATAGACATGTAGATCAATGAATAGACAGAAGGGGATCGCAAATTAACATATTGGGGGAGAAAGTGTGACCAGACAATGCAGTCAACAGACATGGCAGTAATTGAAGCAAAGTAAAAAGTAAATAAAATAACATTTGATAAAACATTTTAGAAACAAAAGTTCATGAATAACAATGTTCATTTGTATTTAAAATAATAAATTCATACAGTTTATAAAACATTTGTTGCCACATGGCATACATATTTGTTCATAGGTATTTTATATATTTGAATACTTTTGGACTTGTATTCATAGAGCTATTCAAGAGAAAAGAAAAATGAAAAAACGAAAATGAGAATGGAAAGAGCAGTGTCACCCATCCAAAGGGGGTTTTTGCGGTGTGGTACAACACCTGAGAAATATAGAAAATAACTATATGGGTGGGTGACAAAAAAGTAAGAAAATGGGCACCAACATCCCGGGAAACAAATGTAGAGAAGGGAAATTATTTGGCTGGACTTTATGGGTGCCAACAGGAAAAACAAGGAATTTTAGTCCATACTGAGTAGAGAAATTGCAAGTTTATTGATGTTAAATATAAAGCATGATAAAAAGGTTTGGTATAAATTATTTGCACAAATACAGGGTTACATCAAAGATTCAAAGTAGATGACAAGTATAATCACTCTGAGATAACGTTGGAGTGATGATCCCAATATGTTTCGCCCCTCTGGGCTCATCAGGGGATAATTTAAAAACAGTTACATGTAACACTGCATAAAACCAAACCAGAGTTTGGTTTTATGCAGTCTAAATAAGTAAAGCAGTTTTGGCAGATTCTTATTGCATTAATTTTACCTATCCATGATATTGGAAAATGTGTCCATTGCTGTAGGAGTTTTGTAATCTGTTTCAGCATTGGGGGTAGTTTGCTGAGAAGAGGTCAAGGTGAGAGGCTGTTAAGTGAATTCCTAGATAGGGAATTGACTTTTCAGTCCAAATAAATGGAAGTGCATGTTTTACCGAGTCCAACTCCACTTTGGAGAGAGACATGTCCAGGACTATAGATTTCTTAGGATTTATTGAGAGACCTGAAATCATCACAAATTTGTTGAGAATGGGCAGGAGGTTGGGTCCAGAAATTTCTGGAGATGACAGAAATAGTAAAATGTCATCTGCAAATAGACATAGTTTGTGATGGTATCCAGCAGTTTCTATACCAGTGATTGTCGGGTCTGATCGAATTTGTTGGGCTAAAGGTTCTATTAGGAGGGCAAATAGAAGGGGGGAAAGTGGGCATCCTTTGCGTGTTCCCCTCTCTATATTAAAAAAGTTAGATTAGTATCCCGCATATTTGATATATGTATGTTGCAAAGTGCTTCAATATATGTCAAAAAGTGGGGGCCAAAACCCCATTTTTGTAATGTGTAGCGTAGATAGGGCCATGATACAGAATTAAAGCCCTTTTTTATATCTAGCGAAAGGAAACAAGAAGGAATATGGCGAGCTTTAGCTATATGCGCTAATAAAACTGCCCGACGTACATTGTCGCCGCCTTGGCGTGTTGGCATAAAACCTACTTGGTCCCTGTGGATTAGATTGCCTGTGATCTTGTTTAGTCTTTTTGCTAAAAATTTTGCTAGAATTTTGATGTCTAGGTTCAAAAGGGATATTGTACGGTAATTTGTGCAAGAGGTGTCGTCAGTGAG
Source organism: Lithobates septentrionalis (assembly GCA_037952835.1). Classification (NCBI taxonomy): domain Eukaryota; kingdom Metazoa; phylum Chordata; class Amphibia; order Anura; family Ranidae; genus Lithobates; species Lithobates septentrionalis. The sequence continues at coordinate 2,522,701 of JBBDGP010000373.1, forward strand.
AGGGTTGAGGATCATGCAAACTATGGCAGTTAGTGATTTTTGTCTAAAGGATTTTCCCTCTAGTAATACATTAAAAGCATCAGCTAACATAGCTGATAGGGTATCTGTAAAAGTTTCATAATATAATGCAGAGTAACCATCCGGGCCTCGTCTTTTATTTATCTTTAGTTCTTTAATGGTATTAGAGACATCTTCTGGAGAGATGTTTTCTTCTAGTAGATTCTTTTGATTTAGGGAAAGCTCTGGTAAATTTATACTAGAAAAGAAAGCATCTGCTGTGTTTGAGTCAAATTTGTTAGAAGATGAATATAATGAGGATAATTGGGAGTGGAATTTCTGGACAATTTTGATAGGGTTACTTGTGTATATGTCTTTTGCTAATTTCAAGCGAATTGGTTTAAAGGGTTTTGTTTGTTTATTGAGTTAAGTGTACGTGCTAGGTAAGTACCCGATTTATTGGATTTCATAAAATAATTGTGTCTAGAGCGTTTAAAAGATTTTTCGACTGACTCAGTTAAAAATAAGTCAAATGCGGTACAAGTTTTATCTAGTTGAGATTTTGTAATTGCCGATGGATTGTCTTGGTGGGCTATAAAGGCAGTATTAAATTCAGATTCTAATTTACGAGCAAGGGTTTTTCGTTCACATTTGAATAGAGTAAATTGTTTCTGAATTTTATTACGTAACACAGGTTTATGTGCTTCCCAAAGTGTTAATGTAGTTATTTCTGGGCTGGTATTAAGTGATATATATTCTTTTAGGGCTTGTTCAATGATTTGACGGTGATTTGGGTGTTTGAGCATAATATCTGGGAGATACCAAGTGGGGTCATGGCCTTTGGGTAGAGTGGAATTAATTGAAGTGAGTACTGCGTTATCGTCAGACCATGGGATAGGAATTATGTCAGCTGTAAGTATTTCTGGAATCATGACAATTGTTAGGAATATATGATCAATCCATGTAGAGGTTTGATGGGGATGAGAGTAATTTGTGTATCTACGTTTTTTGGGATTACACTCTCTCCATTAATCTATTAAGTTATATTTGGATAACAAATGGGAAAAAGACATTTTGAATGTATTATTGGATGGAGTGTAAGGAGATTTATCCAGGATTTGGAGGAGGACCTTGTTGAAGTCTCCACACAAGATAACTGTTCCTATTTTATGATCATTCACAACTTGTAGTAAGTGTGATAAGAACGGGCTTGGTTTTTTGTTATGCGCATAATATGAGATGACAGTAATTGCTGTATCCATTATATGTCTTGTAAGAATTATGTAGTGCCCTTCTGGGTCTTTAATTTGAGATTGGAGGGTAAATGGAGTAGAATGATGAAAGGCTACGTTGTTTAGAGGTAGCCGAGGCTGTAAAAGTTTGTGGATAAAAGTGAACATAAATTTAGGTGTAGAATTTTTTGTGAAGTGTGTTTCTTGTAAACAAACTATGTGAGCCTTCCAGGCATGAAATGCACGAGAGGCCTTGGTTTGTTTCTGGGGTATATTAATTCCCTGAACATTCAGGGATAGAATGCTTAGTGGTGCCATGGTAGCTGAATGGAGAAGTGAGACTTACCAAATAGCGTGTTGTTCTGGTTAGATGGGTCAATCCATGTGGACTTGAAGAATGAGAAGAGGAGGAAAATATAGATAAATGCTGAGGTGAGGAAGAGGAAGAAAACAGAAGTGGTTAAAGAATATCTTATATAAGTTAGCGTAAAGAAGTGTACAGAGATTTCCAGTGAAAAGGGATAAAGATCCCCCTCAGGGAAAAAGGTGCAACCGTCAGACTCCCACAAATTATATATGGAAGAATGAGGGAGGCAGAGGCCTTCCAATGAGAACATATCGACGATGTTCCTAACAGTACACCACACAATCTAGAATAAAACTTGTAATCTACATCCAACAAAATGAAGGAAGGGAAAACAGGGGAAGTGGAAAATATGAGAATGTAACTAAGCATTCTTAACTGCTTCCCGACCGGCGCACGCCGATGTACGTCAGCAGAGCGGCACGGCTGGGCAAATGGGCGTACCTGTACGTCCATTTGAATTTCCCGCCGTGCCAGTGCGTGCGCGCCACCGACGGCGCGCGCGCGCGCCGGCCGGGAGCTCCGTGAGTCGGGTCGCGGGTCCCGCGGACTAGATCGCCGCGGAGATACCCGCGATCGCCTCACGGAGCGGATGAACGGGGAGATGCCGTTGTAAACAGCATCTCCCCGTTCTGCCTAGTGACAGTGTCACTCGATCTCTGCTCCCTGTCATCGGAGCAGAGATCAATGATGTCACCCACACAGCCCATCCCCCTACAGTTAGTAATCACTCCCTAGGACACACTTAACCCCCCCCGCCCCCTAGTGGTTAACCCCTTCACTGCCAGTGTCATTTACACAGTAATCAGTGCATTTTTAATTGCACTGATCGCTGTATAAATGACAATGGTCCCAAAAATGTGTCAAAAATGTCCGACATGTCTGCCATAACGTCGCAGTCAAAATAAAAATCGCTGATCGCCGCCATTACTAGTAAAAAAAAAAATATTAATAAAAATGCCATAAAACTATCCCCTATTTAGTAAACACTATAACGTTTGCGCAAACCAATTAATAAACGCTTATTGCGATTTTTTTTACCAAAAATATGTAGAAGAATATGATCGGCCTAAACTGAAGAAAAAAAATGTTTTTTTTATATGTTTTTGGGGGATATTTATTATAGCAAAATGTAAAAAATAATGCGTTTTTTTCAAAATTGTCGCTCTTATTTTGTTTATAGCGCAAAAAATAAAAATCGCAGAGGCGATCAATTACCACCAAAAGAAAGCTCTATTTGTGGAAAAAAAAGGACGTCAATTTTGTTTGGGAGCCACGTCGCACGACCGCGCAATTGTCAGTTAAAGCGACGCAGTGCCGAATCGCAAAAAACGCTCTGGTCAGGAAGGGGGTAAATCCTTCCGGGGCTGAAGTGGTTAAGATCCCAGGGTGTGTATCAGGCTGTAATAATGAAGAAGGGAACTGGAGGATGGAATAGGTTAAAGGGTCCCTAAACTCGTAATAGGGGTAGGACAATAAGTCAACCTAAAGGACTTGACCGTAGTTTTAGAGCATGCTGACTAAAAAAATAAAAATAAAAAAAAAATACATACATTTAAAAATAATTATATTCAGCTGTAGCTAAAAAAATAAATGAGAATTAGAGATCATGCAATAATTAGATAAAGGAAATATAAAATAGAATTTTTATACTAGTAAATTACTAGTTTCAAGGAGAGAGGGCACAGTGCATCTTTGATGAAAACTTTTATCAGGATAAAGAATGAGCAATAAGCTCTGCTTTAGTTACTTCCTTCAGTCCATAGAATCATCTCTTTCCTGAGGAGGTGATGCGAAGCGACCTCTCTTATGGGATGGATGGTTTCCATTCCTCAAGGTGGATTGAGAGGAGTTGCCTGCGCATGAGAAGGATGGTGATCTTCTACGTGTTGAAGTAATACGTGGTGAGGAATCCATTAGGTGTAAGTCTATGAGCGTTTGTTGAAGTTCTTCATTAGATCTACAGATGTATTTCGTTCTGTTGTGAGCAAAGCGTACAGAGAATGGGAAGCCCCATTGATAAATGATGCTATGACATTGTAATTCCATGAGGAGGGGTTTCATTGCTCGCCTTTTTGATATAGTGACCTGGGATAAATCAGTGAATAGCTGGTAGCTGTTACCTTGAAAATGTAGGTCTTTTTTATCTCTGGCTGATGATAAGAGCTGTTCTTTTGTGCGATAATACTGAAATTTCACTATTATATCTCGTGGCGGACCGTCTAATTTTTTTACTGTAAGGGCTCGGTGTATTCTGTCGAACTCCAATCTTTCAATTGGGATATCTGGTTGCAGTTCTTGACATAAAGCCGTTATGGTGAATTGTAAGTCATTGATCAATTCAGGAATTCCCCTGAAGCATAAATTGGACCTTCTGGCTCTATTCTCCTGGTCTTCCAATTTAGTTTGGAGCATTAGGTTTTCCTCTCTGAGATTTTCCATGGCAATGGTATGTTCTTGTGTGGTAGTTTCCAAATCATCCATTTTAAGTTCTAATGCAGCTGTGTGGTTGCCTAATTCTCTTATTTCTCTAGTAAGGTTGGTTGTAATTTGCTCAGAGGTTTGTTTTAGGGCTTTATGCAACATACGTTCAAATTGTTTTAATATAGCTGGAGCTATTTGTAAATTCTGAGAGGAATCTTGTGAGGTGGCAAGTTCGCTTTCTGAATCGGCTGGGGAATCAGGCTGTGTCATTTTGTGCCTGTGAGAGCACACTGAGGCAGTGTATGAGGAGGGGGGCGGTGCCACTTTAGCAGCAGCTTTCCCCTGTGAATCTCTTATGAGAGGATTCTTTAACTTAGAACGGCCACCTCCCAGAACCATATTTTGCCACAAAAACGGACCCTTGAGTTCCCAGGTAGTTGCTAAAGCCCGTGGATATGATGAATACTTGCGGGTTTAGTTTTAACAGTGGCTCTCCTCCCGTAGGTACGGAGCTTTAACTGTGCATATCCGCACCGCTAGATTCTGCGCATGCGCCCAGTCTGGTAGGATTTTTATGACAGAAGAGACCCTATTAGTACTCCTTGCCTGGATCTCTCCCAAGACGGTGTGCATGCGGAGAGGAGTGATGTCATTTTGACCTGTCCAATAAAGCAGCCAAAGAGTTTGAACATGGAAAGAAGAGCAGGAGAAAACAGAAGCACCTGCAACTGAAAGGAGAACTGACACCTCAGCACTGGAGGGGTCTCTTCTTGTCATAACATGTATTTGCTGTATTGCTGTTTATTCCTGCTCATATATTGGGCAAAAATCGATATATATCTAATAAAGAATTTCAAAACTTCAAAACAACAAAAATAAGCTTTAACAACACAAATAAAACAAAATCATCCTGTGTTTGATGTGTGTGACAGAGCTGGACCAATAGAAGTGGGAATTGGTTCCAATGGATAGACAGTGGCGTGTGTCTCCTTCAAAGAAGCAGGTCCATGCTGATAGTATAGTGTATGTGGATCTTCACCTGGTCCTGGGCTGCTTTCTCTCCGATCATGATAAATAAATCTCTCAACAGACAATAAGCACTTTAATGTGTATTGAAAAGAACTGCAAATGATCCCTTTGCTTCAAAAGTCTTTTTGAAATGTTTATTGGTTAAGAGCATCAAGATACAGCCAACATGTTTCAGGTGAAAAGGCCTCCCCATTTTTTTAGGGCTTGAGCAATGTACATTAATGAAATCACAATGCACTAAAGGACATAAACTAAGGCTTGATGGTGATTAGAGTCTCCTAATGACCCCAGGAATGGGTCTAATACCCATGCTTTTCTGGTCTGCAGTGCACTCTGTCCTCGTAATGAACTGGGAAAGCATAGGTATTAGACGCCTGTAAACTAGTGCTATTATATCTCCAACATATAATGGGGTGGTAGTCCCATTTGGGGTTTATTCTGCCCCTTTCATCTCCCAGTCTTGGTTGGCTGCACCTGCCCACTTGCTGGGATTAGATTGAGGGGTGGAGCCAGGCAGGATAGAGAAGTTAGGAAGAGGGTCCAGCTGTGTGGCAACATCTAAGAAAAATTTGAGCAATGCTTCCTCCTGAGTAGGTTGGGCATTTTACCCACTTTGGGAGGAAAAGTACCATATAATGGGACACTGGAAAGTACCTGATCAGTGGTGAACAGTTATCTAAGGCATGTTAACTGCTCATATTTTGGAGCTATGTATTAAGTTCTTCAAGTAAATGTCTTGACTACTACCAATTATTTGGAATCTGAAAATATTCTTTCATGCAAGTACAAAATAAAACGCAAGCTAGCCTGACTTGACATTCCATCATTGCATGTAAAGCTTGGATATAAGGTGGCTTATGATTGGCTAGGTGTGTGTTTATGCCACATTCCACAGGGACACCTACCTATCTGTTGTTGATGGAACCCGCCGCCATATTGTGTCATAATCCTGGCCAGAGTGCTGTTCACAACATTCCCATAAGCCTTAATATTTATGAATAAAGGAATGTTCACACATAAAATGCATTTTCCGCACGTTACTGTAACTTCACAGCTTTACAATCTTTCCATGACATCTAACATCATATCTGACATACTATCAGAATTCTTTGGCATTGAATGCCACACACAGGCTCCCATGCCCCATCTACTTAGGGCCCCTCCCACAGTGGCATTTATATGGACAATAATTAAACCCATCACTAGAAGAGGGACTTCTCTAAAAGGGGAGCTAACACCTAATCACAACTTTCTACTACACGCTATAATGCGAACAGAGCCAGCTAGTGCCAAGTAAGCTACCTGCACCTGCCAACATGGATATAGATTGAGTGAACTGTGCAGTGTTAGGGGTAGGTACACCCTTGCGGAATATGCTACTCACAAGGGCTGAAGTAGGTTGGTGTCCATCCCGTGACCCTCCATGGAAAAAATTGGTGTTGAGAGGTACCGCCAGAATCAGTACCTAATTCTGTGGCTAATATATGTGAAGAAGTGAGTCAAGTGAGAAAATGAGTTCAAAAGGGCCTTAGGCCACCCACAAAAGGGCAGACCCCCAAAGACCACCAAGATGGTGATGAAAAATCGTACCCATGAGGTGATCAGGCCTTACTTTTTTACTACAAACGAATGTGAGTGGTTTTATGAATAAAATTGTAAACAGTTGTACACTATGCAGATTCTCCTTCCTTCTCTTTATCCTGCATAAACTAAAGATATGACAAAATAAGAAGTGTCCCTAAATGGAAAGTATCCAGTCGAGAACTTTAGAAAACTAGTAAACAGGAAAGTTTACCAATTAGAGGTGAGTTTTCAAAAAAATCAAGTCTCCTCCCCTGCCAGACGAGACCGTGCTGTGTGACAGAGCTGTGTAAATCTCAGGACTGGTTGGATAGAAATACACATTTTTTGTCAGGTACAACAGCTCCTATATACAGTGCCTTAAAAAAGTATTCCTACCTCTTAAATATCTGAATAGTGTGGCGTGCATTTGTGGAACCAATTGTCTTCAGAGGTCACCAAATTAGTAAACAGAGTCCACCTGTGTGTAATTTAATCTCAGTATAAATACAGCTGTTCTGTGAAGCCATCAGAGGTTTGAAGGAGAACCTTAGTGAACAAACAGCATCATAAAGGCCAAGGAACACACCAGACAGGGTCAGGGACAAAGTTGTAGAGAAGTTTTAAGTAGGGTTAGGTTATAAAAAAAATATCCCAAGCTTTGAACATTTCACAGAGCACTGTTCAATCCATCATCCGAAAATGGAAAGAGTATGGCACAGCTGCAAACCTACCAAGACATGGCCATCCACCTAAACTGACAGGCTGGGCAAGGAGCGCATTAATCAGAGAAGCAGCCGAGAGGTAACTCTGGAGGAGTTGCAGAGATCCAAAGCTTAGATGGGAGAATCCGTCCACAGGACAACTATTATTCGTGCACTCCGCAAATCTGGCCTTTATGGAAGAGTGGCAAGAAGAAAGCCATTGTTGAATGAAAGCCATAAGAAGTCCAGTTTGCAGTTTGCTAGAAGCCATGTGGGGGACACAGCAAACATGTGGAAAAAACGTGCTCTGGTCAGATGAGACCAAAATTAAAACTTTTGGCCTAAAAGCAAAACGCTATGTGTGGCGGAAAACTAACACTACATATCACCCTGAACACACCATCTCCACCATGAAATATGGTGGTGGCAGCATCAAATTTGTTCGGACATTCCGACAACAAAATCCTAGGATTTTTTCCGACGGATGTTGGCTCAAACTTGTCTTGCATACACACGGTCACACAAAGTTGTCGGAAAATCCGATCGTTCTGAACGCGGTGACGTAAAACACGTACGTCGGGACTATAAACGGGGCAGTGGCCAATAGCTTTCATCTCTTTATTTATTCTGAGCATGTGTGGCACTTTGTCCATCGGATTTGTGTACACACGATTGGAATTTCCGACAACGGATTTTGTTGTCGGAAAATTTTATCTCCTGCTCTCCAACTTTGTGTGTCGGAAAATCCGATCGAAAATGTCCAATGGAGCCCACACACGGTCGGAATTTCCGACAACACGCTCCGATCGGACATTTTCCATCGGAAAATCCGACCGTGTGTACGGGGCATTAGAGTCTGCAAAAGACTTGAGACTGGGGAGGAGGTTCACCTTCAAGCAGAACAACGACCCTAAATATACAGCCAGAGCTACAATGAAATGGATTAGATCAAAGCATATTCATGTGTTAGAATGGCCCAATCAAAGTCCAGCCCCAAATCCAATTGAGATTCTGTGGCGAAACTTGAAAATTGCTGTTCACAGACGCTCTTCATTCATAGAGACATCCCCAAAAAGACTTGCAGCTGTAATTGCAGTGAAAGGTGGTTCTACCAGGTATTGACTCAGGGGGACTGAATACAAATGCATGCCACACTTTTCACATATTTGTTTGTAAAAAAAAATTGAAACCATTTATCATTTTCCTTCCACTTCACAATTATGTGCCACTTTGTGTTGGTCTATCAAATAAAATCCCAATAAAATACATTTACGTTTTTTGGTTGTAACATGACAAAATTTTTTAGGTGTTATTTGTAAACAGCAACAGGTGACACAGTAGCTAAGCAGTTAGTACTGCTTCCTTGCAGCACTAGGGTTATGGCTTCTGCGAACTCTATGCGCATACCAATTGAATATTCCCTCTAGGTTTGTGTGGATATCATCTGTATGCTCTAAATTTGTGCCAAAAACACTCTTGTCCATGAACTGACATTATTATTAATATTCAGGATTTATATAGCGCCAACAGTTTTTGCAGCGCTTTACAGTATATAAGGGAGACAATGCCGTTATAATACAATAAAATACAAGAGGATTTAGAGGGCCCAGAAGAGCTTACAATCTAATAGGGTGGGGCAGGTGGTGCAAAAGGTTGCAATTGTGGGGAATGAGCTGATGGAAGTGGTAAAAGATTATCTGGAGGCGTGACAGGCTTTCCTGAAGAGATGAGTTTTCAGGGATCGCCTGAAGGTAGCAAGAGTAGGGGATAGCCGGACAGGTTGAGGTAACGAGTTCCAGAGGATGGGAGAGGGTCTGGAGAAATCCTGGAGACGAGCATGGCAGGAGGAGACGAGGGAGCTTGAGAGTAGGAGGTCTTGAGAAGAGCGGAGAGGACGATTTGGGTGATATTTGGAGCAAGATTGGTTGTGTAGCTCGGGGCAGAGTTGTGAATGGCTTTGTTTGTTGTGGTTAGTATTTTGAATTTAATTCGCTGGGCGATAGGGAGCCAGTGTAGGGACTGGAGGAGAGGGTTGGCAGACGCTGAACGGTGAGTAAGATGGATAAGTCTGACAGCAGCATTCACGATAGACTGAAAAGTGGATAGCCTATGGAGGGGTAGGCCAGTGAGAAGGGAGTTGCAATAGTCAAGGAGAGAGATAACAAGGCAGTGAATGAGGAACTTGGTGGTGACATCTGACCAAACTGATCCTAGGGTGTGTATGTATGTATTTGCACTACAGACATTGTTACATAGACATTTAACTGATGTGATGCTGTGTACAGTAAAGGGCTTTGTGGAATGTTGGCACTATATAAATAACATCAATAAAATATGAACATAAAATATTTCTATTGCAGTCATATGTCAGCTTTAACATCCTCATCTTCCCCCATTATCACTTACTGATCTGAAGAGGTTATAGGCCATGTAGGTGCCAATGAACGGAATAAGCCATGTTTATCTTTGAATATTTTCATCAAATAACACTTGGGATTAATAAATAATACATGGTGCACATAGCATTCTTATACACAGCAGCTCCCGGCACCAACTGGAAATGTGAAAGCCAAACTATACAGAAGAGAGTACATCTCACTACCTTAGAATAGAAGAATAGCTCCAATAGAGGTGCAAAGCCAAACCTAAAATTTGAAAGACAGGAAATTCTTACATTCAAGAAAGGAAACAGTCACATAGGTATTTTTAAAGAGACTCTGTCATCTTGCCTATTCAGGGCATATTGAGAGCATTGTGCCCACCTATTGACCATTTTATTCTCAACTCTTCAGCACTCCATCTGTGGCTGCCACCACAAAATATTTGAGGCTTTCAGGCAAAAGCACCCATAGGGGGTTACAAGTAGCTCTCTTGTACCAGGCCTGGGCCCCCCTGCTGACTCGATGGGCCCTCTGCATGTGGTACAGAGTAAGTTGTAATGGGGAATAGAGAGAATATTGGGGGATTCAGGGGGTGCAGAGTGATGTGTAATCGGGGTACAGGGAGAGTAATGAAGGATACTGGGGGTACAGAGTGTTGGGGTAGTGTTGGATGCAGGGGGGTGTAATGAGATATGCAGAGGGTACAGGCTGTAGGGTAATGGGGAATACAAGAGTTAGGTGTAATGGGGGTACGCAGTGGAGTAGTGGGGGATGCAGAGGGTGCAGCATGTTGGGGTAGTGGGTGATGCAGGGGGAGCAGAGGGAGATGTAATGGGGGTAAAGAGAGAATAGTGGAGAATGCAAAGGGTGCAGAATTTTGGGGTAGTGGATGATGCAGAGGGTGCACAGTGAGGTATAATTGGGGCACAGAGAGAATAGTGGAGGATGCAGAGTGTTGGGTAGTGGGTGATGCAGGGGTTGTAGAGTGAGGTGTAATGGGGGTATACAGAGAGTAGTGGAGGAGGCCGAGGGTGCAGAATGTAGGGTAGTGGATGATAGAAGGGGGGCAGAATGTGGGGTAGTGGTGGATGTAGGGGATTGCAAAGTGAGGTGGAATGTGGGATGCAGTGAGTACAGAATCATACCTCCCAACTGTCCCTAATTTCGAGGGACTGTCCCTCATTCGGAATAAAGTCCCTCTGTCCTTCTTTGCTCCTCATTTGTCCCTCATTCCTCCTCATTCTCCCCTCATTTTGGTCTGATCTATATAGTTGTGTATAAAATGCACTTCTTATCTTGCAAAAAGTGTTTCCCAGTGCTAAACCTTTCATCCAATTTTAAATTGCTGCATTTCTGATTTTCAAAAGCCAGTATGAAGGAATAATTGTGGCAAAAAAACACTTGTGGGTTTTACTAATTTATTTTTGTTTAATTCTCCTTTAAGGGGGTGTGGCAAGGGTGTGTGTCCTATGCCTACATACCTTTCCTAGGAGGTGTCCCTCATTCCTATTACAAAAAGTTGGGACTGGGAGGTTTTCAGAATGTGGAGTAGTGAGCAGTGCATGAGGAGTGTATAGGCAGACACTGGAGGGGGCCTGTCAGGCAGGCTGTTAGGGGTTCCATCATTTCTAATGGTGGCCCTGTTTTAGATAAATGAGCTTTTGACCGTCTCCGATTTTGCATGCTTGGGCCTAGCAGGTAATTGCTATTCCTAATTACTGTCTGTCACATAACGGATCAGTATTTTGCAAAAACAAATTGATTTTCAAGAAAAAATCCTGTTGCTTACAGAGCTCAATAGCTCAAGCTGATACACACACACACACACACCTTACAGCAGTGAATCCATATCCGTTCCTGTCCTGTTCAGATATCGACTTTTAAAGATGAAATCTAGACCAGGGTACTCAAAGTACCGGCCTGTGGGCCATTTGCGGACCGGTTAAAAATGGCCCGCAGGCAGGGCCGATCCAGGACTAGAGGTCGACCGATATTTGTCCATTAGGCCGATATATAACCCTGGCTGCTTCCTCTTCTCCACACTCAGCGCTTGATGCTTGTGTGAAACTGACACGTAACAAGAGGAGAGAGACAGAGGGATCTGTCAGAAATGAGGTTGATGTCGGGGGTGGGCGGGATCCGGCCGGGGTGGGTGGGACCCGGCCAATATCAAACACCAGCCAATGGGATCTGGGCAGGCCACTACGTGTATGTGACCCGCCCCTTTTCTTAAGCAGCCCAGTCATTGGCTGGGGTTTGATAGCTGCTGGGTCCCGCACACCCCGGCCGGGTCCCGCCCACCCCGACATCAACCTCAATTCTCACAGATCCCTCTGTCTCTCTCCTCTGTGTTACGTGTCAGTTTCACACAAGCATCAAGCGCTGAGTGTGGACAGCTCCTCTTTGTTACTTGTCAGTTTCACACACAGTTACACTCCGCTCAGTGTGAAACCTGCCAGTGCCAATAAGTGCCACCTGCCAGTGCCAGCCAGTGCCACCTGCCAGTGCCACTGCCAATCAGTGCCACCTGCCAGTGCCAACCAGTGCCACCGCCAATCAGTGCCACCTGCCAGTGTCAGCCAGTCTGCCAGTGCCACCTCCAACCAGTGCCACCTGCCACCGCCAACCAGTGCCACCGCCAATCAGTGCCACCACCAATCAGTGCCACCTGCCAGTGCCGCCAACCAGTGCCTGCCAGTGCCACCACCAACCAGTGCCACCGCCAATCAGTGCCACCTGCCATTGCCAACCAGTGCCACTGCCAATCAGTGCCACCTGCAAGGTCACCAACCAGTGCCTGCCAGTGCCACCTGCCATCTCGAACCAGTGCCACGCCAATCAGTGCCACCTGCCAGTACCACGCCAATCAGTGCCACCTGCCAGTTCCAAACTAGTGCCACCTGCCAGTTCCAAACCAGTGTCACTGCCAATTAGTGCCACCTGCCAGTGCCATTGCCAATCAGTGCCAGTGCCAATGCGTTTGTTGACACCAGTGCTGGGGGTTAATAATGTGTTTGCTGACACCAGTTCTGGGGGTTAATAATGCGTTTGCTGACACCAGTGCTGGGGGTTAATAATGCATCTGCTGACACCAGTGCTGGGTATAGTATAGTATATTATTGCTGGTATAGTTTATTGTTTTTGAAGTTTTCAAAGTTTGCATGCGGCCCCCATGGGATATGAAAACTTGTCATGTGGCCCTCAGGCAATTTGAGTTTGAGACCCCTGCTCTAGACAGATATAAAAGACACACAATAATACAGCACTGTGATCATCATTACATCTTTTTTTTCTGTACTTTCTGTACTGTACATGCATGTACCTGAATCTAACTTGGTATCTTGCAATTTCTGTACACCATGGCTGGAGTGCCAATCAGTTCATGGCTGGAGCTCTGCTTCAAACTTTCAATCAGAGCAAGACAGAGTCTAAGGCTAGGGTGTCTGAGCATTAACGTGTGCTGTGCTAAAGCAGCCCATTGTTTGGACTGCCTGTCTATCACCAAAACATAACCAGAAAGGTACATATACCTGTACTTAATAAGGCACAACACAACACTTGGTAATGTTCTACTGTGCATTGCAGCTCACAACCCTTATGTGGTGGCTGCATTTGTTTTCATTTTTTTCAATCTAAGAACATTTTCAGCAAATACAGAAAATACCTGTTGATCCACCAGCCAGAAATATTTACCCCTAAGTAAAAATGTCCAAGTTGGGCCCAATTAGCCATTTGCCCTCCCCGATGTCATGTGACTCATTAGTGTTACAAGGTCTCGGGTGTGAATGGGGAGCAGGTGTGTTAAAATTGGTGTTATCGCTCTCACTCTCCCATACTGGTCACTGGAAGTTCAACATGGCACCTCATGACAAAGAACTCTCTGAGGATCTGAAAAAAAAGAATTGTTGCTCTATATAAAGATGGCCTAGGCTATAAGAAGATTGTCAAGACCCTGAAACTTAGCTGCAGCACGGTGGCCAAGACCATACAGCGGTTTAACAGGACAGGTTCCACTCAGAACAGGCCTCGCCATGGTCGACCAAAGGAGTTGATTGCACTTGCTCAGCATCATATCCAGAGCTTGTTTTTGGAAAATAGACGTATGAGTGCAACTAGCATTGCTGCAGAGGTTGAAGGGGTGGGGGGTCAGCCTGTCAGTGCTCAGATCATACGCCACACACTGCATCAAATTGGTCTGCACGGCTGTCATCTCAGAAGGAAGTCTCTTCTAAAGATGATGCACAAGAAAGCCCACAGTTTGCTGAAGACAAGCAGACTAAGGAAATGGATTACTGGAACCCGGTGCTGTGATCTGATGAGATCAAAATAAACTTAATTGGTTCAGATGGTGTCAAGTGTGTGTGGCGGCAACCAGGAGAGGAGTACAAAGACAAGTGTGTCTTGCCTAAAGTCAAGCATGTTGGTGGGAGTGTCATGGTCTGGGGCAGCATGAGTGCCTGGTGGGCTACAGTTCATTGAGGGAACCATGAATGCCAACATGTACTGTGACATACTGAAGCAGAGCACGATCCCCTCCCATTGGAGACTGGGCCACAGGGCAGTATTCCAATATGATAACGACCCCAAACACACCTCCAAGACGACCACTGCCTTGCTAAAGAAGCTGAGTGTAAAGGTAATGGACTGGCCAAGCATGTCTCCAGACCTAAACCCAATTGAGCATCTGTGGGGCATCTTCAAACGGAAGGTGGAGGAGTGCAAGGTCTCTAACATCCACCAGCTCCGTGATGTCGTCATGGAGGAGTGGAAGAGGACTCCAGTGGCAACCTGTGAAGCTCTGGTGAACTCCATGCCCAAGAGGGTTAAAGCAGTGCTGGAAGATAATGGTGGCCACACAAAATATTGACACTTTGGGCCCAATTTGGACATTTTCACTTAGGGGTGTACTCACTTTTGTTGCCAGCGGTTTAGACATTAATGGCTGTGTGTTGAGTTATTTTGAGGGGACAGCACATCTACACTGTTATACAAGCTGTACACTCACTACTTTACATTGTAGCAAAGTGTGATTTCTTCAGTGTTGTCACATGAAAAGATATAATAAAATATTTACAAAAATGTAAGGGGTGTACTCACTTTTGTGAGATACTGTATGTTTGTAGTCCACAGCTGGAGAGCACCCTAGGGTAACAACCATGGTTTCCTCCATAGATACAGTGGATAACTGATCTAGCCCCCCCCCCGGGACAGGAAATGTTATTTGCAAGATTACCAGGTAAAAAAAAAAGCAAAAGAAGCTTGAAAAAGAGAACAAATATAGCCACCACACCAAGGACGAGTTAACTGTAATATACAACTTTTTTTGTTTTGGATTTAGATACACTTTAAAGATTTTTTTTTTTTTTTATAATAACAGTAAAGAATATAACATTTAAAAACATATATGATTGAAAAGACTTTAAAATAAAATTGCACTGAAAAAATATCGTAACAATATAATGTACACTGCCCACTGAGCTTTGAGAGTAATGGTATAAAAATGGCCTGCATTATGTTTTTGATATAAGAGCCTGGCTCTGCCCACTCTATACAACTGAATCACTTGACATTCGAAAAATGCCCATTTATTTCCTGTAGAGATCCTGGTCTTTTAATCATATAGCATTTCATGTCTGAAATATCAGGGACAGGGAGGGCGTAAAAACAGAGAAAGGCCTCAAACATTTGTACATATGGGTTCTCCTCTCTGTAAATCTTTTAAATTCAATAACAAGCATCTTTTGATTTTTAAACAAGAGCCAAAGTAAGTGATGTCCTTGTGCTTTATGTCCTGACATCTTTACAAGTCTTTACTGTTGTATGCACATTTCAGTGTTGTCCTAATAACAGGTCTTCTTTAACCTGATTTAGAGCCAAAGCAGGACCAATATTTTTATTAGTATTAGCTTCCGGCTGCATACATTTATCAGGTTACAATTTATCTTAAACACCATTGTTATTGTATCATCTTATATGTTGGTATATACAGGGATCACATTTCTGTCCATTCAATATTTGTTTGACTGTCCCCAAGCTCAAGGCAATAAGTTTAAGGCTGCATTGGTGGAAATCTTCAGTGTCAACACGTTTGCTTTAACAGGAAACTATAATGGTTTTACGGCAATTTTATCTTTAGTTTGTATTTGTTGTTTTACATTTATTTGTTAATGTATGTTTCTATTTCACAATAAACATTTAATACATGACACAGAATTCCTAGTGCTCTATGGGTTAGCTAAAAAAAACAGCCCAGTAGAGCAGCTTGCTTTAAAGCTCCCTATATCAGACCTAAACCTCAAACTTAGTGGTCTGATAAGGAGTGATCTGCTGCTCTGATGACTTACTGAGATGTGTAAGGTTTTTTTTTCCTGTGCAGCTATGATAGCAATGCATCCTGCAGTGCTATAACTTAAGCCCCTGCCAACCTAACAAAATGCAACACATTTTACAATGGGGCACATAGGCCTCTGATTTTTTTGCACATAGGCCTCCAATGTTTTTGCAAGTCAGCTGACCCAAGTGCCATAATACAATAAAGGTTAGAGACATGTCTACTCATATGTAAATACCGACTTCCTCAAAAGTTGACGTTTGGATATGAACTTTGAGGAATTAGATGCAGACAGGAAAGAAAAGTTCAGAGCTAGAAGACAAAGGACATGGGTGAAAGGGGCCTAATGACAGGAAGGAACAGGTGCCTGGCAATGGGAAATTTAGAGGGACAGGGAATAAAGCAAGGCCCGGAGCGAAAGAAAAATAAAAAAAATAGTGCAGGGCAGACATGACCAGGTGAAGAAGGGAGACAAGTTAGGGAAGGATTAAGAGGCAGAGATTTTTTGCAGGAGAATAGGGGGGCTTACCTGATTGGAGGTATGTGGTGGCTGGGTGGTGTTTGGACAGCTTTAGGAGGGGTGGCTTTAGTCCTGGCATCCAGTGGAAGATCAGCGGACGCAGTAAGCAGCTTTAAGCTTCAAGCTCCCACCCTCCCTGTTCTTGTTCATTTTTCATTGCTATGATGTGTTGTATTACTGGATGTCATGGCAGCTGGGCGTTTTTGTTGGTCTTTGCTGGTGGGGGAAAAATTTAGTATAAGTGAATGGTTCAGGACCCATCGGTGGTATGTGTCCCTCTGTTGCATTGTAGGTAATTACAATTTAACTGGAATATGGAAAAAGGTTGCACTGTGTGTTGTCTCCGAGCCAGTGTGTTGCGGCTGGAGGCCTATTATGATAAAGGTCCCACAGTGTATAATGAAACATATTTTTGGGGTGCCTCAATGACCAACAGGCTCAGCGACTGATCTGTTTCTGTTTTAAGGAATGTTTGTCTCCTTTATGTTAATTTAATTTTTAAATTGTTATTAAAAGGCTGCTATGACCATTTTCACTCCGTTTGCTGTGTGATCTGAGTATGGCCTCTCGGCCAGTGAGTAAGGTTGGGGACATCACTGGTGGTGGTGGTCAAGGAGTAAGGTGCTCTTACTTGATTTAAATAGGGTGGCCTTAAGCTGGATGGGTTTTTTGAAGCTTACCTACAGGAATGAGCAGAGCAAATTCATTTTCAGGCTAACCAGCTTCCAAAGAACTTCATATGGAGATAGGGAACACAAGTAGTGTGGTTAAAGATTGACTGTGCCAACTGTGTGAAGCTGCAGCAGCACAAGGGATCTCATGGTTGCAGTCCCAGATGTACAACTGGCTTCAGAGGATGAAGCAGAGTGTACCCACTACTGTGCAAGCAAGTGCTTGTGTGGTGTCATTGAATGTATTTCTGCTGTTGTATTCATTGCACTGGATAGTTATAAACACAGTTATAGGATGCCCAGGATGGGAAGGGGTTGATTGGTTGGCTTTCTGAGACCTGCCTCAAGCCATATCGAAACCAGGGGAGGGCTCAGAGCTCTCTCAGTTCCACATGGGATTTACAGAGGAATAACTGCTGCAACAAATAGTCCTACTGGAGTACGTGGTTCTCTTTTGGGTCACCCTGCTGGGAATCTTCTGGACTAGGAACCTAACATCACTGGACTTTTGCTGAATGGACTTTGCTTCTCTGGAGGGTATGAGCCTGGGTAGCCTGCATTAGTTAGTTAGTCATGTGTGTTGTGGTGTTGAACTGTGTTACTGAATCTTCAGTAAAGCTATTACCTGTTTTAGGCCTGGTCTGCAGTTATTCAAAGGGGTGTATGGCAAATCAGAAGAACAGGGACTGTAAAGCACACATGGGGTACAAAGGTGAGGCTACTACGAAGGGTTAACATGGCAGGAGGAATGCAGTTGCTACAGGTAACCATAGACTGGTGGGAATGTATAGCAGCTGGTCATAAAGCAAGGTATCTGGCATGGCAGGTGACAGGTTCTCCGGTAGTGAGGCGGTCGGTGTTCTGGCTGCCTCCCTAGTGGTCGGTTCCCCCAAAGTACTGGAACCAAAGCTGCGTTACAAGACCCCAGGTACTGTACCTGGCTTCATGGTATGGGAGGGTGCAGGAGGAAAGTGAGAGCATGCATGAGGTCTGAGCTAGTGCTCATCAGCACCCCATTCTTTCACTGGCAGTGAGGTGGCAGAGGTACGCTGGACTGGTGGAGTGGGCATAGGCTCAGGGGTATCCATCCTAAATGCAACTACTTGACAGCAAGGTGTGCAGTAGTACGGGACAAGGGACTTTACAGAGGGACTCTGTATGTTTACTTCCACTGCGCATAGTGTATGGCTTATCCCTAAGCCAAGGTACCGCCATAATGTTTGATTTCCACATGAACACAGCCCCGCCTGGTCCTGGGCATTGATGAGTGCGTACACGGGAAAGCTACCCCCACGTGCAGGGTGAATAGGCCCTGCCCACAACTGCACCAGGCCAGCCACATGCTTGGAGGTCCAGGCCTCAGGAGCGCTTGTCTTCCGAGTCCATCCCCCAAGTTTGGTATAACATAAGGAGCCCTAGTGTCAGCTATGCAGCCAGGAATGGTAGAGGGGTAATTTGGTAGATACTTTGTGATGACAGATGAACTCTAACCCCTTCATGCCACCTCCCGGTTCCCCTTTAAGTGGACATTAATGCCCAAACAGCAGAGCGGCTTCTCTATCATGTAACTGCAGTGATTGGATTTTACAGCCATAATGACTGGTAGTCTGTCCCTTTGGCTCCCAATCAGAAGCCATGACCGAGAGTTGGCAGTGACAGCTCTGTCAGTGTTCTGGCAGAGCACTGAGAGTGTGCCCTCAGCACACAGTCTCAGGCACCAATACATGCATATGTGTGGGGGCTGAGTTTTAGAGCCCACGCTTTTTGCCACCCATACACATATTAGGCAGTTGACAAAAGCTTAATCTTAGCAATGCTTCTTTTGAAGACTGACAACTCCCCAGACTGAATTTGATGGCTTAAACAAAATATGTATTTAGAATAAATAAAAGCTGCAGACGAGTATGTGTATCAGCACCGAGCTCAGGCAGGAACGACCTTACAGCCAAGCAGAGAATAAAAATAAATATTGAAGAGTTAATTAAACCCGAAGAGCTATTATAATGGTTTAAGAGCAGTGGTTCAAATTATTGAAGATGGCCATTGATGACTGGTTCTTTTTAATCCCTTACCAAATTATAAGGTACACCAGCCTATAGAACGTCTAATATGCCAGCTTCCCACTCAGTTGATGGTTTCAATCACACATGTTCAGTCTCAATTTGAGCTGACTCATAAGTCTAACACTTTTATGCAGCTTTTACCACTCATTGGAATGATTAAGCTTCAAAGCAGCACAGTGTCCCTTACTTACCACCTATATACTGTAAATTGTAAGACAAGAAAAAGTGAATCCAATAAAAAAAAAATACTGATAAAATTAAAAACATGTATGTGCTATTGTGCAGACAATTGTAAATGTCTGGTGTGAAGAAGACAGCAGCAAAGAGCAATTTACAACATTTTTCCCTAGCGACCTGTTAAACTTTATTTTTCACCAGTCTAATTGTAGCAAGATAAAATCAGATTTATTATAATACCTTTCCACATTTTGCACATCATCACGTCTTTTCTTGCTTTGTTGAATTAGCCTGTTTAAAGTGAAGTCACTACAAGTTCCAAAGTAAAATAATGTTAGCCTGCAAAAGAAAAGGCAATGTACTTACCGTGTGTTGTAAGAAAGGGGTTTTTGGGACTTTGAGTTAGGCACAAGACACGTGGTAGGAGAAATTGTAAAATAGTTTAATTTGCATATAAACAAAGCGTTGAACATGAGTATTTTTATCTATATGCAAAGCGATGGCATACAAAAAAGAAGAATTAATGTATGTACATCTGAAATTGCATAGTATCCCATGGAAAAAAACTAGTATAAAAGCCAAATGCTTATTGAGTAATGGATGCAAATGGGTTATAGGATACAAATGAATCACAGTTGAGGTGAAGCTATGTGTTGGGAACATCATGACATTGATAGGCGCGACGCGTTTCATGGCCAGTTTCCACTCATTGGGAGAAAACTCATAGCATCCGCCAAACGTACTCCATCCACGTCCCCCGCTGCCTTCTTTCCCTCCCCAGCCACCTTGTCCTGAGCAGGTGGCAAAGCCAATGGCGACCCCAGGCTAACCGCAGCCCCAGATTGCGCAGCGGGGACCTTCGCAGTCGTCCATGTGCCCGCCGGGGAAACCAATCCCGCTGAACCTGCACCCGGGTCACAATGAGCCAGCACTTCACTGAACCCAGCTATAAACGCCTGCAGGATGCTGCTCACACTATCCCCCGCGGCTGCCGCCACCTGCACCACCTTCTGAGGCACCCCTGAGACAAAGCCCTCCCAGAGACTGACTCTACGATCTACCCCCCAGACTGCCACCAGACACAGAACACTGCACAGGGGACAAGACAGGAGACACACACAGAGAGGACTTAGCAGGCTGCCCCGCAACACCTGACAGCGCAGCTGTTGATCCGAATCCCTGCAGCCCAGCGTCAGACCCACACATAGGGTCATCCTCAACGTCTACCTCTCCCTCCTCTGAAGATGTCAGCTCCCCCTCCAACCTGTCGACCTCCTCAGACAGCCCGCGACCTTGTGATCGCTGTCCCTGCATCTGGCGCCGGCTGATGACGTCACTCTTGGCCGCCGCTCTGTCCTCCCGATCGTTTCTCCTCCCCCGCTGAGCTCTCTGCCTGGATGGCCTGTCAGAAGCGGTGTGCTGGTCCTGCTTCAGTGTAGGTACACTGACGGCTCCTCCACTCGCCCGCTGGCAGTCCCGGACGCCACAGGCATCAGGCCGGCACTGGTCAAACGAATTCTCTCATGCTGGGCCAGTTAGAGTTGCCACCTCATCCCTTTAAACCTGAACACCTTTGAATTACACAGGTTCTCAGGCTAATTAAATGCAGATAAGGCACCAAGTGAGTTTAATTACCACCTTAATCAGCCACAGAACCCGTGTAATTAATATGTGTTCGGGTTTAAAGGGATGAGGTGGCAACCATAGCTCCAGTGGCAGTGGACCCGCCGGGATGGCCGCATGGTCCCGCAGAGCAGCAGATGGGGTGTGGGAGCGGGCAGATGACCCACGCTTCCCCCCGGGGCTCACCTGTGAAGGGGATTCCTCCCAGCCCTGCCAGCCGATCGAGAAGGCGTTCTCCTGGCAGCGGAGGCTGAAGGGTCCAAGATTGGGCTGTCAACGCGGCAACAACCCCTCGGGATCAGTTCAGGGCTCAAACGCACAGGAGGCCGTAACCTCCTAGCGCTTGGAAGTTCGGGGGCAGATGTAGCAGTCATTGCCCCGACCCCGGCAGCAGTCCGGAAAGCTGGGAACGCAGCCATTGCGGCCCATTGACAAACGCAGACGCGCAAATGTTGGCCAGCATGCTCTTGAGATCCTCCATTATCAAAAGCACAAATTCTAACCATGGCAGGTCATGAAGAATCTTGTTCATTGCTATCCTCTAGTCCAGTGGTTCTCAACTCCAGTCCTCAGGACCCACCAACAGGCCAGATTTTAAGTATTACCTTGGGGGAGATGCAGACAAGAATACTGCAATCACTGAGCAGAAAATGCTATCACCTGTGATGTATTTTAGTTATCTTGCAAACCTGGCCTGTTGGTGGGTCCTGAGGACCGGATTTGAGAACCACTGCTCTAGTCCAACTGATGCTAGAGAGTCGCCTCCCACCCAGGAACCTTTAGGACCACAGTGTCCACACCCTACCCCACCCTAATATCCTCCATTGAGGTAATACTTAGTAATTATCCCTCCTATTAACTAAACTTCTTTTTAACCCCTACCTTACTATAGCCTCTCTAGTCAAACCCCATCATGTAGGCCATCCGCTTATGCTGCGCCTGAGTTCCTGGCCTATACTTAGTCATGGATGATAAACCAACACCCACCATGTGTTAAAGCCTAAATGTAGTCAAATATAAAACAATCAGGACAAGGGACATTACTTACTACCAATGTGATTTGTCCCTTGTGCTGTTGGCTCCTGCTTTCTTTAAAACCTTTACTTTTACCTTGTGCTGATTTATAACATTGACTAAACTTAGGCTTTAAAGAAGATCTGTCATTATAATGTTTTGTTACAGTTCTGCCCCTCTGTGAAAAGGGACATGTAGTACTTTGTCCCATGTTGCTAATTGAGTTATGAGGTCCAACATGCCTTCTCCCCTCCTTCCATGGCTGATCTGACAAACAACTATGAAAGCGGAGTTCCACACAAAAATGGAACTTCCGCTTTTCGGAACCCTCCCCCCCTCCGGTGTCACATTTGGCACCTTTCAGGGGGGATGGGGGGTGCAGATACCTGTCTAAGACAGGTATTTGCACCCACTTCCGGCATAGACTCCCATGCGAGTCTACGCCACTTCCCGTCCCCACCGCGCTGTCTGCTGGGAACACACAGCTCCCAGGAGAGAGCGGGGACCACTAGGGACGCGCAGCGCGACTCGCGCATGCGCAGTAGGGAATCGGGAAGTGAAGCCGCAACGCTCCACTCCCTGATTCCCTCACCTAGGATGGCGGCGGCAGCTGCCGAGAACCGAGCGGGTTCTCGGCGTCCCCTGACGACATCGCTGGACCCTGGGACAGGTAAGTGGCCATGTAATAAAAGTCAGCAGCTGCAGTATTTGTAGCTGCTGGATTTTAATATTTTTTTTTTTTGGCGGTGTGGGTGAACCCCCGCTTGAAGGAGATGGCTGATTCATGCAGCTTGTCTGGGCTGTGAACGCTTTACATAGTCAAGCAACAGTTGGAGGAATGCAGAGCCTGACATGCCCCCTCTCCCACTGTATTCCTCTTGCTGTTGCTTGTCTGTAGAAAGTATTCACAGCTGAGACAAGCTCATAGGGAGGAGGTGAGTATTGTCGCTAGAGCTGCTTTTTTTTATTATATTTTTTTTCAGCACTGCAATGTACATTCTAAAGGTGTATTGAAGTATTTATGAGATTTGTAAGGTGCAGATACTAGTAAATAGATCCAAGGAAATACATTTAAAACAAAAACTTTTTTTACCATTGGTAAAAACATGTTTAAAAACAGTTTTACAGCAGGTACAAGTGCTTATGAATGCAGCAAGATTGATGTAGTTCCCAACATGTTTCGCCCTCAACCTAGGCTTCCTTGGGGGGCTGCTGTCCACTTAGAAACAAAAGCCTTCTAATAGAAAAATATATATACACTAGTATCAATATAGAGCATTTTAACAAAACAAAAAAACAACTAAATCAGTACAGTATACAGATAATCAGATAAATATACATGCGCATATTCAGCTCAGAGATATCTCTACTCACCCCAGGATCTAGGATAGATATATCAAATGCAATCAATGAAGAATCGGGGGTTTCTACACGTGCCACAGCAAGCCAAGGACTGTAGGTGACCATAGGAGGTCTTTAATGACCAACTAAATGAATAGTAAAAAATTTTACATTCTAAAACCCACAAAAGAATATTTTTTACATTCTGCTATAAAACATATCCAATAAAAAAAAATTTAAAAATCGAATTTCTTTATAAATTTATGCCAATATGTATTCTGCTAAATTTTTTTGGTAAAAAAAAAATCCCAATAAGCGTATATTGATTTATTTACGCAAAAATTATAGCTTCTACAAACTATGGTATATATTTATGGAATTTGTATGTACTGTGTATATATATATACATATACACACTCAGGTATATATATATATTTTTATACTAGTAATGACGGCAATCAGCAACTTATCACAGGACTGCGATATTGCAGCGGCCATTTGAATACGAACTGACACTTTTGACACTTTGTGGGAACCAGTGACACTAATACAGTGATCAGTGCTAAAAATATGCACTGTATATGTCACTGTACTAATGACACTGGCCGAGAAGGTGTTAAACATCTAAGGAGATGGAAGGGCTAACTGTGTGCCTAGCCAGTGTTTTTGTGTACTGTGTTAGGTGATTTTACTAAGGGAAGTGATGGATTTTACTTCCTGCTTTGCAGGAAAACAAACTGCATATCTTCCCCCACTGTCAGAAAGATCTACCTTGTTTACAAGAGACTCAGAGTTCTGCTCTGAGTCTCTGCCCGACGATTGGCAGGTGCTGACGGACATTCAGTGCTTGGCACACGCAGATCAGTTTCTGCTGCGAATAATCACAGCATAACCAGCCCACCTGCCATGCGTGGAGGATCACAAATACATATATTACCAAAAGTATTGGGACATCTGCCTTTACACACACATGAACTTTAATTGCATTCCAGTCTTAGTCCATAGGGTTCAATATTGAGTTTACCCACCCTTTGCAGCTATAACAGCTTCAACTCTTCTGGGAAGGCTGTCCACAAGGTATAGGAGTGTGTCTATGGGAATGTTTGACCATTCTTCCAGAAGGGCATTTGTGAGGTCAGGCACTGATGTGGACAAGAAGGCCTGGCTTACAGTCTCCGCTCTAATTCAGCCAAAAGGTGTTCTATCGGGTTAAGGTCAGGACTCTGTACAGGCCAGTCAAGTTCCTCCACCCCAAACTCACTCATCCATGTCTTTATGGACCTTGCTTTGTTCACTGGTCCAAATGATTTGGTGGAGGGGGGGATTATGGTGTGGGGTTATTCTTCAGGGGTTGGGCTTGGCCCCTTAGTTCCAGTGAAGGGAACGCTTAAAACATTAGCATACCAAAACATTTTGGACAATTTCATGCTCCCAATTTTGTGGAAAGTGGTGGCCCCTTCCTGTTTCAACATGACTGCTCACCAGTGCACAAAGCAAGGTCCATAATGACATGGATGAGTGAGATTGGGGTGGAGGTATTTGACTGGCCTGAACAGAGTCTGACCTCAAGGTGATAGAACACCTTTGGGATGAATTAGAGCAGGACTGCAATCCAGGCCTTCTCGTCCAACATCAGTGCCTGACCTCGCAAATGTGCTTCTGGAGGAATGGTGAAAAATTCCCATAGACACACTCCTAAACCTTGTGGACAGCATTCCCAGAAGAGGCGAAGCTGTTATAGCTGCAAAGGGAGGACCAACTCAATATTGAACCCTACGGACTAAGACTGGGATGCCACTAAAGTTCATGTGCATGTAAAGGTAGACGTCCCAATACTCTTGCTAATATAGTGTATATATGTGATCCGGCGCAGAGCTGCTGACCTGTAGCAGTAAAAGTGTTATAGTCTGGTCAGCAAGTGGTTAACTCCTATTTTCAAAAATTGCTAACAGGCAGGGTTTTTACAAAAACAAAAAACCCTAGTGGTCGCTTCTGTCATAAATGCTTCTCCTGCCTGTCAGCAGTAATGTGATCCAAGCCATGCATGTGCAGCTTCGACCACATTTACAGTACCCGCTGTGTGCCATGGTGATGCTACTCCTATGCGCATGAGCAGGAGTGATATCATCACTGCTTGACCATTCAAATGACTGAAGACACTGAGCCTAGAATGAAGACCAGGCAAAGATGGGAGCACCTGGGACCAGGGAGAGCCCTGACAGCACAGCACTGCATGTAAGTCTGTCACAAATTTCTAGTATGCAGTGCATACCAATGCGTTTGGACTGAAACCTGCCAGAGGGGCATTTCTTAATTTTTTTTAATGACTTCACTAACGCTTTAACCTACACCCTAGTTTCTGCCCCATAGCTCCCAACTGTCCCTGATTTTGAGGGACTGTCCCTGATTTGGAGCAATGTCCCTCTGTCCCTCATTCCTCCTCATTTGTCCCTAATTTTGATCTGATCTATATAGCTGTATATAAAATGCACTTTTTATCTATCAAAAAGTGTTTCCCAGTGCTAAACCTTTCATCTGATTTCTAAATTGCTGCATTTGTAAATTCCAAAAGCCAATATAAAGGAATAGGAGTGGTAAAAAAAAAAAAAGCACTTGTGAGTTTAACCAATCTTGTTTTTTTGTACAATTCTCCTTTAAGGGGGCGTGGCAAGGGGTGTGTCCTATGCCTGCATACTTTTGCTGATAGGTGTCCCTCATTCCCATCTCAAAAAGTTGGGAGGTATGCTACCCCCCTACTGTAGGCAACAATGTAATTTCCCTTACCACCTGATCCCGGGGAAGACGAGGATTCCAAATTTTGTAATAATGCACTCCTTCACAGTGCTGGAGTGTCTTCTTACGAGATTAGGAATCCTCAGCTTTTCCAGGATCTCACAGTAGGGCAAGTGCCTACAGTAGGGGGCTGGGAACCATTGTGTAAGGTATGTTCAGGATTCCTGATGGTGCTCAATGCTCCCATTAAAAGCATATAGAAAATGGCTCTAATGTCGTCACTTCAGTAATGCTTTGTATTATTGAGGGATACCCAGTACCAGTAAAGAGGAAGAGGAACAGCCTGAGGACATTTAATAAAAAAAGTACTTAAAAAATGTAAACGTGTATGTGGGAGAGGAGAAGACAGGAAGGTAAAGGGCTTGGATGGAATTGGGCTGTTTTTCTGTCCTGCATGGTCAAAGCAAGTAATTCTGATCCCAGTTCTGCTTTAGGTATATCTAAATATATTTGTAAGTATTGGTGATATTATTTTCTGAAGTAAAAAAGGTAGACTTTCCTTATAATGAATGTTGTCTCCAATTGCCGACATACTTATAAGGATCTGTTACCCAGAATATGTCACAACACTGCTGTAGATACCCAGAACCTCACCGCTGCTCCCATGAAATATTAATGAGGATGTATTCTGAATTGAAAAAAACAAAACAAAAAAACATCCTATTTTCCAAAGTCCCTTTTCATGCACAATTGAGTAGACGGAATGAAAGAGCCTTCATAGCTGGATACATTAAAGTTAGTGCTACACTTTGTGCTTATTTTAATGGACATTGATGTATCTTTTAAAGTATGCAGTACTGGTATTACATAAATTCCAAACAACCTCTTATGTGTAGTCATAAAAAAAGAGATATTTTATTTAATATTCTTTCCGATATTCAAATGCCATAGTCAAGTTTGCCAAACACATATATATATATATATATATTTTTCTTATGGTTTATTACACTGGAAGCACAAGGTTAAACTTCACTTTTTATAAAGGTCATTTGCAGGTTACGGAAAAATGGATTTGACCTAAAGTTGTGTCTATATTAAATCAATAAAGGCTAATACCCCACAGAGTCTCTGCAGAATAATTAATGGGCAATTAGATTTTGTATATAGATCCCTAAGGGTTTGTTGTATTATAATTTAATTATGGTGAGTCTCGAAGTGGACATTGAGAAGAGGACGTGGTTGGTATAGAGGACAGAGCAAAAACTGACTTTCATTGACACGTTCTACTTTGTAAGAATGGAAGGTGAAGTTGTTATGCTCTTTTTTCTTAATGTCTAAAGTCCTGGTGCTCAACTTGCAGCCTATCGGATATATGCAGCCCTTTTTGTACATATTAGGAAAAGTGTATAGGTGCTGCAATCTTGCCACATAATAGCTCCGCCCATTGCTCAGACCTTGAGGCTGCTGACACCTCCAACATACCAGAATAAGAAAAGGGATGATCGGCACTCAGCATGACATCCAAAATAGTATTTGTTTATTAAATACACGTATAGAGCTGTAAAACAGCCTACGCGTTTCAGATGTTAGTCCTTAGTCATTAGCCAAGTGGTTGGATCACTGATTTGTAGTAGAACATGTCCGTAGTCTCTGACTGTGTCTCTTAGTATAACTAAAATCCCCAACCATACCTGTAATACATGTACATACATGTCTTCCACCTCTGACCTCTGACCATCCCTTGCAGTATATCAGCTGTCTCTGTAAATGTTCAATAGCATTACATTTACTCAATTTTATGTGTGGCCCCCTGGTAATGGTAGGGGCCACAGTTGAGGTCCCCTTTATCTAGCAAGTTGGCCACCACTAATCTAAAGCCAGCCCCCTTTTTTGTAGTAGGGAAGGGTAAACTCCCTGTCAAGTGTTTAGTGCTGTGTCCACACTGGTTCACTTTTGATGTGTCCTGGTGACCATTATCAATGTGACTCGAATAAAGGAACATCTAACATTTTATGTTGTCATCTGATGAAAGAAATACTCCGGTGGGGACACTTGGAACAGTAAAGTATTTATTTTTCAATGTTTTTTTTTAAATAGAAAGTTAGGTTTTACAGTCCGATGATTGTCCAGAACAGTATTCTCATGTGATGCAGAGATATCATACAACCATGGGCGTCCGCAGTAGGGGGCAAGGGGGGTCAAGTGCCCCCCCTGGAATTGTCAAGATGTTGCAGTAACCAGCAGGGTACGCCGCGGCCGCCGCCACATTGCAGACTTTTTTCTGAGTCTGCTGGCTGCTCTCTGCGTCTCTGAGACTCTGACATCTATCATCTGACGTCCCCCCTCCACCCGGCGATACTCGCCTCGGCCGCTCCGCTCCAGTCATTGGCTGCCATTCTGATGAGAAATTCCCCTGTCGAATAATGCCCCCGTACTGTGCTTGCGCAGTATGGAGCGGCGGAAAGCCGCCGAACATAGGAATATGCTTCCGATGCTCGTGCAAGTCTGCAAGGGGCGGACTTGTTCATGATGGGAGCGTGCGAGGGGCAGATGGCAACAGTAGGGGGCGTATTTTGTAATGATGGGCACTGATATTGCATGGGAAAGATAGGCCGCAAAGACGTGTAGGAAGAATAGCAGAGATACATATTTGTAGAAGATGTGTTTGAGTTTATTAATACATTCCGGTCCGATCTTAACTACACTGCCCATCATTACAAATGACGCCCCCTTGTGTAGGTGTCCGCCCCTCACACGCGCCCATCATGTACAAATCCGCCCCTTGCAGACTTGCACGAGCAGCAGGGGGGGTGGGGCACTATGTTGGCTATAGTGCGCAGGCGCCGTCAAAAGCTGTTCATCAATTCCGAGGTTCAGTGGCTTTCGGCGGCTCGGTAATGCGCAAGCGCTGCCCATGCACAGTGGTGGGCGGGCATTATTCGACAGGGGGCATTTATCATCACAACACCGGCGTCGGCCCCGCCCCCTTAAGTGGCCGAGGCAGAGTCAGTGATATGCTGCCGCCTGGCAGTGCTTCCCTGGGCCTAGGGGAGCATCACAGACAGGAAATACTGAGGCATACACAGTGAAGAACCACAGGTAACAGCAAGACTCATGAGGAGCATTTTTATGTAGAATAATAATTGCTTTTAATGGAAAGTGGGACAGCTGAGCTGAGCTATAATTGCAATTTGCTGGAAAGATATGAGTGTGTACAGTTTAGGAGATAATTCATCTTCACTTATCACTTTGTATTGGATTGAAAGCATGTCCGCAAGGTTACTCAGGCGGTTGCGTACCAAGCCTAGAGAATATACATGCTTTTATATTGCGGTCATATTTTGATCTTGATGAAAACAGCTATACAGTGACATTATGAAGATCAAAATATGACCACAACAGATGTATTGCAATGTATAAAGATGTACATTCTCTAGGCTATATGGGCATGGTACGCAGCCGCCTGAGTAACTTCCAATACAAAGTGAAGATAAATTATCTCTTGTAGAACACACATATATCTTTCAAGTGGAAAGATTTTCATGAGATTGTCAAAAAGGGGCAGAGCATGGGTGGCCTTGAAATAATGCCCCCCCCTGGAAAAAGTTCTGCGGACGCCCATGCATACAACTACAATTTCCATGATATAATAATGAAAAAAATGACAGCATAGGAGGTGACAAGGATAACACAATACTGCAAGGGATCTGAAATATAAAATTATATAAATTTAAACAGCCCATAGGTACAAGCAGGACAAGGATAGGTGATAGGGGTGGGGGTGCAAGTACCACAGATTAATTAGATGACAATCAAAATCCATTGGTTGAAATCAATGCTCCCTTTCAAGGTGGATAAGGGAATCCTCCCCACTGGGCTATTGCATTCTGACAGTGGTAAGCCCTGGAGAGAGAGAAATAAAAAGAAAGATAGTGCAGGGCCGGCATGACAGGGTGAGAAGGAGAAGCAGCTATGGGGTTAAGGATTGTAGGAGAATAGGAGAGAGGTAGGATTGGTTGGAGCAACAGGATGAGGACGAGTTGTTGGAGTTTATTTAAGGGAAAGGTGGGGTCTCCTGGGCAGCAGAGGAGGGACAGGTAACAAGCAGGCAGTTTCCTATCCACCCTCCCTGTGTTTTTTGTTTTGTTTGGTTGATTTGTTTATCTCTTTACAGGTGCAGTATGAGCAGGTGACGTCATGGCAGCTGATCGAGTGGCGTTGGTTGGTCTTTTGACGGTGGAAGAAAATACGGTAGAGATGGCAGTGTGGGGGACTCATCGGTGGTATGTGATCCTCTGGTTTATTCCAGTCAACTAACGTTAGCTGCAAAACGGTAATGGTTGCAGTGCGGGTGAGGGTTGTCTCTGAGGTGGTGTGTCATGGCTGGAGGCCTAGTATGGTAAAAGGTCCCACAGTGTTACAAGTGGAACAAGTTGGAATTCTGGGTGCCATCAAAGACCAACAGGCTGAGGACTGTTAGTTGTGTTTTAGATGTTGATGGAAAATAATGTGAATTTTAATAAGTTGTTTTTGTTAATAAAAAGGCTGCTATGGCCATTTGTATTCCAGTTCACGTGTGGTCTCATTAATTTAGGTAATAGCAAAGGGTATGGTGAGTACTCATGGTCGGGCAGACACTAAAGAAGGTGGGACATCTGATCTACACTGGTCAAGGACAGTTGGACAGAAGTTCAACTTCTGCTTAACTACAATGGCCGCACATAGAATGAAATTTGGCTGGTTCCTGTTGACGCAGATGAATTTCGATCCATGTATGGTCACTTTAAAGGGGCTTTCTCTCATATTGGAAAAATAACCTTCCTGTTGAGTGTACAGGACAGGCAGTGAAAGAAGATCTAACAAATAGGACAAAAATGGTGAAAAACTGGCAGTGGTTTTAACATCAATTAGGTAGGTTTATCCCTATTTTAGACATATTTAATAAGAGCTCCCCCGATTTCTACACCCCACCTGAATGGTCTTCCTACAGCTATTGCAGCTTTCTGGAGAATTCCAAGGCAGGTTTGTATCTGCTGGATGGCATTTAGGAATGTTCTAATACTGGCACTATAAAACAACAATTTCTCTGTGTGCCAGAAACAACAATGACTAGCATGGGTGCGTTTGGGAATACTTTACCTGCATTACTTACAGTTTAACTAAAGGCATTGCAAGATCGCCAGATAGCTGCGGACTGGTGCCCAAAACCAAGAATTTAAAGGTAAAACCCTGGCAAGGTAGGCTGTTCACCTTGCATTCATTATGATGCTTAAAGCCCAATTAAAGTCACATAAACACATATACAGTATGATAGATATTTTATTAAATACCTTTATTTTCATAGTCTGTCATTTCCAATAGACAGCAGAATAAAACCTTGTGCACTCAGCAATCAGCAACAGAACTGGTATGAGATGCAAACTCTTATGTCTGGTACACACTACTACTCAACTACCGCTACCAAGCGGGTTAAACAAAAAAACTGACAGCTCTGGTTGGAGCCGCAATACTAATGATCCAACATTGGTACAGCAATCTCTCCCACTGAGCTGCTGTGTTGGGGGATGACCCCTGCTGCGGGTTGGCTGCTGGTTTTCCAAATGGCTGGCTTTTGTTGGACAGGGTGCCATACACACGGGCCAAATGTCAGACGTTTTTTATTGAACCAGCTGATGTTGCCCAACATTCGGTCCGTTTGTATGGGGTTTAAGTTTAAGTGTGTTAGGGCACTTGTGCAGAGGGGTGTGGCTATTACTCAGCTCTGCCAGCATACTACATCTTGAAAAAGGATAGGAAGCAGCATTTTCATTACAAAAGGGTATTTCCAAGCAAAAATTTGATACAAATCATAACATGTGGGAAGATGGAATGATAAAGAGATAGAAAGGTGTGAGAATTTAAAGTGTATGTAGAGTCAAATTTTTTTGTTTAACTTTTGGATAGGGTAGGGAAGCGTTAAAAGCGAAGTTTGGGCTTTAGTAAAAAAATTAATAAATTATACTCACTTAGGTTGATGCATCATCCAATACTGAGAACTGCGCAATCAAAGACCACTGATTGCTTAGTTCTCAGTCTTCACTGAGCAGAGAGCCGGTGACTGACAGTCACCGGCTCTCTGCTCTGCCCCTCCAGCGCTCACAGGAGCACTGGGCTGTGGAGGGGGCAGAAGCAGTTGGCTCAGTCTCCCAGCGGCTCGCTGAGAGGGCTGTCTAGCTGACAGTCCCGACATCTGGGTGGATCATGACTGTAAAGTCAGGATCTTTCCAGAGTCTGGACCGGCTGAGTGACAGTGGGCTAAAGGGAGTAGAGAATGGACTACACTACTGTGACTTACATGAGGAGTACAGACAAAATAGCTTTGGCCATACTTCTCCTTTAAAACTCATGTCAGAATGTCAGGATACTTTTTGCTGTCTGGGTCTTGTTGGGGAGACTTCTCTTCACTTGCTGCCCTAAGACACAACAGGAAGTGAGAGGAAATCTTTACAATGTGAGTGGAGACATGGTTGTCACAGAAAAAAAAGTATCCTCACTGGTAGATTTCTCTCAACTCATGTTCTGGTGACAGCTTTAAAATGCTGGATTTCCCATCAATTTGTATACCGGCAGTGACAATGGTCACGGGGGGGGGGGGGGGGGGGGAATCTTCGTGGGGGGGGGGGCATTAATCTGAAAGGGGTTCTAATCCTTCCCTACCCACAATTTTTAAAAAAATCATCTATCTATATACTTCTCTTGGACTTAAATTTTTCATTTTGACTTGAACATTCATTTGAATTATTATGCAGATCATTATCACTGGCCCTTTAACTGCTTGCCGACCAGTGCACGACGATATATGTTGGCACAACGGCACAGCTGCGCAAATGGGCGAACAAGTACGTCCTCTTTAAGAAACAGCATTGTGGGCGCTTGCTGCCGGTGGGGCGCGTGTCCGCCGGTGTCCCACAATCATGTCATGGAGTGGCAGGATGGGGAGATGTAAACAAGGCATTTCCCCGTTCTGCCTAGTGACAAGACAGAGATCTACTGCTCCCTGTCATCGGGAGCAGTAATCGCTGTCATGTCCTAGGTAGCCCACCCCCCCCCCCACAGTTAGAATCACTCCCTAGGACACACTTAACCCCTTGATCGCCCCCTAGTGTTAACCCCTTCCCTGCCAGTGTCATTTACACAGTAATCAGTACATTTTTATAGTACTTATAGCTGTATAAATGACAATGGTTCCAAAATAGAGTCAAAAGTGACCGATGTGTCCGCCATAATATCGCAATCACGATAAAAATCGCAGATCACCGCCATTACTAATAAAAAAAATAAATTAATGATAAAAATGCCATAAATCTATCCCATATTTTGTAGACGTTATAACTTTTGCGCAAACCAATCAATATACGCTTATTGCGAATTTTTTTTACCAAAAATATGTACAAGAATACATATAGGCCTAAACTGAGGAAAAAAAAATATTATATATATTTTTTGGGGATATTTATTATAGCAAATGTAAAAAATATTGCTTTTTTAAAATTGGCGCTCTTTTTTTGTTTATAGCACAAACAATAAAAACCGCAGAGGTATCAAATACCACCAAAAGAAAGCTCTATTTGTGGGAAAAAAAGGACGTCAATTTTGTTGGGGTGCAACGTTGCACGACCGCGCAATTGTCAGTTAAAGCGACGGTCAGGAAGGGGGTAAATTCTTTCAGGGGGTGAAGTGGTTAAGCAATGTGGCCCCCTTTTTATTTTTTTTAGCTTGGGCCCTTGGCACTCCATTCTAACACCAACTATTTGTTTTTTGTTTTGTTTTTTTCTTTTTTTCTTCTTGCTAATCATTTTCCCTCTGTGCAGTAGACAAAGATAAATATTAAACACGTTGAGGATTGTGCTTATGACAAATGACTTTTTATTCTGACACATTGGGAACAGTCTCCTAATACAGTATATTTCCTAAGCTTCCCATGGCTCTATTGTCAAACCTGAATGCTAGCCATTTCAAAGCAGAATTCTAGGCAGATTGAGGTCATCTAAGATCTACAACATATGAATCCTGTTGAAAAAAAAATGTTTCATACACTGAAGCTTCACTATAACATGCCGACAAAATTTCCAATTTTAGCAGTCCCACCGAGTGTCAGGCTGCCACCATCTCACAGGCCTTCGCTCATCAGTCGCTGTTTGAATTTCTGAATTGAGAAGAGGAAGAGATCTGTCACATTTACTCTCACCAGGTTGCCTTTCCATCATATATTAGAGGGAATAGAGTAAGAGAAGTTTAGAGATATTGGATTTGTGAACTGGCAAACATTCTAGAAATAAGTTCAAATGACATCATGCTACAATTTCTGCACCAGGATTGGACACACCGTTAGGCAAAAGCATTGTGTCCCTCCAAGCATGTCAGGGTTGCTAGACTCTGACCTCTCCTTCGGCCCCCACATCCAATTACAGGCTAAATATTGATGCCCTAACCTCCGCAACATTTCCAAAATTCTCTCCTTTTTAACTACTGACACCATAAATCATCTAATTCACTCCCTGATAATCTCCTGCCTTGACTACCACAACTCTCGTCTTACTGGCCTACATAGACTATCCCCCTTCCAGTTCATCATAGACTGCCATACGAACAGATCTGTCACTGCCACCCCTCCTTGTCAGTCCATCCACTCGTTTCCACTAGCCTAATATACTGTATAAAATTCTAAATACTAATTACAACATACAAAGCCATGAATAACATTACCCCCTAGCTACATCACCAATCTCATCCCGATATATCGTCCAAATCATCCACTCTACTCCACCACATTGTCAAGACCTGCTTCCTAGTTCCATCTATGTAGCTACAGTATAGACACGTGCGGTTTGTTTAGTTCTGAATTAAAATTGGATGAATTTCCGCTTTTTGGAAATTCTGATGTATCGGAATTTCCGAATTACAATAGTACCAAATTTACACGAATCCGAAAAATAAAAATTGGCCAAAATTCGAGTTAGAAAAGTTTTCAAATTCGAATTCGAAAAGTTTTCGAATTGGAATGGTTTTCCAATTTCCAAAGAGAATAAAATAGAATAGAAAATAAAGGAATAGAATAGAAAAAAAATAGGCTAGAAAAAAATATAACAGAAAATAAAAGTATAGAATAGAATTGAGCAAAACATAATAAAATAGAATAGAAAATAAAGGAATAGAATAGAAAAAAATAGGCTAGAAAAGAATATAACCAAAAATAAAAGAATAGAATAGAATTGAGTAAAACAGAATAAAATACAATAGAAAATAAAAGAACAGAATAGACTAGAATATAATAGCAACAAATAGAATAGAATAGCATAGAAGAATATAACCATCTTCGGAAATTTCAAATAGAATAAATTTGAATTTGAATACATAAGAAAATAATAGAATAGAAAAGAATAGAATAGAAAAAAAAGAATAGACTATAATACAATAGAAAAGAATAGAATTAAAAAAACAATAGAATAGAAAGAATATAACCATTTCCCAAAAATTCGGATAGAATCAATTTGAATTTGAATAGAATAGAAAAGAATAGATTAGAATTGAATAGAGAATAACAGAATAGTATAGGAAAAAAACAGAATAAAATAGAATAGAAAGAATATAACCATCTTCTGAAATTCAAATTTCAAATAGAATAAATTTGAATTTGAATAGAAAAGAATAAAATAGAATACAATAGAATAGCATAGAAAATAAAATAATAGAATAGAAAAGAATATAATAGAATAAACAAATAAAAAAGAATATAATTAAAAAATCAATAGAATAGGATGGATTAGAATAGAAAGAATATAATAATTTTCCAACATTCAAAAAGAATCATAGAATCAATTTGAATTTGAAAAGAATAGTAAAGAATAGAATAGAATAGGAAGATGGCTATATTCATTCTATTCTATTCTATTCTGCTGTTTATTTCTATACTATTGTGTTATTTTCTATTTTATTCTACTCTATTCTTTTTTATTTTATTCAATTCAAATTTGAATTGTTTATATTTGAATTTTGGAAAGTGGTTATATTATTTCTATTCTATTATATTGTTTTTTTTAAATCCTATTCTTTTCTATTCTATTTGAATTTCAGAAAATGGTTATAATCTTTCTATTTTATTCTATTTTTTTAATTCTATTCTATTCCTTTCTATTCTATTCTATTCCATTCTATTCTGTTCTTTTATTTTCTATCCTATTTTGTTCTGTTTCACGCAATTATATTCTTTTATTTTCTGTTATATTCTTTTCTATTCTATTCCTTTTTTATTCTATTCTATTCCTTTATTTTCTATTCTATTTTATTCTCTTTGGAAATTGGAAAACTATTCAAAATTGATTTGAAAACTTTTCAAATCGATCCAAATTGGAATTTGAAAAATTTGAATCGTTTTGAAAACAAATAAATGAAATGAATTCTGAAAATGAATTAAACGAACAAAAGTAATTTAACTAAACAAATTTATGTAAATAACAAATCGAAACAAAATTAAACACATTTTTTTGTTCTGCACATGTCTACTACAGTATGTGCAGTGGGATGCAGAGGGGTGATCAGGATATTTGGAGTTAGTTTTGCCTTTTCATTAACCTTTCATTACCCTTTAGACCCTAACTCCAGATATTTTTTTCATGTTTTGAATAGGGTTAGGAATAGTTACTTGAATCTTGGTGCACTGTGTACATTTCGTCCAGATCTGTGCAGTAATCCTGTGTGAAACTGTGGGGTTGATTTACTAAAACTGGTGCACTCAAAATCTGGTGCAGTCGTGCATGGTAGCCAATCAGCTTCTAACTTAAGATTGTTCAATTAAAGTGATTGTAAAGTCAGAAGTTTTTTTTAATCTTAATTCAGGTTTTTGATGACGTCAAGAACCTCCTCAGTTGCAATAGGGGCTTCCATCGTGTCTTTGTGGTCTTTCCCTATGGTTTGAATAGGAAGATTTTCTAGGAACGAGTTTATACTAGGAAGGTCGACCTTATCCTCCGCTTTGTATAGTTTAATGTAGAAAACCTGAAAAGATTGCATTATTCATTGGGGGTTCAAAGTTGTGGTCCCGTCTTGCAATCAGATTTTCAGGAGCGTGTATGAGCTTGGTTTGGGGGACAGTTTGGAGGCTAGCATCGAGCCGATGGTATCCCTGTGTTGATAAAATTTGGCCCCTTGCCACCTGATGTTCCTTTCAGCTTTAACCATAAGTGCTAGGTTGAGTGTAAAGCGCGACGCTTGTTATGCTATTGAGACCTTGGATGGGTCATTTTTATGCTGTGAACGTAATGAGGAAAAGTCCCTCTCTAGTTTCTCTTTGTCTGCAAGTCTCTCTCTTTTTAACTGGGACGCTATGTGGATTAACTTTCCACGCATCGTCACCTTATGTGCTGCCCAAAGAGTCTCTGCCGAGATCCCTTCCATGTCATTGAGTAGGAATTATTCCTTCAAAGCTTTTTCTAGTTCGAGGGTTCGAATGGGATCATTAAGAATGGACTCATTGAGTTTCCAATGGGAGGTGTGTGGGCGGGACGCATTTCTACGCAGAGTGTGTAGGACCATGAAGTGGTCAGATAACACTGTGTCCTTGATGTACGCCCTAAGTGCTAGGGGGATGTGTATTGAAGTAATAAAGATATTGTCTATCCTGGCATATGATTGGGGTGGGTTTGAGAAATGGGTGTAGTCTGATTAGGATTTGGTTATATTCTCTCCATATATCCACCAGGCCATGCTGGGAGATTAGTTTGGTAATTTTGGGAGCTCCTTTTATTGGGGTGAGTAATTTGCGATTTCAAGGGCATGATTTTATCCGGACCCTGATCGAAGGCCGTATTGGAGTCGCCTCCAAGAATCACTGTGCCTTCCATTAGTGGACTCATGGTTTGGAGCATTGATTGGAAAAATGTTGTTTGTCCCTTGTTGGGTGCATACTAAGAGACCAGCGAGAACAAATGGTCATCAAGCCATCCCTTCACTAGAATGAACCTGCCTTTCGGGTCTCTGTGCTCTAGTTGCGGAGTGAATTTACAAGTTTTAGAGATCAAGATGGGTATTCACCTTGTCTTGTCTTCAGCGTTCATAAGGAAAAATTGAGGGTTGTGTGCATGGAGGAAGGAGGGAAAGTACCGTTTAGATAAATGGGTTTCCAGCAACAGGGCTATATCAATTTTTTGGGATTGATAGGCATGGAAAAACTTCTGCCTCTTAACGGGTGAGTTTAATCCTTGAGCATTATGGGGGGGTTAGCTGTGCATCAGGAGCCATTGGGGTAAGAGGTTGTGTGACTATCCCATCTACCATCACTTACCTTATCTTGAAGGTTGTAAAGAAGACTGCAACGGGGTGGAGTAGCGATCCAGTGCTCCAGGGAAACATCTTTGTGAGGGAACGTCCAGACTCTGACTAGAAGTAAAAAGAAATTAGAGAGGGAAAGAAAGAGGAGAAGAAGAGTTAGCGAGCAGAGGCTTTCCAGAATCCTGGAATGAGAGGGGGCGGAAAGCTTCCCCCGGTTATTCCACGAGTACAAGGAATCGTAGACCTCTATGATGGTTACAGTCCTACTGTACGGGTATGGGAGGACCATAGCCGAAGGGTAGGTGGGGGCGCACTACAGCTGCCCCAGCCGCAACCAATCCCTAAAAGTAAAAGCATGTCAACATTATATAAAAACAATGAATCACAACCAGCAGTAACAAGGCTAGTAAGCTATAGGGCTGTAACAAGGGATAGGGGTAAGGGGTGGGAGAGGGGAAGGAAGGGGGGAATGGACCATGGCAGGGAGGGAAATGGGGAGGGGAGAGGATGGTATGGGATAACATGGGGTACTATTTAATATACTTCAGGAGAATTAAGATGGGGAGAATCTGTAATCAGACTAAAGGTAGGTAATGGGTAACCTAAAAACCTTCCAATGGTGGGGTCTAACAAAGTTAGCAGGGGAATCGGCTTCCTCCCCAAGAAGGATATGGTAGGATCCATGAGGATGAGCTAAGAGTCAAGTCCAACGGGGGGCTGTGCCCCCCTCCCAGTGTCCTCAGGAAACCAGGGTGTGTATGAGAGGCAAGAAGACCACATTGTCTGGATCAAGGGGGTACGTTGTCCTTCACACGTTTGGTTTTGGCCGTCTTTCACATTGGAGAGGTGGGGCTCGTAGGGGTAGGCCTCTTGGAAGTCCCTGACTGCAAGTTTGAAGTGTCCATTGCTGAGTCCTGAGTTATGAGTTTCAGGTCTGGTAGAATCCGTTCCTCATCCTGGAAGCTAGAGAATGAGTGGGTTTTTCCCTTAAAGGTAAACTTCAACTCAGAGGGGAAGACCCACCACTATTTGATGTCCCTTTGGGTGAGGATCGTCAGAAGAGGTTTTAAGGCTCCGTTGAATTGTATTTGGGGAGATGTCGGCAAAGATCTGTATTGCGTGACCTCTGAACTCCAGTCGTGCTTGTTGGCCTGATTTTTTCATGATTTCTACTTTGACCCCATAAAAGTGGGGTTTAACAACCACATCTCTCGGGGAACTGTACTCTAGTTTGTTAGGGGGAATAGAGGGGATCAGAATTTTGACTAGGTCTTGTATCGCCTATATCTGTAATAGACTCTGGGAGAACTCTGATCCTAAAGTTATCCCTCCTCAATCGATTCTCAAGGTCATCGATCCTGGACAGGGCAGCTTCCAGCTGCTCTTGTACAACCTGATGGTGCATGGTATACTGGTTAGCTCTCGAGACTGTAATGTCCAATTTGTGTTGAATCGCTTCCATTCTAGAGCCCATATTCTGGAAGTCAGCACAAATGTCGCTGGTAATTTTGTTGGCTGTTTGTGCCAGACCCCTGTCTAGGAGCTCTGAAAGCTTCAGGAACAGGTGCCCAGCATTGAAGGTGTAGTCTGGGCCTGTGTCCCCAGGGGTAGAGAGAGGAGCTGGGCAAGCCGGGATTAAGAGAGAGCAGGTAGTTCTCCATCGATCGCTCTATGAGAGATTCTGTAGATGCAGGAGATCGTGTTTGGTCAGGGGGGCCTGTTTGAAGTCAGGGGGTGTAAGAGAGAGTCGCAGTGGTCAGGACTTGCCTGTGTTCTGTGAGACCTTCAGTGCTGGAATCTTGTGTCTGGGCAGCGGCCGCCATCTTGGGATTTGCTTGGTCCTTCGCTGAGGAGATTTGGGGTCCCTGGTTGCGGTGGACCGAACCTCCGGGCATGTAGTTGTGCCTGGGAGACTCCCCTACTAGATGCTGCTGATGACAGGTGTCCTGCGGGTCGCGATCCGGTGCTGGGACGGTTTAATTACCGGGGCAGTGTAGAGCTCCTAGCTTACGCGGCCATCTTGGGAGCTACCCTGCATGCCCCTCTGCCTTACTCTATTTTTTATTATAATTTTAGGTTTGGATGAGGTTTCCATTCTGTGACACCATTGGGAAGATGTTACCCCTCTTTTCTTACATCCTGTCTCTGTGACAAAAATAGCAGCAAAGAGCTAAAGTGCCGTCAAACTGGCTGTAAACCCCAGACATTAAATATGAACAAAGCATATCCTTAGTGTGTAAAGTCATATTTTTTTTTAACCACTTGCCACCTGCCCACCATCAAATCATGGAGGGACGTTCTGGGTGGATGTCATATGATGGCTCACCAGAACGGCCGCGCCCGCGGGGAGGGGGAACACGGCGATGTTGCTAGGGTATGGCACGATCCCAACACATCCCAACCTCTGTAAAGAGCCGTTGACGTGGCTCTTTAACCATGTGCTCGGCTGTGTCTAATCAGCCGGTACCATATGAATACGGAAGTGCCGGTAATCTGCTGTCCTCGCCTCACACTGACAGAGTGTTTGGCGAGGAGTGCCGGTCAGCTGCATCTCCTCACAGGGGAGAACAGCAGATAATCAGGGCACTGATCATGAGTACCCTGATTACAGTAAAGTGCCAGAAGTGCCACCAGTCAGTGCCCATCAGTGACACAAATCAGTGCCCATTAGTGACACAAATCAATGCCCATTACTGATGCCAGTCAGTGCTGCCTTTTAGTGCCCACCAGTGCCTGCTCATCAGTGCTGCCCATCAATGCCCATCAGTGCTGCCCATCAGTACCCATCAATGCCGCCCATTAGTGCCCATCAGTGCTGCCTATCAGTGCCAACCAGTGCCAACCTATCATTGCCCACCAGTGCCGCCTATCAGTGCCCATCAGTGCCCATCAGTGCCACCTATCAGTGCCCATTAGTGCCGCCTATCCATGCTCATCAGTGATGCCTATCAGTGCCCAAAAGTTCGGCATAATAGTGCCTCCTCATCAGTGCCACCTAATCAGTGCCCATAACATAAGTGCTACATCATCAGTGCCCATAAGTGCCACCTCATCAGTGCCCATCAGTGCAGCCTATCAGTGCCGCCCTATCAGCGCACATCAGTGAAGGAGAAAAATTACTTATTTAAAAAATGGACTGACAGAAACGAAGAAAAAAGTTTTTTTCAGTATTTTCAGTCTATTTTCTCTTTTTTTTGTCAAAAATAAAAAACCCAGCAGTAATCAAATACCACCAAAAGAAAGCTCTATATGTGTGAAGAAAATGATTAAAATTTAATTTGGGTACAGTGTTGCAGGACTGCGCAATTGTCATTCAAAGTGCGCTGAAAGCTGAAAAATGGCCTGGGCAGGAAGGGGGTGAAAGTGCCCGATATTGAGGTGGTTAATTTAAAATAATAAACATGTTATACTTACTTGCTCTGTGCAGTGGTATTAGAAATTAAAAGGAAAAAAAACTGCGCTGCGGAGCAAAGTATAAAAAAGGCAAATTGATAGCAGCGCATCAAGAAAGTTGGAAAGGGGAAATGGGGTTGGGGGATTGGGGACAGAGGATAACGTGAGTATCTCCTGTACTGGGTCTCTACAGTCGCGATAGCCAGTACCTTGTGCTTAACCCGTTAGGGTATTGTTGCTGTAACCATATTGTTCACTATAGCAAATACAGGGGAGAAGGGGGGGGGGGGGGACCCAATAGAGGTGGGTTTAAAGGGGTTACTCTGTGCAACAATATACTCGTAGATCTTAATTATTAAAATAATTCTATTTTATTCAAATATCTTTAACATATAAAATCGCATTTAGGATATGTAATGCAAATGTACACAAATACATTATGATTGTGGCCGCTGGAAACAAGACAAACAAGACTAACGTTACAAAGGACAACATATAAAGCTACCCGGTCAGGGCGTATTGCACTATACCCTGATGACCATCAATGTTGTCAATTAGCCAAATAGGGGTGTACAATTTAATAACAAAGAGATGCGGCGCTAAAATATGAATGAACAAAAATACTCATAAATGAATACAATAGGGTTGAACAAACCACTCAATAAATAAATATTGAAGTGAATAGACGTAGGGATAGAAGCAAAATAAAACACTACTATCCAATAACCAATCAATACAAAGTGAATAAACACATTAATAAAGCAAATACATACACTGATCTCCAAGAAAATAATGGTGATAAATTGCCAAGAGTGAATAAGGTAATATATTCAGTGAAAAACGTCCCAAAAATAATAAATTAAAGTCCAGAAAAAAGTGCATAAAACAACAAAAAAACAACAAAAAGGGGATCCGTGATGAAAAAGAAAAGTGCCAAAAAAGTGAAGGTAAAGATGCAGATGGGGAATCCTCTATGACTCTTCACACCCAAGGTGTAATATCAGATGCGCTTACCAGATCCCGATGACTGCTATAACGGCAGTCATAAACGGCACAGGGAATATAAAGGTCTCCCCACAACCTCAGTAAACGATGCCCGTGAGCGGCAGATGATATCTCAGGAGTAAAAAA
The DNA here is from genome assembly GCA_037952835.1 of Lithobates septentrionalis. Lineage (NCBI taxonomy): Eukaryota > Metazoa > Chordata > Amphibia > Anura > Ranidae > Lithobates > Lithobates septentrionalis. Next base: position 2,565,695 of record JBBDGP010000373.1, read on the forward strand.
CAAGAGGACAAACCATAGCGTAATAAAGTCTGCACAGTCGATTTATTAAAAAGAATTGCACTTACAGGACATCAGCGAATCAACGGCATGAATCGAAATGTCAGCAAAAATCAGCGTCTCTGTCTGCTGCCTCCGCTTCCTAGGTTAGTGTATGCCCAACACGAGAACAGACGTTGTGACGTCGTAGGCTCCTCCCTACGCGTTTCGTCACGATAGGACGTTGTCTGGGGATTGGCCAATTACCCCTAGATCAATGGATCTGTATCATTTGAATTTTGGCTTTTAAGGTCATACATGGTATAATGCAAGTATGGATGGAGAGTGCAATAGGGTGGAAGCACCTGTGATAAACCTGGGTGATGATAAACTGAGCCTATTCACATCAAAATTGATAGCAGCACTTAAAACACACCAATATCTGTGTACAAAATGCAAAAAATAAAAAACAAAAAGTGCACTTACAATATGATAATACACGTGAAAATGCAAATAATTGAATGTGCAAAACACAATATATTGAGGACAAACCGGTAGCCCAGTATAACACATATAAATACGTGTATAACGTAAAAGAGTCTGGTGATGTCAAAGTGAGACCTGTGAAGGTGGGCAAATCAATGCAAATGGTATATGTGAAGTATATCTAGACAAGAATGTGGGGACCGCAAATCACAGTCCATAAGATAAATCAAACAAAGTTCATCAGTGAAATACTTGCATCCACTATGCAAACACCCAATGTCCTTAAAAATTGATCAAAAAGGAGAGAGGGATAAAGAGGGTGATACAACTCCGCTTGCAGTGACTCCAACGAGTATAGGTAAAGTAAAAGGTGGACCCTTACCCTCCGTGTTGGACCCCCTCAGGACCCCCTCACTGGCGCGGTCTATCGAGCATGCAGACTTTGCCCTCTGCAAGGACCGTGTTACGTTGGACTCTGCAACAGCTGACAGGAACGATATCTTCGGTCCGGACCGGTCCAAGTAATGCGCCTGGAGGGGGGGGGGGGAGACGGCTCTCTTGCTCCCACAGCGATGGGATGGATAAAGCAAAAAGAGCGGAGCTCCAATAGTGTAAAAAAGTTTCAATTTATTGTTAAAAATACAAACTAAAACGGAGAGTGCACGCTCCGTAAAAGTAATAGAACATAAAAAAAGCCGTCTGAAAATCAAGCAGTAACCCGTGCATAACATGGGGCAATCGTGACGGCTTACAACACGTAGCCACGCCCTACATTTTTCGTCATGAGTTGACGTCTTCAAAGGTCTCACTTTGACATCACCAGACTCTTTTACGTTATACACGTATTTATATGTGTTATACTGGGCTACCGTTTTGTCCTCAATATATTGTGTTTTGCACATTCAATTATTTGCATTTTCACGTGTATTATCATATTGTAAGCGCACTTTTTGTTTTTTATTCTTTGGGGTTCCCAGCAGCGATCCTGGCTCCTCCACTTCTTCTTATGTGTATCATTACACAGCGGGACTTAGGCCGTGCCCCCCACTTTCTCTTCACTATATTTGATTGACAGCAGGAAGAGTCAATGGCTCCTGCTGCTAAGTAGAGAGTAGAGTAAAAAAAGAAGTAAAGAGAGAATAGATGCAGCCGTGCCCAGCGCTGATCTCTTCTCCCCTCTCATACTCTTGACACAGGGGAGAAGCCGCTTTAGGCCCGGAAGATTTTACCCCTTCCTGACCAGAGCACTTTTTGAGATTCGGCACTGCGTCACTTTAACTGACAATTGCGCAGTTGTGCGATGTTGCACCCAAACAAAATTGGCGTCCTTTTTTCCCACAAATAGAGCTTTCTTTTGGTGGTATTTAATCACCTCTGCGGTTTTTATTTTTTGCAAAAAAAGAGCGTCAATTTTGAAAAAAAAACACTATATTTTTTACTTTTTGCTATAATAAATATCCCCCAAAGATATATAAGAAAACTATTTTTTCCTCAGTTTAGGCCGATATGTATTCTTCTACATATTTTTGTTAAAAAATTCACAATAAGCGCATATTGATTGTTTTGCGCAAAAGTTATAGCGTCTACAAAATAGGGGATAGTTTTATAGCATTTTTATTATTAATTTTTTTTCTTTACTAGTAATGGCGGTGATCTACGATATTTATCGGGACTGCGACATTATGGCGGACACATTTGACAAATTCTTGGGACCATTGGCATTTATACAGCGACCAGTGCTATAAAAATGCATTGATTACTGTAAAAATGTCACTGGCAGGGAAGGGGTTAATACTAGGGGGCGATCAATGGCTTAATTGTGTTCCCTAGTGTGTGTTCTAACTAAAGGGGGGAGGAGACTATGTAGGAGAGATGATAGATCACTGTTGATACTCTGTATGAACAGACGATCTGTCTTCTCCCCTCAGAGAACCGGAAACTGTGTGTTTACACACACAGACCCCGGTTCTCAGTGTGCCCCAAGCGATCGCGACCGCTGGGCACTCGCATCAGCTCCGTGGGCGCGCACGCCCCTAGTAGCCAAATAACTAAGTGACGTAACATGACAGCCGAACCATGTTGCCGCAGTACAACTGCGGCGGCTGGTCGGCAAGCGGTTAATGCAAACAATGCATTAACTTACCTCCCAACTTTTTGAGATGGGAATGAGGGACACCTATCAGCAAAAGTATGCAGGCATAGGACACACCCCTTGCCACGCCCCCTTAAAGGAGAATTGTACAAAAAACAAGATAGGTTAAACACACAAGTGCTTTTTTTACCACTACTATTCCTTTATATTGGATTTTGGAATTTACAAATACAGCAATTTAGAAATCAGTTGAAAGGTTTAGTGCTGGAAAACACTTTTTGATAGATAAAAAGTGCATTTTATGTACATCTATATAGATTAGACCAAAATGAGGGACAAATGAGGAGGAAAGAGATACAGAGGGACATTGCTCCAAATCAAGGACAGTCCCTCGAAATAAGGGACAGTTGAGAGCTATGCATTAAGGTAAAAAAGGTAAAAATACTTTTTAGGTTTAGTAACACTTTAAGAGCACTAAGTGTAAGGAGAATAGGTGCATGTACTCCCTCCTTCATAGTCACCCTTGTCTCCACCCCCTACCTACCTCCAAGCATGTCCCTTGGTTCCAGTCCCTACCCCTCTCCCAGTACTGCCCCTTTTAGAGAATACAGAACCAAGTATCATTTTATGGTGTTAAATAGTAATTTGTATGGAATTTGTTAATGATGACAAGAGAACCAATAAAATAGATTCCCTGCAGCCAGTAACATTAGCTCCTCTTCCTTAGCAGCAATAGCACAAAAACAACAGACCCCCTTAGAAACAAAAGACTTCCCACAACAACCCCCCCCCCCCCCAGCAACCATAGACCACCACAAGTAACAATAGATTGCCAGCAGCCAATAGACCCCTCCCTCAACAGTAGATGCCTCTCCCCCCAGCAAAAATAGTTCCCCCACCAGCAGCAATAGACCTCCCCAGCAACAATAGATCTCTCAGCAGCCAGGATCAATAGACCCTCTAGTATACTTCAGCACCCCTTGCCAATACAAACATTCTGTGCTGGAAGTGCCAGAACTGCATTCCCCTGTGTTACGGTAGGAAGATAGCCCTGCTAAGTGTCATTTCTGTCCACTGCTTTGTACCTCTGCTATCAGCATGAATTACTTCTGACGAGTTTTCCTTACACCAAGAGAACAAAAACATCCTGGAGATTGACAGTCTCAGCTCTGTTCCTCTGTGCTGTGTGAAAAGGGGTGGGGGGGAGTGTCCCTTCCTTCCAATCAGCTCTCACTGAGCTCTGCAGAATGTGACTTCAGCTCTCTGCCCCCTTTTTTCTGACAGCTCAGACAAGCTTTATAAATGCTGCACTTTGAATGGATTTAAAGAAGAGAAGACTGCAGATAAACAGGTACAACCTATGTGGGAGGGTTTGCTTCATCTCTGTTTATTATCACCGAAGGATAGTCACTTCACTGGGTATATGTATGGGTTTACGAACAACTTTAACTAACTGACTCTAATTTCTCCCTATGCAAATTGTCAGCTTTCCCTGCAAAAGTTTTTGGGTTAGGCCCATATTTCCTTAAAATAATTATCAAACCTAAAATAAAAGCCATAGCAGCATAATATATAAAAAAAACAAACAAAAGCAAACGAAAACCTTCCAAAAAATCACTACCTGAAACAAAAGTTGTTTTTTTTTTAAAGCGAGTCTTGCAGTCTTGTTTTCTATGAACAGGACAACAGCCAAACGGGACTAGCCCCCAATAACAAGAACAAAAAACGCAGTAAAGAGGTTGATTGCCCAAAGAATTAGCAATCAGAATTAACCACTTACCTACTGGGCACTTTCACCCCTGCCCAGGCCAATTTTCAGCTTTCATCGCTGTCGCAAATTTGAACGATAGTTGCATGGTCATGCAACGCTGTACCAATATGACATTTTTATCATTTTGTTCACACAGCTAGAGTTTTAATTTGGTGGTATTTAATCACAGCCTGGTTTTTTAATTTTTTGCTAAATAAATGAAAAAAGACTGAACATTTAAAAAAAAAAAAAAAAAGGTTTTCTTTTGCCCTGTACACACGGTTGGACTTTCCGACAGAATATGTGCGATCGGAGTTTGTTGTCGGAAATTCCATCGGACTTTTTCCATCGGAATTTCCGACACACAAAGTTTGAGAGCAGGCTATAAAATTTTCCGCCAACAAAATCCGTTTGCATAAATTCCAACCGTGTGTGGACAATTCCGACGCACAAAGTGCCATGCATGCTCAGAATAAATTAAGAGACGAAAGCTATTGGCTACTGCCCCGTTTATAGTCCCGGCGGTCGTGTTTTACGTCACCGCGTTCAGAACGATCAGATTTTCTGACAACTTTGTGCGACCGTGTGTATGCAAGACAAGTTTGAGCCAACATCCGTCGGAAAAAATCCATGGATTTTGTTGTCGGAATATCCGATCAATGTCCGATCAATGTCCGATCGTGTGTACAGGGCATTGGTTTCTGTTATAACATTTTTTAAATAAGTCATTTTTCTCCTTCACTGATGTGCGCTGATGAGACTGCACTGACGGTCACTGATAGACTGCCCTAATGGGCACTGAGGAGGCTGCACTGATGGGCACTGATGAGGTGGCACTGATGGGCACTGATGAGAAGGCACTAATATGCAGCACTGATGGGCACTGATATGCAGCACCGATGAGCACTGATAGGCTGCACTGATAGACCGCACTGATGGGCACTGATGAGGTGGCACTGATGGGCACTGATGAGGAGGCACTAATATGCAGCAGTGATGGGCACTGATATGCAGCACCGATGAGCACTGATAGGCTGCACTGATAGACCGCACTGATGGGCACTGATAGGCAGCACTTATGGACACTGATAGGCGGCAATATTAGGCACTGATAGGTGGCACTATTAGGCGGCACTGATGGTCACTAATAGGTGGCACTTGTGGACACTGATAGGCAGCCATGATAGTCACTGATTGATGGCACTGATGGTTGGCACTGATGAGGAGGCACTGATGGGCACTGACAGGCATCCCTGATGGGCACTGAAAGGCATTACTGATGGACACTCACAGGCAGCTCTGGTGGGCACAGTTGGGGCTGTTCTGTAACCGGTATTTCCTGTTTACACTGTGATCAACTGTGATTGGGCACAGCTGACCACATGGTAAAGTTCCTACGTCAAAAGGCTCTTTACCTTGATTGGTGATGCACTCTCTGTCCCAGGGACAGGGCGCACCACAGGGCGCTGCTCAGCAAGAATGTGAGGACTGCTTTCCTCACATTGGGAGCCAATGGCTGCGCTGCTATCAATCTATCCAATCAGGACACGAGACATCAGCCAGAGCTAGTGTGCTTGTTCCCGTCGCGGGAATTACAGGGCTTAGGTAAGTAAAAGGGGGGCTCGGGGGGGGGGGGGGGGGGGGGGCTGCTGCATGACAGGAGGTTTTTCACCTTAACGCATAGAATGGATTAAGTTGAAAAAAGCTTGAGGGTTTACAACCCCTTTAAAGAAAGATTTGCCCTTACCTCTTGTCCTGTTGACACCAGACAGGCTGTGAAAGAAAATTTGCAACTGGGGTATAAAAAAAAAATAAACAATACTTTTCTTTAGTAGAGTGGGGGAAGGCCATCAAACATGGATTCTCCCCCTTTTTTGGAGAGATTACCATCACTTCCTTTATGTCCATAGGACCGGACTGAAGTAAAATCTCCCAAACTTGGCAGGGGTTTTATCCCTTTTATACTCTATCCAAAATGGAAAAAAAGTATTGGCTTTAGATAAACTTTCATTTAGTGCAGGGGTCTCAAAGTACCGGCCCGCGGGCCATTTGCGGCCCGCGGACCGGTTAAAAATGGCCCGCAGGCAGGGCCGATCCAGGACTAGAGGTCGACCGATATTTGGCCATTAGGCCGATATATAGCACTGGCCGCTGCTCTTCCTCCCTTCTCCACACTCAGCGCTTGATGCTTGTGTGAAACTGACACGTAACAGGAGGAGAGAGACAGAGGGATCTGTCAGATTTGAGGTTGATGTCGGGGGTGGGCGGGACCCGGCCGGGGTGGGCGGGACCCGGCTAATATCAAACACCAGCCAATGGGATCTGGGCGGGCAGCTACGTGTATGTGGCCCGCCCCTTTTCTTAAGCAGCCCAATCATTGGCTGGTGTTTGACAGCTGCTGGTCCCGCCCACCTCGGCCGGGTCCCGCCCACCCCGACATCAACCTCAATTCTGACAGATCCCTCTGTCTCTCTCCTCTGTGCTACGTGTCAGCTTCACACAAGCATCAAGCGCTGAGTGTGGACAGCTCCTTGTCAGTTTCACACACGGTTACACTCCGCTCAGTGTGAAACCTGCCAGTGCCATCTGTCAGTGCCAGCTGCCAGTGCCACTGCCAATCAGTGCCACCTGCCAGTGCCAACCAGTCTGCCATTGCCACCTGCCACCTCCAACCAGTAACACCTGCCAGTGCCACCTGCCACCGCCAATCAGTGCCACCGCCAACCAGTGCCTGCCAGTGCCACCGCCAACCAGTGCCCCTGCCAATCAAAGCCACCTGCCAGTGCCACCTTCCGCCACCTGCCAGTGCCACGCCAACCAGTGCTTGCCAGTGCCACCTGCCACCACCTGCCAGTGCCATGCCACTCAGTGCCACCTGCCAGTGCCACGCCAATCAGTGCCACCTGCCAGTGCCAATAGTGCCACCTGCCAGTTCCAAACCAGTGCCACCTGCCAGTTTCAAACCAGTGCCACTTGCCAATGCCTGCCAGTGCCACCTTCCAGTGCCACTGCCAATAAGTGCCACCTGCCAGTGCCATTGCCAATCAGTGCCACCTGCCAGTGCCATCTGTCAGTGCCAATCAGTGCACCCTCCAAACAGTGCAACGTGCCACCTGCCAGTGCCACCTGCCAGTGACAGACAGTGCCACCTGCCAGTGCCACCTGCCTAAGCCAACCAGTGCCACCTGCCACAGCCAACCCGTGCCATCTGTACTGAGGACATCAAGTGTGTGGTAGAGTGACAGGAGCAAGCAGGTAGGAGTGGAGTGGGTGAGGTTTTTTTTTTTTTCAAATCGGCCTAAAATATCGGCCACAAAAATCGTCATCATATATCGGCCATCTGCCGCCCCGATTTCTAAATATTGGCATCGGCCAGAGAAAAATCCATATCGGTCGACCTCTATCCAGGATGTCTTTTTGAACTGCACCCAGGCACCGCAGAGGGGGAGGCGCCAAAGAGCTTTACCTCTCCATCTCTTCTGTCCTCTCCGCTGCACGCTGCTGCAGCCCAGAGAGAGAACAGAGCTGAGAATGGAGCGGAGGAAGGATCCGCTCATCGATCCGCCCACCTAGGCATTGACGATCGACCAGAGCCCCAAACCAGGGTCCTGCTGCCACCTCAGGACGGGAGATTGTGTTCTCTGGGTCCCCTGTCACTAGGCCTGTATGGAAGCCAGGAGGAGAGGACTCGGGAGGCAGATGATCCTGATTGCCAGGAGAGGTGAGTGAGCATCACACTGAGGCAAAGTCCTTAGTGGGGTGACTGGGGTAGAAATTTGTGCAGTGTGGGGGGTATTTTATGCAGTGTGGAGGGTGATTGTGCAGTGTGGGGGGGTAATTGTGTAGTGTGGGGGTAATTATGGAGTGTGTGGGGTATTTTATGGAGTGCGGGGGGTATTTTATGGAGTGTGGGGCTATTTGTGCAGTGTGTGGCTATTTGTGCAGTGTGGGAGGGGTAATGCTGGGGGTTAATAATGCGTTTGCTGACACCAATGCTGGGTTAATAATGCGCTTACGGACACCAGTACTGGGTATAATGCGTTTGCTGACACCAGTGCTGGGGGTTAATAATGCGTTTGCTGACACCAGTGCTGGGGGTTAATAATGCGTTTGCTGACACCAGTGCTGGGGGTTAATAATGCGTTTGCTGACACCAGTGCTGGGTATAGTATAGTATAGTATTGCTGGTATAGTTCATTGCTTTTGAAGTTTTAAAAGTTTGCATGCGGCCCCCCATGGGATATGAAATTTGTCATGTGGCCCTCAGGCAATTTGAGTTTGAGACCCCTGATTTAGTGTATCTATTCCTTTTTTTGCCATGTTGCTTTCTAAACTGACAATGAATGATAAACTATATTGCCAGTACATTGAATTCCATGTATGAACAATGCCACTTCAGGAGGCCCAATCACACAGAGACTCAACTGTGGGGTTCATGGACTATGAAAGAGCTAGGGAATTATGGGAGAAGAGGGTATGGTAATCTCCTGACTTGTTTCTCGAATACAGAACACAGCAGGCATTTCAGGATGCTGTGCAGACAATAGAAGGATTTGAAGAGACAGAACTGTAGACTTTAACACTCTGGTTACTAACAGCATTATTTAGGAAATTACATTGTGCTGTTAGATTAATTCTAAATAATGGCTTGGCAAGAACTATTTTTATCTAAAATGGTAAAATAATAGAAAAGTTGTAGTTTTTCTGAAAAGTTTATTACCTTAGTGTAAAGCGCAGACACTAATTCAGGCACCATAGGTGCGCGCAGCTTATTGCATTAAGGGTTGTCCATCTCTGTTAGGAAGGATGTAGCCATCCAGTTATAATTTTTCATACTGTCTATCATGTTGGAAAATATGCAATACATGCATTTACTATGTTTTTCACATTGACAATACCTCTAGTCTATGTCATTTCCTTCACGTATTTCATGTCAATAAATATATACTGCAATTTTACTATACTTCTTTGTAGCCGCATGCCTCATTTAAAGTCCCAACCCCTCTCCTTATACAATTCCATTAGGGTGTGCACACCAAAGCTCAAACATATACATATATACATATACATACACACACACAGACACATACACTCTTATGCCCCGTACACACGGTCGGACTTTGTTCGGACATTCCGACAACAAAATCCTAGGATTTTTTCCAACGGATGTTGGCTCAAACTTGTTTTGTCTACACACGGTCACACAAAGTTGTCGGAAAATCCGATCGTTCTGAACGCGGTGACGTAAAACACGTACGTCGGGACTATAAACGGGGCAGTGGCCAATAGCTTTCATCTCTTTATTTATTCTGAGCATGCGTGGCACTTTGTCCGTCGGATTTGTGTACACACGATCGAAATTTCCGACAACGGATTTTGTTGTCGGAAAATTTTATCTCCTGCTCTCCAACTTTGTGTGTCGGAAAATCCGATGGAGAATGTCCGATGGAGCCCACACACGGTCGGAATTTCTGACAACACGCTCCAATCGGACATTTTCCACCGGAAAATCCGACCGTGTGTACGGGGCATTAGAAATACATTTTAGAATGTATTAAACATGGATGGTGTCAGTAGGGCAGTGAACATGTCAGTAAGGGAAAAGGTTGGTGTCAGTAGGACAGTGGATGATGTCAGTCAGTATAGCAGTGGATGGTGTCAGTAGTTTTTTTCTTTTTATTATTTTATTTTTATATTATGTTTTACAAATGTTTTAATTTAATTATATGTTACAATATACATTTTTTTTTAGGCGCACCATTGGGGGGGGGGGGGCCCTTTGGTGAAATATCAAGGGTCTAAACCCCTAAAGACCCTTGATGTCTCAGTTTTGAGAGGTGGAAAGGGACTGAGGACAGAAATTCCCCGGGGCCTTTCTCTGCAGACTCAGCTGTACTGGACAGTGAATGAATGGGAAGTGCTCTGTGCTGAGCAACTTCCTGTTCATTTCCAAACTGGAGCATAGTAAACTGTGTGTACTATGTTTCAGTTATGAATGAACACAGTGAGTGATTGGTACCAGTCAGAAAAGGAAAGGGCCATAAATGACATATTTACCAGCCCCTTCCCCCACTCGCCATTCTGAAATATGCCCTGTAGCAGCCAGCAAAAAGGGAAAGGAGGAAGGCCGGAAACGCTGTGGGGTAAGGGGAAGGTGTGACACAGGAGCCCAGCAGCAGGGGGAATCTGTGCCACACGGGGTGATTAGGGTGTGCCCAGGCACACCTGGCACACCCTGTGCACACGCCTGTCACAGCCAATGCTACCCAGAAGCTTCCAGGAGCTTACAGGACAGAACCTGGGCTGGGTAGTAGTTGCTCTGCAGGGGCTGGCTATGGCTAGTGTGTAGATGGGGTCTTTATTAGGTGTCTTGTTTGGCAGGAATCACTCATACACAGTTTATAGCGCACTGATATCATTTATATAGATTTATAGCAGTTCTGAAAATGTACAGTACCAGCACTGACAAGATGTATTCCTGGCTGAGCGCTAGGGTTACCGGGGTAGTGTCCCTCTTGGAATGTGCAAGGATATTTCTGCAGGCTGCACCAGCTTCACGCCTCCACACTGATTACCAAAGCGTATGAAATGCAGAAGGAGCCTTCCCTAAGTTATCCCTTCTTGTTTGGAACCTCTCCCTATGCTAGGTACTGTCCATCACAAGTGGGTTCCTTTCCCAGAAGTGGCAAAATTAGATGAGTTCCCTTATTTAAAAGGTTCTCTCACCACTAAAGTCTCTTGAGAGTCCTGTGTCCATTCAGACCACTTCTGGTCTCGAGGCACTGGGTGGAATCACTAAGGGATCAATTCTCTTACAACTTCTTCAACTCCTTTTTCCAAGCAACAATGGCACTAGGCCATCTGCAGGTGGGAAAACTAACTGTACCCACCTACAATCTAGAGTAGAGACTGCATAGTAGAAGTGGTAAAAAAAAACTGACTGTACATGACAAAGCATGAGAAGCATAGCTGAGAGCATAACAAGAGGCCCCTGCTACAGAGAGTCAGGGCTGAGCATCAAAACCAGCATGAGGAAAGGTGCACATGAGCCAGATTCTGACCCGTGCCTTTCTTTAAAGCTTAGCGAACTGGAATGCAATTCGTTTGAACTGATGACTCAAAGCACCTTATCAGCACAGCTCAGCGCATGTGCACTTTAGTAGGCCACAAAGCACAAGTAACCCATCCATGCATTGCAGTACACTGCGTTGAGAAAAATGATGTAGGTCTACTTAAACCTGTTGGTGCAGCCAACAAAAATGAATGGGTTTTCTTACCACATTGCATATTAACAAAGGAGATTACATGTGAATGTGCATATAGTAACACAGCACAAAAGTGGAAAGTGGAAATGGCAAGTTCAGGACAGTGTGCACAAATGATCAGGACAAGCACAATCAGCAACAAAGGTCAATCCAACAAGTTCATTCCAACCAACATATTCTATAAAGGTGACCTGAAAGTGGAATAAGTTGCCTTTATAGGGGAACATGACTAACTGGATCTCACACCTGGTAACGTATGGGCATCCTCAGCCACACCGGCCCTGATAGACAGCACACTTGAGGGCATGAAGCAAATGCTGGTGACTACAGCTAAATACAAGGGGGGGATCTGGAGTTCAGAAGGAACCACCTGGGGGAGCCAGGGGAAGAACCTTTAAAAAAGGGACCAGTAAGGGCAACCCACAGCTAACCACTTGACACTTCTCCCATCTAAAACAATGCTAACAGTTACCAAGGCAGGCAAGTCCCTGGCACTCACATTTTATGGCATCCATCCATATGCCCGTAACTTAAAGGGTATCTGAACCCAAGAACCAGTCCTTGGTGGCTGCATTTGTTTTTCATGTTTTCTTTTTTGTATTTTTACTAGTGATCCTGCTGCTGGTAGCACAATTCCTGTCCTAGGGTGACAATGCTTGCTCATTGTACTGTATCTATGAAGAAGAAAGGCTGTCACCTTAGGACAGGAACTGTTTTAGATCTACAGAAACAACCCCAAATATTTCTCCAAAGTGTTTGGTAGTCCTTAAAAAGCTTCCTGGGAAAACTGAGAAAAGAATGTAGAGGATATTGGACAGCACTCAATTTCTGGTGGGATCAGCAGAAATTTTGTTTGAACTTTTCAACCAGATAACAAAGAAAATTCTTTCAATGGTATATTTAACTGATCAAAATGGAGCACATAGGAGACACCCATTGTTAGGGTTTACATACCCTTTAAGTTAATGGAGATAACAGGGAACCACATCTGTAACCAGTGGAATCTGAAACATTAGAATGGAATACAGAACGACACATTGGTTCAAGAGAGGGAAAGTAGTCTGTCAAGACTATATATTGTTTCCATATTCATTCATCTTCTGCTCAGAGCATATCATGCAAATCACTGATCTAGAAGAAGCAGATGCTAGAATAAAAAATCCCCACAGGAAATGTTAACACTCTCAGATATGCAGATGACTCCGCTGTGATTGCTGATCTGAAGAGCCCATCTGTAGCAGCATGAAAGGGTTAAAGAGGACCTATTATTATACGACACACTTCACGTAAATCAGCATTATCAAACAAACAAAAGGTTTTGGGTCATAAAGGTAGTTTTGAGGCTCACCATGGTCAGCACACTGGGGAATTTGACAAGAACGTGGACAGGTGAATGAGTACAAGATTTTGGGCTATGCTGGAGGTGGTATCTAATACGATAACTATACGAAGGTATAGGGGTTGATTTACTAAAGGGAAAAAAAACTGTGCACTTTGCAAAATGCAATTGCCCTCTGCAAGTGCAGTTGCTCCAGAGCTTAGTAAATGAGCAGAAACTCTGCTGACTTCCATCATCCAAGCATTAATGGATTTTTTTTTATTTTCTTTGGTCATGATTGGGTACGCTTTGAAAAGTGAAGCCTTACCTCATTTACTAAGCTCTGGAGCAACTGCACTCGCAGAGGGCAACTGCACTTTGCAAAGTGCACAGCCGGATTGCCTTTAGTAAATCAACCCCATAGTATCTTTAAACTGACACTAAACTCTGGTTTAAAAGAAAATTCTATTCAAGCACAACGTATGTACAGTATTCTTAACTCAGCAAAGTCCCTTCTATTGCTCTCAGCTTCATCAAAATTTCCAAATTCCTTTTTTTTCTGCTGTGATCAGACTTCCTGCTAGAGGATGACTACTTTCATTCTCCAAGGCCCACTCTATGTAGCAGGAATGTAGCTACCCTCTCATTCTCACTCCCGGGATAGACTATGGGATTTGAAGTGTGCATAGAGCAGTGCATATGACTGCAACCTAATGTGCACTGCTTGCTACAAGTACAGAAAGTGAAAATGAGGGGTTCAGGAGCTCATGGAGGACATTACAAGAAGGCAGAAATACACACTAAGAAACAATATCTTAAAAAAAAATTGATTACAGGGCCATTACGTAATGGATATGTATGGAATATTCTTGGAGAATAAGGATATTGTTTAGTGTGACTCCAGGCTTTAGTAATCAGGCCCCATTCACACTTGGCGATTTGGAATCAAGGGCGGAATTTTTGCAATTCTGCCCACGATTCCAAATCTCATGGCAATTGGAGCAAAACACAGAACGCGCGTTTGAGTGCCATTCTAAGTGACACACCAAACACTGTGCGATTTTGCTGCAATTGTCACGTGACAGAATTGTGCTGCAATAGCACCAGAATGCGATGTTAAAATCGCATGAAGCTTATTGCCCAAATAGGAGCAGGAGCTTCTTTTGGGCGACAAACGCGCATAGGGCAGCCCATTGCAGTGAATGGGCTGCCCTATCCATGAAATGCGGAATCGCTTAAAAATCACGCAAAATCAAGAGCGGGAACACGAGTTCCTGCTACGTAAATTGTGAATGGGGGATCAGTTGAATGTCAGCCATTCTCCATATATAAGAAATATATATTTCTTAGCGCAGTTTTTATTTTCTTTTTCTTGATTCTCCATATATGGGGCACTGTTTAGTTCTGTGATACCAGAAAAATATCATGGAAAGGTATTCTCACACTTAGTTTTCCAAGCTGAGGTTTGTATGCCGTAAGAATATAATTGAAATCAGTATGAATAGTTATGTTTTATTTGCTTAAGATTATTCATAATTATGCACACGTTGTAAATGAAATATACTAACAGCATATGTAATGCCTTTTCCACCAAAATGCTTTATAGGCTATATGCAAATGACTAAAATAATGAAAGCTGCAAGAGTATAAAACATGGCAGTCAGCCAGAGTCCCTCCCTAGACATTGAAAGTGTGTCAGGAATACCCCTCCATAGCCAGCTTTGCCAAGTTTGAGACATAGTTTTAGACCTATATCAATCTGTCACACAGCAATGCTAAACAGGAGCAGAGAAAAAGATTAGAGAGTTTATCCCTAATTTTAAATTCTTCCCTCTGCTGCTCTAAAGTAGCACTGCGGCAGAATAAAACCTCCTGCTGACCACATCTTAATTGTGCGCTTACACGGAGTGAATTTCTATCTCATCTTCTGTTGCAGAACTTAGCAAATCTATCTCAGTAGGCTTCCCTGTATGGATTACAGAGGCAGGGGTTCCAAATACACAGAAAAACATATACATTTGCTTGATAAATGTCCCCTGTAGATCTAAGATGAGTTTTTACATAGAGACGTAAATCAGCATTGCACATACACATGACCTGGAATTCTAAGGCTATGTACACACGATAGGATTTTCCGACAACAAAAACATGGATTTTTTTCCAAAGGATGTTGGCTCAAACTTGTCTTGCATACACACGGTCACACAAATGTTGTCAAAAACTTCGAACATCAAGAACGTGGTGACGTACAATATGTAGGACGAACTGAGAAAAATGAAGTTAAGTAGTCAGTGCGGCTCTTCTGCTTGATTCCGAGCATGCGTGGAACTTTGTGCGCCGGAATTGTGTACACACGCTCGGAATTTCCGACAACAAGTCTTATTGTCGGAAAATTTTAGAACCTGCTCCCAAATATTTGTTGGAGGAAATTCGGACAGCAAATGTCCGATGGAGCCTACACACCGTCGGAAACTCCGACAACAAATGTTCTATGGAGCATACACACGGTTGGACTTTCCGACAACAAGCTCACATCCAACATTTGTTGTCGGAAAATCTTATCGTGTGTACAGGGCATAATTCCTTTTTATTTTTCCAAGTTCTCCTAACAGAAGATTTCTCCAGGTTTAAAGGCCTGCAAAGGTTTTTGAGGCCTTAAAGCGGAGCTCCATTTACAAGGGGAAGCATGGCCTTGACAGGTACCCGCTCCCACTTCCTGGTAAGATTGCCGCACCGCAATCCGCGTCATGTCCGGCCTCTCCTCCTTCCCCCCGCTGCCTTCTGAGACGTGTGTGTTCCAGAAGATGACGGGACCATTCAGAAAGCGCCGCACGACTCGCGAATGCAAAGTAGGAAACCGGCAGTGAAGCCTTCAGGTTTCCCTTACTTGCAATGCCAGCATCTGCACCCGAAGCCGATGGACAAACCGGCTTGGAGTGCCGACATCACAGGGATCCCTGCACAGGTAAGTGTCCATATGTTAAAGTTTAACAGCTACAGTATTTGTAGCTGCTGACTTTTATTTTATTTTTTTTATAGCCTGGAACTTCGCTTTAAAATGAAACAGAAGGCAAAAAATGGCACAGGCGTGTAAGCTGAGCGATGGGGAAGACCCAGGAGGTAGGCACCCAAAGGGAAGATTCGGCACGCACAGTGGTTGAGAATGTGGAATATATATTTAATAGTTCTAGAAAAAACAATTAGGTCTGTTCAATAGTAATTTCTGTGCAGCAACACTCGCAACAGGAGAAGGAACTCACAGCAGGAGAGCAGGAGAGCAGTAGACCGAGGCCAGCGGCACCTGGCACAGAGGCGGTAGGCAGGCAAGTGCAGTAAGCACGATAGTGGAAACGTTTCTCAAGTAGTCTGCACCAATCACTATACTGTCCCTCCTCCTCTGCTTTAGGTTCACTCTTCCTGTCAAGCAGGTTCCTGCCCCTAACCTTACCACATGCAGAATGTGTGCCAACAGCAGTAGGCCAGATCTATTGTAAGCTCTGCCCTAATCAAAGATGGCTGTGGGATCACCCGGGTAGCAGCGTCCAATCAGAAAGCAGCCCACCCGATGACCGTGTGAGGCGCTAAGAAGATTATATATTCCTCCTGTCCTCCACTCTCTCTGCAAGGCAGACGCAAGAGCGCCACCCATGTTAGGAGGTCAACCTGCACCTGCCTACAGACAGGTACCCATTGTGCTTTAATGCAATGCCTGTTCTGCAATAAAACAAACTTACATGTCTGTTTGCAATCCTTTGCAAAATGTACAAGGGGCTGCACATGCACAGCTCTTACATTTCATTCACTCTGCCATCTATACTAAAGAATGTCTTGGAAAGCTGCTGCTGGATGGACATTGCATAGGGACCTCATTACTCAGCTCTTTAAGGTACCTGTGACTGCTGGGGTCAGAGGACCATTTCTTATTGGAAGGCTGCTACAGCTGCTATACCCCAGCCATCCCTCTCCAAGTTTCTGTAGTAAATAAAGTACTAAAATACTGTGACTGGTGCCCAACTGTTTTTTTTCGGACTGCAAGCCAAGAATCCACCTTGGGATGGTAAAATGCCAACCTCTTCAGATGCTTAGGAGTCACCACTCTGCCCAGGAGTAAGGGGGTGCTACAGTCTTTTACTAAAAATCACTTAAATTCTATTTAAAGCTGCACTTCCGTCTAAGGCTTCCCTGTCCATAGCAGTGCTGTGCAATGTATGGCAGAAGAGATTGTCCCGTTGTGAGCACACTTTACCTATTGTAAAGCAAGTTCCAGTCTGTTTGGAGGGTGATTACTTTGTGCCCCGACACACTTGAGTCCTCGTAGTGAAGCAAGTTCCGGTCCCCAGTTGATTTGGGTGCCGGGAGGGTTCGGATGGTGCTTGTCCCTGTGACCAATGGGGTGCCTAACCTTTCCCAGCCCCTCCAGACATTTGTGTCATGTGATTGGTTTGCCGTAAACTTTATACCCAATTTGAGTCAATAACATAAAACCTCTGAAGAAGGACCTTGAGTCCGTAACATGTAAGGTGTTATTCACAGTGTATTGATCGTCGCCAGTCCCTTGCACAGGATGGTGTTTTTCTTACACGACTGTATCAGTTAGGGTATCCAATATATATTGTATGTATTGTTTGTACATGTAGACCTTTGATATGATGTAATAAAATTTATACTTTTAAACTATTGACTTTTTCTGTCTATCAACGACCCTTATGCCGCGTACACACGATCGGAATTCTCATCGGAAAAAGATATGATGGCTTTTCCGACGGGATTCCGCTCAAGCTTGACTTGCATACACATGGTCACGCAAAAGTTCGCTGAACTTCCGACCATCAAGAACGCGGTGACGTACAACAATACGACGAGCCAAGAAAATGAAGTTCAATGCTTCCGAGCATGCGTCAAATTATTTCCGAGCAGAGGAATTTTGCACGTCGGAATTGCTACAGACGATTTTCGGATAGGAACTTTTTCTGACCGAAAAATTAAGGACATGCTCTCAATCTTTTGCTGGCTGGAATTCAGCCAGCAAAAGTCCGATGGAGCATACACACGGTCGCATTTTCCGACGAAAAGCTCTCATCGTTCTTTTGCTGGCCGAATTTCCGGTCGCGTGTACGCGGCATTAGGGGTTTTTCACCGTACCTTTGGTACTAGGTGTGTTTTTTCTATGTTTGTTATAGTTGGTCAGACAGATTAAGCTTTTTTAAGCTTTTATACACACAGTCACACTCCTTTAATTTTTTAATGTATGGCAGAACAAACAGCGCTGTCACCCTTTTGGATCTACTGGCAAGATGAACAAGTAATAAAACTGTGTTACTCGAGAATTCTGAAAAATAAAATCTCTTGTGTTAATGCGAGTGACAGACTGCATTATATTTGTCATGTTTTATTCACCATAGTTACCTTCGGAGAAAAGTGAGGTCACTGACCTAGCTTCATTGTCTTGTAGGAGTGCTTTCATCACAAGACTAGATGAACAGAACTTTCCTATTTATAAGAGGTTCAGCTGTATATATAGCCGTTTCTCTCCAGCTCAGCATTAAAAATGCTGAAAATGTTTTCGTTTAATATATTGTACATACAAACTAAACTGAGGTTTTCAAATCAAATACGTTGGCAATGTACACCAGGGACTAGTTAGGTCAGACGAGAAAGCCGTGATTATAACGGCGATAATCTATTTTTGTATTGTGCTGACTGGTTGTGCATTGCTATCCATATACGCAGATGGGCATTTATTGTGAATCCTTCTCCCAGATAAACTGTGCCTCATTTGTCCAAGCAGATGCTGCCGGAATATCGCCTGAAACAATATAAATATGAATTTGCTGCCTTTTTATTGGAAACCAATAAGACCATTCAGTCCAAGGGCAAAAAATAGTTGAAATTGTATAAGTGGGGAACATGAATCCTAAGACGGAACGGAAATGTACTTAGCAGAAGTTGCAGACTGATTTTTGTTATCGAACTCTCGACATAAATGAAAACAAGTATTTGTTGAGCGCAGGCGCTCGTCGTTTCAAGAAAATGGTTGCTCAGCTGAAACATAAGCATTCTATTTCAAAATGGAATTTATCAAATGTTTATAAAATATTGCAGTTTAAAAGGAAGCTTTGTGGGTAGAAATATGGAAGCTTCCATTGCTGAGTTGCGTTTAAAGGTCCCAGGCTGTCATATCCTTGCTTCATGGTTTGGTGATATAGACATATGCAGAACTAAAAAAAATTGTTTTGTTTCGTTTCGATTTGTTATTTACATAAATTTGTTTAGTTAAATCAGTTTAATTCGTTTAATTAGTTTTCAGAATTTATTTAGTTATTACGTATTCAAATCAATTCGACTTTTCCGAATTCCAAACGATTTGACTTTTCCCGAATTCCAATCAATTCAAACCGAATTCCATTCAAAATCAAATTTATTCTAATAGAATTCAAATTTTGGATGATAGTTATATTCCTTCTATTGCATTGTAGTCTATTGTTTTTTCTTTTCTATTCTTTTCTTTTCTATTCTATTCTTTTATATTCATTTCTATTCTTTTCTATTCTATTCGAATTCAGAGTTATTCTATTCTATTCTATTATTTTGTATTCTATTCTATTCTTTTATATTCAAATACAATTGTGCAAGAAACCATGAAGGGCCCCCCTAACCCCCGGCCGGGGCCCTTCCCTCCGAGCCCAGTGGTGGAACGCCAGGGCCTGGTCACAAGTATGACCTTTGTAACCCCTGTAGCTCCACCAATGGTGTCAATAGTTTTTTTTATTTTTGCTATTCTCATTTTTTATTATGTTTTTCCCATTTTTCTTTTTTTTTTACAATATAATTATTTTTATTCTTTTTTTACCATTTTTTAGAAGCCCCGTCGGGGGGCTTTGGTGAGATATCAGGGGTCTAAACAGACCTCTGATGTTCCACCTTTGGGATAGAGAAAGGAGACTGGGGACACATCCCTCAATCCTCTTCTCTGCAGCCTCAGCTGCACAGAATGAATGGACAGGAATAGCTCTTTACAAAGCTTCCTGTCCATTTATAAACTGAAGCATAGAAAACACAGTTACTATGTCACAATTATGAATGGACAGAGTCAGTGATCTATATGGATCACTGACTCTCCATTCAGAAAAGGAAGGGTCCCTTCCCCGCTCTCCATCCTGACAGATCTAAAATACAAAGGGGGGGCAGGAAAGAGCACAGGAGGGCTGGAGAGCACACTGGAAGCAGCGGAAGGAAGCTGGATCGGGGGAGCAGTGTGGGGCAGCTGCATATAGAGGAACCAGTCTCTTAATTTTCTTCCTGCAGCCTCTGAATGCCTGCTCCTCCTCCTTTCCCTCCTACAGGCATTCAGCGGCTGCAGGAGGAAAATGAAGAGACCAGTCCCTCTATATGCAGCCACCCCCACCACTCTTCCTATCCAGGCATACAGGAGTGCAGCATGGGCCCCCTGAAGCAGGCCTGTACTGGCCATTGGGTCTACCGATGGCCAGGGAGCTCAGTGGGCCAGTTGACAGTGTGTCACTACCGAGATCTGTGTCGTGGATTTCACAATTATGCTCCGCTCCTGCACCCAGCCGACACACAAGCACCGCCTATCATCGTGACGCTGCCGCCCACGACTTCACTCCCCCTAAGGTTACAGGCAGCCTCGTTCCAGCGGAGGCGGCCCGGGGACATGGGAGGAGCATAGCGAGCTGCTGCCCATGCTCAGCTGCAAGCCTGCAACCAAGAGGAGCCAGCCTCGCCGAGGAGGAACCAGCAAATTCCTTGCAAGTCCAGACAGCAGCACAGACAGGGACAAAGTCATTAATAAGTGTGTATTCAAGTAACAAGTAAGCAAGCACTAAATAAGCTAAGCTGATGCCAAACGGGATGCAGGCTGCATGAATAATAATAAACTGAGTCTGTTACTGTCTGTCTCTTTCTGTAACATGCAGCATGGCGGGGGGAGGGGGTAGGGGTAAATATACTGTCACTGGTCATGGTAACTGATGAATAACTTAATGCCACTGGTCACAGTAACTGATTAATAATCAGTTACCGTGACCAGTGGCATTACATTATTCATCAGTTATCGTGACCAGTGGCATTCAATTATTCAGCAGTTACCATGACCAATAGCATTAAATTAATAATTTAATGCCACTGGTCACGGTAACTGCTGAATAATTGAATGCCACTGGTCATGATAACTGATGAATAATTTAATGCCACTGGTCATGGTAACTGATTAATAGTTTAATGTCACTGGTTATGGTAACTGATGAATAATTTAATGCCACTGGTCATGGTAAATGATGAATAATTTAATGCCACTGGTCACTGATGAATAATTTAATGCCACTGGTCATGGTAACTGATGAATAATTTAATGCCACTGGTCATGGTAACTGATTAAAAGTTTAATGCCACTGGTTACGGTCACTGATGAATAATTTAATGCCACTGGTCATGGTAACTGATTAATAGTTTAATGCCACTGGTTATGGTAACTGATGAATAATTTAATGCCACTGGTCATGGTAAATGATGAATAATTTAATGCCATTGGTCACAGTCACTGATGAATAATTTAATGCCACTGGTCATGGTAACTGATGAATAATTTATGCCACTGGTCATGGTAAATGATTAATAGTTTAATGCCACTGGTTACGGTCACTGATGAATAATTTAATGCCACTGGTCATGGTAACTGATGACTAATTTAATGCCACTGGTCACGGTCACTGATGAATGAATTTACTGCCACTGGTCACGGTAACTGATTAATAATTTAATGCCACTGGCCATGGTAAATAATGAATAATTTACTGCCACTGGTTATGGTAACTGATGAATGAAATTACCGCCACTGGTCACATTACCGTATTTTTTTGCGCAATTGCGTATAGTTTATATACTGTTTTAGTGTGTGTTTGCTAAATTAAAGTGGGCCGGTCTGGATGAAGTCCAGGACCAAATTTTTGTCCCAGTCCAGCCCCACCCTGCGGCATGGGGCTGGGTCATAATTAGGACTCCTGCTCTCCAAGCACTCGCTGCCACAATTTAAAAACAGCGCAGCTTTGCGGGGTATGTACACACAGCCTTCCACCACTGCAGACCTCTTGTAGTTCTCAATGAACTGTGAGGGCACTGGTAGCTCATTAATTCTTCCTACTCTCCAGTAACTGTCTGCCCTAAGGGAGTTATGAGCAGACATCTGTACTGAGAGTCTCCAGAAGCCTAACATTGCACCTGCAATCTGCTGATCGCATGGGGCAAAGCTCTGCAGACTCCTAAAAAAATTAATTAATTAACCATTTTTACCTACAAAAAAATTTGCATTTATTATTTTTTTTTTTTTAAAGTGAACTTATCCTTTAACATATCAGTAGTCATTAGTGGCTGATCAGTGTAATGTCATGTTCTTAGCTGGCGAAATTTCTGAGAACCAAAATCTCCCAAATTTGCTCATTTCTACAGTTGAGTGATCTAACTTCTTGTTGTTAATCACTTCATTTTCATAACCTTGATTTCAAAAAGATATAACTGGGAAAGCCAGCAAGAGGTTAAATCTCTCTATAGGATGAGATTTCAGAAACATAACTCATGCAGAAAGCAGGGAACAGACCATGGCATAGAAGTGTTAAAAGATTCTCCATTAGATAGGGAAAGGCCATCTAGCTGTTGCTCTGCGCCATGTGGTAATGCTCACAGAGAGAGTTAGAAGTTCATATGAAACATGGAAGTGTGCACAATGTTTGGGGATTTGGGCTTGGATGTGCATCTTAAGAGACTATAGAGTGTTTCCAGGAACAAGCCATTACTAGACAAGAAAGCCCTCGGAGACTAGAAGTGTGATGCAGATTGTGAAGACTCCAGTTATTATTTAGCAAATGTTTGCTTCCAATCAAAGAAAAAAAACACAAAAGGAAAGAACATCACTAAAAGGAATGCATTTATTTAGTCAAAATGTATTTAATTTAAAATTCCTTAAAAGACAAAAAATCTGGCAGATTTGAAAATAAAGTGCTTAAGTGGCCATTTGCCAAGCTCAAAAGCCCCCACTTGATGGAGGGTGTTCATAGCAGTGTTGTGTCTTGGCTTAGGCTGACAAGGCCCAGGCCTAGGGCATCACTTTGCGGGGGTGGCGGCAAAAAAAGCCGCACCCGCCCTGCCCCCAAGTCAGCCCATTCACTGCTGGGGTTGCTGGCTGCAGCGTTCGGAGAGCATCTCTCTCAAAGAGCTTGTGGTGACAGTACCCTCTTCCCCCTCCTCTCCACACAGACGGGAAAGCAGAGAGACAGCTGGTCAGTTTCTCTTCCTGTGTTGTGACCCCGGGTGCACATGGAGCCATCGGAATGTGGCTTCAGCAGCGGACCCAGCTATTGTTTACTGTCAGAGAGCACACCTTGCTCGTCACGGTGCTGGTGCGCGCCGGTGCGCGTTGGCGCGCGCGTTCCTGTGCGTGCTGCTGTGCATGTCCCTGCAGGCGCTGGTCTGTGTACTGTGCGCCTGTGAGCGTCGGCGTGCGCGCGCTGTTTGGCGCCAATCGGCCTATTTAGGTTTGCCATGCACTCTGCTCGGTGCTGCCTGACCAACAGCTTCCGGTTCCTTAGTTCCCACTACCTGTTCCTGTGTTCCAGATCTCCTGACGACCCAGCTTGCCTCTGACTCTCTGCTGATTGCTGCCCATACCCGACCTTGGCTTGTTTGACCCTTCTTCTGCCTGCTCCCTTGTACCGTGCTGCCTGTCTGTTGCCGAACTCTGCCTGTGTCCTGACCTGCCTGCTTGCTCCTGCTCAGCACCTGATTGCCTGTGTTCCAGTTCTCCATCTGCTGCTTGAAGATCCCCTTCCACCCAGCACCTGGATCCCTCATCAGGCTCTCTTACCATTCCTTACTCCCGTGCCTCCTGTCCATTCTACCAGGGGCCGCGAGTGGGATACCTATGGGAGACCACACTCTGCCCAAGCGGACTCACCGGTCTGGTAAGTAAAGTCTGACAGTATCAGGCAGCCATGACCGAGTCCGGGCAGGGGGCCTCCCCCATGGATGAACTTTGCAGACATCTGGCGGGTCTTACTCAAGCCATGAAGAGCCTTCAGGAAGGCTATGCAAGATTGGAGGAGCAGGTTTCGGTTCTATCCTCTCCCTCCAACCCCCAGGGAGCGTCTTCTGCTGGACTTTCATCTGCACCCTCCGTGGTAATGCTTCCTCCTGAGCCCAGAGTATCCACTCCTGAAAGGTTTGCCGGAGAGCGCAGCAAGTACCGTGCATTTCGCAATGCCTGCGAGCTCTATTTTGCTCTGCAATCGCGCACCTTTTCTGTAGAAGCAACAAAAGTGGGCTTTGTCATTTCATTGCTGTCCGGTGAACCCCAAACCTGGGCCCACCGCCTGCTGGAACAAAAATCAGTATCCTTGGATAGCTTAGAGGCCTTCTTCCTGGCCATGTCCCAACTGTATGAGAATCCGCAGTTGACTGCGACTGCGGAAGCCGCTCTGCACTCTCTACAGCAGGGTCGCAGGGCAGCGGAAGATTATGCGGTGGAGTTCAGATGCTGGAGCTCTGACACCAACTGGAATGACGCCGACTTGCATCACCAGTTTAGAATGGGTTTTTCGGATCCCTAAAAGACGAGCTGGCACGTGTTGGAATACCCCCCTCCTTGGATGAACTCATCAACCTGTCCATCCAGATTGACCTTCGTTTGAGGGAACGCCGGTCAGAGAGGTCTTCTCACCAGTTCCGCCCTACTTGGATGCTACCTAAGGTTCCCAGTTCGGTCAGGCAACTTCCTCCCATCTCTACTGCACCTGCTCTAGACACCCCAGAGCCTATGCAGCTTGGCTTGCTCCGCCCCACACTGACTCCTGAGGAAAAGCTGCATAGACGAGCCCGCAACCTTTGTCTGTATTGTGGTGAACCCGGGCACTACGTGAGGGCCTGCCCCAACAAGATGCGTAAGTGCCTTCCTGCTTCTTCATTTTGTGCATCTATTGTACCTAAGACCGGTTCTCACCTTGCTCTCTCCATCACATGCAGCTTCCCGGGAGGGACTACCCCAGTGACGGCCATCTTTGATTCTGGTGCCTGTAGTTGCTTCGTCGACCTGACTTTCACTGCTAATCACCACATCCCGCTTCAACCTAAGACCCAAGGACTTACAATACACCTGGCAGATGGCTCCACCCTTCGTTCCGGCCCGGTCACCCAAGAGACCGTCCCTTTACTGGCCATCATTGGCACCCATCACCAGGAACTCCTTCGTCTGGATGCCATCTCCTCTCCCCTCTTCCCCATCATCTTGGGAATACCTTAGCTGCAAGCCCATAATCCAGCATTAACTGGACCACAGGGGAAGTTACTTTTCCTTCCGAGTACTGCCAACAGCACTGCCTGTACAGGTCCTCTACTGAAACCTCTCCACTCCTTTGTATGGACTCAGATCTGGAACTACAACAGTCCATCCCTGAACCCTACCGAGACTTTGTGGACGTATTCAGCAAGAAAGGAGCAGAAACATTGCCTGTGCACAGGCCTTATGACTGTCCTATAGAACTCCTACCGGGAACTGAGGTTCCCTTCGGAAGAATCTTTCCGCTAACTGAGCAGGAGTTAAGCACACTAAAAACCTACATCGACGAAAATCTGGAAAAAGGATTTATCCGCCCCTCCACCTCTCCAGCCGGTGCGGGCATCTTTTTCGTCGAAAAGAAGGACCATTCCCTACGTCCCTGCATAGATTATCGGGAATTGAATAGGATAACTATCAAGAGCCGTTATCCCCTGCCCTTAGTACCAGAACTCTTTCAAAGGTTGGGAACCGCAGTCGTGTTCACGAAGCTTGATCTTCGTGGAGCTTATAATTTAATTCGAATCCGGGAAGGGGACGAGTGGAAAACAGCATTCCGCACTCGATTTGGGCACTTCGAGTACCTTGTCATGCCCTTTGGCCTCTGCAACGCCCCTGCAACATTCCAGCACTTTGTCAATTACATTTTTCGTAACTACCTGGATTTGTACATAATAGTGTATTTTGACGATATTCTGATCTTCTCCTCCTCACTGGCCGATCACCGCAAACATGTCCGGAATGGCCTAACCCGGCTCAGACTACACGGTCTCTATGCAAAACTAGAGAAGTGGGAGTTCAAACTCCAGTGCATCCAATTCCTAGGTCTAATCATCTCGGTGGATGGCATCAAGATGGACCCTCAAAAGGTGTCTGCCATCCTGGATTGGCCTGCGCCTGTGGATAAAAAAAGGTGTGCAACGCTTCATCGGCTTTTCTAGATTTTATCGGAAGTTCATTAAGGGGTTTTCAGCAATAATCGCCCCAATAACCGAACTAAAAAGGCAGGGAACCCGATTCTCTTGGACTCCTCAGGCCCAGGCAGCTTTTGAGAAACTTAAAGAGCTCTTCACATCGGCTACCATCCTGAAACACCCTAATCCTGCTTTACCGTTTGTCCTGGAAGTCGATGCCTCAGAAATAGCAGTTGGAGCGGTTCTTTCTCAGTGGCAAG
The DNA here is from genome assembly GCA_037952835.1 of Lithobates septentrionalis. Classification (NCBI taxonomy): domain Eukaryota; kingdom Metazoa; phylum Chordata; class Amphibia; order Anura; family Ranidae; genus Lithobates; species Lithobates septentrionalis. Next base: position 2,592,096 of record JBBDGP010000373.1, read on the forward strand.
GTGCCAAAGCTCTTTTGTACCCAGTGGCGTTCTTCTCACGCAAGCTCTCAATATCGGAGAGGAACTATGATGTGGGAGATCGGGAACTTCTTGCTATCAAATCGGCTCTGGAGTAGTGGCGTTACCTTCTGGAGGGTGCTGCTCATCCCATCTTGGTGTATACAGATCACAAGAATCTGGAATATTTGAGGACAGCCAAAAGATTGAGACCACGACAGGCCAGATGGGCACTTTTCTTTTCCTGATTCCAATTCCATATCACCTATAGACTGGGTTCTAAGACCATTAAGCCAGACACGCTTTTGCGCATGTTTCTGGATTCCTAAAAGACTCTGCCTCCTGACATGATCCTTCCCACTGGGAACTTTTTGCTCCTTCAAGTGGACCTTTTAACCCAGATAAAACAGGCCTCTGTGGGAATGTCCCCAAACCCTGAAACCAATCTGAGTGAGGGTCTGTTTTGGCATGAAGATAAAATCGCAGTCCCTGCACCTTTACGGGTGGCGGTGATGGAACTTTGCCACGACCATAAATTAGCGGGACATTTTGGTGTGTTGAAAACTACGGAGTTGGTGCAGCGCACCTTCTGGTGGCCCCAGCTGTCTATCGAGTGCAAAAGTTATGTGGATTCATGCAACACTTGTGCCCGAAGCAGAAACAGCCAGACAAAGGCTTGGGGCCTACTAAAACCTTTACCCATTCCAGGGAGACCATGGAAAATGATATTGATGGACTTTATCGTAGAACTCCCTTCGTCCGAGGGATTTTGCACCATTTTCGTTGTCATAGATAGGCTATCCAAGATGGCACATTTTTTGCCCAGGAAGGGCACACCCTCGGCCATGGACACTGCAAAGATTTTTGTTAAAGAAGTGGTAATCCTGTATGGTGTACCGGCAAGTATTGTGTCCGATTGCGGTGTCCAATTTACCTCGAGGTTCTGGAAGGCTCTCTGTGGTTCCCTGGAAATAGAGTTGGCATTCTCATCAGCCTACCATCCCCAGACAAATGGGCAAACCAAGAGAACCAATCAAACCCTAGAGCAATACCTCCGCTGCTTCTCTGCATTCTCTCAAAATGACTGAGTCTATCTACTACCTGTTGCAGAGTTTAGCTACAACAACTCATTGCACTCTGCTATCAACCAAACGCCATTCTTTGCTAACTACAGTTTTCATCCTTCCTTCTTGCCTAGCTCATTACCCGAGTGTACCATTCCTGCAGTTGCTGAAACCATGAATTTTTTCTCCTCTAACCACAAACTTTTGCAGGAAACTATGGCCAAGTCTCAGGAGTACAGCAAAAGGATGTATGATAGGAAAAGGCGTGGAGAACTGATCCTGGAAACCGGCAACCAAGTGTGGTTGTCCGCCATTAACCTAAAAATGGCCTGTCCCTCAAGGAAATTGGGCCCCAAATTTATGGGTCCCTTCTCTGTAAAGAGGAAGATAAATGATGTTGCATATGAGCTTGATCTGCCTGATTCTCTAAAAATACACCGGTATTTCATGTATCTCTATTAAAGCCTGCTATTCCGAATCGCTTTACTGGCCGTAGGACCGGCCCACCTAAACCTGTCATAATTAATGATGAAGAGGAGGAGTTTGAGGTTGAAGCAATCTTGGATTGTAGAAAGAGGAACAACAGAATTCAATATCTCATCAAGTGGAAGGGGTATTGGCCGGAAGACAACTCCTGGGAGCCAGAGAGCAATTTGCATGCCCCAGAACTTTTACGGTCTTTCAAGAACGTTCATGCCTCCAAGCTGGCTAAACTGGGCATCCGGAGGCTGCCCTTTAGGAGGGGGCACTGTCAGAGAGCTCACCTTGCTGGTCACGGTCCTGGTGCGCGCCGGTGCGCGTTGACGCGTGCGTTCCTGTGCGTGCTGCTGTGCATGTCCCTGCAGGCGCTGGTCTGTGTCGGCGTGCACGTGCGCACGCTGTTTGGCGCCAATCGGCCTATTTAGGTTTGCCATGCTCTCTGCTTGGTGCTGCCTGACCAACAGCTTCCGGTTCCTTAGTTCCCACTACCTGTTCCAGTGTTCCTGTGTTCCAGATCTCCTGACGACCCAGCTTGCCTCTGAATCTCCGCTGATTGCTGCCTGTACCCGACCTTGGCTTGTTTGACCCTTCTTCTGCCTGCTCCCTTGTACCGTGCTGCCTGTCTGTTGCCGAACTCTGCCTGTGTCCTGACCTGCCTGCTTGCTCCTGCTCAGCACCTGATTGCCTGTGTTCCAGTTCTCCATCTGCTGCTTGAAGATCCCCTTCCACCCAGCACCTGGATCCCTCATCAGGCTCTCTTACCATTCCTTACTCCCGTGCCTCCTGTCCATTCTACCAGGGGCCGCGAGTGGGATACCTATGGGAGACCACCCTCTGCCCAAGCGGACTCACCGGTCTGGTAGGTAAAGTCTGACAGTATCAGGCAGCCATGACCGAGTCCGGGCAGGGGGCCTCCACCATGGATGAACTTTGCAGACATCTGGTGGGTCTTACTCAAGCCGTGAAGAGCCTTCAGGAAGGCTATGCAAGATTGGAGGAGCGAGTTTCGGTTCTATCCTCTCCCTCCAACCCCCAGGGAGCGTCTTCTGCTGGACTTTCATCTGCACCCTCCGTGGTAATGCTTCCTCCTGAGCCCAGAGTATCCACTCCTGAAAGGTTTGCCGGAGAGCGCAGCAAGTACCGTGCGTTTCGCAACGCCTGCGAGCTCTATTTTGCTCTGCAATCACGCACCTTTTCTGTAGAAGCAACAAAAGTGGGCTTTGTCATTTCATTGCTGTCCGGTGAACCCCAAACCTGGGCCCACCGCCTGCTGGAACAAAAATCAGTATCCTTGGATAGCTTAGAGGACTTCTTCCTGGCCATGTCCTAACTGTATGAGAATCCGCAGTTGACTGCGACTGCGGAAGCCGCTCTGCACTCTCTACAGCAGGGTCGCAGGGCAGCGGAAGATTATGCGGTGGAGTTCAGATGCTGGAGCTCTGACACCAACTGGAACGACGCCGCCTTGCGTCACCAGTTTAGAATGGGTTTTTCGGATCCCTAAAAGACGAGCTGGCACGTGTTGGAATACCCCCCTCCTTGGATGAACTCATCAACCTGTCCATCCAGATTGACCTTTGTTTGAGGGAACGCCGGTCAGAGAGGTCTTCTCACCAGTTCCGCCCTACTTGGATGCTACCTAAGGTTCCCAGTTCGGTCAGGCAACTTCCTCCCATCTCTACTGCACCTGCTCTAGACACCCCAGAGCCTATGCAGCTTGGCTTGCTCCGCCCCACACTGACTCCTGAGGAAAAGCTGCATAGACGAGCCCGCAACCTTTGTCTGTATTGTGGTGAACCCGGGCACTACGTGAGGGCCTGCCCCAACAAGATGCGTAAGTGCCTTCCTGCTTCTTCATTTTGTGTATCTATTGTACCTAAGACCGGTTCTCACCTTGCTCTCTCCATCACATGCAGCTTCCCGGGAGGGACTACCCCAGTGACGGCCATCATTGATTCTGGTGCCTGTAGTTGCTTCGTCGACCTGACTTTCACTGCTAATCACCACATCCCGCTTCAACCTAAGACCCAAGGACTTACAATACACCTGGCAGATGGCTCCACCCTTCGTTCCGGCCCGGTCACCCAAGAGACCGTCCCTTTACTGGCCATCATTGGCACCCATCACCAGGAACTCCTTCGTCTGGATGCCATCTCCTCTCCCCTCTTCCCCATCATCTTGGGAATACCTTAGCTGCAAGCCCATAATCCAGCATTAACTGGACCACAGGGGAAGTTACTTTTCCTTCCGAGTACTGCCAACAGCACTGCCTGTACAGGTCCTCTACTGAAACCTCTCCACTCCTTTGTATGGACTCAGATCTGGAACTACAACAGTCCATCTCTGAACCCTACCGAGACTTTGTGGACGTATTCAGCAAGAAAGGAGCAGAAACATTGCCTGTGCACAGGCCTTATGACTGTCCTATAGAACTCCTACCGGAAACTGAGGTTCCCTTCGGAAGAATCTTTCCGCTAACTGAGCAGGAATTAAGCACACTAAAAACCTACATCGACGAAAATCTGGAAAAAGGATTTATCCGCCCCTCCACCTCTCCAGCCGGTGCGGGCATCTTTTTCGTCGAAAAGAAGGACCATTCCCTACGTCCCTGCATAGATTATCGGGAATTGAATAGGATAACTATCAAGAACCGTTATCCCCTGCCCTTAGTACCAGAACTCTTTCAAAGGTTGGGAACCGCAGTCGTGTTCACGAAGCTTGATCTTCGTGGAGCTTATAATTTAATTCGAATCCAGGAAGGGGACGAGTGGAAAACAGCATTCCGCACTCGATTTGGGCACTTCGAGTACCTTGTCATGCCCTTTGGCCTCTGCAACGCCCCTGCAACATTCCAGCACTTTGTCAATTACATTTTTCGTAACTACCTGGATTTTTACATAATAGTGTATTTTGACGATATTCTGATCTTCTCCTCCTCACTGGCCGATCACCGCAAACATGTCCGGAATGGCCTAACCCGGCTCAGACTACACGGTCTCTATGCAAAACTAGAGAAGTGGGAGTTCAAACTCCAGTGCATCCAATTCCTAGGTCTAATCATCTCGGTGGATGGCATCAAGATGGACCCTCAAAAGGTGTCTGCCATCCTGGATTGGCCTGCGCCTGTGGATAAAAAAAGGTGTGCAACGCTTCATCGGCTTTTCTAATTTTTATCGGAAGTTCATTAAGGGGTTTTCAGCAATAATCGCCCCAATAACCGAACTAAAAAGGCAGGGAACCCGATTCTCTTGGACTCCTCAGGCCCAGGCAGCTTTTGAGAAACTTAAAGAGCTCTTCACATCGGCTACCATCCTGAAACACCCTAATCCTGCTTTACCGTTTGTCCTGGAAGTCGATGCCTCAGAAATAGCAGTTGGAGCGGTTCTTTCTCAGTGGCAAGGTGCCAAAGCTCTTTTGTACCCAGTGGCGTTCTTCTCACGCAAGCTCTCAATATCGGAGAGGAACTATGATGTGGGAGATCGGGAACTTCTTGCTATCAAATCGGCTCTGGAGGAGTGGCGTTACCTTCTGGAGGGTGCTGCTCATCCCATCTTGGTGTATACAGATCACAAGAATCTGGAATATTTGAGGACAGCCAAAAGATTGAGACCACGACAGGCCAGATGGGCACTTTTCTTTTCCTGATTCCAATTCCATATCGCCTATAGACTGGGTTCTAAGACCATTAAGCCAGACACGCTTTCGCGCATGTTTCTGGATTCCTAAAAGACTCTGCCTCCTGACATGATCCTTCCCACTGGGAACTTTTTGCTCCTTCAAGTGGACCTTTTAACCCGGATAAAACAGGCCTCTGTGGGAATGTCCCCAAACCCTGAAACCAATCTGAGTGAGGGTCTGTTTTGGCATGAAGATAAAATCGTAGTCCCTGCACCTTTACGGGTGGCGGTGATGGAACTTTGCCACGACCATAAATTAGCTGGACATTTTGGTGTGTTGAAAACTACGGAGTTGGTGCAGCGCACCTTTTGGTGGCCCCAGCTGTCTAACGAGTGCAAAAGTTATGTGGATTCATGCAACACTTGTGCCCGAAGCAGAAACAGCCAGACAAAGGCTTGGGGCCTACTAAAACCTTTACCCATTCCAGGGAGACCATGGAAAATGATATCGATGGACTTTATCGTAGAACTCCCTTCGTCCGAGGGATTTTGCACCATTTTCGTTGTCATAGATAGGCTATCCAAGATGGCACATTTTTTGCCCATGAAGGGCACACCCTCGGCCATGGACACTGCAAAGATTTTTGTTAAAGAAGTGGTAATCCTGTATGGAGTACCGGCAAGTATTGTGTCCGATTGCGGTGTCCAATTTACCTCGAGGTTCTGGAAGGCTCTCTGTGGTTCCCTGGAAATAGAGTTGGCATTCTCATCAGCCTACCATCCCCAGACAAATGGGCAAACCAAGAGAACCAATCAAACCCTAGAGCAATACCTCCGCTGCTTCTCTGCATTCTCTCAAAACGACTGAGTCTATCTACTACCTGTTGCAGAGTTTAGCTACAACAACTCATTGCACTCTGCTATCAACCAAACGCCATTCTTTGCTAACTAGGGTTTTCATCCTTCCTTCTTGCCTAGCTCATTACCCGAGTGTACCATTCCTGCAGTTGCTGAAACCATGAATTTTTTCTCCTCTAACCACAAACTTTTGCAGGAAACTATGGCCAAGTCTCAGGAGTACAGCAAAAGGATGTATGATAGGAAAAGGCGAGGAGAACTGATCCTGGAAACCGGCAACCAAGTGTGGTTGTCCGCCATTAACCTAAAAATGGCCTGTCCCTCAAGGAAATTGGGCCCCAAATTTATGGGTCCCTTCTCTGTAAAGAGGAAGATAAATGATGTTGCATATGAGCTTGATCTGCCTGATTCTCTAAAAATACACCGGTATTTCATGTATCTCTATTAAAGCCTGCTATTCCGAATCCCTTTACTGGCCGTAGGACCGGCCCACCTAAACCTGTCATAATTAATGATGAAGAGGAGGAGTTTGAGGTTGAAGCAATCTTGGATTGTAGAAAGAGGAACAACAGAATTCAATATCTCATCAAGTGGAAGGGGTATTGGCCCGGAAGACAACTCCTGGGAGCCAGAGAGCAATTTGCATGCCCCAGAACTTTTACGGTCTTTCAAGAACGTTCATGCCTCCAAGCTGGCTAAACTGGGCATCCGGAGGCTGCCCTTTAGGAGGGGGCACTGTCAGAGAGCTCACCTTGCTGGTCACGGTCCTGGTGCGCGCCGGTGCGCGTTGACGCGCGCGTTCCTGTGCGTGCTGCTGTGCATGTCCCTGCAGGCGCTGGTCTGTGTCGGCGTGCACGTGCGCACGCTGTTTGGCGCCAATCGGCCTATTTAGGTTTGCCATGCTCTCTGCTCGGTGCTGCCTGACCAACAGCTTCCGGTTCCTTAGTTTCCACTACCTGTTCCAGTGTTCCTGTGTTCCAGATCTCCTGACGACCCGGCTTGCCTCTGACTCTCCGCTGATTGATGCCTGTACCTGACCTTGGCTTGTTTGACCCTTCTGCCTGCTCCCTTGTACCGTGCTGCCTGTCTGTTGCTGAACTCTGCCTGTGTACTGACCTGCCTGCTTGCTCCTGCTCAGTATCTGTTTGACTGTGTTCCAGTTCTCCATCTGCTGCTTGAAGATCCCCTTCCACCCAGCACCTGGATCCCTCATCAGGTTCTCTTACCATTCCTTACTCCCGTGCCTCCTGTCCATTCTACCAGGGGCCGCGAGTGGGATACGTACGGGAGATCACCCTCTGCCCAAGCGGACTCACCGGTCTGGTAAGTAAAGTCTGACATATACATTCTGTATATCTGTCTTGGAAGGGGTGAGAGTAAGATACTGATCCTCACTGTCTCTCCTTGCAAACCTCATGCCACAGTTTATCTGTGCTACAGCTTTCCAACTTTGTTTTTCCTATCTCCCTGTTATCTGAAATTACTCTCTGGTAAAAAACCCTCTGTGTTCTTGGTGCTAGGGGAGGACTGTGCTTCTTTACTCTGCTTCAATGGACACACGTGCACTGCTGCTTACCTACATAGTTAACTCTTTACAGCTTAACATCTGCAGGCTGGTGCTTCTGGTATAAGCCTAGGTTCAGACTTGTGCAATCTCAGACATCGCATGTGATTCGCACCCGCACCGCAGGTGCCGACCACATCAATGTCTGAGCAATGCAAGTTCAGCCATACAGTTATATGGCTGAACTCGCATTGGATTCGCCCAGAAAAAGGTGCAGGGACTTTTTTCCCCCACAATGGAATCAGATCACATAGGTGTTCTCACCTAGGCGATCCGACTCCTGTACGAATCCACAGTTCACACTGCGATCTGTGAACCGATCTGAGGGTGTCATTAACTTTATAATGACACCCACAGCGGTTCGCAGAAAGGCTGTGTGAACTGCCTGCGGGAAAGATACGATGCGGCAATGGACAGGCAGTGGAGGCAGCAATGTGCACTGGAGGCACTGGTGAGGCTGCATTGATGGGCACTGATGAGGCTGCATTGATGGGCACTGATGATGCTGCGGTGATGGGCACTAATGAGGCTGCACTGATGGGCACTGGTGAGGCTGCGCTGATGGGCACTAATGAGGCTGCACTTGATGGGCACTAATGAGCCTGCGCTTGATGGGCACTAATGAGGCTGTGCTTGATGGGCACTGGTGAGGCTGCATTGATGAGCACTGAAGAGGCTGCACTGATGGGCACTGGTGAGGCTGCACTGATTGGCACTGATGAAGCTGCGTTGATGAGGCCGTGCTGGTGGGCACTGGTGAGGCTCCATTGATGGGCACTGACGAGGCGGCACTGGTGAGACTGCTTTGATGGGCACTGGTGAGGCTGCATTGATGGGCACTGATGAGGCAGCACTGGTGAGACTGCTTTGATGGGCACTGGTGAGGCTGCTTTGATGGGCGCTGGTGAGGCTGCTTTGATGGGCACTGGTGAGGCTACTTTGATGGGCACTGATCAGGCTGCGCTGATGGGCACTGGTGAGGCTTCTTTGATGAGCACTAATCAGGCTGCGCTGATGGGCACTGGTGAGGCTGCATTGATGGGCATTGGTGAAGCTGCATTGAGGGGGAATGGTGAGGCTGCACTGATGAGGCTGCATTGATGGGCACTGATAAGGCTGCACTTGGTACCCACATTAATCCCACGTTCACATTGGGCCCGATTTGGCATGAAATTTGACATGTGAAATCGCATGCCAAATCGGCAGGTATTGCCGGCAATGGCACCGTTCGAATCGGCGCGACTCCGACTTTGCTGTGCCGCACCGATTCCCAAAAGTAGTTCTTGTACTACTTTTGGCGACTTTAGGGGCGATTTTAATAGACATCTGTGCATGAACCCGCACAGATATCTGCCAATTCACCCCCAAAGTTGGACTGCATTGCTGGTTCGAAGTTGTGTGAGTTCAGCTGAACACGATTTCAAACCCGCCCTAATGTGAACCTGGGCTTAATGTACAGGGAGAAAGACGTGGAGCTCTAAGGGGAAAAGGTAGAACCTAAAGAGGAAGGGGTGTGGTTTACAGATGACAGGGCAGGTCTTAAGCAGGAAGGGGTGTTGTATTGACAGGAAGGGGTGGGTCATATTTAAAATGGGGGGGGGGTTTAGTCAGGCCTAGGGCAGCACAAAACCTAAATACACTACTGGCACATAGCAGTATGCAAATATGGATTTCCAGAAAACTTGGCATGTTTGTAGAATCATTGCTGTGGCTAGAACACAGATTTTGATGCTGGAAAGAATAGCTCTTGGTACTGTGTTATGTTATGGCACTAGATGTCTGTCTCCTATGCCTGGGAGGGGTTGAGGGTTAACTTGTATTTGATTTCTAGCACTCTGCTAACGTTGTAATACAAAAAATTTCATGTCACTTTAGAATATCTGGAGATATTCAGATTTATCAAGCTGACACCGCACTGTTAATTAGCACAGGGCACAGATAAGATCAGCCCACTTATCTCTGCAGTGTAAAATGATTGCCATCAATGCAACAAGCTGTAATTATATAGTCATTTATCAAACCATTATAATGTAGGGAGGCTAGCCCTGTGGAGCTGTCTGAATGATTGTAGGGCCTGGGTTAAATGATGGGTGGATTAAACTTTTAAAATTTTAGCACTAAAAAGTCTCAAAATTATTGATATTATGAATATAATAATTTGTTATAGGAAAAACACAGGCAACTATTTTACTTGAACTCCAGTGAAAACAAAATCCTCCCTTACAGGGTGGCTGCCTCCGCGCTACATATTTAAATGCGCATTTAGGTCTAGTGTACCAGACAAACTAGTTTTAAGGGGGCCATACATGGTCGAATTTCGAACGAATTTTCTTTTCGAAATCAAACTTGATTTGATTTTAGTTCTTAAAGGGAATTTCAGAACTATCCAGGAAAGGAAAACGTTTGAACTAAGAATGATACTTCTTTTTGACAAGAAAAATAATGGCCTGAATTTAGATATTGGTTTCCTTACACATTATGCTAAAGTTTTACGGCCCCTCTGTGACTAGTATCCCCCCCTCCATTCTATAGCTCTCCCTCTGTCTTATCTCACTAACTCTGCTGCTATCTTTATTACCATTGATTTGTATGTGTTTGGTTTTCTCTCTTTTTTTTTTTTCCTTCTTCTTCTTTAACATTCTGCTTAAAAATTTGTGAATCAGTACTGCTTGGACCTTGAAGAAGGGGACATAACCCGAAAGCTTGTCCTGAAAAATTGTATGTTAGTGCAAATAAAAAAGTATCACGGACAGTACTCAATTTTCTCTTTCAAAATCAGAAAGTTTGTTTTTTTTGTGATCCGATGGTGCCACCATTGATTTTCGAAATTCGGCCGACCAAGCCTTCAATTTCACCTCATGTTGCTTCAGAAAAGAATTTTCATGGCTGGGAATCTTCTCTCTCCTCAAATTTAAAAGCCGCACGAAAATCTGCCATTGCAGCAGCCCACTAATGGTGCGAAATTCGTACGAAAATTCTTTGATACAATTTTCGAAAGAAAAATATTTCAAAATTCGAACCGTGTATGGCCGGCATTACTTTCCCAATTGCCCAATCCCACAGGCTCCTTCTATGATGCTCAACCAGTCCTGGCTATGTATTCCCTACACTCCGGCAATTGCAGGTCCTCTGAAGTCATCACTGCAGGGTTAAAAAACCTTGCATGGGACGTGAGAATGCCAAGGAACAGTCCACCACCAGGTTTTGTAGAGGAGGGGCCCCAGCTGCTGGGGAATGGGGGGATCAGGTAAGTAAAACTACAGTACCCTAGACCGTCACCTAAATAAGTTTTTAATCCTTATAGTGTGGTGGATAGGTGGTAATCCATATCTTTACTGCCAATCCCCCACATACAGCAAAAAGCAACCATTATCCAAATGCATGGCTTGCAACTGTTGCGTGGTATTCCCATTGATAAAGGCTGTTTGCAGTAAAAATAAAAACCGTAAAATTAAAAAAGAGCATGGCCGACGGTCTGTACTTTTCTGTACTTTTCTTTTTGATTTGTCCACCTTTAAAAAAAAAAAGAGCACGGGCACTTAGAAGGCGGCATTATCACCTTCTGAATGCCTGTCAGACCTGTGCCACTCTGTGAAAAGCTGCCTATGCTTTTGATAGATGAAAGCACATGTAAATAAGCCCCAAAACTGAACTCAAGGTGGTGTATTCAGTATTAACAGTATATATATATATATATATATTAGGAATATATGTACCCCAGCTTATTCATGCAACTATCTAATCAGCCAAACTTGGTGAAATCATGCAGATATTGGTCAGAAACTTCTGTAATGTTCATTAAACACCAGAAAGGGTGAAATGTGATTTTGACCAGGGTAACCAGGGTATAATTGTTGGTAGATTGTAATTGGTAATGGTTGGTCTCTCGAGTTTACACAGAATGGTGCGAAAAATTAAAAATATTCAGTGAGCAGCAGTTCTGTGGATGGAAATGCCTTGTTGATGATAGGGGTCACAAGAGAATGGCCAGGCTGGTTGGAGCTGGCAGAAAGGCTACAGTGACCCATTACTGCTTTTTAAAACTGTGGTAAATAGAAAAGCATTTCAGAATGCACAACACGTCGAACTTTGAGGTCGATGGGCTACAACAGCAGAAGACTACGATGGGTTCTACTCAATTAAGCTAAGAGCCCTTGCACACTGGGGCGGTTTGCAGGCGCTATTGCGCTAATAATAGCGCCTGCAAACCGCCCCAAAAGTGCCGCTGCTTTCATTCCAGTGTGAAAGCCCCGAGGGCTTGCACACTGGAGCGATGCGCTGGCAGGACGGTAAAAAAAGTCCTGCCAGCAGCATCTTCGGAGCGGTGAAGGAGCGGAGTGTATACCGCTCCTTTACCGCTCCTGCCCATTGAAATCAATGGGACGGCGCGGCTATACCGCCGGCAAAGCGCCTCTGCAGAGGCGCTTTGCGGTGGTATTTAACCCTTTCTCGGCCGCTAGCGGGGGGTAAAACCGCCCCACTAGCGGCCGCATACCGACGGTAAAACGCCGCTAATAATAGCGGCGTTTTACCGCCAACGCCGCCCCCCGCCCCAGTGTGCAAGGGCTCTAAGAGCAGAAAGATGGGGCTGCAGTGTGCACAGACTCAGGAAAAGTGGACAGTTGAAGACTGGACAAATGTAGCTTGACCTGATGAACCTAGTGGTAGTGTCATGATCAGAGGTCAGGCTTGGAGACCAGTGGCCATAGCAGTGGAAAACCTCAAACAGAAACCAGCAGGATAAATATGCGAGCAGATCCACTGGCGGGAGATGCGGGCTCACCAAAGGCATGGGTCTAAGCAATAACCTGCCTTCATCAGGGCTCCTGATAGTGTAGATGGGTTTAGCTTCATGTTAGTGTCCGCAGGATTGCCCCACCAGGGGGTGAGCAGGCCAGGGTGCGGTAGCAGATCTAGCAGGTTAGGATTAAGCGGAAGCATAGTCGTGGGAAAAAGCAAAAGATCGGTAACAAATAGTAATAATGATGTGGATGGCAGCAGGAGTGTAAGGTGCAAGATATTGGCTGGAGAAGAGCACAATAATTTGGCAAACAGAAAATGCAAAGGCATGGTTTAAATAGAAACTTCATAGGAGGAGCAAGGAATTCAAAATTCACCAGAAGCAAAATAGAAAGTCAATTTGTCCAAGGGATCAGGCATTGAGCTGTCCAGCATCTCAAGTGGCCCAGCAAGAAAAGCTACTGGTAGACACAGAAGACGATCTGGGTCCTGATAGGTAGAGTGGGCTATTTGCAGGATAAATGTGTAGATAGCAAATCTGCAGGAATTGCATGATGCATGATAAGAGTATATTAAAAGTTCAGACGCACCTACAACCCCATTTTGCACAGAAACCTATAAATTAGACCCCACCAAGGGTTAGATTTTAGTGGCCACAGCAGACTTTTATTGAACAATGCCAAACACAAACATATTAACATACTAAAAGGCATTAAGGTCTTTAAAAGTATATCATAAAAAAAACATTTTGTATCTGCACCCATACAAAGAAAGACCCCCAGCTGTTCAACATTTTTGCAATATCAACACAGATAAAAGTCTGACACTCGCTTCCAACATAGTTTGGGGATGCCATATCTGAAATGATTACTACATACCATGCGGACGGAAATTATTCAGACCCCCTTACATTTTTCACTCTTTGTTATATTGCAGCCATTTGCTAAAATAATTTAGGTTCATTTTTTTCCCTCATTAGTGTACACACAGCACCCCATATTGACAGAAAAACACAGAACTGTTGACATTTTTGCAGATTTATTAAAAAAGAAAAACTGAAATATGACATGATCCTAGGTATTCAGACCCTTTGCTGTGACACTCATTATTATTATCATATTTAATTCAGGTGCTGTCCATTTCTTCTGATCATCCTTGAGATGGTTCTACACCTTTATTTGAGTCCAGCTGTGTTTGATTATACTGATTGGACTTGATTAGGAAAGCCACACACCTGTCTATATAAGACCTTACAGCTCACAGTGCATGTCAGAGCAAATGAGAATCATGAGGTCAAAGGAACTGCCTGAAGAGATCAGAGACAGAATTGTGGCAAGGCACAGATCTGGCCAAGGTTACAAAAAAATTTCTGCTGCACTTAAGGTTCCTAAGAGCACAGTGGCCTCCATAATTCTTAAATGGAAGACGTTTGGGACGACCAGAACCCTTCCTAGAGCTGGCCGTCCGGCCAAACTGAGCTATCGGGAGAGAAGAGCCTTGGTGAGAGAGGTAAAGAAGAACCCAAAGATCACTGTGGCTGAGCTCCAGAGATGCAGTCGGGAGATGGGAGAAAGTTGTAGAAAGTCAACCATCACTGCAGCCCTCCACCAGTTAGGGCTTTATGGCAGAGTGGCCCGACGGAAGCCTTAAAGCCTCAGTGCAAGACACATGAAAGCCTGCATGGTGTTTGCTAAAAAAACACCTGAAGGACTCCAAGATTGTGAGAAAAAAGATTCTTTGGTCTGATGAGACCAGGATAGAACTTTTTGGCCTTAATTCTAAGCGGTATGTGTGGAGAAAACCAGGCACTGCTCATCACCTGTCCATTACAGTCCCAACAGTGAAGCATGGTGGTGGCAGCATCATGCTGTCGGGGTGTTTTTCAGCTGCAGGGACAGGATGACTGGTTGGAATAGAAGGAAAGATGAATGCGGCCAAGTACAGGGATATCCTGGACGAAAACCTTCTCCAGAGTGCTCAGGACCTCAGACTGGGCTAAAGGTTTACCTTCCAACAAGACAATGAGCATCTCTGGAGAGACCTAAAAATGGCTGTCCACCAACATTTACCATCCAACCTGACAGAACTGGAGAGGATCTGCAAGGAGGAATGGCAGATGATCCCCAAATCCAGGTGTGAAAAAATTTGTTGCATCTGTTCCAAAAAGACTCATTAGATCAAAAGGGTGCTTCTACTAAATACTGAGCAAAGGGTCTGAATACTTAGGACCATGTGATATTTCAGTTTTTCTTTTTTAATAAATATGCAAAAATGTTAACAATTCTGTGTTTTTCTGTCAATATGGAGTGCTGTGTGTACATTAATGAGGAAAAAAATGAACTTAAATTATTTTAGCAAATGGCTGCAATATAACAAAGAGTGAAAAATTGAAGGGGGTCTGAATACTTTCTGTCCCCACTGTATATATTTATTCAGCTGAGTTCTTTCTCCATGATACCTAAGAGCTGATGGATTTATTCTTCTGTTCTACCTGAGATAGCTGACCTGTCTGTATTAAACATAATTCCTGGCCTTCAAAAATAACTATGAATTTCTTTTACTCTGTTTGCCCCCCATCCCTCCCAATAGACAAAATACATGTAGTGCTTTGTCCCCTGTAGCTTGGTACCTTCAAAGTCTAGTTATGAGGTCCAACGTTAGTCTATTGTTCTTAGTCCATCTTGGGAGTGACCAAGAGAGGGTGGCTACATTCCTACATACAGTGTGACCGTGGAGAATGGAGGTACCCACCCTCTAACAGGAAGTCAGACCACAGAAGCAGAAAAAAAAAGAAGGGAATTTGGAGAAGGCTGAGAGCAACAGAATTTAGTGACACTTTAATATCTTACTGGCTGCAGAGAATATATGCTACACAATTGACCAAAACATTTATAATAAGCGACAGGAGGGTGGAAAAGTTTGTCTGATGTTGCACTCCCTTGACTGAGCGCTGGATGGTCTCCCACACTCCTGTTTCCCTAACTGAACTCTTTTGACACTAAGATCTCCAAAATGATTAATTTCTCACTTTTTTTTAACCCACTGTAGCCCTTGTGAACCAGAAGATCAAAGAAATGTTTGTGGAAAGGTGAAATCCATGCCATGAAGAATCGATCCTGGTTTGAGAACAGAGGGAGCCTCTACCTAGTATTAGTATAGTGATCCTAATAAATTCTTGGGTAAGTGTATATTCAGATCAGTCCACATCATGATATTCTTTCAATATGGCTCTAATTTCCGACATATTTTCTTAGGTGACATAGATAATTAAAGCCAGTAATCTTCTGGAATCCATACCTGTAAATATTTAACACCGTATTAGTCATTTTGGTGAGAAGGCAATTAGATACAGATGATAGGATAAGTTCTTTTAAAATGTCCTTCACTATACTGTCCTGCTGATGTGTCATTAATATTCTAGATTATACATCTGAAATAAAGCACACTAATTAGAGTACTTTGACATAATCAGACTGTAAGCTCCTTTATACAAATGCCAGGCTCGCCCGGTGAAAATGGCCCCCCGCCGCAGGTGTCTGCTCTCAGTGCTGTTGAACAGTGTAATGTGCCTCATTATTAAGTACAGAAATCAAATGGATCTCATTAATACACTAGGCTAAGATATTATCAATAGAGTAGTAGTAGTAGTAGCTTCTGGAGCGTGCCATGAAGATGTTACATTTAAATATTGCCCTTTTTTTCTCAGTTCACATGTTGGTGGTATGTGGGACTGTATTTACTATAAGATCAGTGCCTGGGGTAGCAAGGTTCCACTAAGCCTAAAAATATACAAATTGTAATTACATTTTCCTTGTTTCATTTCTGGCTTGTCTCCAGACATTTGTGGCTAATTTTGATTGTCTTTTTTATATTAAGGTTATATTATTATTTTAGATGTTTATATACCATTGTGATTAAAGCGGTAGTAAACCTGCAGCCTTTTTTTTAAAAAAAAACCTGCAAGACAATGGCATAATGTGCTAGTATGCATCGCATACTAGCAAAATTATGAAATGCTTACCTTAGAACGAAGCCCTCTAGCGGCACGCTGTCACCGTTAACAAGGGTTCCACCTTCGCCCGGTCTTCCTTACGAGTTTGTGTGCTCCGGCCAACTGACTGGCCAAGCCGCGATGATGTCATGGCCGCGGCACAGAGTTCTGAAGGGACGGCACAGGTATGCCGTCCCTTCAGATCGCATGCGCCAGTGAGGTCACCAGCTGCATGCAGGGTGAATGTCTCCTAAACAGTGCTTACTTGTAGGTACAAGTTTAAAAAGAAATACTTTACTACCTCTTTAAAGCCCAACTCCGGGGAACTTAAAAATCAGCTGACCCTCCTTGTTTCTCTTGTCCCTTAACTGATACTGAATGCGTGCAAAATTGACACTGTGTACCATAAACCGTTTTCATTAAAAAAAAAATACAAATTTTGTCCTTTTTTTCATCCTTTGTCCTCATTAGTGTTGGGCGAATGGTTCGGCCCGAGCATGAGTTCGGGGAACACCTGAATTTGCAGGGTGATCAGCGGATGTTCCCCAACCCGAATGCCCTGCAATGCACTGTGCGCTGCAAGGCGGTGAAACTGCATTAGACTACATTACACGGCTGCCTCTCTCATTGGCGGGCTTGCAAACACAGAGTTTGTCAATCTCACAAATCTCCAGTAACTCCACATCCATCGCACTCTGGTCATTACTGTCCAGCAACAAGTTCTGAAATGCCAAATGAGATATTAAACTCTAGGAATCAAAGTACAGATGCGATTCTCTGGTTGCAGATTTCTTTGCAGAGAGCCGGGAACAAAGAAAACCATCAATAAGGCATCTGCTTATAAAATTCATTTCCTTAAATATGAAGCAACATTTTGACAGCCATAAAGTGGAAACAACAGTTGTGTTTTTGTATTAAAACATCATTTAACCAAGCAATAACTAGCTAACAATGCAAAGGAACATCTGTGTTATAGTCATACTATTTGGGAAGGATTTTCATGCTGAGAACGATCTAGGCAGTTAGCGTTCCTAAATATTTGTGCTGTGTCTTGTTTTGTATTGGTTTAAAGGATATGTAAAACCACAACTTTTGTTTTTAGTTTTAGAGAGACAATGGAAGGGTTGACATCACTATATGTATTTTTTTATTTTATTTTTTACGGTTTGTTTCTATTCTCTTATGCCACGTACACACGGTCAGACTTTTCGTCTACAAAAGTCCGACGGACGCCGACGGACCAAATCCGGCGAACAATCCGATCGTGTGTGGGCTTCCCCGGACTTTCAGCGGACTTTTCCAGCCGCAAATCTGACGCACTTTAGATTTGAAACATGCTTCAAATCTTTACGTCGTAACTCCGCCGGACCCAGAAATCCGCTCGTCTGTATGCTAGTCCGACGGACAAAAACCCACGCTAGGGCAGCTATTGGCTACTGGCTATCAACTTCCTTATTTTAGTCCGGTGTACGTCATCACGTACAAATCCATCTGACTTTTGTGTGATCATATGTAGGCAAGTCCGTTCGTTAGAAAGTCCGCCGCAAGTCCGCTAAAAGTCCGTAGAAAGTCTGACGGACGGGCTGTCGGACTTTTGTAGCCGAAAAGTCAGACCGTGTGTACGCGGCATTACGGTCTGAATGTGCAACAGGAAGTGAGAGGAAATCTCTCTGAAGTGAGAATTTCTATCTTAGAAAGTTGTCATGTTAACAGGTGTCCCCACTGAATGATTTCCCCTCACCTCTTGCTCTGATGGCAACCCTAATGCCCTGTACACACGATAGGATTTTCCGATGGAAAATGTGTGAAAGGACCTTGTTGTCGGAAATTCCGACCGTGTGTAGGCTTCATCACACATTTTCCATAGGAATTTCCGACACACAAAGTTTGAGAGCAGGCTATAAAATTTTCCGACAACAAAGTAAGGGCAATTTTCTTTTTTTAAGTTACATTATTATTATTGCTATCTGTGACCCTGGTAGGGAGATTCACTCATCTATTTGCCTTGGTGACCACTGGCATTGATGCAGAAAGTGAGGAGATCGCAAATTTTAGAATTGTCATTAAAGCAAGAGAAATTCATCTAATGGGTAAGATGTGGATTCTTCTAACTGTGGAGAGATTTCCTCTCATTTCCTGTTGTATTAATGAGCATTTAACCCTTAGGGGGGGTCCCCCTGCAATGGTGTTTTTTGTTTTTTTGTAATTCTTGAAATTGGGCTATAAAGAATAACAAAATAGAACCTCCGCCTAAAGCCTGTAAACCCTACATTTGTCCTTAGTTTGTTTGGTATACAATATTTTTTAATGCAAATCTTTTTTTTTTTTAATTTCTTACTGTAGAGCCTTCCAGTAATGGCTCTTCCTATTGAATGCTGACAATACTAAGCCACTTCGTGACAAGAAGCAGCAGTGTTGTGAGCCCTCGCACTGTGCTCATTGAGTTGGCTGCTGGGTTGCCTGTCTGATAGAGCTTAGCCCAACAGTCCAATGGCCAACTAAAGAAGTGCATACAGCAGGCCGACAATGCTGCTGCTAATTGTGAGACAGTGGCTTGGTGTTGACAGCGTGTAACAGCAACTTCCTGTTACTATCAAAAAATGATTTCCTTAAAAAACTGTATACAGCAAAGGATGACGCCAAACACTGCTACCTATCTGCTTGCCCTATTGTGGAGATTCATTCTCTGTATCCTGTATTCCATTGAAAACTCTCAAAATAGGAACTAAGTCTGGTGACATCTGTCAAAACTCTGATAGTTGTCATCAGATTATGAAATAAATCTAATGGGGACCCATCTTCCAATGAGTACCACATTACACTTATCTTGTACAGTCCTTTCTGTGGAACATTTCTGGAGTTCTTCTTAAAAAGCTGTTGAATTTAGTGTTCAAATAGTTGTTTTCTGAAAAGCCACATAGGCCCTGGCCTAGGACAGCAAGGTTTCAGGTCCTGTTTTACACTATGTGAGCAAGTATCATTCCAAGTAAGCATGCCCACATATAACACAAAATATCCCCTCGATTATACAGTGCATGCACTGTAATCATTTTGTTTGTGCGCGGTTTAGCAAAATTTTGCTAGTGGTAGAGCAAGTCTTCCAGGACGAACGCCAAGATGAAATCAGAGCCATTCAGCAGGTAGACTGTGTCCCCAGAATCAATTTAAATGTAAAATTTTCAGAGTACCTTTAAGCAATACCCATAAATTGTGGACGGTTAATATTCCCAAACGTATGTAGAAAAATACATTTCAAACATGCTGTGACTGATTTGTTGCATTAAATTTCCACTAGCATTTGGATTCAACCCATATTATCATAAATTGTCTGGTTTTAACAGTAGGTTGGGCTCTGATCCCATTCTAACACACCTATTCTGTACATTCTGTATTCTTTTTAAAGAAGCGAGCAGCTAATCCACAAGGTTTGTATTTCTCTGCAGTCATTGGATCAAACACCCCTGCTATATAGCAAAGCCACATGTTCAAACCCCACTGCATCAGAAAAAGGTGGTCAAGGACACGCCGCCAGTGTGCTGATTGGACAGCCAAGGAACAGCAGCATACTAATGCGTCATCCCTCTGCTCTCTCATACTGTCATCATGTATATATACATTATAATCAGCACATGTGCACTCAACAAAGCTTGATTGGCCCCTAGTACTGCTCTTTCCTCCAAGGACCAAGAGTGCTACTGTAAAGGGGACTATTGGAAGCAAAAAATGCAAAAAACATAGGCACATACACTATTTGCATTTAAAAATACATTTATTTTTTTTTGAGCACTGAGGTTCCTACCATATAAAGGCTTTAAGTGTCCAGGGAACTCTAGCAAGGGGTTACCCCATGACATGACTGCCCATATTTGGAATAATACCTAATAACACATATCATATTTAGCAGTGATATCCCAGTTCACCACAAAGAAACAACCACCTATTTGCCCCCCCCCCCCCCATTGGGTGGTACATAAGCCCCTCCTTGCCTGATGCCTATCAGATACCAGTGCTTTGTTATGGGGACCAGACTGGTATCAACATAGCGCGCTTGCTGCTCCCTTGCTATGGGCATACAAACCTTCAGGCCTGCTGGCTAGTTCTTGGAGGGGGGCATGCTTCTTTCACACAAGCAGCAGACTCTGAAAAGCAATCCATGGTTGCGGTTTACAGGCGGACAGGAGGCAATACTGACACCTCTTGAATGCCGGTTTTTCAGTACCAAAGGGGATTTTACATTGAAATACCGTGCTGTGACTGCCATAGCGAACATTGGCACAGGGTTGCTGCGCGGTTCTGCTATTCTGAACTGCCCTATTCAGTAGTAAGGTAATCAACTGTTGTGGTTGTTGCAACCACAATGCAAACATTGATTTTGTTTTACTGCAGCTTACTGCCTATGTGAACTTAACGTTTGGCTCTATTACTATTATAATTTATTTTGCAACACAATTGACAGTTAACCTGCCTAGTGCTGAAATAGTATATGCTTCAGCACCATGGAGAGCTACTGCTTGAAGATATTCTACTACTGTACAAATAAGATTTGATGGCTGTTCAACGCACGGCTGCTGCATTACTAAGGTAGAACAGATGCTCCCAGCCATCTTCTATTACCTGCTAGGCCATCCCAGCCATCTCCCATAACATTACCCGTAAAAAAGCAGATCACACCTTAAAGCGGGGTTCCACCCAAATTTTGAACAATATCTGTATGTATTCTCTTCCTTGCCTAGATGCTGACATGCCGTTTAAAAAAATTTAAATCGCCGTAATTACCTTTTATTTTTCTATTCTTCTTTGCACTTCCTGGTTCTCCTCCCGTGGGAGTAGGCGTGTTTCTAGCCTCTCCCAGACTCCTGGGAGCTAGTCTCAGGCTTCCCAGGATGCCACTGAGCATGTGCGGGAACGAGCGGTGAATGCTGGGAGCACAGCATTCACCACATCCAGGAAATAAATGCTTGTGGGCTTCAAATGCCCACAATGAAGATGGAAACCGCCTGCAGTGAATAATATAAGTTATTCTTTCCGACGAAATCTGACACAGGCGGACATATTACACATAATATGTGAGTATGTAATGCTGAGAAGAAAAGTTTGTGAATGAACTAAAAAAAAAAAAAAAAGCGATAGATAGGTGGACCCCCCGCTTTAAATTGAATCTAATGGCCATAGCAGCTTTTTATTTAAATAAACAAAAATACCACAAAATCCTTACTTTAAACAGAAGCAAGATACAGATTGTATGTCTTTGAATGCACAAAGAACAAATCTTATTTCTGCGGAACCACTTAAATATATATTAGGCCCCCAGCTGCAACACACCGCCTCGGTGATCTCCCAACTAACCGAAGATACTTCAGTATTCAAAATTCACACTTCAATAATCAACCGTTGACCTCAAAGAAATCGAGAACGTCGTACCAAAGACGGGTTCCCAATCATCACACACCAGCAACAATTTGACCGCCTTCAAAGACCCCAAACCACTTGATTGCTGCGCCTTCCAAAACTTAAGGTGGGTAGGTAAGGCAGGTAAGTTCTCCATCTGTGGACCCCCAACTGAAATTGTTGCTCTCCACTAGGCATGTGCAATTCGTTTCGTTCCGAATTAGTTTTTTAACGAATTTCGACAAATTCGTTAACTCGGGAATATCCGAATTAACGAAAACCCGTTTAACAAATTTTTTCAGAATATTCGTAAATTCGATAAAATTGGACATTCGTAAATTCGGGCATTCGTACATTCGCAATTTACGAATGTACATTCGTTCATTCGTACATTCGTACATTAGTAAATTAGTGAATTCGTAAATTTGTAAATTCAAAAATTCGGAAATCTGAAATGATAGTTAACTAATAATAACTTAACTATTAGTAATTACTAGTAACTTTTAAATTATAGGTATTGTAATTTCCTTTCAAATTTGGCTGTTAGTGAACGTAACACATACAAATTTATCCGAAGTTATGAATGATCCGAAAAAATGGAATGGAACGTAATGAATTGATAAAAATAAATAACAATAATAATAACAACGTTTTATTATTATCATTTATTATTAATTTGTTCCGTTCCATTTGTTTAGATGCAGCATTTGTTTTGGATAATTCGTAACTTCGGATAAATTCGTATTTGTTACGTTCACTGACAGTCAAATTTGAAAGGAAATTACAATACCTATAATTTAATAGTTAGTTACTATTTCAGATTTGTGAATTTTCGGGTTTTTGGATTTTCAAACTTCGAATTTACAAATTTCCGAATCTTCTAATTTACAAATGTACGATTTTTACGAATTTACGATTGTACAAATGTACGAATTTACGAATGTACAAATGTACGAATTTACGAATGTACAAATGTAAAAATGTACGAATGTACGAATGAGCGAATGTTCGAATTTACGAATGTACGAATGAACGCATTTACGAATTTACGAATGAACGAATTTACGAATCACGATCATAACGAATGACCCGAAAAACGAAAAAAATATTAAACTAATGAAACGAAAAGAAAAATGAACACATTTTTTGGCTGTGCACATGTCTACTCTCCACCAGTGTTAATTTTGGCAGCAAATTTCGATTTGGTTTTAGCCTTTTGACTAAAATGGCATTTTAGTTTTAGTCTCATTTTAGTCTTCTGCAATTGTTTTAGTTTTAGCCGCATTTAGTCGACTAAATCTCCAGAGCATTTTAATCGACTAAAATCTCCAGTATATTTCAGTCCACTAAAATCATTTTAGTCTACTAAAACGAATTTTAGTCAGCTAAAATCGAATGGGTGTAGTTAAATTGTAATGCATTATTTAAGCATTTCTCTGCAATTTCCAAACTCATTATAAACTGCTGGAGTGAAAAATTGAATATGTTATTATTTATGGTATTAAGGTTACAACATGCACTACAGACCTGTTTTAATTTTGACATCAAACTTCAAATTAGCTTTAGTCATACTCTTTTGACTAAAATACCATTTTAGTTTTAGTTGTATTTTAGTCATTTAAATTGTTTAGTCGTATTTTAGTCGATTAAAATAGTATTAATTTAATCAACGAAAATGTTTTAGTCGACGAAATTAACACTGCTCTTCACTCCTTCATACCATCTCCAAAGCTTCTCCGGAACTTTCCCAGGATACCAACCAATAAAGTAAATGACCTCTCCTTCTAGGATTTAAAAGCTTAAAAATGAACTCCAGGCATATTATATATTATGCATAGTTACATTGTAACTATGCATATACCATATCTGGCTGATGCCCCTGAAAGCTGGAAATTCATTGAAGTAGACACCACTACTTTAGTGATCTCCTCTAGCTTCCAGGTCCTGTGCTAAACAGCTGCCTTGCTGCATTCTGAATACAGGAGGTTGGCCGCACAACACTGGTACCATTCGGAGAATGCTTGTCTACTTCAGTGCCAGGGGTATCATCTAGGTATGGCATATACATAGTAAAACTGGGAAAAGTTGTAAAAATATACCATACCTGGAATTCTCCTTTAACCCAATCAAACCTTGTGTCCCCTTTTCACCTAGTCATGTATGCCATTTGCTTATTTATTTATTTATTTTGCCCTGGGTCTGCTGGGTGAATATCACTTAAAGTGGATGTAAACCCTCGCATATACCTAGTGAAGTGAACAGCCTCAGATGATACACAGGGATGAAACAAATCCTCCTACATAAGTTTTGCATGTATATCTGCTGTCTTCAGCTTTATATAATGTTTAGAAAGTGCACATTGTGTTAGAATTTTCACTTCCTCATTCTGCACTGTGAGAGAAGTCTTGGATTACACTGGGGGACAGCTGATTGGAGGAAAGGCACACACACCCCTCCAGATAGGCAGATACTTTCAGAGCTGTCCTGTGAGTAGAGCAGCTTTCTTCTAATCTATTTATAGCATCCACCCTTACACAAATTTCTTGCTGGTTTTATCTCCTGTGTTGGAGAACTTGTCAGACGTTATCATGCTGATAATAGAAGAACGGAGCAGGGGAAAGCCACGGGACTTAGTGCTTTAAAGAGAAATAAGAAAACACTGCAGATATGTGCCCAGCTCAAATGTCACGAATCGGGTTTACATCCATTTTAAGCAAAGGGTGACTTGGTGAATTTCCTAGTGTATTCTTTGATAACAGTCCCCTAAATCATTTAAGCTGGAATCGCACTGCTCATCCTTAGTTAGCGCAACAGTTATTCAGATAATAAAGAACATGAAACCTTTGTGAAAAGCGTACTTTTACTTATTGGTTTTTTTGACAGAGGTTATAGCAAAATATATTTTATTCTTCTGGCACAAAATATCCAGAAAACAGGATCTGACAAGGTATTGAATGACATGCTTTGAAGGGTACCGTACGGCGATATGCACACATCTGGTTACCCAGCATCCTCTCCTCTGCTGCATCATTCGCCTTCAATGACTTATGTCACAATAGCTGAAAGGGGACAGGAAAAAAAAACGCAGATGGCACAATTATACCTAATTATTATACAGTAGATAGAGAATTGCAGATCTTTAATTAACAGTATCTGCTGCCTCATTTGTTTTAAACTGTCACTTGTCTCATGAAAATACAGATTTATGGCAGAATTTGCAAACTAACCTGATAGATCTGATTAAGACAGATGTGTCATTACTATGCCGATAGCATGTATTTTTGAAAAGTGTGCAATTTGTTTTTATTAAACACGCGATGGCTCGTTTTTATGGTGGTTTTACAGGTTAAATAGCAAAAACCATTTAGGCTCTTCCATCTTTGTTATTTTTATACAACATAAGGTACATAATTGTCATACAGGACCTGTAATGCCGTGTACACACGGTCAGACTTTCCGATGGAATATGTGCGATCGGAGCTTGTTGTCGGAAATTCCGGATCGTGTGTGGGCTCCATTGGACTTTTTCCATTGGAATTTCCGACACACAAAGTTTGAGAGCAGGCTATAAAATTTTCTGATGACAAAATCCGTTCACGTAAATTCCGACCGTGTGTGGACAATTCCGACGCACAAAATGCCACGCATGCACAGAAAAAATTAAGAGGTGAAAGCTATTAGCTACTGCCCCGTTTATAGTCCCGACGTACGTGTTTATGTCACCGCGTTCATTTTCCGACAACTTTGTGCGACCGTGTGTATGCAAGACAAGTTTGAGCCAACATCCGTCGGAAAAAATCCATGGATTTTGTTGTGGGAATGTCCGATCAATGTCCGATCGTGTGTACAGGGCATAAGGGCTTTCGCTCTGCCCCAAAGTGATGGAAGTCACCAAGGAAAAAAATGCTGTTACATCAAAGGAAAGTGACTTACATGCTTCTCCATACCAGGTATTTTCCTTACTGCCCACAGCTTAACCACTTGCTTACCGGGCACTTAAACCCCCTCCTGTCCAGACCAATTTTCAGCTTTCAGCGCTAATGCACTTTGAATGACAATACCCAAATGAAATTTTTATTTATATTTTTTATATTTTATTAAAAAATTTTGCAAACAGGTAATTTTTCCCCTTCATTGATGTACGCTGATGAGGCCGCACTGATGGGCACCGATAGATGGCAGTGATGAACACTGATGGGTGGCAGTGATGGGCACTGATGGGTGGCAATAATGGGGCACTGATCGGCACTGGTTGGTTACACTGATAGGTGGCACCACTGGTTGGGATTGATAGGTGGCAGTGATGGGCACTGATGGGTGGCAATAATGGGGCACTGATCGGCACTGGTTGGTTACACTGATAGGTGGCACCACTGGTTGGGATTGATAGGTGGCACTTGTGGGCATTGATAGGTGGCATTCATGGGCACTGTGGGCACTGGCAGGTGGCACTGGCAGGGGGTACTGGTGGGCACAGATGAGGCAGATGTGCCTCCTTCCTCTTTGAGACCGATGTCCCTTGCACATAAGCCGGTGAACTGCTTTTTTTTCTCCTCACGCTGTCAGCGTGAGGAGAAGAAAAAAAAACGATTACCGAGCCTTTGTTTACATCATGTGATCAGCTGTCATTGGCTGACAGCTGATCACGTGGTAAGGGGCCAGGATCGGCCCCTTACTTGGATCTGTGATCACCTGAGTCTCAGTGACATGGTGATCACAACGCGCGCAGGGAGCGCGCAAAGGGGAGGCCGTCATATGACGGCCTTTCCGGAAATTCAGGTCCGCGCTGTGGCCGTCATTCAGCTATAGCGCAGACGCCAAGTGGTTAAAGCTGAACTATATATTATTTCTCAATAGTCACAAAGGATAAAAATCCACTTTACATGCACCAAATGCCTTTACAAACCCAGATAGAACCTTAAAGGATAAGTTCACCTGTCATAATATGTTACACCCATATTCAGGGTGTAACATGTAACATGTTACGAACTGACCGCCCCCCGCACCTCCTCGCTCCTTTGCTGTGACAGCTAGCGTGGGTTCTTCTTCCTCCCCACTAGCCTTTCACAATTTAAAAAAAACTTGGCCGAGCGGGACTCCACCCCCGCCCAGCCATATCACTGATTGACGGCGCTCTGTGCATTGAAAACGACAAGGTCCGACAACCTTTGCGGCTGCCGGTTTGTTGTTTTCAATGAACTACCATCGCGCTGTGGAGCCCTTGCTTTTGATTTGCTTTATTTTAGCTTCGCTTCAAAAATTATATCCCATGTAGCCTTCTGTCAAAAACATTTTTAAATTTTATATTTTAATCCGGACCATAAAAATAATAAAAGAGAAAAAAAATAAAGAAAATGTGTACACAAACCTCCATTTAAATGAAGAACTCGCAGAATCTTCTTTTTACATCTCCAACTGAAAACATAAACAGGATGTATTTTATTTTCGTTGGGATTGTTTAACATCCACCAGTAGCTTGTTTTATTGGAAAATAAAATCGTATAAAAGTAAAGCATTACCAGAAAACTAGTAGTAAAAATGTAAATACGTGAGGAATTGATGGCGGTTTAGTGCCATTTTGCAAAGAAATGGCAAAGCAGTGCAAAGATCTTAACGTTCCCGGGCTTCGTACGCTCCAAGATGAACAATATCGTACAAAGGGAAGTCTTCCTTTCAGCTATGCTCTGGAGCAGCCAGTGTAACTTATTACCATAACAGAAAATTTAAATGAATGTTCCATTAGTTGCACTGACTTAAATGTATGAGTCTGTCAAAAGGGATTTTTTAAAGTTGTTTTATACTGCACTTAAGGCAAGGAGCTCATAATATACTTGCCATTTCCTGAACGGAAGCGCCCGTTCCTAGTTGTACGCCTGAATCCATTGCAAATCCATCACTAGATCCCCCATGCCAGTGTAAGTGCATTTAGAGAGCCAATAAAAACACGGCCATCATTGAGGCTCGCCATTTATCTCATGTTTGGAAAAAGTAACACGATTGTGATGCATATAGCCTAGTTTTTTTTTTTCCCCCACTCCTTCAATTCACTGATGCTAGCTTCACAATAAATATTGCAAAATGTTCAATAATGTACGCTTTGCTGATCAAAGGCAATCTTTCATAGTATGTCTTTTTTAATGCAGTGTTTATACCTGTGGTTTTGGTTTAACCAATAAAATATGAATGTGTGTTTTTATTCATTGTGAATTTGTTATTTTTTGTGCTCTGATATTGAAAAAAAAAATTATAGCTTAATATATCGAGAATTATGCAACCCCCTATAGTAGTTTATATGTGTTCTTTTTTTTTTTTTTTTTTTTACCAGAACTTATAATCCTATCGCTTTATCCTGTATGATGTTCAAAAGCAAGTGCAACAAACTAACCCAGCTTAGTAGCAAAAACTATTTCCATTCAGGGCAAACAGTTGGGCCAGGGTGTTAGGAGATTTTAGACATATGGATGGAACCTGTCACATGCAGTGGTGTATTTTGGTTTTGTGCTTGGCAAGACTAAAATCAGGCGCCCCCCCCCCCCCCCCCCTCCCCAATCTAAATTTGTCCCACCCCAGCCGTGGTGTACCGTTCTTGTCTCAGGGTGCGATGAGGAAACTTCAGCCGTTCACAGGGAACAGCTGTGGCTTCCTCATCAGACCCTGAGACATGATTGGTCCAAGTGCCACATATGTGGTCAGTGGGGCAGAAGATGGAGTCAGCGGGACATAGGATTGGGCCAGCAGGACAGAGGATGGGGCAGCACTGGTGGGCACTGATGAGGAGGCACTGATGAAGCGGCACTGATAGGTGGCATTAATGGGAACTGATCGGTGGCACTGATGGGGACTGATAGGCAGCACTGATGAGGAGAGACTGATTGTCAGCACTGATGAGTAGGCACTGATAGGCACTGTTGGGGTTGCACTGATATTCAGGACACTTACAGTATGATCAGTGCCCTGATTTTCAGTGTAGATGTTCCCTTTTACACTGGCCGGTTACTAGCTCTCTCCTCTCCTCACGCTGTGACAGCATGAGGAAAGGAATGCCGATAACCGGCAGGTGTGTTTACATTGTGATCAGCTGTGATTGGACACAGCTGATCACATGATAAAGAGTCTCTGTGATTGGCTTTTTACGCCAATCTGTCATCAGCTGTGTCCGAAAGACACATCGATTACAGAGAGCGCCGGGTGCATGCTGCAGCGGCTGCGGTTCTGGGAGGATGTCAATAGACGCCCTCTCAGAACTGGATGACCGTGCTGTAGCCATCACTTGGCTATAGCGCAGTCAGCTGGGGGTGACACCCCTGAAAAATTATGCCCAAGGCACACGCCTTGTTGACCTTGCGGGAGATACGCCCCTGGTCATATGGTACACTTGGGTTTAAGGGTCAGCCCATCAGAAAACAGATTAGTTCAGAGTATATACTGTAATCTACCCTATATTCCACTTATCACTTCAAAGAATGATGATAGTTGCTGTAAAACTCAAAAAATCTATCCCTATGAATCCTGAAACATGCTTAGACAAAAGTAAAACAAGATTTCTGCACTAACCAGAGTACTGTGTACTAAGTGCTGTGTGCTCTCTAAAATGGGTATCAAAAAGTTGTCCCTGGGTTATCCTTTAGGAAGATATCCTGAAGCAGCTGCCTACGTCTAGAAAGAAATCAGACTAGGATCCTGAATGAAGATGCTGCATGCTCGTGGCCAAGGAGTTAGCAGGTCTGGGTGGGCTTCCCACCTAACATGTACCTGGTTGGAGGCCAAGATGACAAGATGGCTTACCTTACATCTCTGATCTAGACATGTCTGGAGTGTAGAGCATGGAGTAAAAGGGCATATGTTGCAGAAGTCCAGTCCACAGAAGCTTCCTTCAGGAGACAGGCTTGGCTGTGAGGACTTTGCAGATGAACAGAAAGGTTCTGGAAGTCGGTATGTAGATAGGTTGCCTATTTCATGTTTTTCATGGCAGGCTTCTTGGGTCTCACCCACTGGTTCTGTGTATTACAAAAGGAACAAGGATCCGGACCCTAGGCGTGCACCACTGCTGCTGGTTGTTTGTTGCTCTTGTTCGTGGTTACCGGGATCCTGCTAGTCTTCTGAACTATGCCAAATCCAGAGTGCCTGCTAGTGAACACCTGTCTTGAGGAGCCTTCTATATCCTAAGGGGATTACCGTCATGGACTCACCCAGTTATGCACTCCCATCCTGGGCAGGTATGCTGGGGAAGCTACAAGCCTGAGTCAGGAGTTCTTTTAGAAAAAGACTGTTATCCTTGTTTCGCTGTTATGTTAAGTTGTTTCTGTAAAGCCTTTGAAACACTGTCCTTGCCTGGTCTGAAGTTTTTAAGAGGTGCAATGCAAGTAACTGGCACACATCATCCACAATCTAAAACCAAGAAATCTTGCGAGCTACCCAAAATCTGTAAATATGTAACACCTCCTATCAGGACAGCTGCTAGCACTGATCACGTCCCATATGACCGTGCAAATGCAATATTTATAGGGGAAATGCTGCGCTATCTGAATGTTAGCATGAGTGCCTTGATGCAATGACACAAAAAAATGTGTTGAGTCTTTTTACCATAGAGCGTGTGATCACAGCATCACAAACCTTGTAATCCACATATGTGTTGAAATGTATAAAGTGCCTCGTGCTGGTAAAATAAATATACAAAGTATTTTTGTGCAAACTCCAAAAAATTCATACAAAATAAAATCAAAAACTGATTTGAGTGAAGAGTGAAGATGGGGAGAGAAAAATGTGGACTTAATGTGAGCTATTAAAAAAAAAAAAAGGAAAAAGTGTTGGGAGCGCTAAAAAATGATTTAAGAGCGAAAAAGGGAAGGGGAGGCGGGAGGAGCAGGGAAAAAGGGGGAGGGGAGGAAGGAGGGGAGGGAAAGGGGAATAGGGAAGGGAAGCAAAAAAAACAGGAGGAGGGAGGAAGAGGGGAGGGAAAGGGAACGGGGAAGGGGGAGAGGGAGGAAAAGGGAAATGGAAAGGACCAGGGACTTTTATCTGGTTTTTGGCTCCACAGACTTCAATGGATCAAAAGCGTGAAAAACGCAAAATGCACCTGGAATATGCAAACTGCAACCTGCATAGGTGTGAACCAGGCCTAAATACAACAGTGAAGTAGTGGTTTATATTACCATGGGGACAGTTCAGTCATCTGTACAAGAAAGGTACCACATGTGTAAGGCAGTGACCCTTTTCAAGGTGTCTAGCATAGTCCAGAAGACCCCCCCCCCAGGGTATGTGACCCTTACTTGGCACCCAAAAAGGTGGGGAACAGGGAGGAGGTCCCACTTGCCTACTACCTACTTCCCGTTCTGTCAGCACTGCAGGCTGTAGCCTGCAACACTGATCAGTCGGGCCCGGAGTGAGTGGAAAGTAATGGAGCTGGCAGAGGGCCGGCATGACAGTAGTGAGAAGGGGACATCAAGGAGTTAAGGATAACAGGGTAAAAGTGGGGGAGTAGTGGATTGGAAGAAAGGGGAGGGGTTTCGTTTATTTATTGGATAGGGGGTGCCCTGGGCAGCATTGCAGGGAGAAGTCTAGACAGGGAACAGTTTCCCACCCACCCTCCCTGTTTTTGTTGTGTGTTCATTCTACTTTATTTCAGGTGCAGTGTGAGAAGGGCATGTCATGGCAGCAATGAATTGGCGGTGGTGGTCTTTGTTGGTGGCAAGATAACTTACGAGATGGAAGTGGGGGGGACTCATCGGTGGTATATCTGGTGTATTCCAGCTAACATGGTTTAGCTGGATGATGGTAATGATTGCACTGCGGGTAATGGGTTGTCTCCTAGATGGTGTTACACAGCTGGAGGCCTAGTACGGAAAAAGGCCTGCAGTGTAAAAGTGGAACAGAGCTAAGTTGCCGTTAAAAACCACCGGGGGGAGCAACTGATAGAGTTTTGTTATGTGTAAAAGAATGTTATATATTTTATCATTTTGAATAAAAAGGCTGATATGGCCAGTTATACTCCATCTCAAGTGTGGTCTCGTTAATTGTAGGTAAAGTAAGTGGGGCTAAGGGTGGAGTATACAATGGTTGGCAGTCACAAGACGGTGGAACATCTTATCTACCCTGGTCAAGAGTATTCTGACAGCGGAGAAGTCTCCCTGCTGTCAGAATACAATAGCTCAGCGGGGGGGGGGGGGGGATTCCCCCATCCGTCTCCAGTGTGTAGATGGGAATAGAGTCTACCTACTAGTTGAACGAAAAAAAAATAGAGTCATCTATGGGCTGCCCAATACTTCAATGTTTGGTAGATGCTGCAGAAGTAAACCAGTTGAAGATTCTCTTGGAGCCTCAGTTGGTCAGATCTCTGTGCTTAGTTCTTGGATCTGCACACTTACATATCTCTTCTGCATTAAAAAGCTTGCCATGCTTGCAATTTGTTTTTGTTTTTGTTTTTTTACATTTAGTTCTGCTTTAAGTTTTCCAAAGTCATTCTGCTGCACTTCAGCTGTTAATCATTGTCAGAACATAAGATATCTAAGATTGATTTTTGTCTCTAATTTCAAAACTGTGGGCATTTAAAATTATCACATTTCCCACCATCTGACAGCACACACAGCATATACCAAGGATCATATTAGTCCACAGTGGACATCTGCATCTGTTATCCTTATGTGAAATGCTTTGTTGACCCACAATTTATATTAGCTCTCTAATTAAAACAAATGAACACAGATGAGCAAATAGTGGATTTGTTTAAGCAATTTGTTTCAGCGGATTGGATATTTGAGAATCTGCCAAATTTTTTCATTTTTTTGCCTATTTTATTTTTAATCTAAAGCTGAAACTTGGGATAAGCAAAAGTTGTCTAAATCCAAGAGTTATGTGTATTCTTCTTTAATCTTGGTGTGCTTCATGTATTTTTTCCAGATCGGTGCAGTAATCCAATGTGAAAATTTACCTCTGTGCAGGGCAGGAGCTTCTTGTAATAAAGACCTCTCTCTCCTTGTGCAGGGTGACTGGTCTTGTATGTTGCAAAGGTATTTGGCACATAAAAAGTGAATTTATATTCTTTGATACTATTGAAAAATATATATTTAAAAATTGTTTTTGTGCTCATAGTTCAGCTTTTAAAAAAAAAAAAAAAGTACACTTCTCACTTTTTCATTTTGGTGTCCAGTACAGCAGAGATCCCCTCTTTTTTTTTTTTTTTTACCTTGAGGAATTACTTCTTTCTACTTTGACTTAAAGTATTCAATCCCCCTGTCCATTGAAGTGTGCTTGTTGCATTTGGTTGAACCTTTGGCCACTACTAGGGCTATACGAACTCTGCTCACCCTATTATTGTTTTATGCTCAAAAAAACGAATTGTCCTATCATGGAGGAGTTCATCTACCCCGACCTTGGAGACCTGGAAATACCTGGTTGACAAAGCGGTGCCATTTTATAAAGCCACCTACTTGAGCAGAGGGGCTCTAGCCAAGTTCGATAAGGTTTGGGGAGGGTGGATGGCTTCTGTGGACACAGTCTCAGATTAACTACATGATCAGCTACACTCATTGATCCTGTGGTTTCCTGCAGTGCTCTGAAGGAATCGTTTTTGGAGTGCTAGAAGAGTGCGGGCTAGCTGGAGACCAATGTAAAGCTCTTCTCAATAGATGAACTTTTCATATACTTAGAGGTTACTGTTCGTCCTGGTGGGGGAATGGGGGATTCGGGGAGGGAAGGACCACCTGAGCAGACATTCTCCTGTACGACAGAAAGGAGAGTCACAGCACGGAACCACTATAAATCACACCTCCGGCTGGAGGGTAATGTAGTGGGCATTTCTGTCTAGGCAAGACTGTACCAGGGCTGGATTATTACCCTTTTGTATTTGTTGTTGGGGTGTTTTTATTTATTTATTTATTTATTTTTTTTATTGTTTTACACTGGGATGTTTTTTATGCTGTAACCAGTGTCTGCTTCCGCTTATGGGGGTTATTGTTTGTTGTATGTCAAAAAACTCAATAAAAAGTAATTTACAAAAAAAAACAAAAAGTATATCTAAAGCCATTTTTCTCCGTTTTGGATAGACTATGGAAGGGTTAAAACTGCGGTCAGTTATTTTCTTGCCATTTGTGTATTATTAGGGAGATTTCCCCTAATTTCCTGTCCTGTAAACTCAATAGGAAGTCAAAGGATAGCTTTCCAATGTGAAGAGATTTTACCTTTTAAACCAGGGGTCTCCAAACTTTTCACACAAAGGGCCAGTCTACTGTCCTTCAGACCTTAGGAGGGCCAGATTGTGGCCAGCTGGGGGTAAAAAAATGCCCCGGACCCAGCATCAGTAAAAATAAATGTGGCCTCAGGGTTGGTGGTAAGTGGAAGGAATAGTGTCCCATTGCTGGTGTCAGTGGGAAGAATAGTGCCCCATCATTGGTATCAGTGGGAGGAATAGTGCCCCATCATTGGTATCAGTGGGAGGAATAGTGCCCTATCATTGGTATCAGTGGGAGGAATAGCGCCCCATCATTGGTGTCAGTGGGAGGAATAGTGCCCCATCATTGGTGTCAGTGGGAGGAAAAGTGCCCCATTATTGGTATCAGTGGGAGGAATAGTGCCCCATTGCTGGTGTTAGTGGGAGAAATAGTGCCCCATGGCTGTTGTTAGTGGGAGGAATAGTGCCCCATCATTGGTATCAGTGGGAGGAATAGTGCCCCATCATTGGTATCAGTGGGAGGAATAGTGCCCCATCATTGGTATCAGTGGGAGGAATAGCGCCCCATCATTGGTGTCAGTGGGAGGAATAGTGCCCCATCATTGGTGTCAGTGGGAGGAATAGTGCCCCATTGCTGGTGTTAGTGGGAGAAATAGTGCCCCATGGCTGTTGTTAGTGGGAGGAATAGTGCCCCATCATTGGTATCAGTGGGAGGAATAGTGCCCCATCATTGGTATCAGTGGGAGGAATAGTGCCCCATCATTGGTATCAGTGGGAGGAATAGTGCCCCATCATTGGTATCAGTGGGAGGAATAGCGCCCCATCATTGGTGTCAGTGGGAGGAATAGTGCCCCATCATTGGTGTCAGTGGGAGGAATAGTGCCCCATTATTGGTATCAGTGGGAGGAATAGTGCCCCATTGCTGGTGTTAGTGGGAGAAATAGTGCCCCGTTGCAGGTGTTAGTGGGAGGAATAGTGCCCCACCCATCATTGGAGCACAGGTGTGTCAGGAGGAGGCTGTCTCTCTGGAGCTGCTGCAGATCCGTGTGAGAGGGGACTGGTGAGGAAATCTATCCCAGCTCTCCTGGCCCCTTTCTGGGGAAGCCATGGAGGCCAGCAGGGCCTCTCCTGCTGGAAGCTCCCAGCCATCTCCTGAGCCATCAGGTGACATGCCTTCCTCTGTACAAACCATGGCTTGTGATCTTTCTGCCCCTGGTAAGGATGAAGGCTCAGAGGCAATTCAGGAGCGAGTGGTGGCCAGGATTAAAGCCCTGAATAGAGAAAGAGACAAGCTCTATAAACTGAGAGCGGAGCTGAAGCGCCTGAGAAGGCAGCGTGAGGGCTTGCACAGCCAGAAACGTGGGTCCATGGATCCGGAGATCCAACTGGCCAAGGTCCGGGTTGAACATCAGGAGACCATTGTGGCCATGATGGAAGGAAGAGATGGGCCATTTAAGGAAAAGTTTTACAATGATAAAAGGTTTGCGAGGATGACAAAGATGGAGGTGGAGGAGGAGACCCCCAGTTCTGACCCCCTGCCCCCTCAGGTAGAGGTAAGCAACCCCATGCCTTCCCAGGACTCAGGAGGCATGCTCAGGGCCATCCAGGTAATGGAGTCTCCTGTGCGGGGGGATCAGCTGGCGTTTGGTGATGAGAACATAACTGATAATGTGCCTGATAATGTCAAGCCCCAAGCAGGGGATGAATCTGTTTTTGTGTCATCTAACACCATGAGCAATGTTGAAAGTGTGCCCAGTGACACTCAAGTTTCTAATGCTATGTGTAGCAATGTTGTACCTGCTAATGCTGCAGCGCAGCAAGAGCTGCATTTAAAAAATGACATTTCTGAAAAGGAACTACCGGTGTCAGCAGAGCCTATTAACTCTCCTTTGGCTGAGTCTAAAGATGTTTGCCCCACAGCTGCTGGAGACTCTACAGTGCAGCATCAGGAGACAGCTGGTATTGCAGCAACTGTGACTATTCCTGATGGGAAATTGAACGTGTGTGTGACTGATAGCAATTGTACAAGTGTGATGGACAATCGTCCCAGTTCAGTCCAAGCAAATAATAATAATGAACAGACTACTGTGACTTCAGTGTGGGGCCTTGGCCCTGATAAACCCACGTTTGCTCAGGTGGTACGCTCTGCTCCTGGTGGCTCCGCCCCCAAGCAGGGTTTCCCCCTGCAGCCTACCACTTTGGGCACCCCCGGATTTGGTCTTGGGTCTCTGGCTTCTGCTGGGGTTCCGAGAAGAAATGTGATAATTCTCAAATGGGAAGGTGGTGCGATCCCTCCAGCACGGCGTGCAGTGGTGGATTTGATTTTGGGGATGGGTTTTGGGGCAAATGACCTGTATGCTCTAATACATGTTGCTGGGACACGGGATTATACCATTAGTTTCACCAGGCCAGAGGGTCTTGACCTGTTCTGGGAGCGATATGAGGCTCGGTGCAGGTCAAGACCTGAATGGGAAGGTCTGGCCCCAGTTGCGGTTTCGCAAAGGTCAACGGTGAAAAAGATAACCATCATACTCACCAATGAGAGTGTTCCTGCTCGGGACCTAGAGGTTTGGTTAAGGAACTATGGTGAGGTTTTGACTAAGCCCAGCAAAATACTTGATGAACGTAACATCTGGACTGGGGGTTGGTCGGTTACAGTCAGGTTGGCCAGGGATGGGAATGTTGTCCGTCACCTGCCCTCCTCAGATTTTATAGGGAGGGATAGGATGACTATTTTCTACCCTGGTCAGCCGAAGCTGTGTCACCGCTGTGGAGAAAAGGGGCATTTGAGCTCTTCCTGTTCAGCCTTGATATGTTCAGTGTGTCGGGGTCAGGGTCATATGGCCAAGGACTGCACCGAGATGATCAGGTGCAACCTGTGCCTGCGCCTTGGCCACCCCTACAGCAGATGTCCTGAAGCCTGGCACAATATGGAGAAGGAGGTAATTGATGACATGTCAAGGCTGGACGGGATGGAGGGTGATGCCCCTGGTGTACCATCCTCCTCTGCGGTGACTGACTCCCCTGGTCATGTTCAGGATCCCTCCCCAGTTCCTGTGGCCACCCCTCCTGTGTCTGTAAGTATTCCTTCTGTATCTGTCTCTGTGTCCCCCCAGCCTACTGTACCCTCTCCTCATGTGTCAGAACCTTCCAAGTCTGTGCTCCCCGAGTCAGTTACCCCCCAGGAGTCTACCCCTCCTAAGTCAGATTCAAAGGGAGCAACCCCCCCACCAGGAGTGGTAGTGGGTATTAAAAAGATCGCTTCTGCCTCTCTAAAGGAGTCTTCTGTAAAGACTTCAAAGAAAAAAACAGGAGATAAGGGCATCTCTGAAGCTGACCTGCAGTACCTGGAGGAGAGAAGGAAGGTTGGGAAGCGGAAGAAGCAGGTGGTGAGGACGGAACAGGCTCCAGTGCCTGTCTCCAACCGTTATAGGTCCTCTAAGTGGGAGATTTCCTCATCTGGAGCTTCTTCGGAGCGAAGTTCTGATTCTGAGATGGAGTTTGAGGCGGCCTCAAGAAAGAGAGAGGCTTCTGGTGATGAGCAGCAGAGGGGAGCTAAGAAGCAATCCACCCAATAACCCAAATGGCGGTTCCCCCTCCGTTAAAAGTGGTGACAATAAATGTCGCCAGCATTAAGTCAGTAAGAGCTCGTTCTATGGCCTTCTTTTTGTTCAGCCAATTAGATGCTGAAATTTTATTTTTGCAAGAGACTAGGCTCACCTCCTTGGCAGATATTCATATGGCCAAGAGAGAGTGGAGGTATGGTCCATCTTACTGGTCTCTTGCGGCCGAGCCTTACGGCGGTGTGGCGGTGTTGTTTAAAACCGGCATGGTAACTATCCGGCGGGTTATTGAGGTGGAGATTGGGAGATGTATGCAGTGGCGTCTCCAGCTTTCATATTTAGGGGGGGCACATGGGGGGACAGGGACAAAAATAGGGGGGCAATATAAAATGCAAATATATATATCTATATATATATATAGATATATATATATAGATAGATATATCTATCTATCTATATATATTTTATCTATCCTGGGGCCCTTTACCCCTTTACTACGATCCCACAACGGCCCTTTCACATGTTCTGCAGCTCCCTTCCTACTGTATTGGGGGCCCCCCCAGGGTGGCAGGAAACAAGAGATATATGTCACCAGCATACCAAGAAAATATAAGGATCCAAAGCAGTGGGAGAACTATCAGGGTTGCAAAGGTTGTCTTGCCCCCAGGCCCCGGTGTTCTGTCACTGTGGAGTTCCCCAGCCTCCTCTTGCTGTCCTGCCACTGCTATTGACAGCGCTGGTCTGGCATTTCTTGGAATTTACAGGCTGGTTCTCCTGTCCTAAGGACGGGAGAAATCAGTCTGTTTTTTCAGTAACTGAGAGTCCTGGTGGAGTCCTTCCTGCAACTCACTCTTCTCCCTGCCAATGAGGATGCAGGGGAAGGAGCAGATCGGACGGCCGTGGTTGTGTTCTGCTCGCATTATGCAGTGTCAGCGAGCAGAGGGAGGGGGGAGGAATCACCTGCAGGAGCTGACTGGGGACGTTCCCCCTCTCAATAGAGACTGTGTTACCCCAGTGGTGGCCCGAGTAAGATGCGGCACATCCGATATGAATACAAACAAAAAGAAATTGCCTTTTTGTAAAAAAAAAAAAAAAAAAAAAATTAAAAAAAAAAAAAAAAATTTTTTTTTTTTGGGGGGGGCACATGGTGGGGCCCAGCATAATGTTGGGGGGGTCAGGGCCCCCTCTGGCCCCCCCCTAGGGTCGCCATTGGATGTATGGTCTTAGACGTCCTTGTGGGAGGGCAGGACCTGCGCCTAATTAATGTCTATGGGCCGCACACAAAGTGGGACAGGAAATGCCTTTTTACAAGGATCAAGCCATTTCTTTTTACATCCCGGCAAGTGGTCTTTGGAGGTGACTTTAATACAGTAACTAGGCCCAAGGACAGGAAGGACTTCAAGGACAGGCTGGGATATGATAGCGTTTTTTTAAATAGTATGGTTAGGGATGCTGGTCTTGTGGATGTGCACATTAAGCACCTCCCGGATGACACTGGGTTCACCTTTCATCGAGGTAATAGTCAGAGTAGAATAGATAGGTTTTTTTTGAAGGAGACCTCTGCTTTCTCGCTCCCAGTGGTGCAGGCAGTGGAGTTCTCTGATCACTGTATGCTATCTGTGGTCCTGAATGCTTCAGACGCCCCTCAGAGGGGTAAGGGCATCTGGAGATTGAATTCAACTCTACTCAAGGAAGAACATGTTAGACAATCCTTTGAGGAATTCTTTCAGGCACAGGTGACCATCCTGGACTTTTGTAGCAGCAAGGCTGAGTGGTGGGAGCTGACCAAAAAGAGGATCGCTGGATTCTTCAGGGGCCTAGCCAATAGAAAACAGTTTAACAAATACATGACCTACCAACGTTTACGGAGGAAGCTGGATATTCTTGTCTCGAGAGGTGGAGATCCTGGGGAAATCTCCGAAGTGAAACTCCTTCTCAGGAAGTGTCAATATGACCGGCATGCCTCTTTGGTTCTGGAGAGGGACTATGGGAAGTACCACTCGCCTGACCCTTACCAGAACTGCAAACAAGGTGTAGCTGTTAAAACGGTCATTGGCCTTAAAGACAGTACAGGTTCCTTGACAAAGTCCAGGTCAGGGATTCTGGAGGTCGTGAGGTCCTTTTATGCTGACCTTCTTGGGAGGAAAGAGCTTGACCGTGACAAGATGGAAAGCTTTTTGGACTCTACTCCAGGTCTAAATGATGAAGATGTCCCATTGATGAATTTGACAGAGGAGATCACAGTTGAAGAGGTGATGAGGGCAATTGAACAACTTGCCATCAAAAAGTCACCTGGACCGGATGGCTTGACAGCTGAGTTTTACAAAGCCTTTAAGTCTATTCTGGCCCCACATTTGGTAGAGGTTTTTAACAGTTGCCTTGCTGAGGGGGTACTTCCCCCTTCCATGAGGCACTCGGCTGTGATTCTTCTTTCAAAGGGTAAAGATCCTTCGATGATTGAGAATTGGCGCCCCATCAGCCTTCTTAATGTCGATAGAAAGATACTGGCAAAGATATTTTTCTGGCGCCTATCGTCAGTAGCAGAGTCTTTGCTTTCTCGCCATCAGCACTGTTCGGTCCAGGGTAGGTGCACCTTCACAGCGGTTTTAGCTGTCCGGGAGGCCTTGGAGCGGTGCAGGGCTGCAGGCTGGGGAAAGTATTTGCTGACATTGGATCAGGCAAAGGCTTTTGATCGTGTCAACCATGAGTACCTGTGGTTGCTCCTTAGTAAGTACGGTCTGCCGGGTGGTTTTGTCGATTGGTTAAAAGTCTTGTATAAGGGGGCAGAAAGCTTTCCTCTTGTTAATGGTTGGGTTGGGCAGTCCTTTGAGGTTGGCTCCGGGGTGCGCCAGGGTTGTCCCCTGAGTCCCCTGCTCTATGTGTTTGCAATCGACCCTTTCATCAGGAGGCTAGAGAGCGGCATGTTGTGTGGGGTACCGGTGGGTCTCCCGGGTGAGCCGCCTTTGAGGGTTGTTGCCTATGCGGACGATGTGTCGGTGATTGTCACCGGGGCGGATGAAGCAGAGGAGGTGGTCTCTCTGACATCACGGTATTCTGAAGCATCAGGCTCCAAGATCAATCAGGAAAAGAGTGAAGTCTTCTGGATGGGAAAGGAAGGTGAGGGTTTTGATCTCCCGGACACCTTTCCAGTGCCCCAGGAAAGAATTAAGATTCTAGGCATTGAATTTGGACCCGGCGATTATGGCCTCAAAAACTGGGAAGGCAGACTGGAAATTGCCAATACTAAGGTGGTCAGCTGGAAGAAATGGAAGTTATCTATGAGGGAAAGGGTTGATCTGATTAAGACTTATCTGATTCCGATCTTTTTGTATGTCAGCTTTGTCTGCATCTTGCCAGTGTCTCTCTATGCTAGGGTCAGTAGTGTGTTCTTCCAGATGTTGTGGGGGAACAGACTGAACCCCATCAAGAGGAATGTCACCTATCTATCCAGGAGGGAGGGTGGCTTAGGTATGGTCAACCCAGTTCTTTTCTTTTCACTGCTTTTTCTCAAGTTTAATATTGGTAATATGCTTGCAGTGGAACCTCCTGGATGGGCAGGCATTTTTAGATCTTGGTTTAGGCCTTTTCTGCGACTTTGGGAAGAAGGTGGCCAAGTGAAGAATCTCAGGGGTCATCGTGGTCAGCTACCAGCCTATGTCGCTCCGTGCCTGAAGTTATTACGGCAGTGGCAATTGTCGGCTGAAGATCTCAGATCGGTTCCGAGGAAGTCCTTATGAGTCGAGTCTTGAGCGAAGTCTTTCATGACCCACTGGCCTTAAGGGATTGCCCAGGCCCAGTTTTGAGGGCAGGGTTAAGACTTATTAATTTGGACAGAGTACCTCCTAAATTCAGGGATCTGGCCTGGATGTGCTTCCATGGGAGGCTCTATGTTAGGGGCAATTTGAAATTCCGCAGTGGGGTGGATCGTAGCTGTCCTCGGGAGGAGTGTGCAGGTGAGGAGGAGACTATGGACCATTTTCTGCTTCATTGCCCTTTTAACATAGAGGTGTACAAACAGGTGGGACGGGCCCTCGGTGTCCCTTTCCTCTCCAGGCTGGGTTATGCTGAGTGGGTGTATGGAGCATTCAATACTGGTGGGGTATTTTGTTTAGATACACTTTTTCTAGTTAGCCTAGTAGTCCGTTATTTCACTTGGAACGCACGGTGTCAGGTCTGCATTCGGCGTAAAATCCTTCCTGTTCAGGTGGTGGTGTATGACATTTTGCATGAGGTGGAGAAGATTCGGGTGCTCGAGAGAGACAAGCGGAGTCAGGAGGCTTGGTTGAAGGCGTGGAGGGGTTTCAAGCCTCCCTGACTGCCAGGAGTCTCTTTCCTGGGTGTGGCTGTCTGTCTCTTATCACCCTAGATTATTTTTTGGATTAATTTTTGATAAATGGCTGCGTACATAGGTGATGGGTTGTGCCTCTTAGGCCCTCTCTGCTGCTTTATGTAAATAGTTTTGGTAGTGGATTATGTATATATTGTATATATTCTGAACATGGATGTGTATTCCTTGGATTTATGTTGAAGTTTTGTACTTTGGTTTTGTTTTTTACTTTTGTATAAAATTGGTTGCTTGATTCTTTTAATAAAAGATCAATAGTGCCCCATTGCTGGTGTTAGTGGGAGGAATAGTGCCCCATTGCTGCTGTCAGTAGGAGGAATAGTGTCCCATCATTGCTGGTGTCAGTGGGAAGAATAGTGCCTCATCATTGGTGTCAGTGGGAAGAATAGTACCCCATAACTGGTGTCAGTGGGAGGAATAGTGCCCAATCATTGGTGTCAGTGGAAAGAATAGTGCCCCATCATTGGTGTCAGTGGGAGGAATAGTGCCCCAAGGGCCGCATAAAGGCTAGCAAAGGGCCACATCTGGCCCTTGGACCGCAGTTTGGAGACCCCTGTCTTAAACAGTTGTCACAGGAACAAGTGTCCCCATTGGAAAATTTCCCCTCAATTCCTGTTCTGGTGGCAACTCAAAATATTGGATGTACCCTCATTTTCATTCCCGGTGTCATTGGTAATCAAGACAAATAGAAAGAATCAGTCTCTTCAACGGGGCCACAGATACACAATAAAACCTGACAGTGGTTCTAACCCGTCCCCACCCTGAATCTTAAAGAAAATGTTTTGTCTTTGGTTAAAGGGCAGAGTAAACTCCAGACAAACAGCTAAATAAAAACATTTCTGTCCATCCAGTCTCTCCAGAAAGGAGATCTGATTTTTCTCTGCTGCAGTTAAGTAGCAGTTAAGTCTGTGGCTGGACTGATGACCTCATCCCTGTCAGTCACACTGCTCTCTCCTCCTATGTGCATGCTCCTTGCACTGCAGCTTCACTGACTGCCTCCGTTTACTTCTTCTTACTCCCCATGTCTGAGCTCTGCTGTACAGGGAATGCAAGAAACTGTTACTAAGTCAAATTTAGGTAATCATTGGTGGTCAGTTGTTTCCTAAAATCCCAACACCCACCCTCTTTCCCATCATTGGTGGTCTCTGGCATTTTGAATCCCCCCAAACAATCCCACAACCTTGGTGGTCAGTGCAGTGCCAGATTTATAAGGGGACAAAAGGGGAAACTGCCCTGGGCCCCCTGACCGAAGTGCCCCCTATACAAAATAATATTAAAGAATTCACCATTTTGATGTTTTATTTTGAATCATTATATATATATATACCGTATTTATCGGCGTATAACACGCACTTTTTTCCCCTTAAAATCAGGGGAAAGTCGCAGGTGCGTGTTATACGCCGATCCCCTGCGATCCCGAGCTGTCACAACTTCAAAATCGCCGACCGCGATTTGAAAATGGCGCCGCCGGCGCCGAAATACACAGAGCCGGTCCTCGGCTCTTTCCGGCGGCTCTCGTTCACTTTCGGCTCCACTCGTAGTCCCGAGCGGAGCTATCCGAACCTACTCGGCTAGGTTCGGATAGCTCCGCTCGGGACTACGAGTGGAGCCGAAAGTGGTCGAGAACCGCCGGAAAGAGCCGAGGACCGGCTCTGTGTATTTCGGCCCCGGCGGCGCCATTTTCAAATCGCAGTCGGCGATTTTGAAGCCCAGGATGGCAGGGACAGGGGATCGAAGGCTGCACTGGGGAAGGCTGCACTGGGGAAGGCTGCACTGGGGAAGGCTGCACTGACAAGGCTGCACTGGGGAAGGCTGCACTGACAAGGCTGCACTGGGGAAGGCTGCACTGGGGAAGGCTGCACTGGGGAAGGCTGCACTGGGGAAGGCTGCACTGACAAGGCTGCACTGGGGAAGGCTGCACTGACAAGGCTGCACTGGGGAAGGCTGCACTGACAAGGCTGCACTGACAAGGCTGCACTGACATGGCTGCACTGACAAGGCTGCACTGGGGAAGGCTGCACTGACAAGGCTGCACTGGGGCAAGGCTGCACTGAGAAGGCTGCAATGATGGGCATTTAAATGTAAGTTTTTTTCCCTTCAACTTCCCTCCTAAAAGTTTTTTTTTCCTTAAAATTCCCTCCTAAATTGGGGTGCGTGTTATACGCCGCTGCGTGTTATACCCCGATAAATACGGTATATATATATATATATATATATATATATATATGTATATATATATGTATATATATGTATATATATATATATATATATATATATATATATATATATATATATATATATATATATATATGTGTATATATATATATATATATATATGTGTATATATATATATATATATATATATGTGTATATATATATATATATATATGTGTATATATATATGTATATATATGTATATATATATATATATATATATATATATATATA
The DNA here is from genome assembly GCA_037952835.1 of Lithobates septentrionalis. NCBI lineage: Eukaryota > Metazoa > Chordata > Amphibia > Anura > Ranidae > Lithobates > Lithobates septentrionalis. Next base: position 2,636,317 of record JBBDGP010000373.1, read on the forward strand.
TATATATATATATATACTATTCTGGAGATCACATTGAATCACAAAGTATATTACTGGTATAAGACAGCGCTGCACCTAGACGACATTTCAGGTAGTATTATTACCTGAACTGGACTTGGTATCAGCCTCTTGCAGTCCCTACATGACAGAGCTTAGACTGGAAGAGGAAGAAGAAGCACCAGAGCAGGTCATGTGTTCTGTAGTGCAGGGAGCATGCTGATAGGAGGAGAGAGAGCTGAGTGACAGAGAGATATTCTTATCAGGGTGCTGCTTCATTTACTGTCCGATCACAGAGTGGAGTTGGAAAGGAAACCTGTAAGTGAAAGTGAAAATTCAACAGAGTGAAAGTAAAAATGCAATGTGTCATAGCTGGGTAAATCTCAGGACTGGGTGGGCAGAAACACAAATCCTTTGGCAGTTAAAGTGGTGCTAAAGGCAGGAGGTTTTTTTTTATCTTAAGGCTGAGTTCCGCCGAAAAAAAAATATTAAAAGTCAGCAGCTACAAATACTGTAGCTGCTGACTTTAAATATATATGGACACTTACCTGTCCAGGGCGCCCGCGATGTCAGCACCCGAAGCTGATCTGTCCCTCGGCTCTCGGGTGGAGGCGCCGCCATCTTCGGTAAGGGAATCAGGAAGTGAAGCCTTGCAGCTTCACTTCCTGGTTCCCTACTGCGCATGCACGAGTTTCACTGCGCGATTCCACTGGTCCCTGCTGTCTTCTGGGACCTGTGAGTCTCCCAGAAGACAGCGGGGGGGACAGAGTAGGTGCTGGACGTGGCGATCTATGCCTGGAAGTGGGAGCAAATACCTGTATTACATAGGTATCTGCTCCCTCCTCCCCCCTGAAAGGTGCTAAATGTGACACCAGAGGGGGGGAGGATTCCGAAAAGCGGAAGTTCCATTTTTGGGTGGAACTCCGCTTTAATGCATTCTATGCATTAGGATAAAAAAACCTTCTGTGTGCCACAGCCCCCCTCAGCCCCCTAATACTGACCTGAGCAATATCTTGTTCCAGCGATGTTGAACGTGAGCTGATTGGCTGAGACACAGCAGCAGGTGCCATTGGCTCCCACTGCTGTCAATCAAAGTCAGTGAGGAGAGTGAGGGGGAGGGGCCAAGCCACAGCTCTGTGTCTGAATAAACACACACAGAGCAGCTGCTTGGCTCGGGTGCCCCCATAGCAAGCTACTTGCTGTGCTGGTACTTAGTAGTAGGGAGGAGCCAGGAGTGCCGACAGGGGACCCGAGAAGAGGAGGATCTGGGCTGCTCTGTGCAAAACCTCTTCACAGAGCAAGTACATATGACATGTTTGTTACTTTTAGACCCCTTTCACACTGGGGCGTTTTCAGGCGTTTTTCAGGCACTTTAGCGTTAAAAAGAGCGCCTGTAATGCGCCTGAAAGAAGCCTCATCTGCAATCCCAATGTGAAAGCCCGAGTGCTTTCACACTGGGGCACTGCGCTGGCAGGGCGTCAAAAAAAGTCCTGCAAGCAGCTTCTTTGCAGCGCTTTCGTGTTTTCGCCACCGGGCTGGGTGCACCGATGGCCCGAGCCCTTTCACACTGCCAGCGCCCGAAAAACGCCTGAAAAATGCCCCAGTGTGAAAAGGGTCTTAAGCAGCGCTTTACCAGCGTTTATCGGGTGCTGGCAGTGTGAAAGGGCTCAGGCTTTCACATTGGTATTGCAGATGAGGCTTCTTTCAGGCACTTTACAGGCACTTTTTTTAACGCTAAAGCGCCTGAAAAACGCCTGCAAAACGCCCCAGCGTGAAAGGGGTCTTAAACAAAAAAAACAAGACTTCAATATATCATTTTAATACAGATCTCAGGTATGTTTTTCATTTGTGCATTCGGCTGCAGTTTAATTTCAAGGTACAGTATGCTCTTGTCTCTCTATCTCCATCTTGAAGCCTTAAAGGCAATTTGTATATTTGTGCAGAATGCTAATTATTTTCACAGTAATTTGATATACGCTATATTGTCAAAAGTATTGGGACGCCTGCCTTTACAGGTATATGAACTGTAATGACAACATAGTCTTAGTCCGTAGGGTTCAATATTGAGTTGGCCCACCCTTTGTGGTTACAACAGCTTCAACTCTTCTGGGAAGGCTGTCCACAAGATTTAGGAGTGTGTCTATGGGAATGTTTGACCATTCAGAAGCGCATTTGTGAGGTCAGGCACTGATGTTGGACGAGAAGACCTGCTCTAATTCATCCCAAAGGTGTTCTATCGGGTTAAGGTCAGGACTCTGTGCAGGCCAGTCAAGTTCCTCCACCCCAAACTTGCTCATCCATGTCTTTATGGACTTTGCTTTGTGCACTGGTCCAAATCATTTGGTGGAGGGGGGATTATGGTGTAGGGTTGTTTCCCAGGGGTTGAGGTTGGGCTTGGCCCCTTAGTTCCAGTGAACTAAGTCTGCCTCCCAAGACATTTTTGACAATGTCATGCTCCCATCTTTGTGGGAGCAGTTTGGGAATGGCCCCTTCCTGTTCCAACATGACTGCGCACCAGTGCACAAAGCAAGGTCCATAAAGACATGGATGAGCGATGAATTAGAGCAGAGACTGTGAGCCAGGCCTTCTCGTCCAACATCAGTGCCTGACCTCACAAATATGCTTCTGGAAGAATGGTCAAACATTCCCATAGACACACTCCTAAACCTTGTGGACAGCCTTCCCAGGAGATTTGAAGCTGTTATAGCTGCAAAGGGTGGGCCAACTGAATATTGAACTCTATGGACTAAGACTGGGATGCCATTAAATTTCATGTGCATGTAAAGGCAGGTGTCACAATACTTTTGACAATATAGTGTATCTTCCCAAACTTGACATACATTTATTTTATCAAAAAATATTTACTAACTGCTAAATGTATAGATTTAGAAAGCTGGTCAGCATCCATAAGTAGAGGTGATAAACATCATAAAAGCATTATATGTAAGGGAGCCAGCATATAGATCTCACATAACTTTATTATTTCTCTATAGGTCAATACAGCGGCTCCAATACTTCACACTAAAATGCTTTAATGATAACTTACTTAGAAGGGTCCTCAATGGTACTTAGCAGACCTGAAAGCAGTAGAGCTGTGCAGTCCTCCATATATAAATGTGTCCAAACATTTCGCAAGATCGTTAACAATGAACAAGGTTAAAGTAGAACTCTAAACTAAAATGTTTGCATTGGGAAGGATTGGACATGCAAACCTAATTGCACGTCATTACCTGCATCTCTTCTGTATATACTGAGGCAGGTCATTCCAGAGCACTTCTTGAAATAACCCTTTCATGACTAAGCCTATTTTTGAAATTTGGTGTTTAAAATCTGTATTTTTTGTTAGAAAATTACTTAGAACCCCCAAACATTATATATATTTTTAGGCAGAGAATCTAGAGAATAAAATGGAGATTGTTGCAATATTTTATATCACACGGTATTTGTGCAGCAGTGTTTTAAACGCAAATTTTCGGGAAAAGGGACACTTTCGTGAATTTTAAAAAATCCAAACAGTAAAGTTACCCCAATTTTTTTGTATAATGTGAAAGATGATGTTACGCCAAGTAAATAGATACCAAACATGTCACGCTTTATAATTGCACGCATTCGTGGAATGGCGACAAACTACGGTACCTAAGAATTTCCATAGGCGACGCTTTAAATTTTTTTTACGGTTACCAGGTTAGAGTTACAGAGGAGGTCTAGTGCTAGAATTATCGCTCTCGCTCTGACGATTGCGGTGATACCTCACATGTGTGATTTGAACACCGTTTACCTATTCGGGCGTGACTTCCGTATGCGTTTTCTTTGCTGCGCGAGCTCACGGGGACGGGGGCGCTTTAAAAAAAAAATTCTTACGAAAATTTTCATGAAAATTCTCGTACAACAAAGGCTTTTTTTGTTATTTATTGTTTCTGATCATGCACAGTCTTTCTTTTCTGATTTTTCTTGTACGAAAATCGTACGAAAACGGTACACATTAACCTCCCTGGCGGTAATCCCGAGTGTGGCTCGGAGTTACCGCTAATGGTACTGAAATTTAACCCCGAGCCACACTCGGGATTACCGCCAGGGAGGTTAATGTGTACCGTTTTCGTACGATTTTCGTACAAGAAAAATCAGAAAAGAAAGACTGTGCATGATCAGAAACAATAAATAACCAAAAAAAAGCCTTTGTTGTACGAGAATTTTCATGAAAATTTTCATAAGAATTTTCGTTCATCAGTTCCGATTTGCTGTGAAACATTGAGAAAAATCGGAGGAACGTTAAGTACCATTAGTGGTAACCCCAAGCCACACTCGGGATTACATTGCAGAATCCTGGTCCCGGTTACTTACCTTGTCACCAAGATCCTGCAATATCCCCTCGCTGTGTCCTCCAGCCGATGCTCTGTGTGCCGGGCTCTGTTCCCTGCGAGTGTCGCGACGCATGGGGGCAGAGCCCGGCAGCAAATTCAAAAAATACACATAACATAACACATACAGTACACTGTAATCTTATAGATTACATTACTGTATGAAATAATTTCACACCCCTTTTGTCCCCAGTGCTTTGTCCAGTGCCCTGCCTGCACTTTTATATTATATATACTGTTCTTTCTGCCTGGAAAATTGAGATTGTCCATAGCAACTAAAAAGTGTCCGTCAAAAAGTGGTTTTAGACCAGCTAGAAAATAGCGATAGCAAATTGGAACACTTGCAGAATTGAACGATAGTGATTTGTGGGGAAATACATTTTATTATTATTAATGTTATATTATTATTTTTTATAATTATTTATAGTTATTTATTATATTATAATTTATGATTTCGTTTTTCAAACTTTATCATACCCGGGATGTCTACTAGACTCTTGTTTGGACAGATTAAAGTGTGTTATTACTAAGAATTACAGGCCTACAATATAAAACGCCAAATTTCTATGCAAAACAATTGTACCGCTTTGAAACGCAAAAATCTGACATAATCATACCGCCAGGGTGGCTACAAGAAAATCGTTCGTTATGCTCCGGTACGAGAAACATTTTGGAGTTTATCCCTTTGGGAATTTTCGTACCAAAATTCGGAATCGGCTGTGGAAAGTTGTGTACACACTATACGAAAATCGTACGAAAATTCTTTGGACGAAAATGTTCGCCCGATTTTCTTATAGTGTGTACGAGCCTTAACTCTGGAGCCTACTGGACTGTGCAGTGATGTTTAGACACCCTGCCTCTGATTTTATACTCCCGCTGGAGGAGCAAATTGGACCGTGTGTTATGGATTGGGGGGGTGGTGTTGCCTTCCTGGACATACTGTGTGCAGAGGAATGTGTCTATGGAGGATTTATATTTATTCATTTTTCTATTGGTTGAACTACAAGGCCTTGTGTCTTTTTTTGCAACCGAACTAACTATCTAACTATGTATCAACTGCAGTAAAATCTGCCAATTGGTTGAGCTGCATAGTGAGGAGCATGCTTATAGGAGGAGAGATCAATGTGATACAGAGATGAGCTCATCAGTACAGTCACAAGGACTTGTAAGTGATACTTAAAGATGAGCTGTTGGCAAAACTTTTTTTTTTCATTTTGGCTAGAGCAGTGGAGGATTATAACCCCTGTCAGATTTTTTTTTTGCCATCTGTGCCCCATGGCGGAGATTTCCCTTCACTTCCTGTCCCATAGTCAAACAGGAAGTGAGAGGAAATCGCTGCAAATCAAGGCAATTCCTTGGGGACCCCCAGGTCACCAGAACTAGTTTGCACATTGGAAGATTTCCCCACTTTTCTAGGGACAACCCAAAAGTTGGGTAAATTCTTTTACTGTCACTTTCAATGACAATGGTAAATAGGACAAATAGAGAGGGTGAATCTATTTAAGAAGAGTAAACACATTTGATTGATAATAAATGGCTTCAGTCAAACACTAACCATGAGTGAAAGAAAAGTTTTTGTGTTATTAGTCATATTCTCTGAAAAATGGCCAAGAAATCATCAATTCTGCCAGGGTATGTAAACTTATGAGCACAACTGTAAGTGCATAAATACTGTATTAGTGTCCTTTTTTTTTTTGAACGAATGTTCTTCTGATAATTGATTGATTTTTTTTGCACTCCTCGTTTGTAGCCAGTGGCTATTATTCCACATAAACATATTAAACTCTCAACAAGAATATAAATGTGCCAATAATAATGTCAGAATCCTCAATATTCTTCAAATGATTGATCGATTACTGGGCAATCCATGTATTGCACTAATGATTATTCCACCAAATGCAGTGCTCATCCCTTCACCAATGCCCAGATATACTCTCACCTCCAGTATTTGACCCAAAATTATTTTAGGTCAGATAGCGCTTTTTCCATTTAAACATGGTAGGTATAGCCACTCGTATTCTCCAGAATAGGAATCCCCCTGGAACTTAACCCCTTCACCCGACGTAATGCAAATATGAGGCCCTCTGCTTCAAGGGTTTGTATCAGGGTGATGCCTGCAGCTGCAGGCATCACCCCAATACCGTTTTTAGAGCCGACGGTCAGCTTTCTTGTAATAGCAACCGATGCGACTAATCAGCCGCTCAGATATAATTACCAGCAGCAGCAGGTGACATCCCCCGCCACCTTCTATAGCTCGCCCGGGCTCTCCCGTGCCACCGGGAGGCCAGAGGGACCAGTGACCCTTGAATCCGGCCTTAAAGGCGCCAGATTTTAAAAAAGTTACAGTATTCAAAACAGCCAAACTTGGCGTTTTAAAAGCTTTTAAGTGCAAAGGAGGGATTTGGGGTCTTATAGACCCCAGCTGCCTCCATAAAGAGTACCTGTCACTGCCTATTACTGTCACAAGGGATGTTTACATTCCTTGTGACAGCTATAAAGGGATAAAAAATAAATAAAAAGATAAAGGGACAGTGTAAAATAAATAAATAAGAAAAAACAAACAAATTTAAAGCACCCCATCCCACTGTGTTTGAGTGCAAAAGCGAACGCATATGTATGTCGCGCCCGCAAATGTAAACGGTGTTCAAACCACACATGTGAGGTATCGCCGCGATCGTTAGAGCGACAGCATTAATACTAACACTAGACATTCTCTGTACGTTTTAAAGCGTCACCTATGGAGATTTTTATGTACCGTAGTTTGTCGCCATTCCACGAGTGTGTGCAAGCCAGGTCAATAGCAGAAGTCAACACAGGGACAGATATATGGACACGGGTAATAGCTGTAGATTAGACAGCACTTGTTAAAAGAACTTCTGCAGTTTAAAAAGTCCCATTGGCGCCAACATTAGCAACGGACACCTTCGCGCATGCGCATACTCATCTGCGCACGGTTATGCACAGAAAAACGGGGACCCGCACATCTGCACCTGTGTACGCCTTGAGGCTTCATGTACTATGGCTATAGAAGCTTATGCCCCTCTAATTTCCCCTGTAAAAAGTTTCTGTTTTTCTGTATTGTATATTCCCTTTTTTTTTTGTGCTGTAAGGCAGCACTTCCTCCTTTCCAGTCTAATCCAAAATGACAAAATGGCTCCTCCTACTGCCTCCTGTGATTGCCATGCCACATCCTAGGAGGCAGCGTTTTGCTGAGGGCACGCACGTGCTGGAAGAGTTGGCACATGCGCAGACAAGATAAGTGCATAGTTAAGTCTGTGCATGCGCTGTAATCCTAGCATATGCACACAGATGCCACAAGTCTCTACAATGCCTGATATCACAAAACTGATGGTATCTGTGCACATGCACCGGGATCCCCAGAGCATGAGATCTGTCAGAGCCCTACAGCTCATCTGCGCATGCGCTATATATTTAAAGATGACGGCAGAGTTGAGAGTTGGGGGGGGGGAGTTTGATTAGGGTTGTCACCTTTTCTTCAAGTCAAACCCGAACACGCCAATTTTTTTTTATAGTACAAACTATACATATATTTTGCTATTAAATAACATTTCTAATCATATGAAGTTAATAACAAGAGTCCCCCTTTACATCAGAGTCCACAGAGTTCCCCTTTTACATCTGAACTTGCAAAGTTCCCTTTCACTGTAAGGGGGGACTCTGCAGACTCTGATGTAAGGGAGAACTCTGGGGCCTCTAACATAAGGGATCCTCTGGGAACCCTGATTGAAGGGGGAAGCCTGAGAACTCTGATGTACGCAGAAGACTCTGATGTAAGGGGGAACACTGTGGCCTCTGGTGTAAAGGGGAAATCTGATGTAAGGGGTGCTCTGAGAACCCTGATTTGCCTTAGTGTACTCACTCGGAGGCATGAGAGAGATCCCTGTCTTCAGACAGAGATGGATGGTGAGTTCACTCACCCCTTGGCAGTCAGCACCTCTCATCCAGATGTATCTGAGGCTGCTGGATTGAAATTTCCGGCCCCAACTTTCCTTTTCTAAGGCACAGCGCCAGGGATTGAAGTGTGGGCAGACACAGAGGGGTAGGGGTGGGGGGAAGAGATGCAGATTGAGCCCTCTCTCCTCTCCCGTCTGTGTATGTGTTTGGGGGGGGGGTTGTTAGTGTTGGCTTTGGGCAGTGTGAAAGAGTGTAACAGACACAACCGTAGCCAGCAACCCTGCTGGGAAGCCATAGTCCTGTCTGAATAATGTGTCCGGGTTTCAGGCAGTCTGAAACCCGGACGCATGATTCCAAACCTGAACTGTCCGGGTGAATCCTGGACAGGTGGCAACCCTAGGAGGGAGTGATGCTGCGATGAAGTTCCGCATCAATGAGAGTGGTATTAATTTGTGCTTTTTATATCTGGAGTTCAGCTTTATTGGAGAACCATCACACATAGTAACTGCATAATAAGAGTGTGTATGCATGGTGTTATTAGGCTACTTACTATTCCTCCAGTAAGATTGTATTACTACAGGCTACCGCGGTCCCTCTTCATGGCACCGTCTGGCACTTCTTCCTGTAATTCCATTGGTCTGAAAACATATTACCTCCAAACAGCTACAATGCTATCAATTCTTCTCGGGTCCTGTCAGCTGGAAAAATGAAAAAAGAAAGCAGTTTATTAATAATTTATAAGATCCGGATATTTATATTCTGTAAAGCATGCTGTGCGCTGGAAGGCTGATCCAAGCTATACTTCATTTATGATATAATGAATTTTAACTGGAGCATGCTAGTGGTAAAATTAAACAAGTGTATACACTGGAGTAATCGCAAAGGTGGGATGGAAGGAGACGTGACGATGCATTCCGTTTCGCGTCTTGCTCAGCGCCGAGCGACTGCTGCTCATCCATCGTCTTTCACGTTCCTATAATCACTCGGCATCTTTGCCCTGCCAGCGTATCCATTACTGGAGGGTACTTACAGTCAGCCCTGCAAATCCCCTGAGCCATGTGGGGAATAGACTGGCAGATAATCCTCCCTGCCTCCCTCTCTGACACTGATGGTCTGATATTTCCATGTAACTTCAGATGTCTTCTCTTGCCGATCAATTATTTACAATTAATTTGAGAAATGGTTTATTTATCATCGCTGGTTGTGGTTAATGTGGGGGTGTTTTATCGATCGGTGAACATGATCGGTTTGATGCGAGAGTCCGCGGTAAGTTTAGGGTTTGTGAATTGGTATGAGAGACAGGAGCAATAACCAAGACATTGATTAAAGTTGGGATTGAATGACACTGATCTGTGAATCTAAGAATTGGCAGGAGTTGGCAGTGTAGAATGTTAGAAATTTTGTAAAAAAAAAAAAAAAAAGATACCCTGTCACTGACTTAAAAAATGATAGAAATACAGAAAAATCAAACATCTTAAATCCCCCCCCCCCCACATAAAACTATCAACTGGCCATTGGGTCAAAGAAGGACACGTTTGCTGTGTGTTACACCGGAAAGCATACAGTATATACAGTGTCTTGGACACAATTTTTGCAGCCCACATTTGCGGATTGTTTGAGACCATTGGGATTCTGCACAGGCTTTATAATATGGACTTTACCCCCCTGTAAATATACACTATTGCATCAAAAGTATTGAGACACCTGCGTTTACACACACAAGAACCTTAATGGCATCCCAGTCTTAGTCTATAGGGTTCATTATTGAATTGGCCCACCCTTTGCAGCTACAACAGCTTCAACTCTTCTGGGAAGGCTGTCCACAAGGTTTAGGAGTGTGTCTATGGGAATGTTTGACCATTCTTCCAGAAGCTCTTTTGTGAGGTCAGGCACTGATGTTGGACAAGAAGGCCTGGCTTGCAGTCTCCACTCTAATTCATCCCAAAGGTGTTCTATTGGGTTGAGGTCAGTCAAGTTCCTCCACCCCAAACTCGCTCATCCATGTCTTTATGGACCTTGCTTTATGCACTGGTGCGCAGTCATGTTGGAACAGGAAGAGGCCATCCTCAAACTGTTTCCACAAAGTTGGGAGCATGAAATTGTCCAAAATGTTTTGGTATGCTGACGCCTTAAGAGTTTCCTTCACTGGTACTAAGAGGCCAAGCCCAACGCCTGAAAAACAACCCCACACCATAATCCCCCCTCCACCAAATTATTTGGACCAGTGCAGAAAGGTCCATAAAGACATGGATGAGCGAGTTTGGGGTGGAGACACTTGACTGGCCTGCACAGAGTCCTGTCCTTAACCCGATAAAACACATTGGGGATGTATTAGAGTGGAGACTGCAAGCCATTTGTGGGGCCTTCTCAGCCTTCTCATCCAACATCAGTGCCTAACCCCACAAATGCGCTTTTGGAAGAATGGTCAAACATTCCCATAGACACACTTCTAAACCTTGTGGACAGCCTTCCCAGAAGAGTTGAAGCTGTTAAAGCTGCAAAGGGTGGGCCAACTCAATAAGGACTAAGAATGGGATGCCATTAAAGTTTATGTGCGTGTAAAGGCAGGCGCCCCAATAATTTTGACAATATAGTATATATATATATATATATATATATATATACACACAGTGCCTTGAAAAAGTATTCATACCCCTTGACATTTTCCACATTTTGTCATGTTACAAACAAAAATGTAAATGTATTTTATTGGGATTTGATGTGATAGACCAACACAAAGGGGCACATAATTGTGAAGTGGAAGGAAAATGATAAATGGTTCTCAACAACTTTTTTACAAATAAATATCTGAAAAGTGTGGTGTGCATTTGTATTTACCCCCTTTACTCTGATACTCCTAACTAAAATCTAGTAGAACCAATTGCCTTCAGAAGTCACCTAATTAGTAAATAGAGTCTACCTGTGTGTAATTTAATCTCAGTATAAATACAGCAGTTCTGTGAAGCCCTCAGTGGTTTGTTAGAAAAACTTAGTGAACAAACAACATCATGAAGGCCAAGGAACACACCAGCCAGGTCAGGGATAACGTTTTGGAGAAGTTTAAAGCAGGGTTAGATTATAAAAAAATATCCCAAGCTTTGAACATCTCACGGAGCACTTGGAGAAACGTTCAAAGCGTTGGTAGCCCAAGACGAGTCTTTGTTCAGTTCTGGTGATGAGGGTTTTGACTTCAGGATGAATCTCTGAATCTTTGCCAGGTTCTGTAAGAATAAAGACCTCAGCTGTGGTTTCTTCTGGATGATCCAGCAGGAATTCAGGCCCTGTTAACCAAGAAGATTTTGCAAAAACACTTGCAGACACTGGCCTGGTGGCATGATCTGCAGGGTTCATTTCAGATGGAACATAATGCCATTGTTCAGGTTTAGATGATTTCCTTATTCTCTCTACACGGTTGCTGACCTAGACAAAGAAATGTTTAGTCTGGTTGTATATGTAGCCCAGAACAACTTTGCTGTCTGTGTAGAATCTGACGTCATCTATCTGAATGTTTAGCTCACGCAGTATGAAATCTGCTATTTCTACAGCTAGCACAGTCCCACAAAGTTCAAGCCTGGGAATCCTGTGTTCAGGCTTAGGTGCTAACTTAGCTTTCCCAAACAGAAACCCTATGTGGGCTTGATTAGAAGAATCTCTTACCTTGAAGTAAGCGACAGCTGCTATGGCCTCAGTAGATGCATCTGAGAAGATGTGAAGCTCTTTCCTCTGACTTGTAGCAAGGGAGGCAGAAGTGTAGCAGCGTGGATTCCATCTATATGGATTCCATCTAAGGCATGTAGAGATTGTTTCCAGGACTCCCACTTTGAAAGCTGGTCTATTGGTAGTGGAGCATCCCAATATTTAACAGTCTCTGAGAACTGTCTAAGTAAGGATTTACCTTGTATGGTGATGGGAGCTACGAATCCCAATGGATCGTATAGGCTGTTCACCACTGACAGAACACCACATTTTGTAAATGGCTTGTCTGCAGAGCTGGCTTGAAAACCGAAGGTGTCTTTTAATAAATCCCACCGTAGGACCAGACTTCTCTGTACAGGTGGTATGTCCATTCCCAGATTCAAGTCTTTAAACCCTGTGGCATGATCGCCAGGTTGAAAGGCTTTCATAACAGCAACACTATTTGAGGCAATCTTGTGTAGTCTGAGGATAGCCTCTGAAAGCATACCTTGTGTCCTTTGGAGCAGGTCTATGGCTTCTTCGTCTGTAGTTAAAGATTTAAGTCCGTCGTCCACATAGAAATCTCTCTCAACGAAGTGTCGAGCAGCCATGCCATACTCCTTTTCTCTGTCAAGGGCAGTCCTTCGTAAACCGTATGTTGCTACAGTGGGTGAGAGACTATTTCCGAAAACATGTACCTTCATGCGGTATTCAATCATCTCATTGTCCATGTCGTTGTCACGGTGCCACAGAAACCTTAGGAGGTTCCTATGGTCTTCACGCACATTGAAGCAATGAAACATTTGTTCAATGTCAGCAGTTATGGCAACTGGTCCTCTTCTAAACCTCATGAGTACACCTACAAGGTTGTTGGCTAGGTTCGGACCAGTGAGAAGAACATCATTCAGGGATACGCCTTGATGCTTGGCACTGGAGTCTAACACTACCCTGATTTGCTTTGGCTTACGTGGATGATACACTCCGAAGAAAGGCAGGTACCAGCACTCATCGTGTCTTTGAAGTTATGGAGCTGGTTCGGCGTGATCATTGTCAAAGATCCTTTTCATAAAAGCGATGAAATGGTCCTTCATTTCAGGCCTGTTCTTTAGTGTTCATTGAAGTAAGTTGAATCTGGAAAGAGCCTGTTCACGATTGGTTGGGAGTTTAACCCTTGCAGGACAAAGAGGTAATGGTGCAACCTAGCTGTTAGACTCATCCTGGAAGAATTCTTTGTCCATTATTTTGATGAACTCTCTGTCTTCGACTGACAAGGCTATTTTGTTGTCATCTCTTGTAGTACAAAACACTGTGGTACCTAGGTTGTCATCACAAAGGTTAGGAGTGACATCAGGCACTTGGATAATGTCAAGAGGCTTCTCTTTTACTTCATGATGGCGATCACTGTTTGAAGTGGGATGCATGTCCGTTTCCTAACATGTAAGTTTTGAAGGAGTGTATCTTGTATGACGTACGCATTCCATTCAGGCATACGTCGCCCACGATTACCCAGCCTAGATCGAGTTTTTGTGCGTAAGGGGCATCATCAGGTCCATTGCACTGCTTGCGTACCTTGTGTACTCTGAGAATGTCTCTTCCTAGCAAGATCAAGATTTCAAATTTCATGTCCATTGCAGGAATTTCATTAACAATGTGCCTCAAGTGAGGATGGTGATATGCAGCCTCTGAAGTAGAAAGTTCTTCCCTTTCGTCTGGTATCTGGTCACACTCAACTAATGTTGGTAGGGGTATGCTCTCTCCCTTATTGATATGAGAGACCATGAACCCATTGGCCCTTCTACCGAAGGTCTCTTCACGACCAGAACAGGTTCTGAGAGTATACGGTGATGCGTGTCCCTCTATACCAAAGATCTCAAAGAATTTAGGCTTAACCAGGGATCTGTTGCTCTGTTCATCTATTATGGCATACATCCTAATAGCTTCCTTAGGTTGACCCTTTGGGTATATCTTGACTAGGCATATCTTAGCGCAGCATTTGTGATCTAAGCCTTCCCCACAGACTTCTGTGCATGAAGAAGAAACGTTAGCTGTGGCTGGAGCATGACCTTGTTGCTCGCCGCCATGACTTGAGAAGTAGGAGGCTGCTGTGAATTGTCTGAGGGTGGGCCTGGATGCATAGCTGTAACATGTCTGTCGCTATTGCATTCTGTGCACTTGATGACAACTTTACAGTCTTTAGCAAAATGTCCATAACAAGCACAGCACCTGTAGCATATTCCAAATTTCTGAAGAAACTCCCTGCGCTCTTGTAACGTCTTTGCCCTAAGCCCACAACATTTCTTTAGGGGGTGAGGCTTTTTGTGAATAGGGCACTGACGATTAGGGTCTTTATCTCTGTCATCCCAAATCGCTCTGGTGAGCAGGAGAGGATATGGGTGGTGAGATGTCTGTCATTTTAACAGATATTGCTCTATTAAAGTCTCTAAGTTTAGCTCCTATGTTATCATACCTTGATGAAGATGATGATGAAGCAGGTAAGTTGGGTTCAGTGAAGCTGAAGCTGGGATCGTTTCTCACCCAGGCTTGATCACTGATGAACCTGCAAAAATATGCAAAGGGAGGAAAAGATATGTTATAGTCTCTTTTGTACCTTGAGCCTTGTTGTGCCCATTTCTCTTGTAGGCCATGGTAGTTTAGACACCACTGGATTAACACCATGAGCAGTGCCCAGGAAGCTTAGTCCAGGTAGACGTGGGTCTGTCTTTGCCAACTCCAGTTCCATGAGAAGATCACTCAGATCTTGAAGCTTGCAATAGTCTTTGTTCCCTATTTTTGGGAAGTTTTGCAGTCTCTTGAATAGAGCGCTTTCTATGGCTTCAGAGCTACCATAGGCTTGCTCAAGTCTTGCCCATGCAGCAACAAGGCCTGCATCTGGGTGGTCAACATGCACTGTTCTCAGTCTTTTAACACGATCTGCAGATTCTGGCCCCAGCCACTTTATGAGCAAATCAAGTTCATCCTTGGTAGTAAGGTTGAGATCAGCAATGGCAGCTTTGAAGGTTGATCTCCAGGCCCTGTAGCTCTCTGGACAGTCGTCAAACCTTGAGAGGGTAGTGTTAATGAGCTTGCGGCGTAACATATACCTGGCGAAGTCATTCAAGTCTGATCTCTCACTCTTCGGTGCCAAAGTAACTGGAACCCCTTGGGTGTGAAAGTTCTCTGGTGGAGTAGGGTGAGGTTTACCAGGATGAAATGATGTTGCAAGAGCATTTAACTGTGGTGTAGTCCCTAAGGTTTGTGCTGGATGTGGCTTGAGCTGCGACTTGTCACTGGAAGTCACCTTGTTGTCAGCAAGAGGTGATGCGGTTTGCTGCATAGATGCACTTGTGTTGACTTGAAGAGGCTCAGGCATTTGGAGCTGAGACGTCTCTGTGTTGAGAGTCAGAACAGTGTTGTTAGTAAGAAGTACAGGAGATAACTCTGTATCATTGCAAACATTATGCTTTAGTACATATTAACTGGTGCGTTCAACTGGGTCTTGCAATTCCGCTGGGATGGACCAGTCTGAGTTAGCACTTTCTCCCATCGCTTGTTTGAGAACTCTCAGCCTTGCTAGGGCAGCTGCTTCTTCCTTTTCCATTTGCAGAATCTTTAATTGGGAATCTGCCTCTGCTTGTTGAGCTTTAATCTTTGCCTTTTGTGTCTTTAATTGGGAATCTATTTGGGAATCTGCCTCTGCTTGTTGAGCTTTAATCTTTGCCTTTTGTGTCTTTAATTGGGAATCTATTTGGGAATCTGCCTCTGCTTGTTGAGCTTTAATCTTTGCCTTTTGTGTCTTTAATTGGGAATCTAATTGGGAATCTACCTCTGCTTGTTGAGCTTTCATCTTTGCTTCCTTTCTGGTAAAGGAGCTTTGCACTTTTGCCTTTGTATTTCTAATTGGGAATCTGCCTCTGCTTCTTTAGCTTCCATCTTTGCCTTTTGTGCTTCTATTTCTGCTTCTTTTCTGGTAAAGGAGCTTCGCACTTTATTTGCTTCCAGACTTGCACGGGCCTCTATTAGCTTTGAGGGCGGAGTCAACATACGTTCTTGCATCACTTCCGTTTGTCGGCTTTAGTGTCAGCAATACATGTTTTACTGTTTATGCTAAAATGTGAATACATTTCCACATCTTTTTACTGGAATAAAAGTTTTAATAGTATTACACTATTGGGGTCCTTCTCTCCTTTACATGGTACATGAGTGGAACACCACCAAAACATCTCGGACTGGCTAGCTTTAGGGTGCTACACAGTGGCAAATACTGTGAATGCATCATACCCCAGGTGGGGAAGAAAATTCTGGTGAGTGCAGCCACAATAGGAGCACGGATAAGTCATGCATGTTGTGATCACCCTCCGAAGAGAAATTGAGATCATCGTTATTTTTTATATTTTTTCACTAGCACTAAGCACTTTATTGAACACCAATTTTTCAATTTATGGGACTATAAGTTCTCATTTGATTCTGTGTATTTTATTTTTTTATTTTTATTTTTACTTTATATCTCCATTTGGGACTCAAGTCCAATATTTTGTGTATATTTTCTTGCACATGACTATATATTTATTGCACATGATTTTGTGTTATATATTTTCTTGCACATCATTATATAATAAGTTTTTTTTAAGATTCACATTTATATCAACTTAATAGTGGTTTACATTTAATCACAGTTGAGAATATACATATTAGAGATTACTATATTATCTCACTCAATTGAGTCACCATAGTTACAAGACCAACATTTAACATAGGTTTCAGTTAGGTTAACACTTTATAAATAATATGAGCAGCGCCACATCTACTTCACTTTTTTTTAAATCATTTACCCCACTCAGGTGAAAGTAATTAGTAGAGGCAGCAGTTCTCCTGATTCATTCCTTGTTTTCGCATTCCCATTTTTATTGTATATTTCTTTTGCTGCTGGTACTTTTTTCCTTTTGCACAGAATCATATATATTTATTTCTCTATTAGCTTGTCGCTTAATGGAGCGCGAGGATCAAGAAGAACGTGCGGTGTGCTTGGTTGATGTGGATCTGTGAGATCTGGTCTCCTACAGTTGAGCAATGCGGAGTTCTGCCTTACACTGGGCATTTTGCACTAAGAGATCTCTTTGTTGGTTTAGTGCATCAGCCCTGGTCAGTTCTGCTGAAGAGTCCTCTATGTTACAGTCCTGCAAGAAAGCTGTGTATTTTGCAAACAGCCGCTGGTTGCGTTTGTACGCGTCAGATAAGCGATCTATAGAGTCTCTTAGTTCAGCTGGTTGATCATTCAACTGTGACAAAACTGACATGCAGTGTGAAGTTCTGTCCCATAAGTCTGACAGATTGCTGGAGAACTCATATCTAGTGGCTTCATAGCTTTCTCTGAGTTTCTGTGTAGGTTTTATTGTACGTTTGCGTCTTACACACACACACTGTTCTTCAATATCTGCAGAATCCACTCCCTGTACATCTGCGGGTTCAGAGGCATGATGAATCTGCATAGTTTCAGCCACAAAAGGGTGCTCAGAGCCTTGTCTAGACACTTTTCACGTTTTTGCTAGAAATAGTACTGTCTCTTTAAAGAGGAGTTCCACCCAGGGGGGCCATTAAAAAAAAAAAAATTAAAAGTCAGCAGCTACAAATACTGCAGCTGCTGACTCTTAATTGGACACTCACCTGTCCCTGGGTCCAGCGGTGCGGGGGATCGAAGCCCCGCTCGTCCCCCCCCTCCGCTCGTCGGCGCCGGCATTTCAACTGTGGGCGCCGGGCTGTGGCTTCACAGCCTGGCACCCACTGCGCATGCGCAAGCGGCGCCGAGCGCCGTGATTGGCCGCTCAATCACCTGGGACCTGCAATGGGTCCCAGATGATTGACAGGAGGGAGGGAGAAGAGCCGAGCCCTTCCTGTGCCAGGGGGAAGTGATGTCACCAGCCCAGGCAGACGAAGGGGCAGATTACGAGGGACCACCTAGCAACAGGCATTTAGAGGTAAGTAAAAAAAAAAAAAATATCCAAATGTTTTTTTGTTTTTTTTTTTAGAATTTTTTAGGTATGTTTTTTTTTTTGGGTGGAACCCCACTTTAAGAAGACGAATAGCAGTTAGACAGGTGGGGTAACGCAGTTCAATGTAGAGAAACAGTTTTTAACATTCACATGAGGTGTAGTAAACTCGTGCGACCATGTGCTTCACAAGATGGCGGATGGCACTGAGCTTGATTGCAGATCAGGCGCACACATATACAGAGCAGACTGTAGGAATTCTATACATCTTTTGACTATTCTGACTCCGATTGTTGTGAGGCGACTATCCCTTGTGAGACCTCTATGCCTGGCCTGTATAAGATATAATCACTGAGGACAATCCTCATCAGATAGTTTGAACTCACCAAATACCGATTCCATCCACAAGATGCTTTTATTATGAACATCAGGTTACAGCAGATGACAGGATACAAACAGATGAATTGATTGTAGTATTTAAGCGGTCAAAAGATGATATTGTATGTGAAGCTCCGTAATTTGTTGGTCCATGTGGGCCGGTTTCTCTCTGTCTTTTCCTTACATAAATAAAAAATTTATAAAAAAGAAAAAAAAAAAGATGATATTGTCTGTAGCTTACAATGCAGAATACATGTGCCCTGCTACATGTGGCTTGTAGCTGCATCCATGACACAGGAAGTACAATCACAGGAAGAAGGGTGGAGCATTACATACAAAGGAAGTGTGTCATAACATAAGGGAAAACAACATAAGAAACAAGTGCATTACCACAAAAGTTCACTAGATGGCAGCATGTGAACTAAATATAAACGTCCATAAAAAATTGTATAGGATAACAATCTATATCAATTTTATGCCCCGTTGGTGCAGCACAAGGTTTTTTAGGTCTCCATGATCTTTCTACCTGGTAGGGTCAATTATTAATCAATAAGCAGCTATGCCAGGACTCGTAGGGTGCATGTGCTAGATTGGTGTACGTATGTTATGAAGCATTAAAGCTGAACTCCAGGTATGGCAATTTTTACATTATCCACCATGGACCAATGTAAGTATGTATGAGTCTCACCTGTGGGATCCCCCTGGAAGCTGGAAATCACTGTATTAGGCAACGCTGCTACAGTCATTGTCTAGCTTTTAGGATCCCATGACAAATGCCTACCTTACTGCTTGTTAAACACATTAGGTCATGCGTTGCACACGGGCACAATTAACAGAAAACTTTGCATTCTGCTCTGATTGGAAGAGGTGAAGATTGTGAAATCATCACCCTGCCTCTCAACCATGTCCAATCACAGAACACTTTGTATTCATTAAAAAGATGCAAAGTTTTTCCTGAATGGTGCCTGTACCATGCAAGCAACCTCTTGTGTTCACACTGCAGTAGGCTGATGGTGACATACAGATAAAGAAACCTACACAATGAGCATCACCACAGCCGCTTATAGTTTCCAACAGAAGGGCATGTGACAGTAGAGCAATTAGGAAACAGGGACAGAGCGTTGTCATCCCATTAACAGGAAGTGGCTGAACAAGGACCTTTATTGCTGGATCACTTTTTTTTAACCACTTCAGCCCCGGAAGGATTTACCCCCTTCCTGACCAGAACACTTTTTTGCGATTAGGCACTGTGTCTCTTTAACTGACAATTGCGCGGACGTGTGATGTTGTACCCAAACAAAACTGATTTCCTTTTTTTCCCACAAATAGAGCTTTCTTTTGGTGGTATTTGATCACCTCTGCGGTTTTTATTTTTTGCGCTATAAACAAAAAAAGAATTTTGAAAAAAACCCAATATTTTTTACTTTTTGCTATAATAAATATCCCCCAAAAATATATAAAAAAACTATGGGAAATTATTGATAAAATTCAGGGGAAATGTAAATCACCCCTAAGGAATGGGATTTTTGGAGGAGACAATTATATCTGTATAATGAGGTAAGCACACAATCATAAAGATTAATAGAAAGATTTATTGATACAAAATGAAATAATATAAAATCACAGAGTACGCAGAGTACATAATTGGTAAGTGATACTTGTATGTATTATTGCACAAGATGCTTGAATATGCTGAGAGCCGACATGTTTCGCAGTTTCCTGCTTCTTCAAAGGCGTCGCATGCATCTATATATTCATCTAAATTACACAAAACAACATTAAGAATTCACTTTAATTTAATACAGATTTAGTACAATTTTCATTGAGACCTTATGAGTGCTTACCCAATCAGAAATTGCAAATGCCTGCGGGGTCATGTGCGGTATAGGCTCACGGTCAATACCCTGGTTATCAAATTCAGCCAACCAGGACCATTGCCCAGTGGAAGCCAGATCCATAAAGGGCTGGATAGTGGGATGTCGGATCACGCAAGGACCACAATGTCAGGAAAATATATTAACCGTGCCATTGTTCTAAAAATGAAAATTTAAATTTAAAGGGGACTATTTTATCAAAAAGCCCAGATAAATCAATAAAGTGCCAATACAGTAATTTCATTTAGACAATTATGCATGCATATTGACACTAGTTAAAGATAACCCAAGATATAATATAAGTAACCCAGAGGTGGCCTAACAGGTGGCATAGCAATACAATGGGCTATATATATGGGTTAAATGGGTTAAAACGAAAACAATAACAATATGCATGCCTTCATTTACATTATATTGTATTATTTAGATTGATATTTGTAAATAATTTGAAGAAGCTGTACAGTTTCTTAAAAGAGACGTACCTGGACGCCCTTTTGCCCACCCATGCCATTCTGCTGACGTATATATCGTCATGCAGCGGTCGGGAAGCGGTTAATAAAACTGCAGAATTTAAAAGTATTAAAAGTGATTTTAGAAATGACTTTACCAGGTTAAGGATTAAATGAGGTTTTAGTGACTGGGTTTACATATAGCTTCATAGCTCCCTGTTCCTGATATAAAGGACTTTTGGGGCAAAATCTTTCTGCTCCGTTTTACTCCTCAGTTGTCCCTTTTTCTGGACTGACGTATCGATCTCAAACTAGTGG
Organism: Lithobates septentrionalis; assembly: GCA_037952835.1. Classification (NCBI taxonomy): domain Eukaryota; kingdom Metazoa; phylum Chordata; class Amphibia; order Anura; family Ranidae; genus Lithobates; species Lithobates septentrionalis. Next base: position 2,657,265 of record JBBDGP010000373.1, read on the forward strand.
GAGGAAAGTCCAAAACGACCTGTAGAAGCGCTTTTTTTTTACAAAGCTTGGAACAGACTTCCAGCAGAGGTAGTCAACAGTAAATGAATTTAAATGTACTTGCGATGAACATAGATCTATACTCAGACAAAAAGGTTAAAAAAAAAATCAAAAAAGGTTTAGACTCAATGGACCACTTGGTCTTTTCTGCCATCATTATTTTATGTTTCCATTAAAAATGTACAATTTAACTGCCAGAAATGTTATACTGCACTAAACCCTTCATCCAACCTCTAAATCATTGCTTTGTTAATTTGAAAAGCAACAAAAAGGAAAAGTATGGGTGAAAAAAATAAATGTTTGTGGCTTTAACTATTCATTTTTTACATATTACTTTTTGTAGTCAAGGTCATGGCAGGGATGTGTCCATTGCCTACTTACTTTGTTCTAAAAGGTGTGTCTAATCTCAGAATGTTGGCAGATATGTACTATAAATGCACCATGATATTATTGACATATTCCCATATTTGGCCTGGATTCACACCTTTATGTTTTCTATTGAAATCAATTGAAGAGCATTAAAGCGGTAGTAAACCACCGCCTTTTATTTATTTTTTTAAACCTGCAGGGCAATGTCATAATGTGCTAGTATGCATCGCATACTAGCACATTATGTGACACTTACCCTAAAAAGAAGCTCTGCTGACAGAGCTTCCATCATCACCTTCTTCCTTCCGGGTTGGCGGGCTCCGGTCCTGTGATAGGACGGGCCGCTGTTCATGGCACAGGACTTTGAAAGAACAGCAAAGGTATGCCGTTCCTTCAGAGCACCAGCGCCAGTGACGTCACCGGCAGTTTCGCAAGTAAATATCTCCTAAATGGTGCACATTTAGGAGATATTTACTATACCTACACGTAAGCCTTAATATAGGCTTACCTATAGGTAAAGATCAACCAAGGGAGTTTACTACCACTTTAAAATGCATGTCAAAAGATATCGACACATAACACTGCATTGTTTTGGATGCCAATGTATGTCATAACGTGCACTGACATGGTGTGTTTACACGAGTTGTGACGCACTGGTGTTGATGTGCATCTGTTGGGATGCATTTCCATTTATTTTAATGGAAAACACATCAAGCAAAAATTCACATATGTCTCCCCCTTCTCTTGTGCTGTAGTTGTCCAAGACTGCCCGGATTCAATGTAAGGAAAGTCTTGTAGCGACGCCTAAAATATAGATAAAGGCAATTTTTTTTGTTTGTTTTGGAGAGGGATTAGAACACCTGTCATTTTTCATTGCTGTCGGAGTCCCCATTAAGGAGCTACACCCTCTCTATTTATCCTGTTTACCATTATTATTGAAATTGTATGTAAAAGAAAATCCCAAATTTTGGGTTGTTCCAAGAACAGTAATAGAGGGGAAATCTTTCAATAGGGACTCTAGCTCTGGTGACCCGGGGGTCCCCAAGGAATTGCCCTAATTTGCAGGGATTTCCTCCTACTTCATGTTTGGCTATAGGACAGCAAGTGAAGGTAGATCTCCACAATGTGACACAGATTGTGGAAAAAAATCTGACAGGGGTTATAACCCTTCCTTGCTCTATCTAAAATAAAAATAAAAGTTTTGCCTAAAGTTTTACTTTAAGGGCAGAGAAGAGAAATTCAGAAACACCAGGTTACAGTGACTAGACTTTGTTCACATACTCTCAGGACTATGAATCACAGCTGGCAGAGAATGTGTGAAACCTTTTTTTTCTCCTTTGGCCCTCTCTCTAGATCAGCCTTTCTCAACCATTTTACCCCAGGGGAACCCTTAAAGTAATTTTCAGGTCTCGGGGAACCCCTGATAAAACCCATTAATTGGGGGTCAGTGGGAACAATTCCCCTTACTTTGGTGGTCAGTGAGAAGAATGCCCTTTTATACAGTGGTGGTAAGAATGGCCCCTTTACAGAGAGTTATAAATATCATTGGTGTCATGCCATTGGCTCCTCCAAGCGGCATTGGCTCAAAACTATGTAGGCACCATCAAATAGGTGGTAAATCAGCCACCGCTCAAGGAACCCCTAACCACCTCTGGAGGAACCCAGGTTGAGAATGGCTGCTCTAGATGCATCCGTAATTTGCATTGTTTGGACCCTGGGAATACATCCACAACCAACCCCCACCCTTTTTCCTGCCACTTCCCCTTTCCCCACCCCTGTTTTTCCCTCCCTCTCTCTTGCTCCTCCAATCCTAAATCTCTCTTTCTGTGTATATTACCCTGTTTCCCCGAAAATAAGACCTAGCATGATTGTCGGTGATGGCTGCAATATAAGCCCTACCCCCCAAATAAGCCCTAGTTAAAGTCCTTGTAGGTCTTATTTTCAGGGTAGGGCTTATTTTTGGGGAAACAGGGTAGGGCTTATTTGGGGGGTAGGGCTTATATTGCAGCCATCACCGACAACCACGCTAGGTCTTATTTTCGGGGAAACAGGGTATTCTTTTTCATTTGGCTGGGGTCTGGCCTACAGCACATTCCTACAGACGCACCATCTCATCCTGGTGGGAAGCCATCCCTGCCTTTGCCTCCAGTTCTATGAGTCGTACAGTCAAACTGGTTTTGGTCTGGTGTTTAAGTCAAATATCCCACATCCACTGTCTTTTTGCGAGGATGCTGTGTTCAAATTCCATACCATGTATTGTCATGACAAAGTGTTAAATAAAGAAATTACAAAAAAATAATTGCAAAGATGTGACTTCAGCCTAAATCTTGGTACACACGATGAGATCATCAGATGAATAATCATTTGTGTTTTTTTTGGCATGCTAGTCTCATATTTAAAATGAAGAGGTTACTCAACTTACAAAAATTCTCATATGATAGAATACAACTTTGGAAGTCATGTAATGTGTTGAATTGTTTTGTAATGTATTCTTTCCTTTCAGAGCATGCGTAGTTTTGTTCTTACAATTGTTTTCAGATAAAAACTCTACTAATTAAAGGAAAATCTGACGTTGTGCTCACTTACGATAAAAAATTTCTAGTCTGCACCTTCAGGTTTTGTTGTCTGAAAAGTCGGAATCACTTGTAGATAATCTTTTCTTATCATGTGTACGGCCATAAGTCTGAAAACCAGAACTGAGACATTATAGCAGCCTCAACCTCTTAACCTTTTTAGCCCTGAGGAACCCCTAAAATAATTTTCAGGTCTCCATGAAACCCTGATAAAAGCAGTGCACTGGGTGTTATTGGGGAAAAAATTAGCCATTTGGGTTCAAAAGGAAGAAAAAAAAAACCTTACATTGGTAATCAGAATGCCAACACGTGGCATTAGCTTTGCCAATTGACATTGGCCCTGGAACTATGCAGGCACCATCCAATAGAAGGTCAACATGCCACAGCTCCAGGAACTTCTAGAAACCTCTGGAGGAGCCCTAGGGTTTCAAAGAACCCTGGTTGAGAATGGCTGCATAATAAAATAAGAGTTAACTATATCTGTTAGTATAACAGTCTAGTCCTCCTGTGTATGCAATGCAGGATTAGCTCAATAACTATATTATTGAGGATTGTCGCTTTCTGAATCGCCTCCTCTCCGCCAAGACCTGACATTTATTGTAGCGGTTTGTGTACAGCAGATGCATCAACTCAGAAAAAAACACACACACACTTATCCAACTCAGGTTTCTAAAGCAATAAATGTTTCCTATAAACATCTCTTTTTCCTGGCAGAATAAATTTTCTGAGTTACATAGGCCTCTATTCATTACCAGAGGTCTTATGATAATGCATATGTTCTTGTTATCAAGATGAAACTTGATCTCAATGCTCTTGAAACACAAATAAATCACTTGACCTTCAGGCTGGTTTTTAAAGCCACTTAAAGCCAGACAGTTGCTGCAATAGTTTATGGGTTTGGCAACGTGATTTGTTTAAAACAATGAAGGCTGTAATGTATGAATGTTAGCTTGGCCTGTGCTTATTTATGAATATTGTATTACTGCGTATTTAAATAGTGGGGCTTTAACTAAGCGAACACAGCAGAAACACCCTTAGACCCCTTTCACACTGGGGCGGTTTGCAGGCGTTATTGCGCTAAAAATACCGCCTGCAAACCGCCCCCTAAACAGCCTCCGCTGTTTGTTCAGTGTGAAAGCCCGAGGGCTTTCACACTGAAGCGGTGCGCTGGCAGGAGAAGAAAAAATCTCCTGTCAGCCGCATCTTTGGAGCGGTGAAGGAGCGGTGTATTCACCGCTCCTAAACCGCTCCTTCCCATTGAAATCAATGGGACAGCGCGGCTATACCGCGGTAATACCGCGGCTATAGCCGCGCTATACGAGGGGTTTAAACCCTTTTTCGGCCGCCAGCGGGGGGTTAAAGCCGCACTGCTAGCGGCCGAATACCGCGGTAAAACAGCGCTAAAAATAGCGCTGTTTTACCGCCGACGCCCCCTACCGCTCCAGTGTGAAAGGGGCCTAACAGTGTGCAGGAGGAGCCACCATAACTGGTACCAAGGTGAAGCCACTTTGTTGGTGAAACAATGATTAGCCATTGAATTTTTGAAAATTATATTTATACTATATTATTCTTTAAAGCAGTGTTTCTCAACCGTTTTTCAGTCAAGGCACCTTTTAAAATTATAGAAAATCTCAAGACACCCTTTAAAATTATGGACAGTTTTGAGGCACCCCATTCTAAAATGTAAAAAACTATTCCAATAATTTTAAATAATGCAGCAACATCCACACATAGGACACCCAATGTTAGAGGTGATTTATGCTTCCAAAGCAAATACACTACAAGGTAGGCTCACTCCTGAGCTCCTGCTCTTTGTGTCCCCCCTCTCTCCTCATTGGCTCACTGGCTGTGATTGACAGTACAGGGTGCCAAAGGCTCTCGCCACTGTCTCAGCCACTGAGGAGGAAGAGACCCAGGAGAGCGGCTGCTCTTGTGCACATCGCTGGATTGAGAATGGGCAGAGGTAAGTATAAGGGGGGGGGGGGGGGGGGCTGCTGCACACAGAAGGTTTTTTACTTCCATGTATAAAAACCTTGAGCCTTTACAACCATTTTAAGTCTGGCTTCACACCTAAGCCGGCCATACATGGATCAAAATTCAGCCGGTTCAGCAGGGACAGGCTGATTGTATGTATAGATTGTCGTGGGTACAACCAACCATTTGGATTTTTCTACATGGGATTACCCCCAGCGGCTGTAGCTGCTAGCAGTAATCATTGTGTTCTGCCGGCCAGGAAGCCTAACTCAGCCCCCACACAGGCAGAGCACAAAAGCTCCGCTTTCTTCCTGTAGTGGAAGGGAAAAAAACAAAATAGGGGATATATTTATGGCATTATTTATTTATTATTCATTTTTATTCTACTAGTAATGGCGGTGATCAGCGATTTTTAGTGGGACTGCAACATTGCGGCGGACAGATTGGACCCTTTTGACACTTTTTTGGGACCACTGACATTATTACAGTTTAGAGCTAAAAATAGCCATTGATTACTGTATAAATGGCACTGGCAGGGAAGGGGTTAACACTAGGGGGCAATCAAGGAGTTAAGTGTTCCCTAGGGAGGTGTTTCTAACTGTGGGGGGAGAGCACTGACTGGGAGTACAGAGAGATCGCTGTTCCTAATCACTAGGGACAGCAGATCTCTCTCTACTCCCCTGTCAGAATGAGGATCTGTTTGTGGGTGGTTGGCAGACATTGCGGCCGGCGGCCACGCTCATCGCCTGCTATGGCTATTAAAGGGACCGACGTAAAGCTACGGCGATTTGCGCAGCTGAGCCAACGTGCCACGGTATAACTGCGGCAGCTGGTCGGCAAGCGGTTAAAGGACATTTGTATTTATTTTTTTATTTATTTACTTGCATATTTTTACCTTGTGGGGATTGCACTTATTGAACTTTGGACTTTTTTTGACATTTGTATTTTACACTTTAGTTATGATTGAAGGTAAATTCAGCATTTGTTATTGCAGTAGTAGATTTATATATTGGGTATTTTTGTGCACTCATTTTATTTTATTTTATTGATTCTGGGCCGCATTGTCACTTTATTTAAATTTGAAGGTTCCATAATAATTTTTTACACTTTTAGCACCTATTGATCTTTTTTCAGCATGGCCTTTATTAAAATGACATTTATTTTCACATATATTGTGATATAGTACCTGCTGCTGATCCAAAATAATTAAAGTGATACTAAAGGATGTTTTTTGTTTTTTCTTTAACCGCTTCCCGACCGCCTCGCGCAGATATACTGCGGCAGAAGGGCACGTACAGGTACGTTAATCTGCCTGTACGTGCCCTTCTACCGCTTTAAGAGGCGGCTTGTGGGCGCGCCTGCCGGGAGCTCCGTGGGCGTGATTGTGGGTCCCGCAGACTGTCCGTGGGGATACCCGCGATCGTCTCATGGTGAGGAAGAATGGGGAGATGCTAATGTAAACAAGCATTTCCCCGTTCTGCCTAGTGACACTGACACTGATCGCAGCTCCCTGTGATCGGGAGCGGTGATCAGTGTCGTGTTACACACAGCCCCTCCCCCCACAGTTAGAATCACTCTCTAGGACACACTTAACCCCTAAAGTGCCACCTAGTGGTTAACCCCTTCACTGCCAATCACATTTACACAGTAATCAATGCATTTTTAATCGCACTGATCGCTGTATAAATGTGAATGGTCCCAAAATAGCACCAAAAGTGTCTGATCTGTCCACCATAATGTCGCAGTCACAATAAAAATCGCTGATCACCGCCATTACTAGTAAAAAAAAAAAATATTAATAAAAATGCCATAAAACTATCCCCTATTTTGTAAACGCTATAACTTTTGCGCAAACCAATCAATAAATGCTTATTGCGATTTATCATTCCCATCTCAAAAAGTTGGGAGGTATGACACTGTGCTGCACACTGTTCCTTACCTTGAGGAAGGAAAGTCCCGTGTCTACCAAGATGGCCGCCCTCAACAAAGTAGCACAGTACAGAACAGGACATAGTAGGTCAGTAATAAGGAAAAGATCTGCTGCAGGGAGACCACAGACAACACTAGTTACAGTATTTGTCCTGTGCCCGTTGCCTGCTATTTTTGGGGGCATAGCTTCCAGAGTTAATTTCCTATTTAATGCATCCACCCAAAAAATGTATACTTGCCTGTCCATGCAAACCCTGCACAAGGTCCCTTGCTTCTCTACATACTCAGACAAAATTCCTTCATACCATTGGAGAGGGCATCTATCATCGGAATGCAAAAATTATGGAATGAAGTAATTTTTTTTCTGTGCTTTTGCAGAAAAAGTGGCTGGCTGGTGGCTGTGTGGCTCCCTGAGGGTTGCACAGTATGAAGCTCCTAGGAGGATAAGTGGGTGAGTATAAAATTTTGGGATGGTTTTGGGGTAACTCAAAAAATTATTATACAAAAGTAGCTTTCCTTTAAGAAACTTTGCACTAAAACTAATTCTCAGGGGCACATTTGCCCAGCAGGAATAATTTTAATTTGGCATTTAATGCCTGCACCTGGCTTCCTGCTTGACAAATCATTATGACCCTTTAGATTTTCTTAAATCATGAATAGCTATCTCTAATACTTAGCGTGAGTTACTGCAAAGCCCAGGATGAAATGTCCAACTTGTCTAACCTGATTGCTTTGGGCCTGTGGGCTACATGGTGGGGATCTTGCAGAAGTGTGGGCAGGTAAGTATAAAACTGGGAGAATGTTGGGGAAGAGGGATGGGGGGTGGGGGTGGGGGTGGGGGTGGGGGGGCTAAAGTGGTTGTAAATCTCTGAAATGAAATATGAACAAAGCATACATTTCTATTGTGTGTCCTTGCCTCAAGCCAAAGCACATAAAGTGATTTCTGTCTGCTGTTTCCTTCCTCTGCTATCATTATGGGTCACTTCTAACAGGTTACGCCGACTACAAGGGATCCAAGGGGACAGGGGAGGAGGGCCCCAGTACAAAGCCTGTAATTGACAGCCTCAAACGTACATGTTTTTCTTTGAGACTGTATAGAGGGGGGTGTGTCCATTCCTCCACTTGGGTCTCAAATTACACTCAGCTCCCTGCTCCATGCAGTGCAGTGTGTGACATCAGATCCCCACCCCCTGCCTTCTGGACCTGTGTAAAATGGTGTGTAAAATGTTTGCTTTAGAAGGCTTTAAAGGAGAGATGGCTGTTGGAGGTCTTCTTCATCTCTGTGTATCACCTGAGGCTGATCACTTCATTGGATATATGTAAGGCTTTACAACCACTTTCAAGTATAACTAAAAAAAAATGTGACACCAGCAGTTGTTCTATTCTGAAAGTTCAGAGCTTTAGCTGTACAATGTTTGATCTTAAATTGCGTGCTTTCAAGGTGTGTTCACAATCATCAGAGGAACACTCCGTCTATTAGAGGAAAGATTTCAGAAATGACACGACAGTTGTTTTTGTCAGCTCTTTTCTGGAACAGACTGTGTTCTAATTGTCTGAAGTCGAGAAATCTGTCTTAAAACAACTATTAGCATATGGAGTGCTTTACTGAGTACACAGTACAGAACCAAAGACATTTAACATCCTTTGGAAGTTTTAGGTCCCAGACTGCTAAATGGTTGCATGCAGAAGTCCTTACACTCATAGCTGGGGCAGGGCACAGGAGAAGGAGGAAGCTATCCTCGCTGTGGCTCTATGCTGTCTTCATAAAAGGCCAACTCATATGTTCAGCATCAAACATAGCCTCCAGATGATGGTCTGGATTTTGAGATTTTTCCTGATTCATTTTTACTGGTGTAGCACTAACTCACGGTGGAGCTGCTGATTTTTAGCGGGCTGTTACCGTCACCTTTTTACCTGTAATTTCACCAGTACCGGGTCTAGGGTCCCATTGAGCTTAATATCAGACAATGTAGAAACCAGTCACTTGAGTACTTTTCCAATGCTTTAATGGGAGATAACTGGAAGAAGTAGCAGGAAAGAGGTAGAAGAAGAGTTGCAGGGAAGTTCAAATACCTTTTCTTGGCGTAGCACTAAGGAATTGAAATCTTTGGGATGAATATATCCTCAGCTCAGGATTAAATCTTTGCCCGCCCGGATAGGTCTCTCTCACCAACCTAGCAGCCGGAACGCAGCACGAACAAAAAGTCTCTGCCACAGACTTGGATGAAACAAAACTGTACGATCCCCTGCCACAGGATGTAGTAGTTTTCGATGAACAGCAAACACAGTACCAGAACCTTTAAGCCAACCCGGGAGTACTTGTGCAGTAGAGTAGTTTAGGATGCGTCCTCCAATCGAGTCACCAGGCCCTTCTTAAGACCAGCCTTGCATGGTCCCTTCCAAGATGGGTCCTCCCCTGGATCTTCCCGATTGTCCGGCTTCTTCACGCAGGACAGACCATCCCAGCAATAGCAGGCCCCAGACAGACTTCTGGGTCTACCCGCTCGGCTGCCGCAACGCAACCCTCCAGGCCGGAGGGCCGTGAGCTAGAACTCACTAACACATGCCTCTAGACCAGGAGGGCCACGAGGTAAAGCTCCTTGAAACATGGCGCCTGCCCCATAAATACTCTCTCCCAGAATGCAACCCTGAGGACCACCTCCGCCGAGTTGTCACCGGGACAGAAGAGCACTCATATGTTCCAGCCTGTTGCTTTCCAACACTGACCCAGAGTGACAATGACACCCACAGGCAGAATGTGGAACTGCACGCAACACAGCCAAAATGGAACAGAGGCTCATCTAACTGTAAATTAGATCTGAACTATATACAACACAGATAATCCACTAAATTTACCTAGAAGCGGTAGATTGGAAAATCTACCAGCGCTACACTGGCAATTTGATAGAAATAAGAAAGCTGTCAGTGATTACAGTACAGTAAAATCTCAGTTTGAGAGTAACTTGGTTTGAGAGCATTTTACAAGACAAGCAAAATTTTTTAATACATTTTGACTTGATATACAAGCGATGTCTTGATATAAGGGTAGCGTCAAGTCACAACTGAGTATAAAAGAGAAGAGAGGCACCTCTAAGTGTAGCAATATGGTTACATTTATTGAAGGTACAACATTTAGCAACTCACATGGTTGATGATTAAAACAGGCACACATGCAGACATCCGGGGTAAAGCTGTCCACATAGATCATCCTCCTCACTACCATTAACGCCATCCCTTCCACGCTCCATGAGCGGTTCAAGCCAGGCTTTCAGATCAGGGTAGTCTTCCCGGTCACGATGGTAGACTGACAGCTGTGAGAGCCGGCGTTGCGGGGGATGATCTATTTGGACAGCTTTACCCCGGATGGCTGTGCCATGTGCCTATTTTAATCATCAACCATGTGAGTTGCTAAATGTTGTACCTTCATTAAATGTAACCATATTGCTACATTTAGAGGCGCCTCTCTTCTCTTTTATACTCTGTAGCTCCTGCTGGATTTTGCTTCTAATCCCCTTGTGGAGGCTTCCATTTGTGGATGGACATTTTATGGTTACACAACCTATCACATTGCTATAATCTTTTTATATGGACTATAAACTGAAGGATTTATGAATAAATGGTTGTGGAACAAATCATCTGAGTTTACATTATTTCTTATTGGGAAATTTGTTTTGATATAAGAGTGCTTTGGATTACAAGCATGTTTCTGGAACAAATTATGCTCGTAATCCAAGGTTTTGCTGTACTTGTTTTTAAGGAAATTTGACTCTAGCCCTCAGCAAAGTGACAGCTCCTGTTAAACTGCAACCTCCCCCAAAAACCCACCCACTTGTACTTTCACTGTGCTTCCCCATCAGTCCAGTCCTCTAATAGAGCACTTAGAAGTACCTGGTGCTTTTATGTGTACAGGGGATTGGGCCTCCCAGGATCTATTGTTCAGGTAAATAACCAGATCCATACAATAGGGAAAGGGGAACAGGGCAACAAGTAAGTTCAACACATTGGAAACACATGAAAGATACATTGGGTAGCCTTTAAGAGTCTTTAACCACTTCAGCCCCAGAAGAATTTCCCCCCTTCATGACCAGAGCACTTTTTGCGATTCAGCTTAACTGACAATTGCGCGGTCATGCGACATTGCACCCAAACAAAATTGACATCCTTTTTTTCCCCACAAATAGAACTTTCTTTTGGTGGTATTTGATCGCCCCTGCGGTTTTTATTTTTTTCGCTATAAACAAAAAAATGGGACAATCTTGAAAAAAACGCAATATTTTGTACATTTTGCTATAATAAATATCCCCATATTTTTTTTAAAAAAAGCTAATTTTTTCTCAGTTTAGGCCGACATGTATTCTACTACATATTTTTGGTTAAAAAAAAAATCGCAATAAGTGTATATTGATTGGTTTGCACAAAAGTTATAGTGTCTACAAAATAGGGGATAGATGTATAGCATTTGTAATATTTTTTTTACTAGTAACGGCGGCGATCTGCGATTTTTATCGTGACTGCGACATTATAGCGGACACATCGGACAATTCTGACACATTTTTGGGACCATTGGCATTAATGCAGCGATCAAAGCTATAAAAATTGATTGATTACTGTAAAAATGTCACTGACGGTGAAGGGGTTAACACTAGGGGCGATCAAGGGGTTAACTGTGTTCCTTGGGAGGTGATTCTAACTGAAGGGGGAGGGGACTGACTAGAGGAAGTGACGGATCATGGTTCCTAGCTAATAGGAACACACACTTGTCCCTGTTTTGTCTCTCCTGCTCACGAGCGCTCTTGGCCGGCGGTCATCGCGACCATCGGCCATGAGCATCAGCACTCCAGCTGCACAGCAGGCGTGTGCGTGCGCCTGCTATCCCTCCCCCCGAGCCGACGTATAGCTACGACGGCTCACGCAGGGGAGCCAACCTGCCGCAGTGTAACTGCGGTGGTTGGTTGGGAAGCAGTTAAGGTGGTTGTCAAGCCACTTTGTAAACTACATACAATCCCTTCTGTTATAAAACGTCCTTTGCTGCAGTGAATGTTCTTTGTAAAAAATGTGCCTATTACTACCTGATTTTAGGGCGCCGCTCTGCGCTCACGTGACTCCTCACTGCCCCCTCTCCCGAACTGATAGAGCAGGAGGAGCCGAGAATCCCCTGCTGACATCAGTCAGGAGGAGAGGAAGAGAGAGCCAAGACATCAGCCGGGGAGGACAGGAGCAGCGAGGAGTCACGTGAGCTCCGAGCAGCGCTCTGAAATCAGGTAGTAATGGGCATCTTTTTTACAAAGAAAAGACATTGCAGCATAGAATGCTTTATAACAAAGGGGATTGTGTGTATTGTCTACAGTTATTTAAGCAGCAGAGGGGGGGGGGGGGGCACTGGTAAGAGCTGACAGGCAGGGAGGGAGGGGCAGAGGAGGACAGAAGGGGAGAGAGGACAGAGGAGAGCTGTTGATGACAGAGGCACATAAACTGACCACAGTTTCAGAGCTCAGCAGCCATAATAAACCGTGGTCAGTTTACAGGGGGCAGGGCAGAACCAGGCAGGATCAGCAAGGTATTTCAGGTGATAGAGGGGGCCAAATTACACAGCACAAGCACTGTATAACATGCTTTAAAGTAACAGGATCCAACTTTTTTTTTTTTAGGGTTACAAACACTTTAAGAGCCATGAATGGGTAAAGTGACAGATTCTCTTTTTTTCAATAAAATACTTTTTATTGAATTTAAAAATAGATCAATAAAAAACAAGAACGCTTGGGAACTGACACATTATTAAATTAATTGGGTTTTTCAGGGATCACAGCTGGGAGGTGATAACCTAAAGAAACAAAAGGAGGAACTATAAAAGGGGATCCCTTCATACATTTCTGTCAGGGCTGGGCTCAGCCCTTCCTTCTCTGAGCTGGCTGCTCAGTTGTCGGCTAATTGCCAGCTCTCATCTCTCTCCACAGTTACTCAGCTGTTGATGATATCCTGCTCCTCAGTCCTGCCTAAGCCATCCAGTCCAGAGGAGCTCTGCCTTCGCTTTGGTCAACATCACAGATATTATCTCCTGCGATCCTGTTCAAGACTTGCTTTGCTGACATCTCTTCTGGCTCCAGATCCTGCTTGCTGTTCCACTACATTGATCCCTGACGTTTGGCTTGTCTGACTATCCGTTCCGGTTACTGAACTTTAGCTATGTTTTGACTACATTTGTCTTTTGACTTTTATTATTAAACAACTGTGATTTAACTGTACTTCTGTCTCGGCCTGATTTCAAGGTTTCTGACAGTAGGCGAAGGCCATGAATTCAGAAGATACAGTCAATCCACTTGTTGGTTATATTTTTTCCAGATTGGATGAACTGGATCACCGCATGGATCAGTTTGCCATGGCGTTACAAACGCTTCTGAGTCGCATGGCTCACCTGGATTCTCCCATTGTGAAAACCCTGGTACAACCTGTGTTGCAGGCCGACCCTGCTGCTGCTCCAGTCTCTGTGCAGGCACCCGCCTCGAGTATTACCTCTATAAGAGGTATGTTTGGTTCCGCTCCACTTCCCCAGCGATTTGTGGGCGATCCAGTCCAATGCAGAGGGTTTCTCTACCAGGTTGAGTTATACTTTGAGATGCTGCCCCAGGCCAAGGCTCTCTTTTTGAGAGAGCCTTGGCCTGGGCAAACCCTCTATGGGAGAGGCAAAAACCTGTTGTCTTGAGCTACCCTGACTTTGTGGCTTTGTTTAAAAGGGTATTTGACATTCCCGCATTCTCTACTTCTGCTGAGTGGAGGAGTATTGGAGGATGCAGGTCCCTGTACTGAACTGAGAGGAGGAGTATTGGAGGATGCAGGTCCCTGTACTGAACTGAGTAGAGGAGTATTGGAGGATGCAGGTCCCTGTACTGAACTGAGTAGAGGAGTATTGGAGGATGCAGGTCCCTCTACTGAACTGAGTGTAGGAGTATTGGAAGATGCAGGTCCCTGTTCTGAACTGAGTGGAGGCGTATTGGACGATGCAGGTCCCTGTACTGAACTGAGTGGCGGAGCATTGGACGATGCAGGTCCCTGCAGCTGAGCCATAGAAGGTAGACAAAAAATTCGTTTGTTTTAGTTTTCGTTTCATTCATTTTTTTCGGAAATTCGGAAATTCGAAAATTCAAAAACTCGGATATTCGGAAATTCGATTTTCAAATTTTCTAATTTTCGAACTTTGAATTTTCAAATTTCCGAATTTTTGAATTCCGAATTTTCGAATTTTCGAATTTTCGAAATTAGAAAATTCGGAAATTCAAAAATTCGAAAATCTGAAAAAAAGCAAGAAAATCAGTAAAATTCAAAATAACTAACTATTAAATTATAGTTGTTTGTCTGCGAGCTGGTTGGTAAGTAGGCTTGGGTTTTTTCCTGGGCATTCCTCAGGCTTTGTTGTTAATTGTTTTAGCCTTCCAATGCCTTCCTGCGATAGCCAGCTATAGATTAGGGCGGTGGCAAGTTTTTTCATTATCGCGTGGGTGTTTGTATTGGTCCAGCAGTGCTGGGTGCTCAGTGTGCTCCTGTACCTTTAAGAAGGGGTGGGCTTCCCTTCAGTCCACTCGCCCTCATTTATCCATCAGAATGCATGTGCCTCCACCAGGGGCGTTCCTAGGTCTACAAAAGATCTGGGGCTAGAGCCCATAGCAGCCTAGTAAAGAAAGTCATACACTTGGGCGGGCATACACATGTATATACAGTAATATACCTGTGTGTGTGTATATATCCCCAGAGAGCCCCCCACTTACATCCGGGTCCCCAGAGAGCCCCCTTACATCCGGGTCCCCAGAGAGTCCCCCCTTACATCAGGGTCCCCAGAGAGCCCCCTTACATCAGGGTCCCCAGAGAGCCTCCTCCTTACATCAGAGTCATCAGAGAGCCTCCCCCTTTCATCAGGGTACCCAGAGGGCCCCCCATTTACATCAGGGCTCCCAGAGAGCCCCTCTTACATCAGGGTCCCCAGAGAGCCTCCCCCTTAAATCTGGGTCCTTAGAGAGCCTCTGCCTTAAAATCAGGGACCCCAGAGAGCCTCTCCCTTGCATCAGGGTCCCCAGAGAGCCCCCCACTTACATAAGGGTCCCCAGAGAGCCTCCCCTCCCCTTTGGGGACCCCTGCAGAGACTCGGGGCTATTGGCCCCAGATTCGGGGCTATAGCCCCAAAAACCACCCCCTAGCGACGCCCCTGGCCTCCACTGTGGGGACACTTATATTTTAGTGTTAGGATCACAGATACCAGGGTGCCGTGACGTGGCTCTGTGGCTTACGCATGTGTTTGCAAATGCGTGCGGACTAGACACCTGTTTTTATCGCATACTGTTAGACAGGTTTATTCAGTTGTCTGCGAGCTGGTTGGTAAGTAGGCTTGGGTTTTTTCCTGGGCATTCCCCAGGCTTTGTTCTTACCTATTAAATTATAGGTATTGGAATTTCCTTTCAAATTTGGTTGTTTGTGAACGAAACGAATACAAATTTATCTGAAGTTACAAATTATCCAAAATAACGAATGCTGCATGTAAACAAATGGAATGGAACAAATTAATAATAAATGCTAATAATAAAAAGGTTTTATTATTATTATTATTGTTATTTATAATTATTAGATTGTTATGTTCCGTTCGTTTAGATATGGCATTCGTTATTTCATATGATTCGTAACTTTGAATAAATTTGTACTTGTTACATTCACTAACAGCCAAATTTGAAAGGAAATTCCAATACCTATAATTTGATTGTTATTTTTAGTTAGTTATTATTTCAGATTTTCGGGTTTTCGAATTTTCGGATTTTCATTCTTTTGAGTTTTCAGATTTACATTCTTATTATAAATTTCCGAATTTCGAATTTTCGAATTTTCGAATTTCCGAAATTTAGAATTTCCGAACTTCCGAATTTCCAAAATTTTGAATTTCTGAATTTGAATTTTCAAATTTTTTAAAAAAATCCGAAATTTCCGAATTTCCAATTTCCAAAATTTCCAAAATTTCCAAATTTAGAATTTCCGAAAATTAGAATTTTCAGAAATACAAAAATTCGAAAATTTGGAAATTCGAAATTTCAGAAATTGAAAAATTCGGAAATTCGGGAATTTCGGAGTTAACGAATTTGTCAAAATTTGTTAAAAAACTAATTTGAAACTAAACGAATTGCACATGTCTAATAGAAGGGATCATGTATTTGCACCAAAACCCTTCCAGTGCTTCACCACTGAATCTTCATACTGCTTAAGAAGAAAATACATAGAGATGAAGAAAAAGAGAATGAGCGCACATTCTGCCATAACAATCCTCTCTGTAAATAACAATGACAGCCTTGAACCCTGACATGCTGTATACTGGACAGGAGAACTAACCAGTCTACCACAGTACCTGCTAGAATTGCACACAATGAGAACACAATGAAGACATGTCACAGGTGAGAAGTGTGACAAGAGAAATATAAATGGAAGTACTAGAGAGCTAAAAGCCCATTCACAGCAGATGCCGGGGGATGCATTTCTCACTGCACTCCAACTGCATAGACAGTCCACAATCCAGGTTATCTTATGGGCAGAGGTCACACTATCGCAATGCAATGAATAAAATTACAGCAAACTGCATATTTCCGCAATGCAAATGCACAGAAAGATGTGCAAATGCATGTAAATGCACAAAAATGCATCGCCGTCAGTGTTGCCAACCCCCCGAAGTGAAATTTACTGGCAGAACGTCAAAATTTACAAACGGTGCCCATTTTTTACTGGCAAAAAAAACCCATGAAATTTACTGGCAGATCCACATTTTTTACTGACACTGCAAAAAAAGTACCTAAAATTACTGTTTTTAGTGCTAAACATTGCAAATATTAATATTTGAACTATAAACACATAGCTAGTGCTATTAGCAATGTGTTTACGTTAAACAAAAGTCAAAAAACATATTTCTCAATTTACATGAAGGTCAGGTTACTATAACCCAGCCAGCAGAGAGTTCCCCCTTACATCAGAGTCTGCAGGATGGTGACCAGAGACCACCTTCCGCAGTGTGAATACACTAAGGTAAGGGGGGGATTACTAATATAGGGGGGGAACCTTTATATCAGTGCCCCCTTACATTATTGTATTTACTTCCGCCTTACATCAGTGACCCCCCCAGACTGGCCTGGCGGCACTGTCACTGACCTCCTCTCAGGTGCACCCAGCAGGGCTCAGTCAGATGGGTCCAGCTTGGTGGCTATTCTATAGCCTCCTTCCCACAGTCCACACGTGTCTGTCTCTTCCCGTAACCCCCATCCCGGCAGCGCTCCCACTCTTGAATCCTTTCTAGGATCCCCTCAAAGACTGCAGACATGATAAGAGACAAGAGATGGTCAGAGACTGCGGACATACTACAGGAGAAGGACAGAGGCTGCGGACATACTACAGAAGGTGGACAGAGGCGGCGGACATACTACAAGAGGTGGACAGAGGCTGCGGACATACTACAAGAGGTGGACAGAGGTTGCGGACATACTACAGGAGGTGGACAGAGGCTGCGGGCATACTACAAGAGGTGGACAGAGGCTGCGGACATACTACAAGAGGTGGACAGAGGCTGCGGACATACTACAAGAGGTGGACAGAGGCTGCGGACATACTACAAGAGGTGGACAGAGGTTGCGGGCATACTACAAGAGGTGGACAGAGGTTGCGGGCATACTACAAGAGGTGGACAGAGGTTGCGGGCATACTACAAGAGGTGGACAGAGGTTGCGGACATACTACAAGAGGTGGACAGAGGCTGCGGACATACTGCAGGAGGGGGACAGAGGCTGCGGACATACTGCAGGAGGGGGACAGAGGCTGCGGACATACTACAAGAGGGGGACAGAGGCTGCGGACATACTACAGGAGGGGGACAGAGGCTGCGGACATGATACAGGAGGGGGACAGAGGCTGCGGACATACTACAGGAGGGGGACAGAGGCTGCGGACATACTACAGGAGGGGGACAGAGGCTGCGGACATACCACAGGAGGGGGACAGAGGCTGCGGACATACTACAGGAGGGGGACAGAGGCTGCGGACATACTACAGGAGGGGGACAGAGGCTGCGGACATACTACAGGAGGGGGACAGAGGCTGCGGACATACTACAGGAGGGGGACAGAGGCTGCGGACATACTACAAGAGGTGGACAAAGACTGCGGACAGGACACATCCTCACAGCAGCCTCCTCCCCTGTCCACCATCATATTACTTCTCCAGTCCACATCAGATTCATCAGTGTGCTGTGTCCTCCTCCTGTACCCCTTTCACCTCTGCCCTGACCTGTGGAGAGGTGAAAGGGGTACAGGAGGAGGACACAGCACACTGATGAATCTGATGTGGACTGGAGAAGTAATATGATGGTGAATAGAGCACATCAGTCTCTGTCCCCTGCATATGCCATGCAGCCAGGGCCCAGGGACAGAGACTGATATGCTCTATTCACCATCATATTACTTCTCCCGGCTCCAGTCCCAGTAATGTCCTCCTTTAGATCCCAATCCCATCCCCCCCACAGCTTCGCTCTCCGTACCTCCTGTGTGTGCAGCCAGCCAAGTCATGCACTGCATGACAGGACAGAGTCGCCTGGCTCAGCTCAGCTGTCAGCTTGCCTTGCCGCCGCGGGCGCGCTCGATCGATTCGAAAATGGCGCCGGGCGGCGGTATTACGTTACTGCGCATGCGCCGCCCGGCCGAGCGCGTATGAGCTTTCCCGAGCCCGGCCGGCTTCGGAACGGCGCATGCGCAGTTGCGTGGCCGGCTCGCGGCCATCATTTTTACGGGCACCGGTGCCCGTAACGGGCATTCACGGGCGCCCCGAAAAACGGGTCGTTTTTACGGGCTACCCGTAAATCTACGGGCGGTTGGCAACACTGATCGCCGTGCAGTGCACATAAAGCGCAAAGAAGAAAGAAAATAGAAGTGACCGCAATGAAAATGCAAACAAAAAATGCATTTAAAAACCTGCGTCAAATCCACATCACTGCAAATGCAAAAAAGCTCAGTAAACGCACAGTATCTGGTATGAATGGACCCTAAGATTGAACAGGAAAAGATGGCTAAAGGCTGGAAGACACAACACATTTAAGCTGGAACCAGCTTCATTTTGATCCATCTATAGGCAGGCTGGTTGTAGTGAAGTTGATCCATTGATTGTCTTCAATACAACCAGCCTGTTTTTTTCGCCTGACCATTGCCAGTGGGTATAGCTGCTTTGTTAGATGTGTCTAGTCCGGAGGTAAATCTTCCTAGCAACAGCAGGCAGCTTGTCACCTGAAACACAAAACTGAAAGAATCAGCAAAGCTGCCATAGAGAGACATGAAGAGATATTATACCCAAACCCACAAATGTATTATACAGTGCCTTGCAAAAGTATTCACCCCCCCCCTGGCTTTTTAACTATTTTGTTACATTACAGTCTTTAGTTCAATGTTTTTTTATCCTGAATTATATGTAAAGGATCAGAACACAATAGTCTAAGTTGGTGAAGTAAAATTAGAAGAATATATACACAAAACTATTTTTCAGAAATAAAAAACTGATAATTGGCATGTGCGTATGTATTCACCCCCTTTGTTATGAAGACCATAAAAAGCTCTGGTGCAACCAATTACCTTCAGAAGTCACATAATTAGTGAAATGATGTCCACCTGTGTGCAATCTAAGTGTCACTTGATCTGTCATTACATATACACACCTTTTTGAAAGGCCCCAAGGGCTGCAACACCTAAGCAAGAGGCACCACTAACCAAACACTGCCATGAAGACCAAGGAACACTCCAAACAAGTAAGGGACAATGTTGTTGAAAAGTACAAGTCAGGGTTAGGTTATAAAAAAATATCCAAATCTTTGATGTTTCCTAGGAGCACCATCAAATCTATCATAACCAAATGGAAAGAACATGGCACAACAGCAAACCTGCCAAGAGACGGCCGCACACCGAAACGCATGGACCGGGTAAGGAGGGCATCAGAGAGGAAGAACGGAGACCTAAGGTGACCCTGGAGGAGCTGCAGAATTCCTCAGCAGAGACTGGAGTATCTGTACATAGGACGACAATAAGCCTTGCGCTCCATAGAGTTGGGCTTTATGGCAAAGTGGCCAGAAGAAAGCCATTACTTTCAGCAAAAAACAAAATGGCATGTTTTGCGTTTGCAAAAAGGCATGTGGGAGACTCCCAAAATGTATGGAGGAAGGTGCTTTAGTCTGATGAGACTAAAATTTAACTTTTTGGCTATCAAAGAAAACGCTATGTCTGGCGCAAACCCAACACATCACATCACCCAAAGTACACCATCCCCACAGTGAAACATGGTGGTGGCAGAATCATGCTGTGGGGATGTTTTTCAGCTGTCGGGACTGGGAAACTGGTCAGAGTTGAGGGAAAGATGGATGGTGCTAAATACAGGGATATTCTTGAGCAAAACCTGTACAACTCTGTGTGTGATTTGAGGCTAGGATGGAGGTTCACCTTCCAGCAGGACAATGACCCCAAACACACCGCTAAAGCAACACTTGAGTGGTTTAAGGGGAAACATGTGAATGCCCAGACCGCAATCCAATAGAAAATCAGTGGTCAGACCTAAAGATTGCTGTTCACAAGCGCAAACCATCCAACTTGAAGGAGCTGGAGAAGTTTTGCAAGGAGGAATGGGCAAAAATCCCAGTGGTAAGATGTGGCAAGCTCATAGAGACTTATCCAAAGCAACTTGGGGCTGTGATAGCCGCAAAAGGTGGCTCCACAAGGTATTGACTTTAGGGGAGGTGAATAGTTATGCACATTGACTTTTTCTGTTATTTTGTCCTATTTGTTGTTTGCTTCACAATAAAAAAAAAAAACAACTTCAAAGTTATGGGCATGTTCTGTAAATTAAATGATGCAAATCCTAAAACAATCCATGTTAATTCCAGGTTGTGAGGCAACAAAACACGAAAAATGCCAAGGGGGTGAATACTTTTGCAAGGCACTGTAAGCTAATTAAATACTGATAACTAGGGCAACAGAAAACATTTTCCACTATTTTTTTTGTATTTAAAAAAAAAAGTTATTAAAAAAATCAGAAAATATATTTAAAAGTATTTTAAATCACCCTCCCAAAGATTTTGATGTTATCTTTAACTAAACGAAAGGGCATTATTTATGAAGCAGTGAATGTGATATTCACCAACACTGACTATAGTTTTTTTTTTTTTAATTCAGTAGTTTTTTTATTCTTTTCATAGCAGTAGAAGTTATACATTTATACATACATTTAGGTTATAGGTTATAGTTTAACCATCCTTGTGAATGTATTTTAACCCCTTCCCGTCTGCACTATAGCCGAAAGACGGCTACAGTGCAGGCTTACTTTGCCATGAATATAAAATTAAGAAAATTCAGCGCTAGAGTAAAACAAAAAGCTGCAACAAAAACCATCTAATATCTAATGGTGTTAGTGTACAAATCATAAATAAAGTTGCGCTAAATTTAAACAATCTCTCTTAAAAAGAAAATTGTAAATAAACCAAGTGGAAGTGAGACATACAAAATACACTAATAAAATCAATCAAATAATACAAACATATGCAGTGAATTAAATGAGTAATAAAAATAAGTGTCCATATGCATCAATAGTGCATCATTAAATGCATAAATAAAGTGAATGTCCGTATACACCAATAGTGCAGGAAATAGTGTCCTTAAAGAACGTATACACAATTGATAAGTGTATGGAGGAATGGGTATATTTGGACAATGAGGTCCACAGCAGGTAGAAATTCCAGGAGACCGCCCTTGCCCTTTGATGCCACAACTGACAGGAAAAGGGGTTAAACCTGGAAGTGAAGCTCTATATATGGGAACCCTTACCAGAGCTGGTGGACCCCCTAAAGAGCAGGGTCATAAAATCAGACAGATTGAGCCCTCTGCGGGGACACGTGGATCCTCCGATGCCTCTGATCCCTCAATTGCCTCAGATAGTTGATGGAGATAATTCGCCAAATTGCGATGATATACTCATCAGGTGGATGTTCTCAATATGGAAAAAACACACTCGGGCTTCTCCTTGTCAGCCAGATTCTTCCTATATTCAGCCAGTTGAGTATACAGCACAGGAAAACGTGAGCATACTGAAAATGAAGCCCTCCAGCGTCTTTATTATAAGCTTAACTGTGGATGTGGCTGGTCACATTGACACCGTGCTTCTACTGCAACAAGCCAGCTTCATCTTTTGCCATGAGGACGTCCATGGACATCCTCCCGTGATCGCTCTGCCCGCACATCCCCCTGCGGCATTTGGGCAGAGCGCTCTGTGATCGCTGAGTCCTTCAGGTTTAGCTGATCACAGATTGGGGTAAAGGGCCAATCACAGCGGCCCTGTACCATGTGATCAGCTGTGTCCAATGACAGCTGATCACGATGTCAACAAAAGCCTGTAATCAGCTTTCCTTTTCTTACGCTAACAGCGTGAGGAGGGGAGAAGAGAGACAATAACTGGCTTGTGTTAAAGGGACATCTATACTGATAATCAGCGCACTGATTATCAGTGTCCTGATTATCAGTGCAGTCCCAACAGTGCCTACCAGTGCTGCCAATCAGTGCCTACCAGTGCTGACAATCAATGCCCATCAATGCCTCCTCATCAGTGTCACCTATCAGTGCTTCCTATCAGTGTCCATCAGTGCCGCCTATCAGTTCCACCTACCAGTGCCCATCAGTGCCACCTATCAGTGCCCATCAGTGCAGCCTATCAGTGCCCATCAGTGCAGCCTCATCAGCGCATATCAGTGAAGAAGAAAAATTAGCTGTTTGCAAATTTTATGACAAACTATGAAAAATGTTTGTTTGTTTTTTCAAAATTTGCAGCCTTCTTTTTGTTTGTTTAGCAAAAAATAAAAAGCCAGTGGTGATTAAATATTACCAAAAGAAGGCTCTATTTGTGTGAAAAAAAATATAACAATTTCATAGTGTTGCGCAGCAATTGTCATTCAAATTGTGCTGAAAGCTGAAAATTGGCCTGGGCAGGAAGGGGGTATAAATACCCAGTAGGCAAGTACCATATTTATCGGCATATAACACGCACAGGCGTATAACACGCACCTTCATTTTAGGAGGGAAGTTTCAGGAAAAAAACTTAAATTTTAAATAAAGATCTTTGAAGCAAAATAAGGGTCAGTGCCCTTCAATGCAGCCTCACCATTGCCCATCTGCAGCCTGATCAATGCCATTTGCAACCTGATCAATGCCATCTGCAGCCTCACAATTGCCCATCAATGCAGCTTGATCAATGCCCATCTACAGTCTCACAATTGCCAAGAATACAGCCCCATCAGTTTCTATCTGCAGCCTCACCTCAGATTACTGCTGCCTCGGAGGGGGCGGGACAAGCGCCATCAGATTACATACAGCGAGAATCTCCTGTTTACTCGGCGGCCTCTTTAATACAAAGTTCTATGATAGACAGAACATTGGTCCATTGCCGGCCCAGGAGATGGGACTTCCTATTACAGAGGCCACTGAGCAAACAGGAGATTCTCGCTGTATGTAATCTGATGGCGCTTGTCCCACCCCCGTCCCCTTCCCTCCTAGGCAGCCCAAATTGCAGTATCGGCGTATAACACGCACATACAATTTGCACCCAATTTTCAGGGTGAAAGGGTGCATGTTATATGCCAATAAATACAGTAGTTAATATAAAATGAATGTTTGGTGAATGCCATATTTACTGCTTTAAACTTTACTCACTTATCATGGCAAAGGAAACTTTCTTAACAATCCTGCTAATCTCAGAAGATATGGAGTGAGATTTGGTGATGTCAATGCAGTTCTGCTCTCTATTGTCCTTGCTGAAGGCATTGACATGAGGAAGTAAAACCCTGCCTCGACCAAGATGGCTGCCCCCACACAAAGACAGTGCAAAACAAGGCATGGTAAGCTACTAATGAGGAGAAATCAGCTTCAGGCAAACCACTTGTAGTCTTTTGCTCTCTACCTGCCTTTTTGGGCACAGCTTTCTGTTTAAAGTGGTTGTACACCTTCACATATACATAGTGACATGACTACCCCCAGGGGATACACAGAGATGAAACAAATCCTCCTACATAATTTGTACCTATTTATCTGCTGCCCTCCATTCTCTACAGTCGTTCAAAGTAAAGCATTTACATAGCATTTCTGAGATGCAGCAAGCAGGGGATGGGGATCTGATGTCACACACTGAATAGCATGCAGCAGAGAGCTGAGTGTAATATGAGACCCAAATGGAGGAAAAGGACGCACCCAACTCTACACAGTCCATTGGGAAACATGCACAGCTGAGGCTGTCAATCATATGCTGTGTATAGGAGGGGGCAGGGCTGTCTCCTGGGATTCCCTGGTGTCGCATAAACCATCAGAAGTGAATCATGCACATAGCAGAGGAAGGAAAGAACAGCCAGAAATTACACTAGGTGCTTTGGATTGGGTAAAGTACACACTGTATAAGAATATTCTTTGTTGATTTTCCATTTCTGAGGTTTACAACCACTTTGAAGCCCAAATAATGGAAACCAATAATGTGCCCACGCCGCAAGGGATAATTGCTTGTTTAGGTCTAGGGACATAGAAAAGAAGATCTACTTACTTGATCCTTTGCTCCACCATGCTGCTAGACTGGTCCCCACAGAGTCTTCTTCCCCCTGCTGACGTCATCAAGATCAATGTATGGTGCACCCAGTAGTCCTGCAATGGACGCGATGATGCCAAAGGGCAGTCCACAATTGGAGCATGGGGGGGCCTGATCAGCCAGGGAGCAGAGGATCAGGTAAGTTGAAGTGAAAACTCTCCCCTAGCCACTTAAGGACCGAGCCTCTTTTTTAGATGTGTTGTTTACAAGTTAAAAACAGGGTTTTTTTGGTAGAAAATTACTTAGAACCCCCAAACATTATAAAAATTTTTTCTAACACCCTAGAGAATAAAATGGCGGTCTTTTTTTTGGAAAAAATACACCTTTTTGAATGAAAAAATAAGACAACAGTATAGCCCAATATTTTTTAATATTGTGCAAGATAATGTTACACCGAGTAAATTGATACCCAACATGTCACGCTTCAAAACTGCGCCCGCTCATGGAATGGCGACAAATTTTTACCCTTAAAAACCTCCATAGGCGACGTTTAAAAAATTCTACAGGTTGCATGTTTTGAGTTACAGAGGAGGTCTAGGGCTAGAATTATTGCTCTTGTTCTACCAATCGCGGAAATACCTCACATGTGTGGTTTGAACACCATTTTCATATGCGGGCGCTACTCACGTATGCGTTCGCTTCTGCACGTGAGCTCTGCAGGACGGGGTGCGTTTAAGAAAAAAATGTTCTTATTTATTTTACCTTTTATTTTTTATTTTTACACAGTTTTTTAAAAAATTGTGTCACTTTTATTCCTATTACAAGGAATGTAATAGAAAAAAAAGCATGACAGGACCTCTTAAATATGAGTTATGGGGTCAAAAAGAACTCAGATCTCATATTTACAATAAAATGCAATAAAAAAAAGAAAAAAATGTTGTCGTTTTAAAAAGAGAATTTAAAAAAATTGGCCCTTTAAGTGACGTTTTGACGTCGCTTCCGCCCTGCAATGTCATGGAGACGGGGAGGGGCCATCTTCCCCCTCACTCATCTCCATGCCAAGGAAGGCACAACATCCGATCGCCTCCGCCGCTGCCGACGGCTCCGGTAAGTGGCGGAGTGCACCAGAGCGCGGCAGGAGAGGGAGACCCTCTCCCACCGCCGGAAAAAGCGAACTTGCGCCGAATCCGCCGCAGAGATCACTTTTATCTTGAAGTGGACCGCTGGCCGAACAAGAGGATACCGGGGTTATGGCAGCTAGCTGCTGCCATAACAACAATATCCTCCTTCAAAGTTTAACATATATCGGTGTGCGGCGGTCCGGAAGTGGTTAGACTAAACAAAGAGTTAACCCTTGTAGTGCAATGCCATCAACTTTGCTGGAGGTGGGCTTTAATCTGATCACATTTTTGTATATATATATATATAAAAAAAAAAAACCATATCAGAAATGAGAGAAGATTATGATTGTGCATTTACATACCACTCCACATATTAGCATTGCTCTTTTTCAGCTCCAACCAATTAACCAGATGTTATTAGCTCTTTGAATGCATTCCAAGCAATACACAATATCTGTGAAGAATGTAGAAATGTTACTGTGAAATGTTTTCATCTGTTACATTACAAGCAAAAACAAAAATGCAATATGTTCCTGTGTTCATATAGATGATTCATGTGCATGCTGTGAGGTTCCCCTCTAACCTATATTATTCCAAGCAGTGAGTCAAAAATCCATTTAAAACCTTGATAATAAAACTTTATAGTTAGCATTGGTAACATTGTTAGAGCAATTCTTCCGGTGCCTATTAAAGTGGAACTAAACTGTATCTGAGACCCACAAACTGAAAATGCTATATAATACATTTTTAATATTCAAGGCAAACTCACCCATCCATCTATGTCTCCATGCTTTATTTTGTTAAGAAAACATTTTGAAAAGCACCCCCCTTGCATTTCTAGTCGCGGATTTCTTGAGTAAGGGCAGATGATTCATGTAGCGTTTACTTTCTGCAATCCATCTGCCCTTAGCTCAGGCACGCAGGCAAGGGGGTGTGCTTAGCTGGGCAAGCCCCTCCTCCAGATGAAAGAAAAAAAAAGAAAAAGAAAAAAAAATGCCATGAAGACTCCTGGGATGTATGACATAATTTTGGCCTAGGCCAGAAACCAGGAAGCAACTGTAAAAATACAAAAAAAAAGTTTAAAACAAGTAATTATAATATACCTTCCTATCTATTTACTAATGCTAGCAGAATAAAGATTCAAATAGTTAATGCTAAGAGAGATTAGTTCAGTTTTAAAAAGAGCCTTAAAGGAGAAGTACAGCCAAAGCTCGTTTGGCTGTACTTCTCCTGTGGATCGTTCTGTACTCCTGTGACCCGTTTTCAATAGACAGCGGGCTGAAGCCGCCGTCACAGAGCTGGTCCAGGCTGGGGCAAGATCGCAACAATATGGTTAGATTCCCCCCACAACCCTGGGCCAACACCTGGCTCAGCCACTCAGCGAGTCGCTGAGAGCCTGAGCCTAGCGCTCCCGCCCAATCCACAGCCCCGTATGCAAGTGAGCATGGGGGGGGGCGGAGCAGAGAGACGGTGACTGACAGTCATCATCTGTCTGCTCATGGAGCTCTGGGAACTGAGCAATCAGTGGTCTTTGATCGCTCGGTTCTCAGTCTTAGAGCCAGCGAGTCTTGAAAAAATAATATGTCAAACTTTTCTTTTAAAGTGCAACTATGGGCAATAACCATAATCATTTATTTTCTTCACCACGTCAATGGTGGTAAACTGACAGTTTTGGTGTTTTTTTGAGTGCCCCATGTAACATAGTTTAATTACCCATTGATCTTGCCAGTAGATCAGTTAAAGTTCCACATCCTTTGATAGGCTTCTTGTTCTGCAGTTAAATAACTATAACATTATTGTCCTGTACTTCCACTGTAGTCAGTGCATGTGGACCTAGCCTAGGAATTGAGCAAGCTATCAGTATTATTACTACTGAAATCTAAATCTAAAAAAAGGTAAATTACATTTGATTTCAGAGATTTCAGAAATTGGTTTGCCTTGAAAATGCCTGATTACAGGGACAGCAAACTGCAAATTGTTACAGTACATCAATCCTGCCTGTTTCGCACCAGCTCATGGACTATTAGTTATGACTGGACATTCCTATGAGTGCTCCATAAGCCTGGACCTGACTACTCTCTCGCCTTCTGCCTGCCAAGACCTTACCCTAATTTGACTATTCTCCTGTCTGCCGCCCCCCTGCATTTCTGCTTCAGCTGCCCCCTTGGTGGGGTGATCCTGTTGGCTTAACCTTGTGCCAGTTTGCAGCAAAGAAAACCAGGACCATAGGGTTTCCAGACCATCTCCATCATCTGGAGCTGTGGTGAGGACCAAATGTCACTCATTTGAGCTCCCATCACCTGCCAGGGGGCATCACAACACAAAAACACAGAAGCATATAGATCACTTAAAGAAAAAAAAGGAAATAAAGAAAACCTGCAAATTGAAAAGGTGTGTCTCAATAAACCATATCCTTTATCCACTTGCTGACCTCAAGCAGTTATACAGGGATGATGCCTGCAGCTGTAGATATCATCTCAGTACTGTTCTTTAGAGCCGGTGGTCAGCTCTCTTGTAAAAGTTGATAACCTCCCATGGCTTGCAATACCTACTCTATGCCGACAACACCCAGATTTATCTTCTCCACTCCTCAACTCACCTCCTCGATTTCCTCACGGATCACAAACTTACTGAATGACATATAGGTATGGATGTCACACCACTTTCTCAAACTCAATCTTTCTAAAACTGAGCTTGTTATCTTTTCTCCCCCCCCCCCCCCCCCCCCTATGACTTTACCATTAAGATCAACAGCACAACCATTGGTCCCTCCACACATGCCAGGGTGCTGAGTGTAATTCTAGACTCTGACCTCTCCTTCAGCCCCACATTCAATCACTGGCTAAATCTTGTCGCCTTAAGCTCCGTAACATCTCCAGAATTCGCCCCTTCCTGCCTAACGACAACACAAAGCAACTTATTCACTCCTTGGTTATTTCCTGCCTTGACTATTGCAAATCTCTCCTTAATGGCCTACCCTTACACAGGTTATCCCCCCTTCAGTCTATTATGAATGCTGCTGCTAGACTCATACACCTCACTAACCAATCCGTGACTGCTGCCCCTCTCTGCCAATTCCTTTACTGGCTTCCACTACCCCACCGTATAAAATTCAAAATACTAACCAAAAACATACAAGACCATTCACAACATCACCCGCAACTACCTCACCAACCTCATCTGCAGGTATTGCCCAAATTGTCCCTTACGCTCTTCCCAGGACCTCCTGCTCTCTAGCTACCTTGTTACTTCCTCCCATGCTCGCCTACAGGACTTCACTAGGGCCTCTCCCATCCTCTGGAACTCCCTGCCCCAGTATGTACAATCAGCCCCTACCCTGTCCACCTTTAGGAGATCCCTGAAAACTCATTTATTCAGGGAAGCCTATCTCACACCCACCTAAGAAATGTACCCAAGCCACCCCCATAAAATCATACCCACAGCTATTACCTTTTGTACCACCTCAACCCCCCCCCCACCCCATTTAGAATGTAAGCTCCATGAGCAGGGTCCTCCTGTTCATTCTGTATTGAACTGTATTGTATTGAGATGTCCCCCCTCTACACTGTAAAGCGATACGCAAACTGTTAGCGCTATATAAATCGTGTATAATAATAATAATAATAAAAGCAATCCACGGCTCTCTCGGGCTCTCCCGTCCCTTCGTGGATCTCCAGAGTGGATCCAAAGCTTTATTCCGTGATCACATCATTACAGCAATAGTAACGTTTCTGAGCCTCACAGGACCCCTTCGAGCCTTGGACGCTTCCACTCCGGCTCGCAGGTTCCTAACTTTCACCCGAATTTACGCTTGCTGAATTTGGCTATAGAGGCCAGGGTATTAGGAGAGCGTGGTATCTCAGGACCAGTGATATCTACTTTGGTGAATGCCAGAAAGTCTGGAAGGCCTACATTGCTTGGTGTGAGGCCAGAGGTTGGCATCCTCGCAAATATTTGGTAGGGAGAGTTCTCTCATTTTTTCAGTCAGGCTTAGAAAAGAAGTTAGCCTTGGCACAAATTAAGGGACAAATCTCGGCCTTGTCAGTGTACTTCTAGAAGCCCTTGGCTTTGCATTCCCTGGTCCAAACTTTTCTTCAGGGAATGACTCGGTTGTTGCCCCTGTTAAGATGCCTTTTTGTCCTTGGGATTTGAATTTTCATTCTGTTGGTGCAACAGAAGCAACCCTTTGAACCGATTAACGAAATTCCGTTAGTTCATTTGACGCGGAAGTTAGTTTTTCTTTTTGCAATTACTTTGGCTAGACAGGTTTCGGAATTGGCAGCTCTTTCCTGTAGAGAGCCGTATTTCATTTTGCACCATGATAAGGTGGTGCTACGCCTTTTTCGGTCTTTTCTGCCTAAGGTGGTTTCTGGTTTTCATTTAAATCAAGATATTGTTCCACCCCCTTTTTTCTCTCAGCTTGGTTCGCCAGAGGAGAAACAGTTGCACTTTTTGGATGTGTCTATCAGAGTCTATCTGGAAAGGTCTGCAAGCATCAGAAGGTCTGATGCGTTTTTTGTTTTGCCTGAAGGCCCCAAGAAGGGGCAACGGCTTCCAAGGCATCCTTTTCACTTTGGATTCGCCAGTTAATCACTCAGGCTTATGGCCTGAAAGGTAAAGCTCCTCCCTTCGGGGTAAGAGCTAATTCTACCAGGGAGGTTGGTGCCTCCTGGGCTTTTCGTCATCAGGCATCAGTAGCGCAGATTTGCAAGGCCACTACTTCGTCTTCGGTTCATACAATCCCAAGGTTTTATCAGGTGGATGTTAGGGCAGTGGAGGATTCAGCTTTTTGGCCGTAGTGTCTTACAGGCTGCTGTATACATCTGATGGTGGTATTCATACATTGTGTCCCCCCCCCCCCCCAAAGGGATTGCTCTGGGATGCATAACCCAGGTAGTAATGTATATGGCTGCTCTGTGTCCCGTGGTGTACTCAAAGAAATGGATTTTACAGGTAAGCATGAAGAAAAAATCCAATTATTTTTTTGGGGGGTTCTAACTAATTGTCTAGTAAAACATACTGATTGTTAAATATAAACAAAAAGTGCCAGAAAAGGCCTGGTCTGGAAGTGGTTATGAACACCCATCTTTCATCATGTCTACCCATCATGTCGGCATCATGACACACTTGGGGGTTTATTTCTAATAGTTTTTTGCAAAGATTGATACAACTTTCACTGAGGTGAAAGGCTTGTAAATTGTGGGTAAATGAATTTTTTAAACAAACCCTTTAGTGTCATATGTTTTCTTTAGTCTTTCAAAAACCTGTCCCTACCATGAAAAGGCCTGTTGGTTATGTTTGTCCCCAGACCAAAGGTCCCCAATCCTCCCCTGTTCTCCATCTCAAGAGGGCCATCTGAAATGGACAGACCATCGCCATCCCTAGAGGCTGAGATGTTTCCTGCATAGTTACAGCTACTGTATATCACCGCAGTTCTAATACCAGGAGAACAGAGTATAATCCCTGTCAATCCATGTTATCAGCAAGTTTAATATTTATGCTCTGTCTGTCCATTACACCGGTATAGTCATTGCTGCTGATCTGATTTAAAGGTTGCATTGTGAAGCCTGAGAGTTATTCCCAGGAAGGGGGTACCAATTACATCCACTCAGGTTGGCAGTGGGTGTACGTAGATTTGCCTGACTGCCTAGTAACCTTATTAAACATGTACTGGCACTTTCAAAATGTTAGCAGCTTATTAAAACGGCTTTAATGTGTTTCAGTATTTAATTGAATAAGGATGCAAGAATGAGCTGTATTATTCCTGAGGTTAACATGAAAAGCAAGGTATCGTGGTTGGAAAGTGTTCATTTGTTTTGTATAGAGTTGTAGCAAGTTGGGTATATCAATTGTTTTTTATTGTATATTTTACTGCATGCAAAATTAAATAAATGGAATATACAACAGGACGGAAACCAGAAACACTAAACAATTATAATTCTAAAAGTTAAAAAAATAATAAAAATTCAGAAAAAACGTAAAAGGTAATATTGTTTTCAAATAACCTAAACCCATTTGACCCCTCTTACCATGATCAATATGGCTTCCCTACTTAAAGGGCTAGTTCTAACGCTTTAAATAGTGCAGTCATCACTTGTGGGTACTAGGGGGATGCTACCCTCAAAGTAGCCCTTGTTGTTGGTTGTTTTTTTGCATTTTTTTAAAATAGAAATCTTTTTGGATAATCTTCAGGTGAGGCTAGTCATGTGATCCATGGTCCTCCTCCTCTTTCAATCTTCTCTGGCAGTGGGCAGTCTACAAAGACACAGTGCTGCTCTTTGCATCATTGTAAGGGGTGTAGGATTGGGGTGATCAGACTCAAGCGGTAGGTGCGTTTTGAATGAGTGCGCCAGTCCAAAACTGTATTTTTAAGGGCATGGTAGCTCAGTTTTATTTAAAAGAACAGAAAAGTTCACAAAAGACATCTGTAGCCCACGCAGGGGGTTCCACCATTACTGTAACTTGCACAATCAGAATACATCAGTCTCCTGGCTTACTCTCTTGCCACAAGGCTGCTTCAGGCCTCCAGCCTAGGCCTTAGGTCTGCTCCTCAGACCAAAAGAGTTCCTTAGAGTCAAGTTCTCTCATAGCTTACTCACGATCAGCTCCTCACTGCTCTGTCACAGACTAAAGCCGCGTACACACGATCGGATTTTCCAACAGGAAATGTGTGATGACAGGCTGTTGGTGGAAAATCCGACTAATTGTTGTTGGATTTTCCACAGACAAATGTTGGATGGCAGGTTTTAAAATTTTCCGCTAACAAATGTCTGTTGTCGGATTTTCCGAGCGTGTGTACACAAGTCCGTCGGACAAAAGTCCAAAGTACAAACACGCAATACTCGGAAGCAAGGACGAGCCAGAAGCGGTTGGTCTTGTAAACTAGCGTTCATAATGCAGAATTAACATTTGTGACGCGGCAAATTATGAAATCTTGAAATGCAGCGCACAATTCTCTTCTTCTTTAATCGGATAATGATGAAGCTGCTTTGCTGGTGATTAATATTATTATGCTTGTTGTTTTTTTGGCGCAAGTTACCACAACACCATTATCCCGTAGTTTTTAAGATCAAAGATACAACTGTTATGCCGCGTACACACGGTCGGACTTTCCGGCATACTTGGTCCGGCGGACCAGAGTGTGCCGGACAATCCGCCCGTGTGTGGGCGGCGGCGGACTTTTCCGGCGGACTTTTTCCCAAAAGCCCGCCGGACCTAGATTTGAAAAAAGTTCTAAATCTTTCCGTCGGACTCAGTTTCGGGCGGAAAGTCCGCTCGTGTGTGTGCTGGTCCGACGGAAAGCCCGCTCGTGTGTAGGCTGGTCCGACGGACCAGATACAACGCGAGGGCAGGGTATTGCATCTCGCGCTCACTGCAATAGGAAAAACAAATCTTCCTATTGCGGCGAGCGCGGAGCATACCAGGCCCTTAGGTCTGGTATGGATTATAAAGGGAACCCCGCTACGCCGAAAAAACGGCGTGGGGTCCCCCCTAAAATCCATACCAAACCCCGATCCGAGCATGCAGCCTGGCCGGTCAGGAAAGGGGGTGGGGACGAGCGAGCGCCCCCCCCCTCCTGAACCGTACCAGGCCGCATGCCCTCAACATGGGGGGTGGGTGCTTTGGGGGAGGGGGCGCCCTGCGGGGCCCCCCCACCCCAAAGCACCTTGTCCCCATGTTGATGAGGACAAGGGCCTCTTCCCAACAACCCTGGCCGTTGGTTGTCGGGGTCTGCGGGCGGGGGGCTTATCGGAATCTGGGAGCCCCCTTTAATAAGGGGGCCCCCAGATCCCGGCCCCCCACCCTATGTGAATGAGTATGGGGTACATGGTACCCCTACCCATTCACCTAGTGAAAAAGTGTAAGTAATAAAACACACTACACAGGTTTTTAAAATATTTTATTAAACAGCTCCGGGGGGGGATCTTCCTCCGGCTTCGGGGGTCTTCTTCCGGCTTCGGGGGTCCCTCCGGTTCATCTTCTCCCAGCGTCCGGTTGGTTCTTCTCCGCTCTCTTCTCCCGATGTTCCAGTTCTTCGGCCGGCTCCTCTGCTGTCTTCAGGTAGCTCTCTTGCCAGCAGAGGTCCGGACTTCTGAGCTTCTGGGCTGCTGGGCTGCTGGGCTTCTTCTCTTCTCTTCTCCAGATGTTGACACGACGCTCTCTCCGGCTGGACTGCTCTCCGAGGGCTGCGTTGTGACTTATATAGGCGGAGACCCCGCCCCCTTTGATGTCACAGTCCCTGGGCATGCTGGGACTGTGACGTTTTAGGGGGCGTGGTCACTGGGTGATGTTGACCGCGCCCCCTAAAACGTCACAGTCCCAGCATGCCCAGGGACTGTGACATCAAAGGGGGCGGGGTCTCCGCCTATATAAGTCACAACGCAGCCCTCGGAGAGCAGTCCAGCCGGAGAGAGCGTCGTGTCAACATCTGGAGAAGAGAAGAGAAGAGAAGAAGCCCAGCAGCCCAGCAGCCCAGAAGCTCAGAAGTCCGGACCTCTGCTGGCAAGAGAGCTACCTGAAGACAGCAGAGGAGCCGGCCAAAGAACTGGAACACTGGGAGAAGAGAGCGGAGAAGAACCAACCGGACGCCGGGAGAAGATGAACTGGAGGGACCCCCGAAGCCGGAAGAAGACCCCGAAGCCGGAGGAAGATCCCCCCCCGGAGCTGTTTAATAAAATATTTTAAAAACCTGTGTAGTGTGTTTTATTACTTACACTTTTTCACTAGGTGAATGGGTAGGGGTACCATGTACCCCATACTCATTCACATAGGGTGGGGGGCCGGGATCAGATTCCGATAAGCCCCCCGCCCGCAGACCCCGACAACCAACGGCCAGGGTTGTCGGGAAGAGGCCCTTGTCCTCATCAACATGGGGACAAGGTGCTTTGGGGTGGGGGGGCCCCGCAGGGCGCCCCCCTCCCCCAAAGCACCCACCCCCCATGTTGAGGGCATGCGGCCTGGTACGGTTCAGGAGGGGGGGCGCTCGCTCGTCCCCACCCCCTTTCCTGACCGGCCAGGCTGCGTGCTCGGATCGGGGTTTGGTATGGATTTTAGGGGGGACCCCACGCCGTTTTTTCGGCGTAGCGGGGTTCCCTTTATAATCCATACCAGACCTAAGGGCCTGGTATGCCCCGCGATGGGGCTCGCAAGGTGTCAATCTCGCCGATAAAAGCGGCAAGATTGACATCCTTTGCTAGTCCCGTCGCACCTGAGTCACGTTCAAAATGAACGGACTTGTCCGTGTGTGGGCAAGTCTGTTCATTCTGAAAGTCCGCCGGAACTCCGGCGAAAGTCCGTCGGAAAGACGGGCGGACTTAGCCCGCCGGAAAGTCCCGGCGTGTGGGGGCAAGTCCCGCCGTTTTCAAGTCCGGCGCACCTGGCGGACAAAGTCCGTCGGAAAGTGTGCCGGACCAAGTAGGATAGAAAGTCCGACCGTGTGTACGCGGTATTAGTGTTCCTTGTTAATTTTACATTGTATTTTTTAAAATGTAACTGCCTACTCCCAAACTGTCATTTGAAGTAAAGCACATAGCCAAGAATTATTCTCCACATTTTTTTAATTGTGCATTAAAAAAGAAAACAAATAAAATTAGACATGCTATCTGCCAATTAGGGATGAGCTTCGAGTTCGAGTCGAACTCATGTTCGACTCGAACATTGGCTGTTCGCAAGTTCGCCGAACATCGAACAATTCGCGGCAAATTCGAATGCCGCAGAACACCCTTTAAAAGTCTATGGGAGAAATCAAAAGTGCTAATTTTAAAGGCTAATATGCAAGTTATTGTCATAAAAAGTGTTTGAGGACCTGGGTCCTGCCCCAGGGGACATGGATCAATGCAAAAAAAAGTTTTAAAAACGGCCGTTTTTTCAGGAGCAGTGATTTTAATAATGCTTAAAGTCAAACAATAAAAGTGTAATATCCCTTTAAATTTCGTAGCTGGGGGGTGTCTATAGTATGCCTGTAAAGGGGCGCATGTTTCCTGTGTTTAGAACAGTCTGACAGCAAAATGACATTTTGAAGGAAAAAACCCATTTAAAACTACCCGCGGCTATTGCATTGCCGACAATACACATAGAAGTTCATTGATAAAAACGGCATGGGAATTCCCCAAAGGGGAACCCCGAACCAAAATTTAAAAAAAAAAAAATGACGTGGGAGTCCCCCTAAATTCCATACCAGGCCCTTCAGGTCTGGTTTGGATATTAAAGGGAACCCCGACCAAAATATAAAAAAAAAAAGTGACGTGTGGTCCCCCCTAAATTCCATACCAGACCCTTCAGGTCTGGTATGGGTTTTAAGGGGAACCCCGCGCCAAAAAAAAAAAACGGCGTGGGGCCCCCCCAATAATCCATACCAGACCCTTATCCGAGCACGCAACCTGGCAGGCTGCAGGAAAAGAGGGGGGACGAGAGTGCGCCCCCCCCTCCTGAACCATACCAGGCCACATGCCCTCAACATTGGGAGGGTGCTATGGGGTCTCCCCTAAAGCACCTTGTCCCCATGTTAAAGAGGACAAGGGCCTCATCCCCACAACCCTGGCCGGTGGTTGTAGGGGTCTGCGGGCGGGGGGCTTATTGGAATCTGGAAGCCCCCTTTAACAAGGGGACCCCCAGATCCTGGCCCCCCCCCCTGTGTGAAATGGTAAGGGGGTACTTACCCCTACCATTTCACTAAAAAACTGTCAAAAATGTTAAAAATGACAAGAGACAGTTTTTGACAATTCCTTTATTTAAATGCTTCTTCTTTCTTCTATCTTCCTTCATCTTCTGGTTCTTCTGGTTCTTCCTCCGGCGTTCTCGTCCAGCATCTCCTCCGCGGCGTCTTCTATCTTCTTCTCCTCGGGCTGCTCCGCACCCATGGCATGGGGGGAGGCTCCCGCTCTTCTCTTCTCCTCTTCTTCTCTTCTTCTCTTCTTCATTTTCTTCTCCGGGCCGCTCCGCACCCATGCTGGCATGGAGGGAGGCTCCCGCTGTGTGACGGCGCTCCTCGTCTGACAGTTCTTAAATAACGGGGGGTGGGGCCACCCGGTGACTCCGCCCCCCTCTGATGCACGGGACATGACGGGACTTCCCTGTGGCATTCCCTGTGACGTCACAGGGAAGTCCCGTCAAGTCACCGTGCGTCAGAGGGGCGGGGCCACCGGGTGGCCCCGCCCCCCGTTATTTAAGAGCTGTCAGACGAGGAGCGCCGTCACACAGCGGGAGCCTCCCTCCATGCCAGCATGGGTGCGGAGCGGCCCGGAGAAGAAAATGAAGAAGAGAAGAAGAGAAGAAAAGAAGAAGAGAAGAGCGGGAGCCTCCCCCCATGCCATGGGTGCGGAGAGGCCCGAGGAGAAGAAGATAGAAGACGCTACGGAGGAGATGCTGGACAAGAACGTCGGAGGAAGAACCAGAAGAGCCAGAAGAACCAGAAGAACCAGAAGATGAAGGAAGATAGAAGAAAGAAGAAGCATTTAAATAAAGGAATTGTCAAAAACTGTCTCTTGTCATTTTTAACATTTTTGACAGTTTTTTAGTGAAATGGTAGGGGTAAGTACCCCCTTACCATTTCACACAGGGGGGGCAGGGATCTGGGGGTCCCCTTGTTAAAGGGGGCTTCAAGATTCCGATAAGCCCCCCGCCCGCAGACCCCCACAACCACCGGCCAGGGTTGTGGGGATGAGGCCCTTGTCCTCATCAACA
Organism: Lithobates septentrionalis; assembly: GCA_037952835.1. NCBI lineage: Eukaryota > Metazoa > Chordata > Amphibia > Anura > Ranidae > Lithobates > Lithobates septentrionalis. The sequence continues at coordinate 2,694,547 of JBBDGP010000373.1, forward strand.
TGGGGACAAGGTGTTTTGGGGGGCTACCCCAAAGCACCCTCCCAATGTTGAGGGCATGTGGCCTGGTACGGTTCAGGAGAGGGGGGGCCGCACTCCCGTCCCCCCTCTTTTCCTGCGGCCTGCCAGGTTGCGTGCTCGAATAAGGGTCTGGTATGGATTTTTGGGGGGACCCCACGCCGTTTTTTGTTTTTTTGGCGCGGGGTTCCCCTTAAAATCCATACCAGACCTGAAGGGTCTGGTATGGAATTTAGGGGGAACCCCACGTCATTTTTTTTTTTAATTTTGGTTCGGGGGTTCCCCTTTGGGGAATTCCCATGCCGTTTTTATCAATGAACTTCTATGTGTATTGTCGGCAATGCAATAGCCGCGGGTAGTTTTAAATGGGTTTTTTTCTTCAAAATGTCATTTTGCTGTCAGACTGTTCTAAACACAGGAAACATGCGCCCCTTTACAGGCATACTATAGACACCCCCCAGCTACGAAATTTAAAGGGATATTACACTTTTATTGTTTGACTTTAAGCATTATTAAAATCACTGCTCCTGAAAAAACGGCCGTTTTTAAAACTTTTTTTTGCATTGATCCATGTCCCCTGGGGCAGGACCCAGGTCCCCAAACACTTTTTATGACAATAACTTGCATATTAGCCTTTAAAATTAGCACTTTTGATTATTCATGTTCGTGTCCCATAGACTTTAACGGTGTTCGCGTGTTCGAACGAACTTTTTTCCTGTTCGCATGTTCTGGTGCGAACCGAACAGGGGGGTGTTCGGCTCATCCCTACTGCCAATAGAACTTAACCAAAAAGTGCATTCTATGCATCCAAAAATAAGGAAAATATACCAAATCAAATCATTATTCAACCAAAAAATAAAATAAAAGTCTCATGCATGTGTCCTGCTTCTTAATATAGGGGGTCAACAATACCAAGAGTTGGTGAATGCAGGGGTCCATCATTCGGAGATAATTCCGAAAAACATGTGGATTACTCTCCTGGAGCTCCCGCAGCAAAGGCATCTGACATAACTGATGACAAATAATAAAGCAACCAATTTTTGGTCCAAGAAATCCTCCTCCCCTGTTCCTGGACTGGGCTTGGGTCAAAGCAATAACTCCAAGGCCAATAATAAATAACACGTTATCTCCTCCGATTCCGCAACATGGCTGGTTGACGAACGGCCATTCAGAAATGAACTGAAAAGCGCGAACTGAAAAGCGCGAACTGAAAAGCGTGAAATGAAAAGCGCAAATCAACACTCACCAAACTTCTACTAACACGAAATTAGCATAAGGAGCACAAAGGGTGGCGCCAGACAATTGAACTTCCTCTTTTTCGGCTCGTAGTACGTCTAGTACGTCACTACATTCGTGTTTGTTGGCCGACAATTGTGTACCGTTTGTATGCAAGACAAAATCCAGGCACACGCCTTCGGACAAAAGTCAGGGGTTTTGTCTGTGGAAAATCTGATTGTGTGTATGAGGCTTTAGTCTGCCCCCTGCAGACATGCACGCTCTGGCTGCCCCATGCAGCCTCTCTAACACCTGGAGAGGATGAGATTCCATCTGACTCTCAGGTACAGACCTCCTGTCTGTTGGGTGGAGCCCTGAGCCATAGTCAGGTCACAGCTGTGCAATCAGCGTGCTTGCCTCTCTAAAAATCTGGCGTAAACCAGCAATCTGAGTAGCATGGGGTCCCACTGCTACAGGGGGTATATTATGCTGTGGCTGCCCCCCTTAGGGTATGAGTCCATGACAACCTGCACTCACAGATTGTCCTCTCAGTTCTCAGCCCAGTGTCATTCAAACCAAGAGACTAAGAACATATAGTGGCAGACAGAAAATATTGCAGGAGACAGCACTAGCGAGGAGGTTAGTATTGCAACCAGATTTTATTTTCTGTTTTAATCCTGCCAACTTTGGGCTAATTGTGGCTTGCTTGGGGCTAGAAATGGCCCTGGGTCTGGTGAACCTCCTGGACCAGGGTGCGCAGAGCAACATCCCCCTTTTGCCCATATGGTTAAAGCAGCCCTGATGTTAACCAGTTTCCTCATCAAATACAGTATATCACAGGTAGAGCATCAAAAGGTATCTCTAAAACAGCAGGCAGATAGTTGTTAAGGCTGTAGCTGGAAAGACAGCCTGATGTTTAATGAGCAATGTCAGATCCAATTCGCGGGGTCTGTGACCTGTACCATTACAATTCAATATGCCTTTGTGGCTTATTAGATCACTGGGTAATCAATACGCTCAATAATGTAATAAAGTCAACACAGAAATTACCAAACCTAAAACATATTTTTGAAACTCAGAAATAGTAAGAAGGATTACACACACTGAGACTCTAACAAGGTTATGACAAAATTATTCTGTCATTGAATCCTAACAAATTTAATCTGTAACCAGGATATGACAAATGGTATATAAAGGTGTCAAAAAAGGTAAATGCACACACTCAGACTGGGGTTTAGTAAACCACTTAACCACTTAAAGACGACCCCACGTACATATACTGCGGCAGGGCGGCCCTTAAGTTCAAAATCACGTACCTGTACGTGATTCCTGTGATTGGGTCTGGGGCACGCACGCGCGCCACCAGAGCCCCGCTCCCGCTGTGATTGGACACAGCGGGAGCCAATCAGCGGGTCTGGCGGCTGCGATGGCCGGCTGGCCACCTGTGATCGCTCACAGGAGAGGCAGAATGGCGGTCTGCCTATGTAAACAAGGCAGACTGCCATTCTGTGAGGGAGGAAAATGGAGATCCCCACTGCTAAGCAGAAACACGGATCTCTGTTTTCCTCCAGTCACAGCATTCCCCCACAGTTAGAAAACACTCCCTAGGAGCACACTTAACCCTTTGATCGCCCCTGATGTTAACCCCTTCCCTGCCAGTGTCATTTATACAGTGACAGTGCATTTTTTTTAGCACTGATCACTGTATTAGCGTCACTTAGTGTCAGATTTATCCGCAGTCCTGCTAAAAACCACTGATCGCTGTGGGGGGGCGTGGCCGGGATGTGAAACAGAGAGGACGCACACTGCCTGAGCTCCACTCCTGACCGAATCCTGCAAGCTATCCAGGCTCCTTTCCTCCATTCCGCAACACAATTTCTGACACCCTGGGTTCCAGGAAGGCACAGGGCACCCCGCGGGCTCCTCCGCTTTCCCAGGGAAAGCTTTGCTCCTTAAAAAAATACCAGACCAGCAGCGCTTCTCCTCTCCTACGGCGGCCATCTTGTCCACGAGGCATCTTTTGTCCAACATGTCAGCAGCAGCGCAGATACCTCCGGGACAACAGGTAACGACGAGCCCCACCTCCGCTGACATACTAGCAATGACGCCATAAAAATGTGCAAAGACACTCTCAAGGCGAAAATTGATTATCTGGCCACAGACATCAGCCTGATACACCATGATATGGACAAGTTTAGATCCAGGGTGTCTGAGGCTGAAGAACACATTTCACAGCTGGAGGATTCCACTAGAGAACAATCTAGAGAAATGCATGCCCTACAACTACAGGTAAAAGCACTCTAAGACAAGGCTAGTGACACAGAAAATAGACTTAGGCGCAATAATATCCACACCCTGGGCCTGCCGGAGAGAGGGCAGAGGGCCCCATGCCTGCGGAGTTTGCAGAGTCATTTCTTACCAAGTTGCTGGATTTTCCCGCCATGCTGCCTACCTATGTGGTGGAGAGGGCCCATAGAGTCCCCCCCATTCCTCCTATACCAGGGGCACCCCGCAACCTTTTTCCCTTGGCTGCTCAGCTACAGGGACAGGAATCGAATTCTGGTGGCTGCACGGCAGAAGCAAGATCTGAGACATGAAGGCGCAAAAATTCTTCTTTTCCCGGACTGTTCACCGGAGGTCCAACAGCGACGCCACTCCTACACTGAGATCCGCAAGCGACTCCGGGAACAAGGCCTCAAGTATAGCCTCCTTTATCCCAGCAAACTTTGTGTGGTGGATGGAGATCGCATCAAGTTCTTCGAGACTCCTGTGGCGGCAAGCTCCTGGCTAGATGGTCGCTGATCTTGCCACTGACAGATCCCCTGTTGTAGGCACGCTCTGGATATCGTACATTTACAAGTATCTGGGCCTCTTGGTCTCTGTTTTTTTTTTGTTATCTTTTTTCTTTTTCCTTTTATTACCTCTGGGGTAGCCCTTGACTCATTTTTGATACAGGTCATTATGCTGTATCAAAAATAAATAAAAAACCTGCGCTAAGTGTATAAATAGAAATTATCAAAGATGATGAAAAACGTGATATGGGTCCTGCTGCTGAACACTATAACCCCGATATAAGGCAAAACTAGTTGTAGATAATAATCAGTGCAGCGCTGGACAGAAAACAAGGTGAATAGCAATAAAATTAATATTACTGAGTGCGCATGCGCGCGGCGCCGGAGCTGGTCATGCAGTAGCCGAGCTCCGCAAGCCCGGACCCAGAAAAAGCTATAATTAGCCAGCGGGGACGACCAGATCGCCACCGAACAACCAGCCCTTATCCCGGGAGCGGATCATGAGGCGGGGGGCCGCGGGAAGCTCGAGAAGAGGGAAGAAACAGCCACAGCAGTCCCGCTACACACGCGCCCAGCAACAGTCTCCTCAGACTAAGATGGCGGCGGCGAGGCAGGGAGGAGGAGGCGGAGGGGGATTCCACATGGACGGACAAACACCAGAGCCTGGTAAGGGACAGGGGACAGTGGAAGAGGAGTGGGGCAGCCCTCGACCCCAGCAACATTCCCCACAGACAGCATACCCATTACAACAGAGGGCCCAGGGGAAGAACGGTGCCCAGACACAAAAGCCTGGGCCTCCCCCTACTCAGAGGGCGCCACAGCAAGCATCCCCCTCACATCCAGAAACATCCATGGAGGGCATGGGGCGGGACCCCTTCTCGTCCCAATCCCAGGAAGATCCCCTGACCCCTCGGGCAGCCAGTTTGAATATGTCCCCTCTGTCAGTCTCTCCAGATAGAGAGGTGCGGTTCAACAGCTCTCCTGCCTCATCCACAGACAGACAAATGGCAGAAATAGCAGAGATAGCACTGAGCCAAACTAGCTCAATACAACCTCAAATGTCTGAGCCCACTGCTTATTCAGGAGATGCGATCCTGTTGGCTAGATTCTCTGCTCTTCTTCAACAGGAACTTTCCAAAGCATGCACTATTATTACTACCGGGATAAAAGATGATTTCCAAAACATAGGGGAGAGGTTGGACACCATAGATTCTAAAATGGACGGTACCATTAAAAGAGTTAACCAAAATTCCAGAATGATAACATCACTACAAGACCAATTAGATCAAGCCAATGCGAAAATTGAAGACCTGGAAAATAGGTCTAGAAGATACAACTTCCGCGTGCGGGGTCTTCCCGAGTCAATAAACGATTTGGAAGGAACTGTTCACGATTTGATGAAAGATTTAATACCCGACATTGCCACTCATCAGTTGGAGCTGGATAGAGTTCACCGAGCTCTCACAGCTCCTAGACCAGACGGTTTACCCCGCGATGTGATAGTCAAACCGCACTTTTATCGGATCAAAGAAAAAATAATGCTAGAAGCAAGAAATAAAGGAGATATCTCGCTACAAGGAAATAAAGTCCAGATTTTCGCTGACATATCACAGGCGACGATCCAGAAGAGAAGACAACTGAAACCTCTACTGACACACCTGATTAATCATCAGATCAAGTACCGCTGGTCTTTTCCATTTAGACTATCCTTCAATTACAGAGGGAAGTCACATTCATTCGCTAACTTCCAGTCTGGAGAGGAATTACTTCTAGAATTAGGAATAATCAACAGAGATTCTCATCACCCTGAGTCCCCAAACAATGAAGGTCGTCCGGTCTCGCCCCTGTGGTCTCAACAGAGAAGATCCAACACGAGGAAATCGCACCCTATCACCTGAACGCTTAATAAAAGCCATTATGGATTATCATCCACTCTGCTCAGGCAAAAGTTGCCAGGCTTTGGTCAAAAGCCATAGAAGAATACCAGCCTGTTGAGAACAATCTGCCTTAATGCCTAATTAGGCGAACGTTATGTTAGAAAGTCTGACTGCCCCCCCCCCTTTTTTTTTTTTTTTTTTTTTTGTGTGCTCATTTTTTGAATAGGCTGCAGTTCTTCCCACAAACCCCTGTTAATTTTAGTCAAGATTTTTCTGACTACGCTGTTTGTATTGGGGTCTCCCTTCCCCCCCCCGTTTGCTTTAGCTTATTAAGTCCCCTTTAGTTATAACACGCTGAGGGTCGGGGCAGCAACGCGTGCCACTTGTGGTGAACTTGCCTCGGCTTTACGGGCGGAGGCAACTTTACAACATAATGGGGCTAAATACCCCAAAGATCGTATTGTTAAACAGTGCGATGGTTGTTTTTTACTTATTAACACTATTGAATGGTTATTGTTATAGTTTAAAGAACAAAGTACGACTGATCTCTAACCCTATCTTTTTTCCTCTTTTCTTTCTAATCTCTCCTTCTTTTGGTGCATTCCTGGCGCGGAAATGGGTTCCCCATACACATCGGAGAAGACCTCAAAAACGTGAGTACAGTCGACCGAACACACATGACCAATAGATTCTCTGAAAAATACACAGTATTATCACATAATGTACAGGGTTTGAACTCCCCTATCAAACGAACTAAGGCCTTTCAACAATACTATAAAATGGGAATCGATATTTTATTACTCCAAGAGACGCATTTCTCGAAAACGTCTGCCCCTAAATATCTAAATGCAAGATATTCCACGTTTTTCCTATCAAATGGACCAGACAAAAAACGGGGAGTAGCAATCTGTATAGCAAAAAATGTACCATTCTCACCCACTAGCATTATTCGAGACAAGGACGGGCGTTATATTATGGCTAAGGGGAAAATACATGACAAAGTAGTGACATTACTATCTTACTATGCCCCCAACGTAGGACAAAAACAGTTTCTACGCACAATGTTAGCAATTATAATGCCCCATGTAGAGGGACACGTGATACTGGGAGGCGATAGCAACACATCATTAGATCAAATTTTAGACAAATCTAAACCGGGAAAATCTGTCCTAAAACATACTCCAAAACAAAGCGGAGAGATTGCTCGCCTACTCCATAGTTATGACTTGATCGACATATGGAGAAACGCCCACCCCACGTCTAGAGACTACACATTCTATTCCAATGTACACAAGACATATTCTCGAATAGATCATTTATTTACACTCTCCCCGCTACTTTCGTTTGTCTCATCGACCAAAATCATCCCCATGGCATGGTCAGACCATTCCTCAATACAAATTACACTTACAAACCTATGGTCAAAATCACAACCGTCGTCGTGGAGACTAAATGAATCCCTATTAAACGACCCTATTACTGCAAAGGAAACAGAGCTGGCTATTAAAGAATATTTCCGAAATAATCTTCATTCATCCCCTTCCCCAAGTATAACATGGGCGGCACATAAAGCCACCATCCGAGGCAAGCTGATTCAGCTGGCCTCTAGAGCGAAACGAGAGCGCGAACATACGATAAAACAACAAACGGCGGAACTACAACGCCTCACACGGGAACAAAGGATAAACCAGTCTATTGATCTCAGAGACCATATTGATACGGCTCGCACGGCCCTTAATCTGAGCCTCACCACAATAGCAGAAAAAAGCATAAGATGGTCCAGACATAGATACTATACTTTAGGAGATAAACCTAATAAACTCTTAGCGAGGAAGTTAACTCCCAGACCATTCACACCAGCCCTACCTAAATTACGACTACAAAATGGCCAGACTACGCAGAACCCACAGTTAATATTACAGGAATTTTTTTCTTTCTACTCCAAATTGTATGACGCCCCCACACCTCTACAAAAGACCAAAGCTGAGGAGTTCCTTAGTGACATCACATTGCCCACACTAGATCAGGACCACAGAGAATTAATGGAGGCGGAGTTTACAGCAGGGGAAGTGGCAGCAGCAATTAAACAAATAAATCCTTCCAAAGCACCAGGTCCAGATGGTTTTTCGGGACATTACTACCGCAAGTATATAGAAATATTGGTTCCCCATTTATGCTCCTTTCTAAATGACTTAAGAAAAGGAAACCCACTTCCAAGTCACGAAAACAACGCTTATATTCACATAATACCTAAACCAAATAAAGATCATGGAGACTGCGCAAATTACCGCCCAATATCATTAATTAATCTAGACCTGAAGATAATGACAAAAATCCTGGCCACACGCATGAATTCGTTTATAACAAAATATATTCACCCAGACCAGGTAGGATTCGTCCCCAATCGACAGGCCCCAGACCAGACCAGACGAATAATTGATATAATAGCCGCACTGAACTCTGGATGGGATGGGAGGGGTAGGAGGGGAGCGCTTCTGATCTCCCTGGACTTACACAAGGCCTTTGACTCCCTTTCATGGGACTATCTCTTTTACATAATGAAACGTTATGGATTCGGCCCAAATTTTTTGAAGACATTAGAAAATATATATAGGACTCCTACAGCACATCTAGTCATCAAAGGTTTTCGGTCTCAACCTATAGACATACGCAGGGGAACTAGGCAGGGATGCCCACTATCCCCACTATTATTCATCCTGGCATTGGAACCACTAGCTATTAAGATACGAGCCCACCCAGATGTACAGGGAGTATATTGTGGGGACAGGGAACATAAGTGCGCGTTATTCGCGGATGATCTGTTGCTGCTCCTCTCCTCCCCAATTACCTCGCTACCCACTTTGCACAAGTTATTAAAACAATATACTTCGATCTCAGGCCTAAAAGTGAATCACTCGAAATCTCAAGCCCTCAATGTTTTACTACCAACGCATATAACCCGTGCCCTACGGAACTCGTACACATTTAAGTGGCAAGACACAGCCCTCCCTTACCTGGGTATCTTCCTCACCCCATCACTAGCTACATTATACAAAAATAATTATCCCCCACTGTTTAAAAAATTATTAGAGGATCTCAAACGATGGTCTAATAACCCTCCGTCTTGGTTCGGTCGGCTGTACTCAGTAAAAATGACTATCCTACCGAAGGTATTATACTTGTTTAGGACTCTTCCCATAGCAATTGATAGATCAGACCTGGCGAAGTTCCAGAATAAGCTTCTGGAGTTTATCTGGGGGAATAAAAGGCCCAGGGTGAATAGACGAACATTATACACTCCCAAATTAAAAGGCGGTCTAGGAGTTCCAGACCTGATAAAATATTATCATGCAGCACAATTATCACAGTTGGTTCGGTTCCATACCCGACAATCAAATCCACTTTGGATGACTATGGAAACGGCGCTATTCCCAAACAAGGAGATTAGCCACTTAATGTGGCTGAAAACGAAGGATAGACCGACAATAATGTGTCCGACTCTGTCCTTTTCATTAAACTTGTGGGATAGACTAGCTACCACCTACAATTTCAAATCTCCACAAGCCCCATTAGCCCCAATATTAAACAACCCTATGTTCACCCCGGGCCTTCGTCCCCATGAATTTAAATGGTGGACCAATAAGGGGTTACTACGGATAGCTGATCTATGTGACCATAGAGGGATTATGTCGAAACAGGTTTTGCAAGAAAAGTACCAATTACCAAATTCAGAAATATTTCGCTATTCTCAGATAGCGCATTTCCTAACTACGCTGAATCGTAGCTCAGATTTAACCGAATACACCCAAATGGAAAATTTTTGCAAAACTATAGACAAACACTCGGGTCATATTTCCTTGATATATAGCATCTTATCATCACCATCCCAGAAATTGTTCCATATGCAAAAATGGGAAAACGATATAGGTATCAGCTTAACAGATGAAGACTGGAACAAACTGTCTCTCCAAGCATCCAAAACATACATTAATACTTCTCTAATAGAAGCTAACTATAAAGTTCTGATGAGATGGTATATGGTTCCAGCGAGAGTGGCAGCTTTTGTTCCGGGGGCCTCCCCGCAGTGCTTTAGGGGTTGCAATATTGAAGGCACCATGATGCACATCTGGTGGACTTGCCCAAAGGTGCGTCGATTCTGGATCCGCACGTATAATTTTATATATTCATTAACCCAAGTGAACCTTATTAAGTCACCTTTACAGGCACTGTTGGGACGTCCAGTGGAGGGAGCATCGAAACATAAGCGGAAACTTTTAACTTTTATATTTGTAGCTGCTAGGATAGCGATAGCTAAATCTTGGAAGTCTCCAACGATTCCCTTTCATCTTATAAAATCCAAACTGTCTTGGATTATGGTAAATGAACGTCTCTCTGCTATTCTAAATGACAAAATGACATTATTTGAAAGAATATGGGACCCTTGGATAGAATACATTTCGAATAAATAAAGCGAGGGATTCTTAGGAATCCCTTGCTCTGCGACAGGGGTGCACCTCTCTCACTTCCTTCTATCTTCTACTTTTCACTTTCCTATTTTTTTCTTTCCCCTTTCCTAATTATATAAAATAATCCTTGCAGATCAGAAAGTTAATGGAGACTTTAGGGCTGCTATGAGAGTTAAATTAAAAGGTTACACCAGGTAGAGGAGTCAGGGAGAGAGTATTCTCCTAAGGCGACTCCCCATATTTTCCATGAAACACATTAAGGAACCACTAAGAACAAGAGATTAGGTATTGTGTAACCTTCCTATCTCATTCTTTTTGCCTTTTGGTCGTTAAGTATAAATAACTTGTTATTAGGTTTTTATACCTTAAACAATGTATGTAAATTAAAAGGTTACACCAGGTAGAGGAGTCAGGGAGAGAGAATTCTCCTAAGGCGACTCCCCATATTTTCCATGAAACACATTAAGGAACCACTAACAACAAGAGATTAGGTATTGTGTAACCTTCCTATCTCATTCTTTTTGCCTTTTGGTCGTTAAGTATAAATAACTTGTTATTAGGTTTTTATACCTTAAACAATGTATGTAAAAATTGAATACTATGTCTTGTAAAGAAAAACTTTTTTGAATAAAAATATTGGAAAAGAAATTAATATTACTAAAAATTAATGACAGAAAATGATATAATTATGAACAATCCATATTGTGAATAAACCATAAATGTGTAAATAGTTGTCAATACATGACCGTGCTCCAAAAATCCATTATACTAATAACAATTAAATGGTGAAAAAAAGGGAGTGAAGAAAAAAAGTCCAAAGTAATAAAAAATATGTGGTGGAGAAAAAGTTCCAAATATATAATAAGTGCAGAATCAATCCAACGATGTTAATCGATAGTGACACCCACCACCGGAGAGGAGTAAAGGCTTACCAGAAAGCCTGCGACCGCCCTTATTCAGGGGGGTCAAAACAGGCTCAGTAGATCAACGTTGGTATCTTGTTGAAGCCACAACCGATGTCCTGTGGATTACCCTCAATGTTGGCTTCTCATCGACAGTGGGAGATGCTCCAGGAAAAGGAAATGGTTCCAGGAAGGACCAGGTGAACAATGTTCAGGTAAGGATGAACCATAAAAAAGAGAGAAGGGACTCCAGTAGTGCAGATGGCCAAAAACGTTTAATAAAAATTTAAATAAAAATACATTGCGCCAGATTGCGCTAAAAATGCATACAAATATAGATAGCATATAAGGTGCATATAGGTGACAAGTGCAATACAAGTTATCCAAATGTAAATGTACGGGATCAGCCGTGATCAACCTGTATGCCAAAAATTTGCCACTAAGCACCAGCAGTGAGACTGTCACGTCCAGCGGGACAAAAATCTCTACCGCCGTTGAAATTGAAAACGCGCATGCGCAATGCGAACTCACGTTGTGACCCTACGGCCGTTTCGTCACAACTGACGTCATCAGGGGTACGTGATCGCGCACGCGCAAGCGTGTTAAATAGCCAGACGGCGCTTCAAAGAGCCGCGCTATTGGTTGACTTAGACCAAGCTGGATGCTGTGATTGGTTAGTTAGGGAATGGCACCCTAAAGACAGGATGGAGAACACCCAAACACAAAAACAGTAAACAGCTGGGACGCTTTCCAACGTAAAATGGAACAAGGTATCCAAACCAGTGCCATCTAGTGGACATTTATAAAATCCATAGGGAATTACTTTTAAAACCATTTGGCTAGTAAAAAACTGACAGGCATATACCTAATATCTATGCCACCATACTGTTATGCCGTTATGTCAACTCATGCCATTTGATAAGCAAAACATAACGGAGATGGAATCAAGATTACAATATAAATGTTAAGAGAACATTAACACCAAAATTATTAAAAATTACTAACTTTCACCGAGGATAGATACCATTGCAAATAGGCATACTGCTTCTCAAAGATACAGGGATCTCATCACAGAATCACCATAAAGGAATTTATATCCACATAATTATGTTAAAAATAACAATAAAGGGGACCAAAAGTGAACAGTTTAGAGTGCCATAAATCAACAGAAATGAGCAACAACTGACCGATTACAAAAAAAGGTCACTAGATAGCGATGGGTCCGAACACTTTTGGATGGGACATCAACTGTTATTAATAAAACAGTTGATGTCCCATTCTATATTCAAGCCATTGGGGGCATGGGAACCTAATTTGTAAATCCAGTTGGTCTCGGATCTGGAAATAGTCCTCTTCCCATTACTGCCACGCCAATGGGGGACATATTTCTCTATACCAATGAAAGTAGTGCCCGTCGGGTCACGGTTGTGCACAAGGTCATAGTGCTTAGACACACTATGCTTATCAAAGCCTTGCTTGATGTTAGTGATGTGTTCACCCAACCTCACATGTAACATTCTAATGGTACGTCCCACATATTCTAGCCCACAAGGGCACCTCAGAAGGTATACCACACATTTTGTGGTGCATGTAATAAGTGATTTGATAGGATACGTTAGGCCCGTATTGACTGAAGTAAATTCCGTCAGTCTCCTATCTTTTAGTGTATTAACCCTACATACTGTACACCTTCTGCATGGAGAAAAACCTTTTAGATCACCAAAAAAACTCAAACGTGCAGGTGGATCTGGGATGTTAGGTGCCAACATATGTCCCATTCGGGATTGTCTAATGCTTCGCTGTTCAATCCGCCTGGTAGTTCAGCGCCCAATGTTAGCATCTTTCGGGATTTGGTGCTAAACGACTTGACTAAATTAAAATTAAGATCAGTACGGGCTCAGCAGAACATCAGAGTAGGAATAGAGACTCTATGTAGCAGGAATGACATAATTATACGCCCCGCCGACAAGGGCGGAGCTATAGTTATTTTGGACAAAAATTCCTACAATAATGAAATGGAGCGAATCCTTTCAGATGTGGATACTTACTGTCCTCTATCATCAGATCCAACAGTTGCATTCAAACGCGAGTTGAGTGCCCTGATAGAAAAAGGATACGATATGGGAATTTTGAATAAAAAGGAAAAGGAACATTTGGTCCCTTTAGCCCCCCGTCTACCGGTTATGTACATCTTACCGAAAGTTCATAAAACTTTGGTGAACCCCCCGGGTAGGCCCATCATCAGTGGCATAGATTCCATTACATCACTAGTGGGTAAATATATTGATTTCTTTCTTCAGCCACTGGTGGTGGGCACACCCTCATTCCTCAAGGATACGAAACATGTCCTGAATCTATTGAATGAAGTAGAATGGAAAGACACATACATGCTTGTGACAGCTGATGTCGCATCGCTTTACACATCGATATCCCATCAGTTGGGACATGAAGCGGTGCGACATTTCCTCCATCGAGACTCCAATATCCCCATCACACAATGTAAATTTGTGATGGAGCTATTGGACTTCTCGATGGAGCACAATCATTTTTGGCACAATGGTGCACACTATTTGCAGGTGAAGGGGGTGGCCATGGGAGCTAAATTTGCTCCCAGTATGGCCAACCTCTTCATGGCCAAATGGGAGGAAGATGAGGTTCTGCATGAAAGGCCTGCACAACTCATCTTGTGGAAAAGATTTATAGATGACGTCCTATTTATATGGGACGGCGATGCTGAATCTGTCGCAAGTTATCTATCTATTCTTAATAATAATAATAGGGGCATAGTACTTACCTATGAAGCTAGTCCGACCCAGATCCATTTTTTAGATCTGGTTATAAAAATTGATAATGGTAGGATTACCACCTCCACCTTTTTTAAACAAACCGATAGGAACAGCTTTATCCCCCTTGACTCCTGCCACCATCGTTCATGGTTAACAGCTGTCCCCAAAGGACAATTTCTGAGACTTAGGCGGAATTGTTCAAATGTAGATCAATTCTACAGGGAGGCCTCTACACTAAGATCTAGATTTTTAAATAAGGGTTATGATTCGATGGCCCTTGATTCTTTAATCTCAGAGGTAGGAAATAGGGACCGCAAAGACCTATTGGTAGATAAACCTCCCCAGACTGATGACCGAGAAGATTTTGGGTTAGCTTTTATTACTACTTACTCAAGCCAACATTGGGCAATAAAGAGGATCATAAAAAAACATTGGTCGGTTATTAAAAACGACCGGATTCTTGGACCTTTATTGGCAGATAAACCTCGGGTTTTGTTCAGGGGGGCCACTAGTTTGAGACATATGTTGGCACCTAACATCCCAGATCCACCTGCACGTTTGAGTTTTTTTGGTGATCTAAAAGGTTTTTCTCCATGCAGAAGGTGTACAGTATGTAGGGTTAATACACTAAAAGATAGGAGACTGACGGAATTTACTTCAGTCAATACGGGCCTAACGTATCCTATCAAATCACTTATTACATGCACCACAAAATGTGTGGTATACCTTCTGAGGTGCCCTTGTGGGCTAGAATATGTGGGACGTACCATTAGAATGTTGCATGTGAGGTTGGGTGAACACATCACTAACATCAAGCAAGGCTTTGATAAGCATAGTGTGTCTAAGCACTATGACCTTGTGCACAACCGTGACCCGACGGGCACTACTTTCATTGGTATAGAGAAATATGTCCCCCATTGGCGTGGCAGTAATGGGAAGAGGACTATTTCCAGATCCGAGACCAACTGGATTTACAAATTAGGTTCCCATGCCCCCAATGGCTTGAATATAGAATGGGACATCAACTGTTTTATTAATAACAGTTGATGTCCCATCCAAAAGTGTTCGGACCCATCGCTATCTAGTGACCTTTTTTTGTAATCGGTCAGTTGTTGCTCATTTCTGTTGATTTATGGCACTCTAAACTGTTCACTTTTGGTCCCCTTTATTGTTATTTTTAACATAATTATGTGGATATAAATTCCTTTATGGTGATTCTGTGATGAGATCCCTGTATCTTTGAGAAGCAGTATGCCTATTTGCAATGGTATCTATCCTCGGTGAAAGTTAGTAATTTTTAATAATTTTGGTGTTAATGTTCTCTTAACATTTATATTGTAATCTTGATTCCATCTCCGTTATGTTTTGCTTATCAAATGGCATGAGTTGACATAACGGCATAACAGTATGGTGGCATAGATATTAGGTATATGCCTGTCAGTTTTTTACTAGCCAAATGGTTTTAAAAGTAATTCCCTATGGATTTTATAAATGTCCACTAGATGGCACTGGTTTGGATACCTTGTTCCATTTTACGTTGGAAAGCGTCCCAGCTGTTTACTGTTTTTGTGTTTGGGTGTTCTCCATCCTGTCTTTAGGGTGCCATTCCCTAACTAACCAATCACAGCATCCAGCTTGGTCTAAGTCAACCAATAGCGCGGCTCTTTGAAGCGCCGTCTGGCTATTTAACATGCTTGCGCGTGCGCGATCACGTACCCCTGATAACATCAGTTGTGACGAAACGGCCGTAGGGTCACAACGTGAGTTCGCATTGCGCATGCGCGTTTTCAATTTCAACGGCGGTAGAGATTTTTGTCCCGCTGGACGTGACAGTCTCACTGCTGGTGCTTAGTGGCAAATTTTTGGCATACAGGTTGATCACGGCTGATCCCGTACATTTACATTTGGATAACTTGTATTGCACTTGTCACCTATATGCACCTTATATGCTATCTATATTTGTATGCATTTTTAGCGCAATCTGGCGCAATGTATTTTTATTTAAATTTTTATTAAACGTTTTTGGCCATCTGCACTACTGGAGTCCCTTCTCTCTTTTTTATGGTTCATCCTTACCTGAACATTGTTCACCTGGTCCTTCCTGGAACCATTTCCTTTTCCTGGAGCATCTCCCACTGTCGATGAGAAGCCAACATTGAGGGTAATCCACAGGACATCGGTTGTGGCTTCAACAAGATACCAACGTTGATCTACTGAGCCTGTTTTGACCCCCCTGAATAAGGGCGGTCGCAGGCTTTCTGGTAAGCCTTTACTCCTCTCCGGTGGTGGGTGTCACTATCGATTAACATCGTTGGATTGATTCTGCACTTATTATATATTTGGAACTTTTTCTCCACCACATATTTTTTATTACTTTGGACTTTTTTTCTTCACTCCCTTTTTTTCACCATTATGCTGTATGCCCATCTCTGCCATCTGCCCAACATGCCTGTTTGGCTCAGCAATTATCCTGATCAGAACTTCCAACCTTACCATGAGAAGGATCCTGCCAATATGGAGACACCGGGTGAATCCTTTTTGTGACTACCTGCCACCATCCCCACAGTGGGCTCTCTGACTAAGGATACTCTCTATTCCCCACACAAGAGCAATCCACTCTGTCAATAGTTGCTGGTGACCGAATTTTGGTTCTGTTGTCTGCTTTTTCTCTTACCCCACTGGCTCACCTGGCACTGCAAGACTGGCTGATGGTGTGGCAGACTCATGGTGAATGGACTAATAACTGCTGAAGTTTACAGTATTCAGTGTTCTTCTCAGTTTTAGTTAACAAACAATCTTTAGTTTAGTTTTGGGTACAGACCGGTTCCCGCCCTACACCTATGTTTTTGGGGGGTGCCGGGTACTGGTAGGATAAGCACACAGTGCTTGGGAAGTTGTGAAAATGTTTTATGTGTGTTAGTTGCTGCATCCCCTATGTGGGCTGGCTCGAGCTCTACAACTACCCATCTAATGAGTCCGGCCAGGACCTCCTGCTCTCAATACCTTACCTTCGTGACTATGGCATCACGTGATCGGGAAATAATGTCGGTAATATCCTGGAATGTGAAGGGCCTCAACTCTAAATTTAAGCCGGCATTACTGTTCCAGTATATTAAGACGTATAACCCTCAAAAAGCCTTCCACGCTTCATACGTACGCCAGGGGGTTTCGATAAAGATTAATAATCTTTAATAATCTCTTCCCTGTAATGTCGAGGCGGTTCACACTGACCCCCATGGCAGATATGTGGTGTTGACAGTTTTGCAACAATGCTATGTTATTGCGGGAAAATATATCCCGCCACCTTTCAAATCTGAGATGATTCTGGAGAGGATCACCCCATACTGTCCAGCCAAATTGCTGGTGCTAGGAGATTTCAATAGTATCCTTTCCCCGGATCTAGACAGGCCCACTCCAACTCAGTCTTCTGCTGAAGACTTACCGGGTTGGGCCCTCTCATTGGGAATTACGGAAGTGTGGAGGTGGAAGCACCCCTTGCACTAGAGTTTACTCCTGTTTCTCTACCCCACATAAAACTTCCTCTAGGATTGATTACGCCTTTTCAAATCCCTCTATGTTGAAAGACATTGTAGACGCAACGTACCTACCTAGCAGGCTTTCCGACCACAGCCTCCTAATGATTACAGTGCGGACCCACACCAGGCATAGTGGCTCCATGTGATGCCTGGGTGCTCACTGGATCTCTCATGAGGAAATCTTAGAGCAGACTCCACAAACTTTACGTGATTTTTGGGAGGCTAACACGGGATCATCTTCTCCTTCCATGGTTTGGGACGCCTTTAAGGCGATCACTAGGGGACACTATATCTCAGCATTTAAGGCGGTAAAAATACATCAAAAAGCTAACACAGGTTGGTTGGAGAAGGAAATTGAGTCGTCCTCTGACAAATATGGGACTGACTCCTCTGTTTCCAACTTTGAATTGTTACAGGCCGCTAGGAGGGATCTCCACCTGCATCTCACAGAAGTCACACGCTTGGATCTATACCACACCATACAAAGATTTTTTGAACAGAGGTATAGGAATGGCAGACTGTTGGCAATGAAGTCCCATTATGATACCCCTCTCACCTTGATCCCCGAACTTACATATTCCATGGGTAAATCCATCTCATCCCCGGAAGATATATTAAAAGAGTTTCTGGGTTTTTATCAGGCTTTGTACAGTACCACGTTGCCACCAGATATGGCCCCTGGCGAGATGGCATCTCTATTGGACCCACTGGCCCTTGGGTGGCTCTCAGACTCGGAGAGGTCTCATCTAGTCAGGCCTATCACTGCTGAAGAGGTTAATGCTATAATTAATTCACTAGCTACCGGGAAGGCCCCTTGAATTTTACAAAACACATGCCGACCTCCTGGCTCCCATTCTGGCCTCTCTGTATACCCAATGCCTGGAGGATGGCGTACTTCCACCCTCTATGGCAGATGCACATGTCATTCTAATCCTTAAGCCCAATAAAGATCCCAAACTATGTGCCTCCTATAGGCCTATAGCACTCCTTAACATAGATTTCAAAATTCTATCTAAACTTATCACCGTTAGACTCAACCCCATTTTACTCTCCATTATAGACACGGATCAGACAGGGTTCATGGCCCATAAGTCAACAGACATTAACCTTCGTATGCTTTTCACTAATATACATGCCAAATGCGAGAATGTGGGTACTAGAGCGGTCGCCTCATTCAATATCGAGAAGGCATTTGACTCGATTGAATGGCCATTCCTTTGGGAAATTCTCCAGAGGATGGGATTTCCTCTGTTTTTTTATCCAGTGGCTGCGAACCCTATAAAGGTCACCACGGGCTGTCATACGATTAGGGGGTAGTGTGTCCTCCTCTTTTCCACTACTCAGGGGTACTAGGCAGGGCTGCCCCCTCTCCCCAGAACTTTTTGCTATAGCCATGGAGCCAGTGGAGGAGGCTCTTCGTGTCTCTCCACTTATTAAAGGACTTGAACTGGAATGGCTGGAGGAGAGGGTGGCCCTATATGCGGACGACCCCTTACTCTTTCTGAACGATGCGGACTCCTCCCTTCCTAGAGCATTGCAAGTTCTGACTGCGTTCTCAAGAAGAAAGGGACTACGAGTGAACTGGTACAAGTCTCAGCTGCTTGCTATTGATCCAGATGCCAAGCGGCTGGCCCCGCCAGATCTGCAACTCAAATGGGTGGAGGAATTGGTGTACTTGGGGTGCCATTAAATTTGGACCCAGTGGTTCACATAGTTAGCTGAAATAATGGGAGAACCTCCCGCTATCCCTTTTAGGCTGTATAAATCTTATTAAAATAAAAATAATCCCCAAATTTACGTACCTGTTTGTAATTCACCACAATGGATTCCTTGCTTCTTTTTCACGAGAGGGAAAGTCCGCTCTGTGGAGGCCCTGTCACATCTACCCCTTTGGGGACCCAAAGCTCCATACGATTTAACCCCCTCCATGCTCATGATCCTATAGGCCTGGAAAGCAGGACTGGGTCTTGGAAAATACCCACGGACTGCAGTCTTTCCAAATGCTCCCCTGTGGAACAACCCCACCCTACCTCACTTCTACGCACTGCCTGATCCCAAAATAGGGGCCAAATGTAGTATCAAATTAATTTCTGGTCTTGCCACAGATACTACCATATACCCGTTTAACCATCTAGTGTCTCACAATAATGTCCTGCCCTCTTACCTATTCCGTTATCTGCCGTTGTCCAATGCTTTTTTAGGAGCCAAATATGCTCCAATGACACACATGTGGTACAACCGATTTAGAGAGGGTCACACGCTATGAGTGCACGAAGAAACCAACCTCTGTCCTATACGCGCATGTTCTCTGTGTTTTATCCCCGCTGCGAGACCGTCTCATACATTACAAAATAGTCCACCGGGCATACATCACCCCATACAGATTGCATAAAATGAAAACCTCCCTGACCTCGGAGTGCTGGAGATGTACCCAGGACCGGGGGAATTTTATACACTTCTTCTGGTCATGTCCTGCAATTAGTGTCTACTGGTCGCAAGTAGTCTCTGTAGTACAAGACATAGTGGGTATAGATATAGCTCCAACCCCGCAAATATGTTTACTGGGATTGGTAGAAGAATTAGCCCCCAGGGTAGCAGGGAGAACCCTGATAGGACTTCTACTCTTCTATGACAGAAAAATAATCACTCTCTGTTGGAAGAAACGGGCCTCGCCTTCCCTCCTTCTGTGGAAAACACATGTCAATAACGTATTATCTCTTTATAAGGAAACCTATCAAAATAGAGGCTGCCCCCAAAAATATGATTGTGGGCCAAATGGCTGGCTGAACCCACCACAGCAACATCTGACTGAATAGTTTCTCAGTAAAAAATAGTCCACCACCTGATGGAGGAGCCCCTGGTTTAATCTTGATGCCATGTTTTGATTAAAAGTCAGGAGTTTTCTGTTCTTATCCCCGAGCAAGAGCCAATGTAGCAATAAGGTTTACCGTGCCACCGTTGTTCAGCATTTATGGGTGTTGCATTTCATTGTACCTTCTGAAACAGACCCATGTGAGGGTCTTGATTTACTTCTGTGGCAGGTTGATGGTTTGTTTTGTCTGTATACATTTTATGTTTTATACTCAATCAAAAGATTTTCAACAAAAAAAATCACTGATCGCCGCCAATACTAGTAAAAACAATAAAAAAAATTAAAAGTCCATAAATCGATCCCATAGTTTGTAGACCCTATAACTTTTGCACAAACCAATCAATATACGCTTATTTTTTTTTTTTACCAAAACCATGTAGCAGAATACATATCTCTCTAAATTGATGAAGAATTTTTTTTTTTATTGAATATGTTTTATAGCAGAAAGCAAAAAAATTATTATTTTTTTTTTCAGAATTGTCAGCCTTTTTTAGTTTATAGCGCAAAAAATAAAAACTGCAGAAGTGACCAAATCCAACCAAAAGAAAGCTCTATTTGTGGGAAAAAACGGACATCAATTTTATTTGGTTACAGCCTCGCACGAGCACGCAATTGTCAGTTAAAACAACGCAGGCAACAAATTGCCTGGTCAGGAAGGGGGTAAATAAAGTGCAAAGTGCTTATGGTGCAAAATGTACTAAACGATTGTTACTGATCTTCTAGCACTATTGATAGTGTGGGTTTAACGTTACAACCTGCTTTTTGATTGAATAAACTCATATACTGTATATATATATTTTTTTTTATGGATTCATGCTATGAGTGTCAATAATTTTCATTCACCCATATTTGAACATACCACATGACCGCAACAATCGGGAAAGAGGAATCGATTTGGCACTGAGATCAGAGGCAACTCTGTTTTGATGCGCTTTACCCCCGCAGGGGTACAGCTTTCTTGTGAGTGTGGAACCAGGAGGGGAGCACGAGTGTATCACCTTTTTGCATTGGAAGCTGTGTCAGATTTATGCACAAGCCATCACGACGCTAGAACACAATTTTGTTTAATTTTTGGACTCATTTTTGCACCAGAGAACAAATTTTATATTTTTATATTTTTCATTTTCTGTTGTTTCAAGAAATTTCCAATTTGATGAACTGAAACAGTTTGATGGTCACATTTTGCACCATAAGCACTTTGCACTTTATTTATATTTATATATATTGATTATTATATTTGTCATAGATGATGTTTATTAGTCCAAATGGATCATCACTTACACTGAGCACGTACAGTGCCTTGAAAAAGTATTCATACCCCTTGAAATTTGCCACGTTTTGTCATGTTACAACCAAAAACGTAAATGTATTTTATTGAGATTTTATGTGATAGCCCAACACAAAGTGGCACATAATGGGGAAGTAGAAGGAAAATTATAATTGTTTTTCACCCTTTTTTACAAATAAATATGTGAAAAGTGTGGCGTGCATTTGTATTCAGCCCCCCGGAGTCAATACTTTGTAGAACCACCTTTCACTGCAATTACAGCTTCAAGTCTTTTTGGGGATGTCTCTACCAGCTTTGCACATCTAGACAGTGACATTTTTGCCCATTATTTTTTGCAAAATAGCTCAAGCTCTCAAGTCTGTGAACAGCAATTTTCAAGTTTTGTCACAGATTCTCAATTGGATTTAGGTCTGGACTTTTACTGGATCATTCAAACACATGAATATATTTTGATCTAAACCGTTCCATTGTAGCTCTGGCTGTGTGTTTAGTGTCGTTGTCCTGCTAGAAGGTGAATCTCCACCCCAGTCTCAAAAAAGCATCCCCACAACATGCTGCCACCACCATTTTTCACGGTGGGGATGGTGTGTTCAGGGTGATGTGCAGTGTTAGTTTTCCGCCACACATGGCGTTTTGCTTTTAGGCCAAAAACACCTTCTTCCACATGTTTGCTGTGTCCCCCACATGGATTTTTGCAAACTGCAAACGGGACTTCTGATGGCTTCCTTTCAACAATGGCTTTCTTTTTGCCATTCTTCCATAAAGGCCAGATTTGTGGAGTGCACAACTACAGAAATAGTTGTCCTGTGGACAGATTCTCCCAACTGAGCTGTGGATCACTGCAGCTCCTCCAGAGTTACCATGGGCCTCTTGGCTGCTTCTCTGATGAATGCTCTCCTTGCCTGGCCTGTCAGTTAGGTGGACGGCCATGTCTTGGTATGTTTGCAGTTGTGCCAAACTTTTTCAATTTTCGGATGATGGATTGAACAGTTCTCCGTGAGATGTTCAAAGCTTGGGATATTTTTTTATACCCTAACCCTGCTTTAAACTTTTACACAACTTTATCCCTGACCTGTCTGGTGGGTTCCTTGGCCTTCATGATGTTGTTTGTTCACTAAGGTTCTTTAACAAACCTCTGAGGGCTTCACAGAACAGCTGTATTTATACTGAGATTAAATTATACACAGGTGGACTCTATGTACTAATTAGGTGACTTCTGAAGGCAATTGGTTCCACTGGATTCTAGTTAGGGGTATCAGAGTAAAGGGGGCTAAATATAAATGCACGGAACACTTTTCACATATTTGTAAAAAAAATTTAAAACTAATTATCATTTTCCTTCCACTTCACAATTATGTGGCACTTTGTGTTGGTCTATCACATAAAATCCCAATAAAATACATTTATGTTTTTGGTTTTAACATGACAAAATGTGTAAAATTTCAAGGGTTATGAATACTTTTTCAAGGCACTGTAGAGGATGTTATGATGTAAGGCACTATATAGACATATTTATTCTTACATATTTGGCAATGCCACCATACTTCTCCCCCATCATTTTTTACTATTTCAACAACTTCACCTAGTGGAGTCTTTGGGGTAGGCAGCAGCCACACTTATCTCTCTATATATACTTATCTTAGCGCGGAATTAAAGGTTTTTATAGTAAGGGGGTAAAATCTTCAGGAGTGGAAGTGGTTAAACCATAGTTTCCAAGTGTCTTCTTTCTGAAGGACAGTTCCCCCATTTTTTAAACCATCCCGCGCCTCCAATGTCCCAGAATGTCCCACCAGACCGAAGACAGCACATACATTGCAACTGCAATGTTTATTCACATTCACTTAAAATAACTTCATTCAGAAAATTATAGGATTCCATTGGGGTGCAGACAAATATTGGGGGAGAATCCCCAACTCCTGTGGTGTCAGTTCTGTACTGAAGAGATGTATAAGGTTTGAGCTTACAACCACCTTGGGTTTGAAGCAAATTTATTGTTTCATTGTTCAACGAAACTCCAAATTTATAGCTGGAAATTTCCACCAAAACCATAATGCGCTGCATAACTTTTGTCCGTGATAGGATGGGTCCCTGAAAACCAATAATCTAAAAGAAAAGACAAACCACCCCCTCACTATAAAAGTGGGCTCCCAGCAGTCATATTGTCTGTGTGTTGGAGTTGGTTTGGGAAAGCCGACAATTCTGTATAGGGAGAGATACTTTGCTATACAGTCGTATATTATATTATATTATACTGTGGATTGCAGTGGGTGGGCTACATACCCTTGCAAGGCCCATAAAGACATGGATGAGTGAGTTTGGGATGGAGGAACTAGACTGGCCTGCACAGAGTCCTGACCTCAACCCGATAGAAAACCTTTGGGATCAATTAGAGCGGAGACTGCGAGCCAGGCCTTCTCATCCACATCAGTGCCTGACCTCACAAATGCGCTTCTGGAAGAATGGTCAAACATTCCCATAGACACCCTCCTAAACCTTGTGGACAGCCTTCCCAGAAGAGTTGAAGCTGTTATGGCTGCAAAGGGTGGGCCAATATTGAACCCTACAGTCTAAGACTGGGATGCCATTAAAGTTCATGTGCGTGTAAAGGCAGGCGTCCCCAACACTTTTGACAATATAGTGTATATGTTTTGACCTGAATTTATTTCTACTATTCTAACTGATTGTTGAGACCATTACTCATATCCTGTAAGAGAATACAACTAACTATTTTTAATCCTTAAGCTGCTAGCATTAATAAATCAATAGGATGGTATATTTTATTTACATGTTTAAACAGTTTATTTATTTTTTACATTTCTTCATTAGCTTCCTGGTTTCTGGCCTAGGCCAAAATAATGCCATACATCCCAGGAGTCTTCATGGAAATTTTTTTTCTTTCATCTGGAAGAGAGGAGGAGGGCCTTTCTCAGCTAAGCACACCCTCCTGCCTGCACACTTGAGCTAAGGGCAGATGGATTCCAGAAAGTAAATGGTACATGAATCATCTGCCCCTACTCTAATCAGCCACAGCTAGAAATGCTAGGAGGGGTGTTTTTTAACCACTTGCCAACCAGCTGCCGTCATTTTACTGCCGGAGGTCGGCATGATACCCCGAACCATCTTAGCTATATTTTGGTCCCTTTAGCAGGATAGCAGGTGCGCAGTGGGGGGTGCTGATGCTCGTGACCGGCGGTCATCGCGACCGCCGGCCACGAGCGATCGCGGGCACGAGAGGCAGAACAGGGAGGTGTGGGTGTAAACCCACACCTCCCAGTTCTGTGAGGAGAGGAGAGAGAGATTGTGAGCTGGAAACCACGATCTCTCATCTCTTATAGTCAGTCCCATCCCCCACAGTTAGAACACACGCCTAGGGAACACAGTTAACCCCTTGATCGCTCCCTAGTGTTAACCCCTTCTCTGCCAGTGACATTTATACAGTAATCAGTGCATTTTTTATAGCACTGATCGCTGTAAAATTGTCAATCGACCTAAAAATGTGTCACAAGTGTCCGATGTGTCCGCCATAATGTCGCAGTCTTGATAAAAATCACAGATCGCCACCATTACTAGTAAAAAAAAAAAATAATAAAAATGCCATAAATCTATCCCCTATTTTGAAGACGCTATAACTTTTGCGCAAATCAATATATGCTTTTTGCGATTTTTATTACCAAAAATATGTAGAAGAATACATATCGGCCTAAACTGAGGAAAAAATTATCTTTTTTTTTTTTTTAAATGGGGCTATTTATTACAGCAAAAAGTACAAAATATTGTGTTTTTTTTTTTTTAAATTGTCGCTCTTTTTTTGTTTATAGCGCAAAAGAATAAAAACCGCAGAGATGATCAAATACCTCCAAAAGAAAGCTCTATTTGTGGGGAAAAAAAGAAGGTCAATTTTGTTTGGGTACAGTGCCACACAACCGCGCATTTGTCAGTTAAATCGACGCAGAAAATGGCCTGGTCATTGAGCAACCAATTCTTCCGGGGCTGAAGTGGTTAAGGTGATTTCTTAACAAAATAAAACGTGGAGACATGAATGGATGGCTGAGTTTGCTTTGAATATTAAAAATTAAAAATTTATTAAATAGTGTTTTTAGTTGGTAATGCTCAGGTATAGTTAAGTTCTTCTTTAAGGTATTCTTGATTTAGCTGCTCCAAAAAAATTGAGGTTTGAGGTTTTTTTTTTATTTAATGAAAAAAGAAAAAGAAGAAGAACAAGCAGGAGTGTTGCTAGACCATGGTACCCAGGGAACATGCTCCAAGCAGGGCCGTCTTTAATGTTGATTGGACCCTGGGCAAAAAATTTTTAGGGCCCCCCCCCCCCCCATGCAATTTTGCTTTCCACCTGCTCTAAGACATACAATAAATATCAGCTAGACTTAAAATCAGTTTACTGTATCAGATCAGATAGTGATTGTGATTGGTTGCCAGAGGTTACAGCATATCATTACCACTTACTGACTGGATGCTAGAGGTTACAGCACACATTACGGCTCACTGATTAGTTGCTATAGGTTACAGCACATGATTTCTTCTTGTTGATTGGTTGCTAGAGATTACTGTACAGTAATACTGCTCACTGATTGGTTGCTAGAGGTTACGGCACATCATCTCTTCACTGCAGAGGGGCATGATATACAATGAATGCTGCCGTTACATATGAATGACGGTTATTTACATGTAAACACAGGGTCTGCAGGTGAGTCATCTGTACACAACAATAGGGCAGATCTGGGCAGCATTAGTAGCAGCACTTCACACTGAGATATCAGGACACAGCAAAGGACTAAAACTTCAAGGGACAAGGGAATTTAAACTGGGATAGTTGGCAAGTATGAGGCAGCTGCTTTGGGCCCCACAACAATGACAGGGCCCAGGGCAGCTGCCCCTTTTGCCCTGCCTTAAAGACGGCCCTGGCTCCAAGTTGTCTACTGAGTGCCCCAGGTCTTCTTAGACATATGGAGATGATACACTCTATCCACATACAGTTTTGTTACACGTTGTATCTAATTTTGAACCAATCTGTTAAATATGTTATCATCATAATGTGACAACACAGTTTTTAGACTAAGATTGTATTAGTCTTACATATGATTCAAAGTGATCAATCATGGTAACCTACCAGACCCTTAACATTTTAATCTGTGTACATAAAGGTGCCCTTGCTCTTTCAAGAGCCTAGGACAAAGTGAACAAAATAGAAGAAGAACAATTTATTGATGAGAGTTGTGTGTTCTTGTTCTTCCTCTATTATTTATTCCCTATTGGGCCCCCAGGAGCAGTGGCTCAGTTGCAAGCACAACCTCAGATATTCTTTTTTCTACGACATAGTATGGACTACAAAAACTTCTCCTTGAAGTCTTTTTATCCTTAAGATAAATTATACCTATCATTCTCTTCAAGAAGTACATGAGAACATACTGCATAAATGGGTTGCTATGGCCAACAGGCACAAGTATTCACTTAGGTCTTTTTATAACTAATGCCCATTATTCAACTGGTGCGCTCATCATGTTTCCAACATTACATAGAAATTAACATCACAGAGGGGGGGCAGGGTCAGCAAACTGCAGAAAATAAATTAGACCAAAGAGAAGCTAGTTATATGCAAGATGTATTGCTCCCGCAACGTAAATCCTCCCAACGCCCCGCATAATGTAGTTCTCTGTCTGTGACCCTTCCGCTAAATCACGGAATTAAGATGACTGATCTGCAATTTGCATCCGTTTTGCAGTCCATCAACAGTACATTATTAAAACTAGCGAGGCGAGATGCATTAAGACGAAGCTCACACGTGTAGCAAGGCCTAGATCAGCTGCCCCCCACCCCCCACCCCCACCCCCTTTTCAATGCTCTGTTCTAAGACTATAAATATTCATTGTAATGTAACTGAAAATTATTGAAGTGAGAGAAAAAAAGAGTAGCAGGGAAACCATTTGCTTCAATTCATAAACAGCATCTGTTGGGGAAGTTATTCATAGATTGCTCCAGGGCCTGCTGAGCTGAAATCCAATGGAAAAAAAAAGATGCCGTTGCTGGTAAATTGGCCAGAGCAGACTAAGGAGATGGTATAAAGCATGACTCGCTGACAGGCAGGGAGAATAATCAGACTCTAGCTTATTTTATGTCTTTTATCACTGTGACACAGAAGTAGCCCCGAGCCAAAATTTTCAAGCCGCTCAAATTAGAGGAACAGTCTTCGAAGTTTATTAAGGTCTAACGAACAGATAAAGGTATTACATGCAAAGGTTTCTCAAAGGAGCTCCATCGTTTTATTTATCTTATCCCTGAGTACCGCTGAACTCTCACCCACGGGGTTCCCCAGGCTCCAACTTTCCTTGTGCGGTTTTGCTTTTAGCAAGGTTAATCTGAACAACTTTGTTTAAGTAGTCCAGGTTTGGACAGGTGAAATCCCATGTGCGCAGCTCAACTATCTCATTATTAGTTTCTCGCTAGTGGTGATTATACTTTCAGGATAACGTTATGTGGTTGAATTTATGTTAATTGGAAAGATTGCACCTTTTTTCTGCTTACTTTGCTGGGGAACATATTGCTGTGAGGTGAAAAAGATTGCACGTGGCTTCTCCAGTGTTATGGACTTAAAGTAGAACTATAAGCAAAACATTTTTTTTTTTTCATTTTGAATAAAGTAAGGAAGGGTTATAACCCCTGTCAGATTTTTTTTTGTCATCTGTGTCCCATTGTGGAGACCCCCCTTCACTTCCTGTCCCATAGCCAAAACAGGAAGTGAGAGGAAATCCCTGTAAATTAAGGGAGATCCTCGGGGCAACCCAGGTCACCAGAATGAGTGTCCCCATTGGAAGATTTCCCCTCTATTACTTTTCTGGGGACAAACCAAAATGTGGGATTTTCTTTTACTTTCACCTTTAATGATATTGGTAAACAGGACAAATAGAGAGGGCGAATCTCCCTAACGGGCACAGACAGCAATTAAAAAAACCTCCCCCTGCAGTCTTTTCAAAAGTAGAAAAAAAGTTTTGCATTTAGTTATACTTTAAAGTGATACTAAAGTCTTGTTTTTTTTTATTAAAAAAAACCAAACATGTTATACTTACCTGCTCTGTGAAATGGTTTTGCATAGAGCAGCCCGGATCCTCCTCTTCTCGGGTCCCTCTTCGGTGCTCCTGGCCCCTCCCTCCTGTCGAGTGCCCCCCATAGCAAGCAGCTTGGTATGGGGGCACCCAAGCTGAGCCGCAGGTCCCTGTGTCCATTTAGACACAAATTTGCAGTTCTGCCCCACCCTCTCTCTCTCCTGATTGGCTAACTGACTTTGATTGACAGCAGCAGGAGCCAATAGTGCTGCTGCTGTGCCTCAGCCAATCAGGAGGGGAGTTCCAGATGGCCGAGGCACTCCTATTGCTGGATAGAGATGGGGCTCAGGTAAGTATTAGGGGACTGAGGGGGGCTGCTGCAAATTGAAGTTTTTTTTATCTTAATGCATAGAATGAATAATGATATTTGAAGCGCTTCACAATGTGCATGAAAATGAATATATAAGAATAAATATAAATAGTCAAATAAATCCAGCGGTGAGTAAAAATTCCTAAAAAATCCAGCAATCAAAATAGTGTAAAATTATAAAAAATTAGTGACACCAAATGTGTAAAAAATTCACATAAAAAAATCCACATAAAAATAAATAAATAGATAGGGATGTATTCAGAAGGTTCAATTATACAGGTGTAGAATCCTGATTGGTATAGAGCTTTTGATCACTAGCAAAGCTGTTTAAAAACACTTGCTTAATTAAGGTGCTCATTGATAGTACCAATGTGTTTTTTGCTTCTATTCACAACAAATGTGAGAATCATAAACAGGCAGATAAGAGAAAAAACCAATCATTGTGCAATAGTTAGGATACCAAGGTACACAGGCAAACTTCAATCCACTCACGTGTGCCTTATAATGATAAGGCATATGCAGGTTTTACTATAGAATGCATTGTATGCATGATATTTTTTTTCTTAATTGGACAATTCACTCGGGTATAAGCCGAGGGGGGTTTCAGCCAAAAAATGTGCTGAAAAACTCGAGTATATACGATAAATATAAAATAAAATAAACAAGAAATGAAAAACAAATGTGAATAAATAAAATGTAACTCAAGCAGGACTAGGATGTGTTAATAAAGCAATTGAAATCCCAATTGATATTCAGGCCGTATGGAGTGTAACTCTTAAGGATAAATATCCATTTCGTCTCCATTCTGGAGAGTTCTCTAACTTTGAGATTACTTCGCCAGTGAGAGACAAAGTGGTCTATGCCCACAAACAGGGTACCCCTTGGGTCTCTGTTGTGGGCCATATCATAGTGGCGTGAAACACTATGGTTAATAATATTGGTAATGTGCTCATTAAGCCTCACATTAAGTGCCCCTGTGGTCCGGCCCACATATTGTAACCCACACGGGCAATGAAGAAGATACACTACATGTGTGGTAATACAGGTCACAAATGGTCTGATGGTATATGTCTGTTTTGTCGTATTGGAAGTGAAATCCAGAATTTTCCTAGTTTTGTGACAATTTAATTGACAGACACGGCACCTGCCACATTTGTAGAAACCTACAAGATGGTGGGTCTCAAGGGGGGACCCAAAATGCTTTGAACTACCCTAGTATTAATAGAAGGTGCACCCCTATATACAACCTGGTGTTTAAGTGGAAGTAATGGCTCTAAAACACAATCATTAAGAAGAATGTGCCAATGCCTTTGAATGATACGTTTAACAGCATAATGCTGGGAGGAATAGGCCGTAATAAACGGTAGGTCAGGGACATTTTGATCAGGATTTTTTATTCTATCCACCACTAGCAAGGAACACCTTTAACCTTCCCAAGGGGCAGGCCCATGACATGGGCTTAGAGGAAGTGGGTTGAGTGCAGTTGGTCACCTTGTGGCATAAATTACTGCAAGCGACAGTTCCAGATTGCAACTGAATAGTACAGCACAAAACTACAATTTTTACTTTTATTTAGCTATTCATTTTATTTTGTTTTGTTTTTTTCCCTAGTGTCCCAATTTAAGCTAAAGAACCTCCGACCTGCCATTTTCTACCCTGTCCTTTATTTAGAAACGAGAATGTTGATTGAAAAGGCCACAGGTAACTGCTCTTGGCATGCCGTTTACTGCCTCTAGGCTAGAAAATATTTCCAATAATATTTTTGGCTTTCAGTTTCATCAGGAATGTTGATGATGTAGCGTTGTGTGTTTACATTTCACCTCTAATTGATGTTAGGCGAGGGGTGGGCTCATTTCTCTATTATCTCATTCTTTCTAATTTACTCTCGCAGTTGCTGGAATCCTGTACACACAGCTGCACCGTTATTCAAGAGCTCTCACTGAAAAGGATTATGGGAGCTAGCGGACTAATTGTGCCGCCTCTATGTGAGGCTGTCATCAATTTATTAAGATGATTAACCTAAAATAACTGAACATTACTGCATCTGTGCACATATGAAAACACATTCTTTATTTTACCGCGGCTCATTTTGTGCTCTCTGTAGGTGTTTGGAGTCAAATATTAACAAGCGATGATACACTATGCTAATATATCTGTTATGTAACATTACTGGGAATGCAGCAGCCAATTTAAATTTAGTTTTATAGCCACAAAAGAAGCAGCAAAATAGAATAAAAAAGTTTTCCATGTTATTTTATGAACTCTGCATGCTGGCACCAGGGATGTGCAATGAACCACAGCAGCCAATCCAATTTTAAATGGCATGAATTAAGAACAGTCAGATCATTGTAAGGTGTTTGCTGATTGGTTGCACACTGCGCCTGGTTTTAAAGTGACACTAAACTCTTGTTTTTAAAAAAATTATATATTCTTAACTAAAAAAAAGTCCCCTCTATTACTCTCAGCCTTCTCAAAATTTCCAGATTCCTGTTTTTGCAGGTGTTATCTGTTTTCCTGTTAGAAGGTGGCTACGTTCATTTTCCATGATCACACTGTATGTAGGAGGGGTAGCCACCCTCTCTTGTTCATTTCCTAAATGGACTATGGCCTGTGGGTTTTGCAGTGTGCATAGAGCAGTGCAGATGACCGCAACTAATGCGCACTGCTCATTCCATACAAATGGAAGTAAAGACATAAAGGAGAGGTTCAGGAGTTCACATATGAGTATCTTACAAGGCAGAAAAATACAATAAGAAACTATTTCATGAAAAATAGATTACAGGGCCACTGAGTATTGGATGTGTATGGATTGTTTTTGGAGCATAAAGGTATAATTTTTTGTCACTTTAAAGCTGAACTATGACCATGTATGGACAAAATCTAAATTGCCTCCCCTCCCCCTTTCCAGCTTATAATCAATCTTTCTTTCTGAAATAAACATTCTAACACTCAGTCATACTCACCTTCATACCTTCCCCAACAGTGCCAATGATTGGCCTGTTGAAGCCACTTTGCATACTTGTTTCTGAGCATTCTTGTTACCACCTCTCTCGTCTACATCATTACCCCTGCACCGTAGTCAGTGTGAAACCAGCGTTTACGTCATACTTTATCTATATAAAATTCAGGCACCCTGCCCTTCCCCTATCAAATGCCACTGTAACCCCCCCCCCCCCCCCCCCATACTTCCCTGTTTGGGATTTACTGCCCCAGGCAAAGTCAATGGACTGAGGTTTACAGTGAGAGTTTGTTTGAAATTTGCATTAAAGAATGTATCAACCCCTTCCTGCATCCATTAAGTCCCTTCAAGTGGATCTTAAAGTGGGGTTCCACCCAAAAAAACAAAAATACCTGAAAAATTCTAAAAAAAAAACCCCAAAAAAATTTGGATATTTTTTTTTTTTTTACTTACCTCTAAATGTCTGTTGCTAGGTGGTCCCTCGTAGTCTGCCTCTTCCTTTGCCTGGGCTGGTGACATCACTTCCCCATCGGCACAGGAAGGGCTCCGCTCTGCTCCCTCCCTCCTGTCAATCATCTGGGACCCTTTACAGGTCCCAGGTGATTGAGCGGCCAATCACGGCGCGCGGCGCCGCTCGTGCATGCGCAGTGGGTGCCAGGCTGTGAAGCCACAGCCCGGCGCCCACAGTTGAAATGCCAGCGCCGACGAGCGGAGGGGGGGGACGAGCGGGGCTTCGATCCCCCGCATCACTGGACCCAGGGACAGGTAAGTGTCCAATTAAAAGTCAGCAGCTGCAGTATTTGTAGCTGCTGACTTTTTTTTTTTTAATGGACCCCCTGGGTGGAACTCCTCTTTAATGTCAAAAGACATGGGTAACGACCAAATTGCATCATTGCTGTATAGTGCCTGTGGAAAAAATAGGTGGGAAAACCCTTATAGCAGTGATGGCGAACCTTGGCACCCCAGATGTTTTGGAACTACATTTCCCATGATGTTCAACTACACTGCAGAGTGCATGAGCATCATGGGAAATGTAGTTCCAAAACATCTGGGGTGCCAAGGTTCGCCATCACTGCCTTATAGTGTAGTATCTGAATGGTATTAGTAGGAAACGTATATAGATGAAAGTAGGCAAAAAAAAAAAAGAATCATTTGGCGAGGTCATGGAAGAACAAAAGGTATGCTAGATGCAGCCTTCTGAGTATGATTTTGAAGAATACCTCTTTCTCCACACAGGATAAAGGGTATCTTGCCCTCAATGCTTTGGGGAACTCAGTTCTAGGTCCTCATGGTGGACATCAGGAGGGTGATCGGCTGCTGTACAAAGGAGAAAAAGTCCTGTCAACTATTAGAACGGCAGCAGAAGCGCCCGTGGTGACATGTGTTGATGTTTAGGAATGAGTCGAAGTCATTGTTTTTAAATTGGACATGACATTTAATAAAGCAGAGTTCCACCCAAAAGTGGAAACTCTGCTTATCTGGCTCCTCCCCCCTCTCCGTAGCCACATTTGGCACCTTTTTTTTTGGGGGGGGAGTAGCAGGTACCTGTCCCCACACCCGGGAGAACACTCGGAAGTTCGCCCCCCCTCCACCTTCCCACACCGCCGAGCCATTCAGAAAGCACAGCCGGGTTATCTTACTACGAATGTCGGCAGCTGCACCCGAGAGTCGATGGATTCCAGGACAGGTAAGTGTCCTAATATCAAAAGTCAGCTGCTACAGTAGGCTTAGAGGCTGACTTAATTTTTTTTTGCGTGGGGGGGAATCCTCTTTAAATACTTTAAACCAGAGTCTTATTCATTAGATAAAATATGCCACTTCCTCAGTTTAGCCATATTCACACACAGTTTTACCCTTGGTGGGGTGGTTTCTGTGGGTTCAGTGGTGTGTTTAGGGGGCAGGCCATTGCTACTGTTATAAGCAGCCTGCATAGCAGATAGCTCGTCCTTTTCCAGGGTTGCTGCGTTTCAGCACTCGCTGTGAATGGTTCTCACAGTGGTCACATATTTGAGAGCCTGTGTCACGTTTTTCCTGATCACAAACAGCAGCTCGTCAGCACATACCCTCTTACCCCCATGGGTGCATGTGTGTGGCACCTGGACACTAAGGTCCACCCGCCCTGTCACTGCATATATCTGTAGGGTAGGTGCAGCGTGGTGTGACAGGCAGTAAAGACACAGGGGTTGATTTACTAAAGGCAAACAAACTGTGCACTTTGTAAATTGCAGTTGCTCCAGAGCTTAGTAAAATAGGTAAAGCTTCAGTTTGCAAAGAATACTCAATCACATAAGGAAAATAAAAAAAACTGCATTTTTGCTTGCACATGATTAGATAATGGAAGTCAGGAGCACTTCTGCTCATTTACGAAGCTCTTGAGCAAGTGCACAGTCTATTTGCGTTTAGTAAATCAACCCCACAGAGTCCCGATTTGCAAAGAACGTTGTATTAAGCAATCGGTCGACAGCCCAACAGGCCTTGTGGGGAGCTCAACCATCCAGAGTCACTTACAGGCATGCAGAGGATGACAGTGGTCAGAAGACTCAGGGAATGCTGACAGCGTCCGCCACGAGGAGCAAAATGCAGACTTGCCAGTCCACACCCAATTGAATAGCTTCCAGAAGAGGTAGACATAGGCCCTACTCTCTCCCTACTCCACTGGAACCTTTCCTTACAACTACCACTGTCCATGTAAGATGGGGATCCGTTCCCTAACTGTCCACCTGCATAAAGCACATCAAGCCCAGGAGCCAGGGCCTTAAATAGGCTCAGGCCCTACCAAGATGGCCGCTGAAGTCGGGTGTCAGCATCCAATCGAATCGCTGTCTCCTTGTGACCGAAGAAATCATAGAGGAACTGAGTTCCTCACAACTTCCTCCCCTGTCTGCATTGCCATTGTGGTTGAGCATCACCTGCAGTGTAGAATATAGACTGCACGTGCTTACATATGCAATACAGTGGCAGGAAGAGGTTAAAGCGGATGTAAACCCGATTCATGAAATTTGAGCTGGGCACATATATCTGTAGTGTTTTCTTATCTCTCTCCAAAGCACTGAGTCCCCTGTGTTTCTTCTGTTCTGTAGCTCTGTTATCAGCCTGATAACGTCTGACAAGTTCTCCAATAGGGATGAGACCGATGTTCGAGTCGAACGTATGTAGCACAACCACTTTGCCGCCATCATTTTGGCAAGTGGTTAAAATGAGCACTTTTGATTTTTCATGTTCATGTCCCATAGACTTTCACGGTGTTCGAGCGTCTGTACAAGTTTTTTGCCTGTTCGCATGTTCTGGTGTGAACCAAACCGGGGGGGGGTTCGGCTCATCCCTATTCTCCAACACAGGAGATAAAAGCAGCCTGAAATTTGTATAGTGGAAGGTTGCTATAAATAAATGAGCAGAAAGCTGCTCGATTCAGAGCCCAGCTCTGCAAGTCTTTGGCTATGTGGAGTGGGGGGGGGGGGGGGGGTGCCTTTCCTCCAATCAGCTGTCTTGCCAATAATCCACTCCTTCCTACTGCTGAACAGGAAGAGGAAATCACTAACATGATGTAAGAATTCTAAGGAATGTAGAAAGGGAAAGACAGCAGATATACATGTAAAACTTATAGGGAGATTTGTTTAATCTCTGAGTGTCATCTGAGGCTATTCACTTCACTGGGTATATGTGAAGGTTCACATCCACTTTAAAGTAGACTGGTCAAAGGCTTGCAAGAGCACCACAGCCAAAGAGAACATGGGCTTACCCAAAATAGCCAGAGTTGTCCACAGCTGCAGACACCATTGTTCTGCCGTGTGGCTCCTCTTTTCCCCTCTCATGGCAGAGTCTAATGGACGATGACTTGACCACAACCCTATCAGATCACTATGAGATGTTGAATGTGTTCCCGTAATGATCCTTGCCTGCATCAGCATCCATCCACATGCACCCCCTTCAGTGCCATGGTGCCTCAATATTTGAGAAATGCTGGGCTAGGCTACAAAACTGCAATATCCTCCTGATATCTCCCTTTGTGTATCTTCTGATTATTTATCACTGTATCATTGGTTGCAACAAGACTGCAATGTGTTGGCTGAAACATCTCTCTTCCCTGCTTTGAAATTCTGCTACATTGTGTCCCTGTGCCCAGATTAAGAATGTTAGCTTAGTGCTTGGCTGGTATGGAGAGCTATGGAAAACAGTCGCTGATATATAAAAAGCCCACATCTTACCATAATGCTAACCCTCGGCACGCTCTTGAGAACGCTTTCATGTTATGTCTTACACAATTCCGTTAGTGTTGTCACAGATAAAATAAACTGATCCATAGCTCACTGTAAATTCCACTTATCTGGATAAAGATTGCTGTACCAGATGCCTTTGATGACATGACAATGATGTCGCTCGATCGTGCTTAAAGTGGTTTAAAGTGGTTTATATATCTTCTGACATCTTCATAAAGGCATGAAACAAGTCCAATATAGAATAAAAAAACGATGCCAGTGTAATACTGAATGACACATACTGTATGTGCAAGTTGCACTCTCATGCATTCTGATCTTGCTGAATGGAGACACTTAAATCAATGTTATTACCATTATTTTGCCTATTACATGTGTCAAGCTGGCATGTTGGACTCAGCCAACAACCTGTAAGTCATTTGCAATTATACTTTAGTGTACATTTCACTGTTGAGATGTTCTATGTATACTCCTTCCAGAGTGAATGTACTCTGGAAGAAATAAAATTAAAAGTGATTTAAACTGACTTTGTCACTAAGAATTAGGTTAAATATAAGATGTACCTGCAAAGAAGAAGGAAAAATGCTTGTCTCTTGTGAACACTAATCTGATGGATACAAATCATCCCCCAAAGTCTCTGCAGACCAGGGGCGAACTGACCATTCGGGCTCTCGGGCACTGGCCGAGGGCCCCATGCCACTAAGGGGCCCCATCAGGGTTGCCAGCCTCAATAAAACCAGGGACAGTATGTAAAAATCTGTGTTTTTTTAAAAATCCCAGGATTATAGCTGCCTCTCCAGTACCTTTTCAGTGTGTGTATATGTATTCTGTGTGTGTATATTGTGTGTCTGTGTGTGTATACTGTATGTGTGTGTGTGTATACTGTGTGGCCCCTTAATCTATTGCCTGGGAGCCCCATAATCTCCTATTGCTTGGGGGCCCTATAATTTCCTATTGCCCGGGGGCCCCATAATCTTCTTCTATTTCCCGGGGGCCCCATAATCTCCTATTGCCTGGGGGCCCCATGAGTTGTCAGTCCGCCCCTGCTGCAGACTCTGACAATTGGGGATTGTCAAATCCCTGTGTCCCCTGCTGCCCTCTGTGGTTCTTACTGCCATAGGTGTGCGCAGCCTGTTGCATTAGGGTGTGCACCCCAAAACTCTAACACACTTGCGTGTGTGTGTGTGTATAAATATATAGCGCAGTAGGGCAATGGACAGCATCGGTAGAGCAGTGGACTATGTCAGTAGTTTATTTTTTTATTACATTTCATTTTTATTATTGTTTTTTACAATCTTTTTAGGGGCCCCACTGGGGGCTTTGGTGAAATATCAGGGGTCTAAACAGGCCCCTGATGTTTCACTTTTGAGTCAAAGAAAGGGATTGGGGACAGAGATTCCCCAGTCCATTTCTCTGCAGCCAAGCAGCAGGGGGAATCTGCCCAGCACAGGGTGATTAGGGTGTGCCCAGGCACACCTGGCACACCCTGTGCGCACGCCTATGCTTCCTGCTAACCTCCACATCACTACAAGATATCAAATAACACAGTCACTTCCAGCGCTAATATGTCTTCCAAAGTGTGGAGTAACAGATGTCAGATAAAATGGTGGTGTGAAAGGTATATATGGTATCCCAAAACTAGGTGGATGCTGCCTTCCTCAGATGGGGTAATCTGAAAGGAACTACAAGAAAGCTAACGCGTTTCAGGGGCGCACCCCCTTCCTCAGAGCTAAGCCTAGCTCTGAGGAAGGGGCTGCGGCCCCGAAAAGCGTTAGCGTACCCAGTGTTCTGTGCATGTCCATGCACTGTGTTTATGGCCTTTTGTAAGTTGCATTTTGTGAGTACCCCCTTTTATACAAAAATGTCTTATTATTAAATTATCTCTGGTAATGCACTAGGTGTGCGCGCCTTCCATTTCTGTTTTTCTTACAAGATACCAAATGTCTAAAGGGGTTGATAGGAGGGACCACTGAGCACGCAGGGGACACAAGTGATCAGCACTCCTGAAAGCGTTGGTTTCTGCAGAGAATTTGGGCAATGATTTCTCTTTATCAGAGCAGCATTCAGCCATACAGGCAGCATAGAAATATTTATCTTCTTCTTTGTAGATACATCTATATTTTTAATGGGAGAGTCACATTAAAAAGATAAAAACTTCTTTAAAGGGATTAACTTTTTTCAGGTTATTTATCTCTGTATGTTAACCACTTCCGGACTGCCCACAGTCATTATACGTCGGTACTTTGAAGAGGAATATCGCTGTTATGGTAGCAGGTAACTGCCACAACCCCGGTATACTCTTCTTCAGCAGACGGTCGGCTTCAAAATAAAAGTGGTCTCTGCAGCGGATTCACCGCAAGATCACTTTTATCGGTGGCTGGAGAGGGCCACCCCCTCCCGCCGCGCTCTGGTGCCCTCCGCCGCTTACCGGAGCCATCGGCAGTGGCGCAGGCAATCGGATCCTTTTCCTAGCCTGACATGGAGACAAGTGAGGGGAAGATGGCCCCCACCCATCTCCATATCATTGCAGGTCAGAAGCGACGTCAAAACGTCACTTCCGTCCATAGCTCTTAAAGGGCCATATTTTTTTTGTGTGTATTTTTTAAATGACACCCTTTTTTTTTATTGCATTTTAGTGTAAATATGAGATCTGAGGTCTTTTTGACCCCCAGATCTCATATTTAAGATGCCCTGTCATGCTTTTTTTCTATTACATGGGATGTTTACATTCCTTGTAATAGGAATAAAAGTGACACAATTTTTTTTTTAACGAACAGTATAAAAATAAAAAATAAAAGGTAAAATAAATAAGAAAACCTTTTTTTTTTAAACGCGCCCCATCCCGTAGAGCTTGCGTGCAGAAGTGAACCCGTAAGCAGAGTAGCGCCCGCATATGAAAATGGTGTTCAAACCACACATGTGAGATTTTGCCGCGATTGGTAGAGCGAGAGCAATAGCTCTAGCCCTAGACCTCCTCTGTAACTCAAAACATCCTGTAGAATTTTTTAAACGTCGCCTATGGAGATTTTTAAGGGTAAAAGTTTGTTGCCATTCCACGAGCAGGCGCAATTTTGAAGCGTGACATGTTGGGTATCAATTTACTCGGCGTAACATTATCTTTCACAATATTAAAAAAATTGGGCTAACTTTACTATTGTCTTATTTTTTAATTCAAAAAAGTGTATTTTTTCCAAAAAAAGTGCTCTTGTAAGACCGCAGCGCAAATACGGTGTGACAGAAAGTATTGCAATGACCGCCATTTTATTCTCTAGGGTGCTAAAAAAAAATATGTATAATATTTGAGGGTTCTAAGTAATTTTCTAGCAAAAAAACTGTTTTTAACTTGTAAACAACAAATCTCAGAAAGAGGCTCAGTCCTTAACCACATGCCGACCGGGCCATAGCCGAAAGACGGCCACAGCGCGGTCGGGTTATCCTGGGTGGATGTCCCTGGGACGTCCTCCCAGTATACTGCTCTCGCGCGCCCCCTGGGGCGCGCACCCGAGAACTTCCGTGACCGCCGGGTCCTCTGGATCACGGATCATGGTGAACGGGCGCTAATCGCGGCCGTTTATCATGTGATCGCTCCGTCAAATGACGGAGCGATCACATGTAAACAAACCGGTGTCATGTCATGACGCCCGTTCCTCCCTCCCCTCTGTGTACCGATCGGTACAGAGGGGGAGGAGAGGGGGAGGGATCGGATAGTAGCAGCGTTGTGGGCTGCATCTGTAGTGCCCACAACGCTGCTCTGTGACAAATACAGTCACATCCATCCATCCATCCCTCCATGCTCAGCCATCCCTCCATAATATAATACCCTGCAATGCTCTGCAATACCCCACAATACCCCACAATACTCTGCCATACCCCACAATACTCTGCCATACCCCACAATACTCTGCCATACCCCATAATACCCCGCAATACCCCACAATACTCTGCCATACCCCGAAATACCCCACAATACTCTGCCATACCCCACAATACCCCGCAATACCCCACAATACTCTGCCATACCCCACAATACTCTGCCATACCCCACAATACCCTGCAATACCCCGCAATACTCTGCCATACACCGCAGTACCCCACAATACTCTGCCATACCCCACAATACCCCGCAATACCCCACAATACTCTGCCATACCCCACAATACTCTGCCATACCCCACAATACCCTGCAATACCCCACAATACTCTGCCATACCCCACAATACCCCGCAATACCCCACAATACTCTGCCATACCCCACAATACCCCGCAATACCCCACAATACCCCGCAATACCCCACAATACTCTGCCATACCCCACAATACCCCGCAATACCCCACAATACTCTGCCATACCCCGCAATACCCCACAATACCCCGCAATACCCCACAATACTCTGCCATACCCCGCAATACCCCACAATACTCTGCCATACCCCACAATACCCAGCAATACCCCACAATACTCTGCCATACCCCACAATACTCTGCCATACCCCACAATACCCCGCAATACCCCACAATACTCTGCCATACCCCACAATGCCCCGCAATACCCCACAATACTCTGCCATACCCCACAATACTCTGCCATACCCCACAATACCCCGCAATACCCCACAATACTCTGCCATACCCCACAATACCCCACAATAATCTGCAATACCCCGCAATACCCCACAATACCCCACAATACTCTGCAATACCCCACAATACTCTGCAAAACCCACAATGCTCTGCAATACTCTGCACTACTCCGCAACACCCCACAATACTCTGCAATACCCCGCAATACCCCACAATACTCTGCAATACCCCACAATACTCCGCAACACCCCATAATATTCTGCAATACCCCGCAATACTCTTCAATACCCTGCAATACCCCGCAATACTCTGCACTACTCCGCAACACCCCGCAATACTCTGCACTACTCCGCAACACCCCGCAATACTCTGCACTACTCCGCAACACCCCGCAATACTCTGCAATACTCTGTACTACTCCGCAACACCCTGCAATACTCTGCAACACCCCGCAATACTCTGCAACACCCCGCAATACCCTGCAATACCCAGTCATACCCAGTCATACTCTGCAATACCCAGCCATACTCTGCAATACCCAGCCATACCCAGTCATACTCGGCGATACCCTGCCATGCGCAGCCATACCCAGCCATACGCAGCAATACCCAGCCATGCGCAGCCATACCCAGCCATACGCAGCCATGCGCAGCCATACCCTGCCATGCGCAGCCATACCCAGCCATGCGCAGCCATGCTCAGCCATGCTCGGCCATATTCAGCTGTACTCGGCCTCTGTATGTGGCCAGGCTGTGGAAGTCTCACACATGTGGTATCGCCGTACTCAGGAGGAGTAGGAGAATCTATTTTGGGGTGTCATTTTTGGTATGTACATGTTATGTGTTAGAATTATTGTATAAATGGACAACTTTGTGTTAAAAAAAAAAGTGTTTTAACCACTTCCGGCCCGCCGGCCGTCATACGACGTCCTTGACTTTGTGCGGGGATATCTGAATGATGGGTGCAGCTACAGGCATCATTCAGATATCAGCTTTTTCAGCCGGCGATTCCCTACACCATAGGAATGATCATAGCGGCTGTTCCACTGCTTGATCGTTCTTATGGGAGGCGAGAGGGGACCTCCCCCCTTCCCGCCGCCCTCCGGTGCTTCTACCGTCTCACCGCTACGATCGAAGCCAGGATCGTTTTTTTTTTTTTTATTATTTCAGGCTTCCCAGCCTAGAGGTGAGATGTGGGGTCTTATTGACCCCCATATCTCACTGTAAAGAGGACCTGTCATGCCATATTCCTATTACAAGGGATGTTTACATTCCTTGTAATAGGAATAAAAGTGATCAAAAATTTTTTTTTTTGAAAAAAAGTGTCAAACTAAAATAAATAAAGTAAAATGAACAATAAAAAAAAATAAAAATTTTTTAAAGCGCCCCTGTCCGTGTGCTCGCATGCAGAAGCGAATGCACACTTAAGTCCCGCCCACATATGAAAACGGTGTTCAAACCACACATGTGAGGTATCGGTGCGAACGTTAGAGCGACAAAAATTTCATATGGGTACAATGTTGC
This sequence comes from Lithobates septentrionalis, assembly GCA_037952835.1. NCBI lineage: Eukaryota > Metazoa > Chordata > Amphibia > Anura > Ranidae > Lithobates > Lithobates septentrionalis. The sequence continues at coordinate 2,736,998 of JBBDGP010000373.1, forward strand.
ATGACTGAGTAATTGTCATTCAAAATGTGAAAGCACCGAAAGCTGAAAATTGGTCTGGTTAGGAAGGGGGTTTAAGTGCCCAGTTGTCAAGTGGTTAAAGCGGTGTTCCAGCCGCAATTTTTTTTTTTTTAAAGTCAGCATCTACAAACAGTGTAGCTGCTGACTTTTAATAAGCACACTTACCTGTCCAGGGAGCCCGCAATGTCGGCCCCCCCGAGGCCGATCCATCCATCGGATCGGGTGCCGGCGCCGCCATCTTAATGAAGGGAAACAGACAGTGGAGCCTTGCGGCTTCACTGCCCGTTTCCTACTGTGCATTCGCGAGTCATGTTGCGCTTTGTGAATGGCCCTGCTGATTTCTGGGACACACACGTGTCCCAGAAGACAACGGGGTAGCTCGCCGAAGAGGAGGAAGTGAAGGAACAGAGCCACGGAATAAGAAGAAGCAGATTAGGAAGACTGCCTTTTTCAAAAATTTTTTATATATTTTTTTTGAGAACATTAATGTAATTTTTTATTTTAGGGTGGACCTCCGCTTTAAGTGGTTAATAGATTAGTTCACCCAAAAGTGATGTTTTAGTTGTAGAAAAAACCTGGTGAGCTGCATCTGCTGTGGTTTCTTTTATTTCTCAGATAGCCCAGCAAAAAGATCTCTCTGCTGAAATTCCTAATTTTGTTCCTGTCCACCTGGGAGTTTTGAGTATGCCAACCATTTGCATGTACCAGCTCCTCTTTTTCTGTAAAATATATAAAAAGCGAAAGTTGCCCCATCCACAAAAGGTTTTTCGTGAGAAAGCCATTTATTGTACTCCAGTGCCCTCCTGTTGAATTCTCTTTAAAGTAAACCATAAATCTAGTAATGATGGTAGAGCTCCTCATAAATGGCACCTCAGGTTCACAGGCCCAGGAACTCAGCAGAAGGAGCTCACCAATAGAGTTCTCAAGTGAGCTAAGAAATTGCCAGGTGGTTTAACGCTTCAGGAGTCTGCTAACTCCAGATGAAGTCAGCAACCAGGTGAGCATAAATAAAATTTCTCTTTATTTCCTAAAAAGGATTAAAAAGGTTCCATAAAAGAGGCAACACTGACGTGTTGCAGCCTGAAAAGTTCTTGCTCATAGTTAATTACATAAAAAAGACAATACTGTATAACAGATATTTGCCAGTGTTGGCTCTTTTGTGGAACCTTTTTACTTGTTTTGTTGAAATAAAGAGACATTTTATTTATGCTCACCTAATCGACAATTTCATCTTGAATTGGAAGACTCCTGTGTTAGCAGATGGAGGCTGTTAATCGAGCATGGTGACGGCAGGAGGAGAGCTCCAGCCCTCTTTGATTAGTGTAGCATATAGCAGAACCGCAATTTTTTGATGTTTGGTTTAATTCTTCAGCATCTACCAAATATTTATGTTTTGGATTGGCTGACCCTTTAGGCTCCGTTCACATCTAGGCGTTGCTATTTTACAGGCGTTTTTCGGGCGTTTTTTCTGTAATTTTTTCAGGGGTTTTTGTAGCATTTTTGTACAGGCATTTCAAAGTTCAAAAGGTCACCAATGTAAAAGAATTAAAATGCCTGTAATCTTAAAAAAAAGAAGCTCATGTACTCTTTTTGGGTGACGGCATTTTGCTTTAAACGACAGAATGCTCGGATGTGAATAGGGGCCATTGAAATAAGAGGGATTTGTCTTGTTGGGTGTTTTTAGAGCTGAGGCTTAAGCCCCGTACACATGATCGCACTTTCCGACTGGAAATGTACGATGACAGGCTGTTGTCGGTAAATCCGCCAACAAATGATGGCTAGCAGGTTTCCAAATTCTCCGCGGACAAATGTCTGTTGTCGCATTTTCTGAGTGTGTGTAAACAAGTCTGTCAGACAAAAGTCTACAGTACAAACACGCATGCTCGGAAGCAAGGACGAGCCGGAAGCGGTCGGTCTTGTAAACTAGCGTTCATAATGGAGAATTAACATTCGTGACGTGGCAAATTATGAAATCTCCAAATGCAGCGCACATTCTCTTCTTCTTTAAGGCCTCTTTCACACGGACGATCCGTATGTCCGTTTTTCATCCTTCCGTTTTCGGATGAAAAACGGACATACATTCATCCCTATGGAGCGTCGGATGTCAGCGGTGACATGTCCGCTGACATCCGACCCGCTCCGATCCGAAAAGTGTAACGGAGGAAAAACCTACTTTTCCATCCGTTTTCGGATCGGATCGGATGACGACGGACACTACGGACCGTCATCATCCGATCCCCCCATAGGGGAGAGCGGCGCTCTGACAGGTCCGTCGCTGCACAGCGTGCAGCGATGCACCTGTCATCTTCCTGCTCAGCGGGGATCGGCGGAGCTATCCCCGCTGAGCAAGCGGATGTTCACGGGGCGGATCATGACTGATCTGCCCCGTGTGAAAGAGGCCTAATGGGATAATAATGAAGCTGCTTTGCTGGTGATACTGATGGAGTTATTAAAAACAAATTTTCAAAGGCTTTTTTTTTCTAGTGATATCAAGAATAATATTATTATGTATTTTTTTTCTATTTAGGCAAGTTACCACAACACTTGCGCATTAAAAAAAAGAAGACAAATGAAATTAGACATGCTTTCTGCCAATAGAACCAAAAAGTGCATTCTATGCATCCAAAACTATAGAAAATATAACAAATTAAATCATTATTCAACCAAAAAAATAATGTCAAAGCAATAACTCCAAGGTCAATAATAAATAACACGTTATTTCCTCCGATTCTGCAACTGGTTGACGAACGGCCGTTTAGAAACGAACTGAAAAGCACGAAATGAAAAGTGCAAACTGAAAAGCACTAAAAGAAAAACGCGAAAAGAAAAGCGCGAATCAACACTCACCAAACTTCTACTAACACAAAATTAGCAGAAGGAGCCCAAAGGGTGGCGGTAAAGAGCTGAAAAACCACGTAATACGTCAAGTACATCACTACGTTCGTAATTATTGGGCAACATTTGTGTGACCGTGTGCATGCAAGACAAGTTTGAGCCAACGCCCTGCACGGTTTTATTGGCGGAAAGTCTGATCGTGTGTACGAGGCATTAGAGCAGAAAAACGCCCAAAAACTCCTAGGTGTGAACGGAGCCTTAAGTCAAAGACATTCCCACTTTATGCACCTTCCTCCATAAGCCTCAGTGCAAACCATATCGTGGTTGTGTTTTAACATGTTCTGTGGACACAGGCTGTGCCTTTCAGGTAACGCAGCAGTCATACCACAATTATCAATACAAATTTCAAAAGTGTTACAATGGTCTTATTTATTAATTCTACATTCATTGGGGGATTTCTTCAAAGAACAGCAAGATAGGCTAGCCAATTCTTCTCTGCTACCAACAGCTTGATATGAATTTATGTCCATGAAGACAATATTAAACAAAGGTGTCTGCACATGGCGTGACATAACAACTCGTGTAATGCCCCGTACACACGGTCGGACATTGATCGGACATTCCGACAACAAAATCCATGGATTTTTTCCGACGGATGTTGGCTCGAACTTGTCTTGCATACACTCGGTCACACAAAGTTGTCGGAAAATCCGATCGTTCTGAATGTGGTGACATAAAACACGTACATCGGGACTATAAACGGGGCAGTAGCCAATAGCTTTCGTTTCTTAATTTATTCTGAGCATGCGTGGCACTTTGTGTGTCGGATTTGTGTACACACAATCGGAATTTCCGACAACGGATCCTGTTGTCGGAAAATTTTATAGCAAGCTCTCACACTTTGTGTGTCGGAAATTCATATGGAAAATGTGTGATGGAGCTCACACACGGTCAGAATTTCCGACAACAAGGTCCTATCACACATTTTCCATCGGAAAATCCTATCGTGTGTACAGGGCATAGCAGATGTCTGCCATTTTATTAGTTTTACAGAGTTCAGTGGACCTACTGTGTTACCTGGGGCAGGAAAGGTACTGCAGCAATACGATGAGTAATGCCGCGTACACACGGGCGGACTATTCCGCATCAAACGTCCGACGGTCTTTCCGACGGACTTTCGGCTGAGTTACGACGGACTTGCGAAGGACCAGACTTGGCCACACACGAACAGACTAAAGTCCGTTCGAAAGCTCGTTCCTTTGAATGTGATGACGTACGAAGTGACTAGAATAAGAAAGTTCATAGCCAGTAGCCAATAGCTGCCCTAGCAAATTTTTTTTGTTCGTCGCACTAGCATACAGATGAGCGGATTTTTCAATCGGACTCGAGTCCGTCGAAAAGATTTGAAACATATTCTAAATCTAAAGTCCATCTGATTTTCAGCAGAATAAGTCCGCTGAGGGTCTGATGAAACCCACACAGGATCATATTGTCCGCCGCATTCGTTCCGTCGGACCAGTCTGGTCGAAAAGTCCGCCCGTGTGTACACAGCATTAGAAGTCTAAATGCAGAGATGTTCAAATCAGACTGAAGGCAACGGCAGAATTAAAACAGATGGATGCAACATATACAGGAAAGAACTAGAAATCTGAAACAGCCCAAGTCACAAGAGTGATCCAGAGAAGTGCAGACATACAGAGGTCAAAGAGAACCTATCGAAAAGGCACAGGCTGGAAATTCAGCAGTCTATTAAAGCACTCCTTATTTGGCCAGGGGTGAACTGCAGTGCTAACTAATTGTTTTTCTTATCTATTCTCGTGCTATGTTGCTGTTTTACTGTACAGATGAGATGTATAAAGAACCAAGGGCTGACTAAGTCTACTGCTTCACCCAAAAGCAAAATATAATTTTCAGATGGAGTGACCCTATAACACCTTGCCCTAATTAGTGAATAAGGTCACGGAATCTTGCAGACCAATTTGATACAGATGCATGGTCAATTCTTTTCTGTATCTAGCCTGTGCAACGATTGCAGGCTATCAAAGAAACGTTGTAAGCTGTTTGAATTTTCAGAACGGGGCCAAAACACACAGCAATTATGAATGGCCTTTTCAGCTGAGTGCTCGGCGGAATAACTAAATGATAAATAATCCATCGACTTCATAATGGCTGTGTAACCAGTTAATGTGGCTAAAATAATTGTTGACTAATAGGTTTACAAATGTCTCATTTTGTTTGCTGTGCTCTTGTACGGCATCCCTATTGAAATTAATATCATGCACTGTCTAATTTAGTCTTTGTTTTCATCACCCTGTGCTCCCAGATCTAGAGAATAACCATTGTATAAATGTCAGACTATGCTGTTAAAAGGATTTTCAGTGTGCACATGGTATTATTGCTGCAATGTTCAACTTGAAATTCTTATTTTTCATCTAATGTTTACATTCATACATGTATGCTGTACCATATTTTCATTACTTGAGCAGTAAAGAATTCCCAGTTTTCCAATGATGACTCCTGTTAGCTACCAGTTATGTACATTTACCAGCCTCAACAACATACTGCTTCTGCCAAAGCATCACTGATGTATATATATATATATATATATATATACAGTATCTCACAAAAGTGAGTACACCCTTCACATTTTTGTAAATATTTTTTTATATCTTTTCATGTGACAACACAGAAGAAATGACACTTTGCTACAATGTAAAGTAGTGACTGTACAGCTTGTATAACAGTGTAAATGTGTTGTCCCCTCAAAATAACTCAACACACAGCCATTATTGTCTAAATTGCTGGCTACAAACATGAGTACACCCCTAAGTGAAATTGACACTTTGGGCCCAATTTGGACGTTATTTTGTGTGGTCACCATTATTTTCCAGCACTGCCTTAACCCTCTTGGGCATGGAGTTCACCAGAGCTTCACAGGTTGCCACTGGAGTCCTCTTCCACTCCTCCATGACTACATCACGGAACTGGTGGATGTAAGAGTCCTTGCGCTCCTTCACCTTTTGTTTGAGGATGCTCCACAGATGCTCAATAGGGTTTAGGTTTGGACACATGCTTGGCCAGTCCATCACCTTTACCCTCAGCTTCTTTAGCAAGGCAGTGGTCATCTTGGAGTTGTGTTTGGGGTCGTTATCATGTTGGAATGCTGCCCTGTGGCCCAGTCTCCTAAGGGAGGGCATCATGCTCTGCTTCAGTATGTCACAGTACATGTTGGAATTCATGGTTCCCTCAATGAACTGTATCTCTCCAGTGCTGGCACCACTCATGCAGCCCCAGACCCTGACACTTCCACTACCATGCTTGACTATAAGCAAAGCACACTTGTCTTTGTACTCCTTACCTGGTTGCCACCACACACACACTTGACACCATCTGAACCAAATAAGTTTATCTTGGTCTCATCAGACCACAGGACATGATTCCAGTAATCCATGTCCTTAGTCTGCTTGTCTTCAGCAAACTGTTTGCGGGCTTTCTTGTGCATCATCTTCAGAAGAGGCTTCCTTCTGGGACGACAGCCATGCAGATCAATTTTATGCAGTGTGGGGCGTATCGTCTGAGAACTGACAGGCTGACTCCCCACCCCTTCAAACTCTGCAGCAATGCTGGCAGCACTCATACATCTATTTCCCAAAGACAACCTCTGAATATGACGCTGAGCACGTGCATTTAACTTCTTTGGTCGACCATGACAAGGCCTGTTCTGAATGGAATCTGTCCTGTTAAACCCCTGTACCTCTCTTTGGACCAACTTGCTCTGGCTTTGCAAGAACTGCTGGAGAACAACCCCTGTGAAATCTACTGCCTCCTATATCAAGAATAACTACAGTGGCATAATTGCTACTGATTAGTCCAGTTTCTCAGGTACATCCTTTTTTTTATATTCAAACCAGCCTTCCAGTGCTCCCACATCTTTTAGTACCTAAATACACACAACTGTGCAAAGGTTGTATAATAAAGAATAAGGTTCTTCTTCTTGTGGTTGATTACCATCTGAGTGTGCAGCTCAATGTGCAGAGGTGCTGGATTTTAGGGAAAAGTGATGATAAGGCTCAGAGCAAAGGAGTGGCATGTGATGTACTGCAACTTGTTCAAACCAGCACAGGCATAACGGATATCCCATGCCTGCTACTCAGATCCTCCCTCAAACCCCACATGGCAACTTTTAGGCCAGGCACATGGCCAGCCAAACACAAAGCACTGCATTGTTAGGGAAGTAGAAGGGTCTTGTCCCTTTATACCCAGAAGTAAAAACTAAGAACAGATCAGGGAGGGGAAGCAAAGGAGAATTAAGTCCAGCATGCCTGTACCTCCTTATAATTGAACCTAAACTATACCAAGTACAGAAAAAGTAAGGGTCCTGCATAAAGTACATGTTCACTTTGGCAATAAAAAAAATACAGCAGTTCAGAAACACAAGTGCATTCATAGAAAATTACAGTATGTTAAAAATGAATACTTTATTGTGAATGCTTGCTACTGCTCATGGATAAGTATTATATTTTATTCAATTGTACTCACACCCGTTGAAAAGAAGATTGCGTGTTTATGTATATATATATATATATATATATATATATATATATATATATATATATATATATATATATATACTGTTTGATTGCATTACACGTGGTTATTCTCGCATTCTACACTTGTATCTTTTGGGCACTCCACCTTCCTAGCAGATGACCAGACTCTTATGCCGCGTACATACGGTCGGACTTTCTAGAAAGCTAGGTCCGACGTACTTGCCGCCAGACTTCCGGCGGACTACCGCCGGACTTTCTGAACGGCCGGACTTGCCTACACACGGCTGGACTTTCCGGAATCCGGTCTTCCCGACGGACTTCTGCCGGACTTTCAGAATGAACGGACTTTCCCACACACGGACAAGTCTGTTCATTTTGAACGTGACTCGGGTACGACGGGACTAGAAAAGGAATTCAATCTCGCCGCTTTTTTTGGCGAGATTGAAACCTTGCGAGCCCCGTCGCAGGCCCTTAGGTCTGGTATGGAACTTTAAGGGGAACCCCCTACGCCGAAAAACCGGCGTGGGGGTCCCCCCCAAAATCCATACCAGACCCTGATCCGAGCACGCAGCCCGGCCGGTCAGGAAAGGGGGTGGGGACGAGCGAGTGCCCCCCCCCTCCTGAACCGTACCAGGCCGCATGCCCTCAACATGGGGGGGTGCTTTGGGGGAGGGGGCGCCTTACGGTGCCCCCCCACCACAAAGCACCTTGTCCCCATGTTGATGAGGACAAGGGCCTCTTCCCGACAACCCTGGCCGTTGGTTGTCGGGGTCTGCGGGCGGGGGGCTTATTGGAATCCGGGAGCCCCCTATAATAAGAGGGCCCCCAGATCCCGGCCCCCCCACCCTATGTGAATGAGTATGGGGTACATGGTACCCCTACCCATTCACCTAGGTAAAAAGTGTTAATAATAAAACACAACACAGGTTTTTAAAATAATTTATTAAACAGCTCCGGGGGGGGTCTTCTTCCGTCTTCGGGGGTCCCTCCGGTTCATCTTCTCCCGGCGTCCGGTTGGTTCTTCTCCGCTCTCCGGCCTCTTCTCCCGGTGTCCCAGGTCTTCGGCCGGCCCCTCCACTGTCTTCATGTAGCTCTATTGCCAGCGGAGGTCCGGACTTCTGGGCTTCTGAGCTTCTTGTCTTCTCTTCTCTTCTCTTCCCCCAGATGTTGACACGACGCTCTCTCCAGCTGGACTGGTCTCTGAGGGCTGCGTTGTGACTTATATGGGCGGAGACCCCGCCCCCATATGATGTCACAGTCCCTGGCCATGCTGGGACTGTGACGTTTTAGGGGGCGTGGTCGACCACGCCCCCTAAAACGTCACAGTCCCAGCATGCCCAGTGACTGTGACATCATATGGGGGCGGGGTCTCCGCCTATATAAGTCACAACGCAGCTCTCAGAGACCAGTCCAGCTGGAGAGAGCGTCGTGTCAACATCTGGGGGAAGAGAAGAGAAGACAAGAAGCCCAGAAGCCCAGAAGTCCGGACCTCCGCTGGCAATAGAGCTACATGAAGACAGTGGAGGGGCCGGCCGAAGACCTGGGACACCGGGAGAAGAGGCCGGAGAGCGGAGAAGAACCAACCGGACGCCGGGAGAAGATGAACCGGAGGGACCCCCGAAGACGGAAGAAGACCCCCCCCGAGCTGTTTAATAAATTATTTTAAAAACCTGTGTTGTGTTTTATTATTAACACTTTTTACCTAGGTGAATGGGTAGGGGTACCACGTACCCCATACTCATTCACATAGGGTGGGGGGGCCGGGATCTGGGGGCCCTCTTATTATAGGGGGCTCCCGGATTCCAATAAGCCCCCCGCCCGCAGACCCCGACAACCAACGGCCAGGGTTGTCGGGAAGAGGCCCTTGTCCTCATCAACATGGGGACAAGGTGCTTTGTGGTGGGGGGGCACCGTAAGGCGCCCCCTCCCCCAAAGCACCCCCCCATGTTGAGGGCATGCGGCCTGGTACGGTTCAGGAGGGGGGGGCGCTCGCTCGTCCCCACCCCCTTTCCTGACCGGCCGGGCTGCGTGCTCGGATCGGGGTCTGGTATGGATTTTGGGGGGACCCCCACGCCGGTTTTTCGGCGTAGGGGGTTCTCCTTAAAGTTCCATACCAGACCTAAGGGCCTGGGATGCCCCCCGCGCTCGCCGCAATGGGAAAATTTGTTTTTCCTATTGCAGCGAGCGCGAGATGCAGTAACCTGCTCCTCCGTCGTATCTGGTCCTTCGGACCAGCATACAGACGAACGGGCTTTCCGTCAGGAACTGAGTCCGGCGGAGGTACGACGTAAAGATTTGAAGCAGGCTTCAAATCTAAAGTACGTCGGATTTCCGCCCGAAACGGTCCGTCGGAAGTCCGATGGAGACCACACACGGTCGGATTTTCCGCCGGACTTGGTCCGGCGGCGTCCGTCGGACTTTTGCAGGTGAAAAGTCCGACCGTGTGTACGCGGCATTATTCTTACACAGGGCCTCCTCTCATGGTCAAGGGAGCATCCTTCCCAGTCTTGTTTCATAGCCAGAGTTCACACTCTTCAGGAGCAGGAACTCCTCAGAAGATGGCTGGATTCTAAACCACAGGCTGTCACAGGTTATCTTCAACTTTCGTTTGGGTATTTCTCTACCATTTTACTTTGGAATCTCAAAGGAACAAAGATTCTTGTATGGTGACAGAAATAACTTGAGGGTCACACTAGCAACTTTTGAGAACATGAAGTTTACTTTACTATATTAGTAGTTGTCCTTTTATTCATCAGTGATGACTGAAATTTTTGAAAAAGGAGAAAATGGCGCAAGATGTCACCAAATCATGCAAGGGGAAACAATAACCAATGAAATGGGTTCACAATGAAAAATGAACATGAATATCAGAGTCCCAAATGATAATGATGTAAAATGCAGTATGGCTAGAAAGTCCCAGATAATGAGAACTAAAAAGTCAAAAAATAAAAATGATGCTTCCCCCCATAGTCCAGCACCCACCAGCTGAAGATTATACATTGCGGACAGCCTCCCCCCAGCATTTTGGAACACCTTCAGATCCTGTATTGGAAGCAGCCAGCATGATGTCTGTGGACCACCCACCTTGCTTTTATGTGCCTGTTTTTACTGCAACATTGTGAGTAGCCATTTGGCCGCTGTTTTTATAAATTATATTAAAATCCAGTTTTTTGATACTGCACTTAGATTGGCGCACCTTGTCTTTTTCCACGACTGAAATGTTTGTAATAGCTTTCACCTCTGTGGAATTCAGTCCTCAGTGGGCAGTCAATACCAGATAACATGAAAATACCCTTGAAGGACCTAGCATTTAGTATATCAGCATATCAGTTCCATTCAAGCCAGAGGGGCCTCTTGCTAGGAGAAGGTCCTACATGCACTGCTGGAGGTAGGCCTTTCAAAAAGGTGATAAGATATGTTTTTATTGAGATCTGCCGTACACATCACACAGTGAAGATCTAACATCTGTAAGTAGTATGTCATGTTCTCCTTCTCTTCTGCTGCAAGCTCCTGATTGGCCAGGAGAAGTCTGCTGTATGGGCAAATTTCCTTCCAGACAATTCCACCAATGAGTGGCCTTGTTGGCACCACCTGGCTTTGCACAATTTGACTGAAAAATCAAAGGAGCTTGATGAAAATGTTTTGGCCATATAATGACTGCATCCAATCAGATGCAGTCACTGTTCAGGTATTCAGACAGCAATGTGAATAAAATAGCCAGCAGGGGAGATTCCTCCATCCAGACTGTTAAAAGAGAAGTATAGGGTTTTTTTTTTTGGCTATTCATATTTACCTAGGTGGATGCAGCATCAGACCGATGCTGCATCTGTCCCCCGCCGCCTCTTCACTGAGAACTGAGTCACCGAACACCGCCGATGGCTCGGTTCTCTCACCCCCCTGATCGGAGAGCTGCTGACTGTCAGTCAGCAGCTCTCCTGCTCTGCTCCTCCACGCTCATTGGAGTGCTGAGCTGTGGAGGGGCGGGGCTGTCTTAGCGTCTCAGCGGCTCACTGAGACTGCCATCAGTCAAGGTAGCTGTCGGATCCAGACTTCAGAAGTCGGGATGACGCGCTGCCTCGACTGATCCTGGTGATGTCAGCGGAGAGCAGACTTCAGACCGCTGAAAACGGGTCACGGGGTCCAAAACGAATTAACAGTATGCCATCTTCAAATTACATTCATAAAAATGTATTCAAAGTGATAAAAACCAGGTGTTTGAGACCCAGTTTTACCACCCACGTGAACACAGAAATGCAGCTGGGCAGGGCTGTATACAACAGTTTTGGCTGCCATGCTGTGCAGCAAAAATTAAACAGCATGTGGCATTTATGCCTTCTTCCTGCCTCTGAAATGCTGTGAGACATATAGACATAGAACTGTGATGTAACCATGGATCAATGAGGAGTAACATGGCACATCAAGTGACAAGAACACCAAGATCTCTGCAGGAAACCTCTTCTTATAAGTTAAGCATTCTCTGAATGCCGACATGTATCAGCCACAATTATTGGGCAGAGCCAAGTCCCTTTCACCAAAGTAGTTATGTTTTTACATTTCTATGATTTTACTGAGCTAGGAGGTTATTGTAGCCAGCGGTGTATTTTGGTTTTGTGCTGCCCTAGGTAAGACTAAAATCAGGCTCCTCCCCTTTCCTCCCATCTAAATTTGTCCCACCCCTTCCTGTTTAAGATCCACCCCCTTCATCTGTAAACTCCCCAATTCTTCACAGCTCTCACCTCATCACAAATTTCCCCCCTACTCTTCACAAATTCCCCTATTCACTACCCCCACCCCTCCCCACAGCTCTCACCTCTTACCAGCCCCCCTCCCAGCTCTCTCCTCTTCACAGCCTCCCTCCTCGCAGCTCTCACCTCTTCACAGCCCCCCTCCTCGCAGCTCTCACCTCTTCATAGCCCCCCTCCACAGCTCTCACCTCTTCACAGCCCCCCCACCCACAACTCTATAGAACAGGGAAGACACATGATGAAAAGATTTGGATGCCGCACACCCTGAGTAATATGGAAAAAAGGAAATTGACCACCATAAGGGGTTATCTAGGCAGCAGAAGGGTATGAAGATGATATTGTTTGTTTGTTTTTTTTCTTTTTCTTCCCTTCTTCTCATCCCTCACATGTCTGGGTCCTCTTCTTCCTTCTCTTCCCATCTGCCTTTCTTCCATTTCTTCTTTCATGTTTTTACATTCTTATTCTTGTTCCATTTATCATGCTATTCTCTCCATTTCAATCTCATTATACAACATACTTACCACCATCCATTTTTGACACACTGATACTTATATCTATTTACAGTTACTATTCCCATTTTACCCTCACATGAGTATGTGAATTACTACATGCTGTTGGTCCTAGATATTTAGATAACAGTTAAAAATGCAAAATAATTTTATAAACAGATTTATTACTTCTAATATTATACGATTGGTAATGATACATACACTTCTATCTGTGCTAAAACGAAACGCACTGATAGTACTGTTACTTGATGCTTCGACTGCAGGTGCTGCTCGCTTGCCTTCACGCCCCTCCCTGGCCTTGGGAATGTATCCACTTTTGTGACTCCTCGCAAGACAGGAGTGGTTGGCTCCCTCTGTCGATGTGATGGCTGGCCAGGCCCCCCTGCTGGGACTGAGTGGGGGAGTCTTTGGAGAATTTTAGGCTCAGGAGAAATCGCTTAACACGATGTGATTGGTAATTATACCGATAAATGTATACCCACTATTTTTTATCTTATTTTATGGTTATATCTATGAATTTCAATAAATGCAAATTTCCCTACTGCGCCGGAATCCTCTGAAGAAGACCTGACGGGGTCGAAACGCGTCAGTTTAACATCCTACTTTAGAGCTTGAACCTTGTATATTATTGTGCCAGTTTCACTTGTGTTATCTCCTTATCACAGCTCCCATTTTGTATATCATTGTCATTCTTTGAGATTATGCTATTAATAAAGTTCAATAATTTTTAAACCATACAATATCATCTTCATACCCTTCTGCTGCCTAGAAAACCCCTTATGGGGGTCAATTCCCTTTTTCCCCTCCACAGCTCTCACCTCTTCACAGCCCCCCTCCACAGCTCTCACCTCTTCAAAGACCCCCCTCCCAGCTCTCACCTCTTTATAGACCCCTCTCCCAGCTCTCACCTCTTCATACTCCCCCTCCTCCACAGGTCTCACCTCTTCACAGCCCCCCTCCAGAGCTCTCATCTCTTCAAAGACCCCCCTCCCAGCTCTCACCTCTTTATAGACCCCTCTCCCAGCTCTCACCTCTTCATACTCCCCCTCCTCCACAGCTCTCACCTCTTCACAGCCCCCCTCCACAGCTCTCACCTTTTCACAGCACCACCCCCCTCCGCAGCTCTCACCTATTCACAGCCCCCTCTCCGCAGCTCTGACCTATTCACAGCCCCCCCTACCCACAGCTCTCACCCTTTCACAGCCCCCCTTCATAGCTCTCACCTCTTTACCACCCCCCCTCCACAGCTCTCACCTCTTCACAACCCCCCCAGCTCTCACCTCTTCACAGCCCCCCCTACACAGTTTTCACCTTTTCACAACGCCCCCCCCCCAGGCTCCCACCATAGGCTGCGGGGGGCTTGTCTTGGCTGTCAGTGCAGCCCTGTCCCCCTCGGTGATGGAGCGGCTGTTGCTGGAGATGTTGTCACTTGGCTCCAGCTATAGTTGTGTACGGAGATAGCCAGCGGAGGAGCCCATAGACTGAGGGACTGGCGCCGACACCTGGATCTCTGTGCAGCGTACACATTTGTTGGGGAGAGGGATTAAATGGACCTTCAGTGGCCCGGACAGGGCTCAGGGATCTCTTGCCACCGCTGCGCCTACACCGCTATGGGGAACACGGTGCACAAAACCCTGCCAGGTGAGCCAGCATTCAGCATCCTGGCCCAGAGTCTGCTCTCATGACCCCGAAGCAGCTCTGGCAGGGTTCTGAAGAGGTGGCGGTGGGGCTGGGAGCTGTGAGTCCCAGGAGAGAGTGCTAACAGCCCGCACACAGCAGTCCTCCTGCCTGGAGGGTGGCACCGCCCGCCCTAAAAAATGTTGCCCAAGGCAAATGCCTTGTTTGCTTTGTGGCAAATTGTAGCCATAATAGTGCAACTTGACTAAGCCTTTATATATCAGCACTGCTTTGACCAAGAAGAAAGGGGTAGACACCCCCGAAAGTTTCTCCTGAAAATGTAACTGTTCAGCCCCCATGTTCCTTTTAATGGTTTTTAAAAGTAGGGGCCAGGAGGATGGCCCAATCATCGTCACAATTGTGATTGACTGTCACAGTGGTCACATGGTCGGGAACTGGTCCTGCCAACTCCTGATTATTACTAGAGACCCAGTTTGGCCAGTGTTCTGGGTGTGTGGAGTAAACCAGAAACCTGGGCTGCCATTAACGCATATGTGCAGTGTATGGGCATTAAAGCTCACCACACATATGCCTTACATAGGCAGCAAAAGGTTAAAAAAAAAACATATCATGGACAGAACTCAACTTTGCCGAGCTATGGAGACAATGATGATTTTTTTCCATGCAAGCCCATCCCAGGTATCCCTAATAGTAGACCCTCAAACTTTCATTCACCTCTCTAGAGATGTAGAATTTGCAGAACTACGTCCCCTGACTTCACATCACAAAGACAGTATGACAATGATAACATTTTGCAAATCCAACACAGTGATTTCCCCACAGCCCCTCGACATGGCATAAATCAAAACACAATGCCGCAGGCTGAAATGTATTGATTTCCGAGTCGGGAAACCGTGTTGTTCGCCGAGCAAAAATAGTGTCACGCTTATTAAGCTGCGCGAGACAATAAAATGCGTTCTTTGTTGCATGCAAAACACAAACATATTACACAGAAGATAATAGAACAAGGAGCGTAATGAGTAGTGCAAGAATCTTGCCTAAACAGTCTATAAATAGTGCAGCGCATCACAACGGGCAGACAAAAAGACAAGCGGAGACACATATGTGGCATCTTCTTTAAAAATGGAATAAACGACGAGCACCAGAGACAATTCAGAAGAAAAGGGAAAACCATATACAGTGTAGGAAAACTACTACAATATAAAAACCTTATGTGGTTTTCAATTAAATGGATGGGAATATGGAATAAATAAAAATGGATTAAAGAAAAATGTATTAAAGTAGAACTACAGGCAAAATTTTTTAAATTTAGGAACGAGTATAGGAGGGTTATAACACCTGTCAGCAAAAAAATAAAAATCATAGGTGTTCTAATTCATCTCCACTCTTTCCAAAACTTAAGGGAAAAAAAAAGTTTTGCCTTTAGTTTTACTTTACAACAGGGGTGTACAACCTGCGGCCCCTGGGCCACATGCGGCCCAAGACAGCTATAAATGCGGTCCTACACAAAAAGGTAAAGTTACTTAAAAATGTTGATTTAAAAAAAAAAAAATTAAAAATGCGTTTACACTTACCGAACACATGTGGCCAAAGACCGTGGGGTTGATTTACTAAAGGCAAATAGACTGTGCACTTTGCAAAGAGCAGTTTTTCCGGAGCTTAGTAAATGAGCAGAAGCTCTGCTGACTTTCATCATCCAATCATGTGCAAGCAAAAATGCTGTTTTTTTATTTCCTTGCTCGTGATTGGGTATTCTTTGCAAAGTGGCACTTTACCTCATTTACTAAGCTCTAGAGCAACTGCACAGTCTATTTGCCTTTAGTAAATCAACCCCACTGTCTCTTTACTGGACTTTTATAAGTTTTATCTTCCCAAAGAAAAATCTCCCACTCTGCACAATCGCGCCTTATTCATGTCATCAGTTTTCAGCAGCACCTATATTTGTGAGCAACTATTTTTAAGGATGAAGCAGACGAAGGGCAAAATTAGACTCAGATATCTGATGAGAACCTTGAGAACTCATTGAGAATTGCTACTCCATCCAACCAACCAGATATTGATGTGTTCGTTTATCAAAAACATTGTCAAATATCGCACTAGTTTTATGTAACCCTCTTTTACTTTTATAACCAAAAAAGTTACAAAAAAAAGAAGTTTTATTACTCAGATAGTTAAATTATCCATATCAGTGATTGTTAACTTTTGATCTGCCCAACTTTTTCTGCTCATCAGCTATCCTTATATCCTCTTCTTCCAATGTGGCCCAGGAAAGTCAAAAGGTTGGAAACCCCTGCTTTAAAACATCAGTGAAGTGAAACTACAATTAAAACACTTTTTTTAAGCCCATCTCTGGGCAAAACTTAAATGAGACCTTTACTCATAAACCTAAAGCAGAACCTCACCCCGCCACCTTAGGTGGCTCCACCCCCTCAGGTGTCACCATTATGGCGCATGTGTAGATACACCCATAGGCTTTGCCCAGCCTTTGGGTCCTGGCAGAGCCTGTCAGCGCATATGTGCACACGCCATGGAAATGCCATGCACGTGCACAGACAGGGAAGGTTTCCAGCTTCCCTATTAGCTGTTTTGGGCATGCGTGGAAAAATGCCCGGGTACCTTGGCGCTAGACATGTGCATTCGTTTTTGTCTGAATGCATTTTCGTCCGAACTTCACGTATTTTTGTTATCGTTTTAACAAACGATAACGAAAGTGCAGAATACGAAGAATGAAAGATCCGACATAAACAAAGATTTATTTTCGTTTTCGTTGTGACAACAGTTCGATATAGATAGGAGATTCGACATGACGCTGACAATAACAATCTGTGTCCATCAAACCTGTGGTCAAATGTGCCTAACATTAACTGTATTAGTCCAAGATTATTCTACATAGAGAGAAAAGATTTGACATAGAGAGAAAAGATTCGACATAGAGAGAAAAGATCGCTGCTGGAATTGGGTGGGGGAAGTAAAATAAAAATAATGATGATGATGAATGTTATTGGCTGATTGTAACCAAAGAGGAGGGGCAGTAAAATAGCTAGAACTAAGTACACACGTACAGCCAACTTACTTTCACTTACGATTTGCTAGCAGGGAGACCCACACACACATGAATCATTTCAGAAGACAGTCAATCTTAGCTGGTCTGTTTGTCAGAGAACCTGAATTATTTTGCAATTAAGCACAAGCACAGCAGCAGAACAATAGTGAAGCAAGCTACAGTTCAACTTAACTTTTTCATAATAATCTGCTGCTATTGTGTTAGTGTTGTGAACTTGATAGTGATACTAGTGTTGCTAGTGTTGTGATAGCCTCAGAGGCTGCCCGTGTTATGGGGGGGGGGGGGGGATTTATTATTATAGATTCTATATTATAATGCCATATCAATATCTGACACAACGTCGGATGCCACGCCTGCTATTGCACTTGGAGATTGAGAAACGAATGTGAAAGTTGGCTGACTGTTGGGGTAGAGTAGACCATTCAACATGAACAACGAAGATTCGACAAAGCAACGAAAAACATACAAACATCGAATCTTTGGCTTATGGTGTCTGTCCAAAGTTCTAAGAAGAGTCGACGGAGCAGCTAAACTGTACGACGCGGCAATCGTACATTTCCGGTCAAATGCATCCGCCCATAGGCTATGGAAAAATTCTAATGTTGGTTGACTAGTAAAATAATTAATAAATATAATTATTACTAGTCATACAACATTAGAATTCTACTACAGCTAGCTTGTAGGCGGAAAATTCGACCGGAAATGTACACGTACAGTTTAGCTGCTCCGTCGAATCTTCTTTGAACATTCGACAGACACCATAAGCCTTCAATGACAGATTCAACCTTAATTAATTTGGATTTTCAGACGAATGCAATTTTTAACGAAAAACGAAATAGATAAAAACGAATTTCTGGAGTAACTAAATAAATTTACTTTTAATGCGAAAACGAAATTCCGAAACAAAATATTTCAGTGTGCACATGTCTGCTTGGCGCATGAGCAGATGTGCCACAGGATTTGAGCCCTGCGGCATGGGCTGGTAGCCAATGATAAAGTCTCACCTAGGCGAGAAGATCGAAAATACAGTCCTTTACAAAGAAAAAAAAAGACTGTCAGAGAGGAAGGAGGGAGGAGGCAGGGGAGGATAACTTGATAGGGTGAAGGTCCACTTTAAAATGATATAGGGGGTTATTTACTAAAGGCAAATCCACTTTGCACTACAAGTGCAAACTACAAGTGCAAAGTGCACTTGAAATTGCACTGAGAGTGCTCCTGGAAGTGCAGTTGCTGTAGATCCAAGGGGAACATTCAAGGAAAATAAAAAACACCATTTTAGCTTGCATGTGATTGGATAATAAAATCAGCAGAGCTTGCCCTCATTTCAGATCTACCCCTCAGATTTACAGCGACTGCACTTCCAAGTGCACTTTCAAGTACACTTTGCACTTGTAGTTTGCACTTGTAGTGCAAAGTGGATTTACCTTTCGTAAATAACCCCCATTGTGTTTTTTTGTTTAAACATAACAAACATGTTATACTTACCTGTTCTGTGCAGTGGTTTTGCACAGAGCAGCCCTGATCCTCCTCTTCTCGGGTCCCTCGCCTGCGCTCCTTGCCCCTCCCACCTGCCGAGTCCCCCCAGAGAAAGCAGCTTGCTATGCGGGCACCTTTAGAGGAGATATGATCACGATATACAAATCTTTAAATGATGACGGTATTATTGAGAGAAAACTATTAAACCTTAGGTCTCTAAAGAAGACACGCAGCCACACAATGGCGCTGTATGAGAAGCAGTTCAATCTTAAACTGCGTAAGGCGTTCTTACTGTTATAATAGAAATGATGTGTAACTCCCTTCCATAGTTGGCGGGGTCAGCAGAGAATGTAGATAAATTCAAAAAACTTTTAGGCCTCATGCACACTGGCCATTATAAATGGCACTTTTAGGAGTGTTTGATTTTTTTTTTCCTGCTTCTAAACACCCCCTCAATGTTAGCCTATGGGGTTGATTTACTAAAGACAAATCCACTGTGCACTACAAGTGCACTTCCAATACACTTGAAAAGTGCACTTGGAAGTGCAGTCGCTGTAGATCTGAGGGGAAGATCTGATATGAGGGGAAGCTCTGCTGATTTTATCATCTAATAATGTGCAAGCTGAAATGCTGTTTTTTTATTTTCCTTGCATGTACCCCTCAGATCTACAGCGACTGCACTTTCAAGTGCACTTTGGCAGAAAGAAAAAGATGCTCGACAGACCTAAACAAGTGTAAATGTATCTAAATGTGGCTTAACGCTAGGTGCATTTAGCATTGGAGCGTTAATTCATTTCAATGGCCAGAATAAATTATTTTGAAATGAATTCACACCAAAGTGCTTGATGCGCCTAGATGCGTCTAAACGTGCATAAACACGTTTACAAAATTGCTGCTTTAGGCATTTTTTTTTTATGCTGCTTTTCTCCTGCAAGGAAAAAGGCTTTTAAGAGAGCTGGTCAAATGCCTAGTGTGCATGAGGTCTTAGATGTGTTTCCATAGTTGCCAACATTGAAAAAAAAATTTTAGGGACACTTTTTTGGCTGTAGGCGGAGTCTTGTTTTAATTAGGGGGTGGGGCATGCATTTGTGGGCGTGACAAAGGGCCAAAGCAGAAATGCTGTGCGCGAAAAATGGGTGTGGTTTCCGCGAAACAGTGGGCATGGCTTAAATGGACGTGGCTCAAAGGGGGTGTGGTTAGAGTCTGAGATGAATGAGGGATGGAGAGGGAAAGGGGGGGGAGAGAGATGGAGGGACAGCAGCCCCAGATCCTACACAACAATAGAAATATGTGTATTCTAGAAAGTTTAACAATCAGCAGATAAAGATACTCCAAACACCTGGTGTTAGCACTTCAATCATCCCGACACCATGGTTGTTATGGTGTCAGGATGATTGAAGTGCATTATTTATATTATTACATTGTAATATAAAATGAAATCATTCAACTCACCATAATGCTGAATCAGTGGGGTCCCTGAGCGTGTCACCTGCCACGTCGCCTGCCATCAGCCATCTGTCCTTGCATCAGGTGCCCCCAGCAGAGTCCGTCCTTGCATCAGATGTCCCAGCAGAGTCCGTCCTTGCATCAGGTGCCCCCAGCAGAGTCCGTCCTTGCATCAGGTGCCCCCAGCGGAGCCCCCCTTACATCAGATGTCCCCAGCGGAGCCCCCCCTTACATTAGATGTCCCCAGCGGAGCCCCCCCTTACATCAGATGTCCCCAGCGGAGCCCCCCTCACACCAGGAGTCCCCAGCGGAGCCCCCCTCACACCAGGAGTCCCCAGACGAGCCCCCCTCACATCAGGTGTCCCCAGTGCAGCCCCCCCTCACATCAGGTGTCCCCAGTGGAGCCCCCCTCACATTAGGTGTCCCTAGCGGAGCCCCCCCTCACATCAGGTGTCCCCAGTGGAGCCCCCCCTCACATCAGATGTCCCCAGGGGAGCCCCCCTCACATCAGGTGTCCCCAGTGCAGCCCCCCCTCACATCAGGTGTCCCCAGTGCAGCCCCCCTCACATTAGGTGTCCCCAGTGGAGCCCCCCTCACATCAGGTGTCCCCAGTGCAGCCCCCCTCACATCAGGTGTCCCCAGTGCAGCCCCCCCTCACATCAGGTGTCCCCAGTGCAGCCCCCCTCACATTAGGTGTCCCCAGTGGAGCCCCCCTCACATCAGGTGTCCCCAGTGCAGCCCCCCTCACATCAGGTGTCCCCAGTGCAGCCCCCCCTCACATCAGGTGTCCCCTGTGCAGCCCCCCCTTACATTAGGTGTCCCCAGTGGAGCCCCCCTCACATCAGGTGTCCCCAGTGCAGCCCCCCTCACATCAGGTGTCCCTAGTGCAGCCCCCCCTCCCATTAGGTGTCCCCAGTGGAGCCCCCCTCACATCAGGTGTCCCCAGTGCAGCCCCCCTCACATCGGTTGTCCCCATTGCAGCCCCCCTCACATCAGGTGTCCCCAGTGCAGCCCCCCTCACATCAGGTGTCCCCAGTGCAGCCCCCCCTCACATCAGGTGTCCCCAGTGCAGCCCCCCCTCACATCAGGTGTCCCCAGTGGAGCCCCTCTTACATCAGATTCCCCCAGCGGTGCACCCCCCCCAACTCAGGTGTCCTAGTAGTGTAGTAGACAGTGTATACTGTCTCTCTCCGTGGGCCGCATGGCTAGAACCCCGCCCTTTTCCATAACAGACTGGCAGCGGGGCGGGGGGTAGGCGGGGCGAGGCGGAGCGGGGCAGGGGGTGGGCGGCGATGCAGGAGCTCCGTCTAGCCCCCCCCAGCCGTCTTCCTGGTCTTCTGAAAAATGGCGGCCGGCGGAGACAATGTCTCTGCCGGCCGCGGACCTCTAGCGGCAGGCGGCGGCGAAAATCCGTGAAGAACCGGATTTCTCTGGACATTTACCGGGAAACAACAAAATCGGGAATGGAGTCTAAATCCCGGGAATGTCCCGGGAAATCCGGGACAGTTGGCAACTATGTGTTTCTCAGTGAACACAATGTACAAGGATATTGAAAATGGTAGGGACTTAAACACACACACACTGGATGGACCAATGTCTTAATTCAACCTTACCAACCATATGAAACTAAAGGGGTGGATTTACTAAAGGCAAATAGACTGCACTTTGCAAAGTGCTGTTGCAAGAGCAGTTGCTCCAGAGCTTAGTAAATGAGCAGAAGTTCTGCTGACTTTCATCACCCAATCATGTGCAAGCAAAAATGCATTTTTTTTCCTTGCTCATGATTGTATATTCTTTGCAAAGTAAAGCTTTACCTCATTTACTAAGCTCTGGTGCAACTGCACTTTGCAAAGTGCACAGTCTATTTGCCTTTAGTAAATCAACCCTTATGTGTATGATGCACTTTGCTTAAAGAGGAGTTCCGCCGGCGGAAAAAAAAATTAAAAGTCAGCAGCTACAAATACTGCAGCTGCTAACTTTTAATATTAGGACACTTACCTGTCCAGGGAGCCTGCAATGTCAGCACTGCAGCTGATCTTCAGATCCACTCCTGGGTGCTGCCGCCGCCATTCCTGGTAAGGGAACTAGGCAGTGAAGACTTTTGGCTTCACGCCTAGTTTCCTACTGCGCATGCGCGTGTCACGCTGCGTGTTTTGATTGGTCCCTGCTGTCTTCTGTGACCTGTGTATCTTCTAGAAGGTAGTGGGGGGGGGGGGGATTTGCCGGACATTGCGTAGATCGCTGCACAATGTGCGGTGATTTTCCCCGGAAGTAGGAGCAGATACCTGGATTTGACAGGTATCTGCTTCCCCCTCCCCCCTGAAAGGTGCCAAATGTGACACTGGAGGAGGGGGGATCCAGACAGAGGAAGTTTCATTTCTTGGTGGAACTCCACTTTAAGCAAACTAAATGACATACGAGCAGGACCTGTTTAGATCTATGCCTTGCAGCAATATGCAGTAACACGTATATTTTAATGCATGTTACTACAATACATGCCAACGCACATTCTGCAGGCTAAACCACCCAATACCAATCTTATTGAGTCACTGTCCACTGTTCTGGTCCCAGGTTTGGTCACACATGGATACTTCCTACAGTTATGTTCTTTTTTTTGATCCTACATCCACTGTGTTATTTCAGTTACAGTAGATACAAGAGGGACATAAATCAAATTGAAAAGATCAGGAGTTAAAAGTTTCTCTTCCCCAACATGGGAGCAGGGCACATTACATGGGACAGAGCACATTACATGGGACAGGGGACATTACATGGGACAGAGCACATTACATGGGATAGGGACATTACATGGGACAGGGGACAATACATGGGACAGAGCACATTACATGAGACATAGAACATTACATGGGACAGGGGACATTACATAGGACAGGGGACATTACATGGGACAGGGGACATTACATGGGACAGGGGACAATGCATGGGACAGAGCACATTACATGGGGCAGGGGACAATACATGGGACAGAGCACATTACATGGGACAGAGCACATTACATGGGACAGGGGACATTACATGGGACAGAGCACATTACATGGGATAGGGACATTACATGGGACAGAGCACATTACATGGGACAGGGGACAATACATGGGACAGAGCACATTACATGGGACATAGAACATTACATGGGACAGGGGACATTACATGGGACAGAGCACATTACATGGGACAGGGGACATTACATGGGACAGAGCACATTACATGGGACAGGGGACATTACATGGGACAGAGCACATTACATGGGACAGAGCACATTACATGGGACAGGGGACATTACATGGGACAGGGGACAATACATGGGACAGAGCACATTACATGAGACATAGAACATTACATGGGACAGAGCACATTACATGGGACAGGGGACATTACATGGGACAGAGCACATTACATTGGACAGGGGACAATACATGGGACAGAGCACATTACATGAGACATAGAACATTACATGGGACAGGGGACATTACAGGGGACAGAGCACATTACATGGGACATGGGACATTACATGGGACAGAGCACATTACATGGGACAGGGGACAATGCATGGGACAGAGCACATTACATGGGACAGGGGACAATACATGGGACAGAGCACATTACATGGGACAGAGAACATTACATGGGACAGGGGACATTGCATGGGACAGAGCACATTACATGGGACAGAGAACATTACATGGGACAGAGCACATTACATGGGACAGGGGACATTACATGGGACAGGGGACATTACATGGGACAGAGCACATTACATGGGACAGGGGACATTACATGGGACAGAGCACATTACATGGGACAGGGGACATTACATGGGACAGAGCACATTACATGGGGCAGAGAACATTACATGGGACAGGGGACATTGCATGGGACAGAGAACATTACATGGGACAGAGAACATTACATGGGACAGGGCACATTACATGGGACAGAGGACATTACATGGGACAGAGCACATTACATGGGACAGAGCACATTACATGGTACAGGGGACATTACATGGGACAGAGCACATTACATGGGACAGGGGACATTACATGGGACAGGGGACATTACATGGGACAGAGAACATTACATGGGACAGAGCACATTACATGCGACAGGGGACAATACATGGGACAGAGCACATTGCATGGGACAGAGAACATTACATGGGACAGGGGACAATACATGGGACAAAGCACATTACATGGGACAAAGAACATTACATGGGACAAAGAACATTACATGGGACAGGGGACAATACATGGGACAGAGCACATTACATGGGACAGAGCACATTACATGGGACAGGGGACATTACACGGGACAGAGCACATTAATGGGGCAGGGGACATTACATGGGATAGAGCACATTACATGGGACAGAGAACATTACATGGGTCAGGGGACATTACATGGGACAGAGCACATTACATGGGACAGGGGACAATACATGGGACAGGGGACATTACATGGGACATGGCACATTACCTGGGACAGGGGACAATACATGGGACATGGGACAGGGCACATTACATGGGACAGGGCACATTACATGGGACATAGAACATTACATGGGACAGAGCACATTACATGGGACAGGGGACATTACATGGGACAGAGCACATTACATTGGACAGGGGACAATACATGGGACAGAGCACATTACATGAGACATAGAACATTACATGGGACAGGGGACATTACAGGGGACAGAGCACATTACATGGGACAGGGGACATTACATGGGACAGAGCACATTACATGGGACAGGGGACAATGCATGGGACAGAGCACATTACATGAGACAGGGGACAATACATGGGACAGAGCACATTACATGGGACAGAGAACATTACATGGGACAGGGGACATTGCATGGGACAGAGCACATTACATGGGACAGAGAACATTACATGGGACAGGGGACATTACATGGGACAGAGCACATTACATGGGACAGGGGACATTACATGGGACAGGGGACATTACATGGGACAGAGCACATTACATGGGACAGGGGACATTACATGGGACAGAGCACATTACATGGGACAGGGGACATTACATGGGACAGAGCACTTTACATGGGGCAGAGAACATTACATGGGACAGGGGACATTGCATGGGACAGAGAACATTACATGGGACAGAGAACATTACATGGGACAGGGCACATTACATGGGACAGAGGACATTACATGGGACAGAGCACATTACATGGGACAGAGCACATTACATGGTACAGGGGACATTACATGGGACAGAGCACATTACATGGGACAGGGGACATTACATGGGACAGAGAACATTACATGGGACAGAGCACATTACATGCGACAGGGGACAATACATGGGACAGAGCACATTGCATGGGACAGAGAACATTACATGGGACAGGGGACAATACATGGGACAAAGCACATTACATGGGACAAAGAACATTACATGGGACAAAGAACATTACATGGGACAGGGGACAATACATGGGACAGAGCACATTACATGGGACAGAGCACATTACATGGGACAGGGGACATTACACGGGACAGAGCACATTAATGGGGCAGGGGACATTACATGGGACAGAGCACATTACATGGGACAGAGAACATTACATGGGACAGGGGACATTACATGGGACAGAGCACATTACATGGGACAGGGGACAATACATGGGACAGGGGACATTACATGGGACATGGCACATTACCTGGGACAGGGGACAATACATGGGACATGGGACAGGGCACATTACATGGGACAGAGAACATTACATGGGACAGGGCACATTACATGGAACAGAGAACATTACATGGGACAGAAAACATTACATGGGACAGAAAACATTACAAGTAACAGTGGACATTACATGGGACATGGCACATTACCTGGGAAATGGTACATTACATGGGACAGGGCACATTACATGGGAAAGAGCACACTACATGGGACATGGCACATAACATGGGACAGAGAACATTACATGGAACAGTGGACATTACAGGGGACATGGCACATTACATGGGACATGGCACATTGCATGGAACAGAGCACATTGCATGGGACAGAGCATATTGCACAGGACAAGGCACATTGCATGGGACAGGGCACATTGCATGGGACAGAGCACATTGCATGGGACAGAGCACATTGCATGGGACAGGGCACATTGCATGGGACAGATCACCTTACATGGGACAGAGCACATTACATGGCACAGGGCACTTTGCATGGGACAGAGCATATTGCACAGGACAAGGCACATTGCATGGGACAGGGCACATTGCATGGGACAGAGCACATTGCATGGGGCAGGGCACATTGCATGGGACAGAGCACATTGCGTGGGGCAGGGCACATTGCATGGGACAGAGCACATTGCATGGGACAGAGCACATTGCATGTGCAGGACACATAACATGGGACAGAGTACATTCCATGGGACAGAGCACATTGCATGGGCAGGGCACCTTACATGGGACAGAGCACATTACATGGCAAAGGGCACATTTCATGAGACTGGGCACATTACATGGGACAGAGCGCATTACATGGTACATGGCACATTACAGGGGACATTACATGGGATATAGGACATTACATGGGACAGACTTTTGGGCACATTGCTCGGGACACAGCTGGGTGCACTACAGTACCGGCTTTCTACTACTTTCTACTACTACTCTTCTACTTCTTCTTTTGGCTTCAGAACTCCTCCAGTGGCACACTGTTCACTGCCTCCTCCTATCCTG
This sequence comes from Lithobates septentrionalis, assembly GCA_037952835.1. Classification (NCBI taxonomy): domain Eukaryota; kingdom Metazoa; phylum Chordata; class Amphibia; order Anura; family Ranidae; genus Lithobates; species Lithobates septentrionalis. The sequence continues at coordinate 2,764,040 of JBBDGP010000373.1, forward strand.
TCCTCCCCAGATGATGTAAAATACAACCACTCGGGAAGGACAGGAGGGGAGGTGGGGCCAGCGGGGAACAGCACGCTACAGCTAATAGTATGCCAGCCACTACCCTGCCTATCTCTGCCTATGTCAATGTGATCCTTCTGTCAGCTACCTGCGACTGACAGTCAGGTCGCCTCTGAACCCTTGAGGGCCTCTTGCGGAACCCCAGTTGAGAAACACTGTTCTAGATATTAGTGGGCGTAGGTGAGAAGGAGCTGTCTTGCATATTTAGGGGCCCTTAGCCAATCCCCAGGAAGTGGGCCTGGCAGGGAACTAGGGAGCCTTAAATAAACATGAGCCATGGCAGCAGGGGAGTCAGGTGGAAGATGGAGAAGAAGAGGAGAAGTGCTGAGGGAGTCTGTCTGTGGCTCTTGAGGGACCCCTGCTGGGGGAAGGGGGGGGTTACCTCAGGCTGAAGCTTGGGAGGCTGGCATGGAAGGATCCTACCATGGGTGGCAGTTGGAGGGACCCTATCTGGTGAGGCAGCAGAAGCAAGGAAAGACAGAGTGAGTAGATCAGCACGGTACAGGGACAGACAAGGGGATAGACTACCAGCTGTAGCAGGTCTCTCTTGAAGAAAAGGGTGAAGTCTTCATCCAACCTTGCTCTTGGAAGTCTCCAGTGTGCCAGTTGGGCAGGACTGGTGCAGAGTGTCAGTCAGGAAGACTGGGAAGAAGAAGCAGCCAGGTGGGCTTGGGCAGCCAGGTGGGCTGGGGCAGCCAGGTGGGCTAGCATTTTCTGAGGGAAGTAGAGCTGGGATCAGTATCTACAGGGAAGCAGAAGGTGATGCAGGATGCAGTTCACTCCACATGTGCTACTTTTCTACAAGGGACTGAGATGTCCTAGCCCAGAGATGGCGAACCTTGGCACCCCAGATGTTTTGGAACTACATTTCCCATGATGCTCATGCACTCTGCTGTGCAGTTGAGCATCATGGGAAATGTAGTTCCAAAACATCTGGGGTGCCAAGCTTCGCCATCACTGTCCTAGCCTGTAATGGGCTGTTGCTGAGCTAACAAGAGACTGTTGAGCCTCGTACACGCGATCGGATTTTCCGCAGACAAAACATCGGACTTTTGTCCGAAGGGCGTTGGCCAGGAACTTGTCTTGCATAAAAACGGCAAGGAATTGTCGGCCAATAAACACGAACGTAGTGACGTACTACTGGTTTTTCAGCTTTTTAGCGCCACCCTTTGGGCTCTTTCTGCTAATTTTGTGTTAGTAGAAGTTTGGTGAGTGTTGATCTGTGCTTTTCATTTTGTGCTTTTCATTTTGCACTTTTCATTTTGCGCTTTTCAGTTCACGCTTTTCATTTTGCGCTTTTCATTTCGTTTCTGAACGGCTGTTCGGCAAACCAGTTATTGCTTTGACCCAAGTTCAGTCCAGGAACAGGAGGAGGATGAGTTCTTGGACCAAAAATTGGTTGCTTTATTAATCGTGACCAATTATGTCATATGCCTTTGCTGCGGGAGCTCCAGGAGAATAATCCAGATGATTTTCGAAATTACCTCCAGATGACAGACCCCTGCTTTCACCAACTCTTGGCATTGTTGATCCCCTATATTAAGAAGCAGGACACATGCATGAGGCTTTTATTTTATTTTTTGGTTAAATAATGATTTGATTTGGTATATTTTCTATATTTTTGGATGCATAGAATACACTTTTTGGTTAAGTTCTATTGGCAGATAGCGTGTCTAATTTTATTTGTTTTCTTTTTTTAATGCACAATAAAAAAAATTGTGGAGAATATTACTTGGCTATGTGTTTTACTTCAAATGACAGTTTGGGAGGAAGCAGTTACATTTTAAAAAATACTATGTAAAATTAACAAGGGATACCAACATAGTTCTTTGATCTTCTTTCATATATCTTTGATCTTAAAAACTACGGGATAATGGTGTTGTGGTAACTTGCACCAAAAAAAATAAAAATAACAAGCATAATATTATTCTTGATATCACTAGAAAAAAAAACCTTTGAAAATTAGTTTGCAATAACTCCATCATTATCACCAGCAAAGCAGCTTCATTATTATCCCATTAAAGAAGAAGAGCATGTGCGCTGCATTTCAAGATTTTATAATTTGCCATGTCACGAATGTTAATTCTCCATTACGAACGCTAGTTTACAAGACCGACCGCTTTTGGCTCGTCCTTGCTTCTGAGCATGCGTGTTTGTACTTTGGACTTTTGTCCGATGGACTTGTGTACACACGATCGGAAAATCCGACAACAGACATTTGTCCGCTGAAAATTTTAAAGCCTGCCATCCAACATTTGTCAGCAGAAAATCCGACAACAATTGTCCGATGGAGCGAACAAAAGGTTGGATTTTCCGCCAACAGCCTGTCATCACACATTTCCCGTCGGAAAATCCGATCGTGTGTACGCGGCTTTAGTTCCCAAGGAAGTGAACCCAGAAGAGCTGTGCAAAGGAACAAAGTTTGTGCAGGAGGAGGAAGAAGAAGAAGCTGTAAATAGGGAGGAAGTCGTCCCTGGTTCTGTTTGTTAGACATTTTTCAAGTTGGGCATCCCATAATCCTTAACCCCATCCAAGTTATTATCCCCCAATAAAAACAACAAAACCAAGCTCAAGGACTGCTTTCTGTGTCTGGATGCAAGACAGAAATGCTGTATGACTGGCTGTGCAGCAGTGGGGAACCCTGACATTTGCAACTCCTACAGGGGAAGTGCTACATATCATAATAAATATGGCAAAACCAAACTATTAACTTAATGAACAAATTCAAAAGAAAACTATTTTTTTCATCTCTAATAATCCGTATCTGCCGGCTAGCTCATTATCTAGATCTGAGCACCTGAGGGCAAATTTTAGAACCAGTTCACAACACTTTAACTCAGGAATATTTATCTTTAGTTCAACATGTGACTTTTTTCAAATCTAGTTGTCAGACTGAACTGACCTGAAAATAACTGTCACTTTTTTAATACGACTTTTTATTCTTAGGTGTGTTAAATTTGTGAATTGAGACTAAATGACCTCTCAGCAGCTGCCAACCTCTATTCCATTCTGAAGTCAAGCTGACTTCAAGGTGGCTGTAAAAATATAAGAAAAAAGGTGACTATAGACAGGGAAAACTCCGGGGGGTAGGGAATGATAGATCTGCTTGCTCTGGCTTGAATCACATGTCTTCAGGATGTGCAAAGTTTTTCTTGTGGACTAGCTGGATGGCACAATGTAATGCATGCCTGGGGAAAAAATCTGTTCTCCTTTCTTTATATACATCACGTAAAAATCAACACAAAGTTCCTCAAAGATTTTCGAACCGGTTGGATAAAGAGCGCCTGTGATTCATTGTCACTTTCATGTTAATCCTTATGTCCGTAAGCTTTTACCGTTTGTTCTTTTTGTTCTATTTTCTGGTTTACCTGGGGTGGATAGAGCCAAGCTGTCCAAGAACCTTTGGAAATGTTAGGTTACTTTAAGCTTGTAGCAGTATTCTGACCCCAATTGTTCTGCGAATGACTTATCCCTTCCTGAGACCTCTATGCCTGACCTACATGTAACAGAGACAATCAGTGCAAACAATCTTCATTGGATAGCTAAACTCTCCAAACTGTTGGCATCCACAAATATCTTTATTGCATGAAGAAGGGTTAGGGCATACAATATGATGCTGTATGTGTTGGTATTTGCAAAGTTTGAAGGCCAAAATAAATATTTCTTTCCGAGCCTCAATGGGCATCTTTCAGGAACAATACAAGAACTCACAATGAGGAAGGAAGGAAGTTACATCTTATACTGTAACAGGGAGGATACACAGAAAATTGAGTGCAACATAAGAATAAACAATTAACTTTGTGAAACAACATAGGATATAAACATAGATATAATTGCACTGTCCATGCTGATCAGGTCATCTAGTGTGCTAGGACGAACCCACGTGGGCTCTATGAGCAACCAGATGAAAATGAACTTACATCCATTTACATGAGACTACCTCTAATCTGTTTTGTTTAGAATCAGACATCATATGACGAAACGCATAGGGCTGGGCAAGGATGCTGATGACATTGCGCATGCCTGACTCGCACTCGCAGGTATGTGTTCGCGGCTGGAGGCGACAGGCTAATGCCGCGTACACACGAGCGGACTTTACGGCGGACTTTGCCCGGCGGACTTTTCGACGTACTTTCCGACGGACTTTCTGAATGAACGGACTTGCCTACACACAATCCACCAAAGTCCGTCGAATTCGTACGTGATGACGTACGACCGGACCAGAATAAGGAAGTTCATAGCCAGTAGCCAATAGCTGCCCTAGCGTGGCTTTTTGTCCGTCGAACTAGCATACAGACGGCGGACTTTTCGACCGGACTCGATTTCAACGGATAAATTTTAAACAAGTTTCAAATCTAAGTCCGTCCAACTTTTGAGAAAACAAAGTCCGCTGGAGCCCACACACATCGAATTGTCCGACGAAATCCAGTCCGCCGGGCAAAGTCCGCCGTAAAGTCCGCTCGTGTGTACGCGGTATAAGAGATATAGCACAATCAATATTACCCTGGTGTCGGGGAGACACTAGAACCCTGTGAGTGGATTCCATTTTTTAGACTGTTTTATGCTATGGAGGCCTTCCTTCCTTTATACTTCCACGCTTGATCGGGATATGCCTGAGTGGACCTACATGTGATGAATCATACTGAGCACTTGGATGGTGGAGATTTATTCCTGTGGGTGTGTTTCAGAGCATATTAGCTGTTCTATAACTTGATAAGCCATTATATCTGGTGAGTCAGTTTGGTGTGGCTGGTGAAGGACTCGCACTGGGTGATAAATAGAGCCATTTGGAATTTCATTTATTGGTGAAGATATTTGGTGAATTTTTGGGACTTTTTTCTTCTGTTTTTGGAGCACATGTGGGCTCTGTTTATGGAGCACATACGGAATTTATTTATTTACATAATTAAGCATGGTGCACAGCTCTCTCATTTTTTAGCACTTCACTGTGGTCCAAATCATTTGGTGGAGGGGGGATTATGGTGTGGGGTTGTTTTGCGGGGGTTGGGCTTGGCCCCTGAGTTCCAGTGAAGAGAACTCTTAAGGTGTCAGCATACCAAGACATTTTGGACAATTTCATGCTCCCAACTTTGTGAGAACAGTTTGGGGATGGCCCCTTCCTGTTCCAACATGACTGTGCACCAGTGCACACAGCAAGGTCCATAAAGACATGGATGAGCGAGTTTAGGGTGGAAGAACTTGACTGGCCTTGACTGGCCTGCACAAAGTCCTGACCTCAACCCAACAGAAGACCTTTGGGATGAATTAGAGGGGAGACTGCGAGCCAGGCCTTCTCGTCCAACATCAGTGCCTGACCTCACAAATGCGCTTCAGGAAAAATGGTCAAACATTCCCATAGACACACTCCTAAATCTTGTGGACAGCCTTCCAAGAAGAGTTGAAGTTGTTATAGCTGCAAAGGGAGGGCCAACTCAATATTGAACCCTACGGACTAAGACTGGGATGCCATTTAAGTTCATGTGCGTGTAAAGGCAGGTGTCCCAATACTTTTGGTAATATAGTGTACTTGTAGGGGGAGGTAAAAGGAGCGCCCGCTATCCAAATGAGAAGCAAAGTGAAAGTTGAACTTGTAATTGTTTTATTAAAAGTAGCAACTAATGATCAAGCCAACACTAATTGGGGGAACAGAGTGAGTGAGTAGGGATGTATCCCAAATTGGCGTGTCTGTGACACCGAAATTGGAATAGTTGCTGTTTGATCTTGCAGAGCTAACATAGCTCTAGGGGGAGTCTTTCCCCTGAAACGCGTTGGCTTGATCATTTGTTGCTACTTTCAGTAAAACGATTACAAATTCAACTTTCACTTTGCTTCTCATTGGATATCGGGCGCTCCTTTTACCTACCCTTACAAAAAAAAAGAATGCAGATCAACATTTAATCAGCTCAAGGAACCAATATTGATTGGTCATTAAAAAAGTTACAGCACTGCTAAGTCATCAACTTTTCTCTCTCCTGCTTTCAGCACATGTGCACTGCGGCAGAACCTTACTGGCTCATAGTGCTCCCTTCTCTGTCAATGAGTGCTTCTCTGCAAGGGATAGCAGAAGCTGGTTTGCATATGTATACTAGCTGTATGTAAAAATATAATTGTTACAACCACTTCAGCTCCGGAAGGTTTACCCCCCTTAATGACCAGGCCATTTTTTGCAGTACGGCACTGCGTTACTTTAACTGAAAATTGCGCGGTCGTGCGACGCTGTACCCAAATAAAATTGATGTCCTTTTTTTCCTACAAATAGAGCTTTCTTTTGGTGGTATTTGATCACTTTTCTGTTTTTAAATTTTTTGCACTATAAACAAAAAATGACTGACAATTTTGAAAAAAAAAACCTTCTGCTATAAAATATATCCAATAAAATTTTTTTTAAAAAAAATCAAATTTCTTCATCAATTTAGGCCAATATGTATTCTGCTACATGTTTTTGGTAAAAAAATTCCAATAAGCGTATATTGATTGGTTTACACAAAAACTATGGGATATTTTTATGGAATTTTTTTTCTACTTGTAATGGCAACGGTCAGCGATTTTTTGCGGGACTGTGACAAATCTGACACTAAATCTGACACTAAGTGATACTTTTTGGGGACCAGTGACACAATGCACTGTCACTGTATAATGACACTGGCTGGGAAAGGGTTAACATCAGGGCGATCAAAGGGTTAAATGTGCTCCTAGGGAGTGCTTTTTATCTGTGTGGGGGGTGCTTTGACTGGGAGAAGACAGAGATCTGTGTTTCTGCTTAGCAGAAACACAAGATCTCCATCTTGCCCTCTGACAGAACGGCAATCTGCCTTGTTTACATAGGCAAACTGCCTTTCTGCCTCTCTCGGGAACGATCGCCGGGTGCCAGTGAACGTCAGGTTCCGAAGGACCCGCTGATTGACTTCCGCTGTGTCCAAACACAGCGGGAGCGGGGCGCCGCACATGCACGTCCTAGATCCAGAAATCGAAATGATGTACAGGTATGTAAAATTGCGCTGAAGTGTCGCCCTGCCGCAGTACATGTACGTGGGGTGGTGCGGAAGCGGTTAAAGGAAGATATAACTTCATTATTTTATATATATCTGTCTGAAGTTCAGCATGGTTTCTGATTAGATAATACGGTATCATAAACATTCAGCGCATGTTAGAAACAAATCCGAAATGTCCGTTGTCCCGCTGACGCAGTTCCCACGTTATAGCGGAGGCAGAGATGAAAAGCTTCAATCAGTGATGCCAAAGTGACACACAGGAAATAAAAAGCTCGACCCGTCTCTGCTGTCAGATACGGCACACGGAATAAAAATATTTGTATTAACTCCAACTTCTCCTGTAGCGTGCCGATGCCCCCTAATCTCCGCCAGCTGCCGCAAATTTGCAAAGCGTCTTTTATCATCAACGGAACATATTTCATCCCAATCAGATGCAGGGGGATTTTGTTCCCTCGTTTCATCTGGCGTCATTTTATCACAATGTGCCACATTTTGTGCAGACAGGAAAAACCTCTCTTTGAAACGCCGTCCTGTCGCAGGGCTTATATGGTGGGCTGCACAATTTATTTATTTATTTATTTGGGTTTCACTGATTTCCTTTTGAGATATAATGGCAGAGCGGTGACAAGCGGCAACAGGCGGCACCTGTGGCGGAATTAAGTGCCTGCGCCCTGCGCTGAAGATTAGCCAGTCACCGGAGCAGAGGATTCTGGGAGTCTGAGGACCAGACAGCATTATTAAGATGCTCGGCGATTTCTTTGTGTAATGGAAATGTCAGGCCTTCACCTATTCATTATTTTGCCTTCTGCAAAAGGAGAAGCTGTTCATGTCCTGCGAGAGAAACAATTGCTTACATGGGTGCATTCTCCTAATAGGCGTCCCAATCCTCAAGGTGAAAGAACAATTTAACCCCTGTGCTGAGGTTCAAGCTGCTAGAAAATTGTTTACACAGTTCCCTTCTTGTGCTGCTAAAATCAAATCCAATGGCAGCAATTGGTGCTTTGATAAATGATCAATTTAGTTTCTGATCGATCGCTACCAATAGGAATAAATGATCTATAGTTGTCAACATTTCAATCAATATGATACATACAAGGAAGTCGATTTTGGTAGATCTAAAAGTGATTGTACAATTGTACAGTCAAAGCATAACGTTTGTGGTGAGCTTAAAGTGGTTGTAACCCTAAAAACAAAAAAAATGATCCTGTTCCTTTAAAGCAGGATACACAGCATCGTGCTTGTGCGGTGTCTTTTATCCCTATCTATGTTGTAAAATATCTGGTTGATCATGCCTGTTCTTGCATATCTCCCAACTGTCCCTGATTTTGAGGGACTGTCCCTGATTTGGAGCAATGTCCCTCATTCCTCCTCATTGGTCTCTCATTTTGGTCTGATCTATATAGATGTATATAAAATGCACTTTTTATCTATCAAAAAGTGTTTTCCAGCGCTAAACCTTTCATCTGATTTCTAAATTGCTGCATTTGTAAATTCCAAAAGCCAATATAAAAGAATAGAAGTGGTAAAAAAAAAGCACTTGTGGGTTTAACCAATCTTGTTTTTTTGTACAATTCTCCTTTAAGGGGGTGTGGCAAGGGGTGTGTCCTATGCCTGCATACTTTTGCTGCTAGGTGTCCCTCATTCCCATCTCAAAAAGTTGGGAGGTATGGTTCCTGTGCCCCCCTTAGAGTGCTGTCCACGGTAATCACGGCTGCTGATCCATGATACTGTGGTCAGTTTACATACCTACGTCATCTGTAGTCTCTCCCCCTCCCTCTCTGCCTTTCAGCTCGGGAGTCTGTGTGTGAGCCATCTCCTCTCCGCCCCTTCCCTCCCGCCGTTATGGCTGTAACATCACTAATCCCAAATCCTGGAAGCCCCTCTGTTACAGAAAGATATTCTGTGCAGTATCTGTTTTAAAAAATTATGCAGAGAAATACCTTATTGCAGAGCGCCACTGTGCACTCACGTGACCTCCCGCCGCTCTCCTTCTCTCCTCCCAGATGATGTCAATGGGGAATCTCAGCCCCTCCCACTGTAGTCCTCAGATCGGGGTAGGAGAGCATCGGGAGGGCATGTGAGCGCATAGCAGCGCTCTAAAATAAGGTATTTCCCTGCAGAATTTAAAAAAAACACAGATATATCACAGTATATCTTTCTGTAACAGAGGGGATTCCAGGATATGTGCTTAGTGACTTTACAACCACTTTAACTCCTTGACCACCAGAGGGATTTACCCCCTTCATGACCAGGGCATTTTTTGCTATTCAGCACTTTGCGATTTTAACTGGCAATTGCTCGGTCACGCAAAACTGTACACAAATTTTATTTATATAATTTATTCACACAAATAGAGCTTTCTTTTGGTGGTATTTGATCACCACTGCGTTTTTTATTTTTCATCATATAAACCAAAAAAAAAAATGAACATTTAAAAAAAAAAAAATTATATGCAATTAGCGGACCTCCCCCCCGTTTTTAAGAAAAAATCAATGTCGTTTCAAAACAAGAATATACTTAAAACAATACAAATTCAATTAGATTTAATGCGATAGAAACAGAGTTCACGCACACATTTTAATTATATGTATTTTTATTGGAGGCACTTTGAAATAATAAATGCAACAAATGTGCTTGTAGAAAGGCCTGTTAACTGTTTTTTCTGTCAAGGCCCATGTGAACACACTAAAATTTTCAGTTTTGTCCTGTGTCCATCAATACTGCTTCACCTCTGCTCAACAATGCAGCCTACCTGTGTCTATTAATGCAGTTTACCTGTGTCCATCAATGAGGGCCTACCCTTGTCCATAAATGCAGCATACTTGTGTCCATCAATGCAGCCTACCTGTGTCTATCAATGCAGCCTACCTGTGTCCAACAATGCGGCCTGTGTCCACCAATGCGGCCTGTGTCCACAAATGCGGCCTGTGTCCACCAATGTGGCCTGTGTCCACCAATGTGGCCTGTGTCCACCAATGCGGCCTGTGTCCACCAATGCAGCCTGTGTCCACCAATGAGACCTTTGTCTAACAATGTAGCCTGTGTCCACCAATGCAGCCTGTGTCCACCAATGCAGCCTGTGTCCACCAATGAGACCTTTGTCTAACAATGCAGCCTGTGTCCACCAATGCAGCCTGTGTCCACCAATGAGACCTTTGTCTAACAATGTAGCCTGTGTCCATCAATGCAGCCTCCCTGTGCAGGGCAAGAGAGGAGAGGAAGAGGATTGCTGGCCGGATCATCAGAGCGCAGAGGAACATCACTGTAACAGCTTTCATTTCAATTGCCGTATGTTCCCGCTGCCTGCCATCACATACAGCCCCGGCTCCCGGGATTGGACTGGTGACCTGTCTATCAAGGTCCCTGGACAAGGCGGGAGGGCTGTATGTGACGGCGAGTGGTGGAAACACCCGGCAATTGAAATGAAAGCTGCTACAGCTATGTTCATCGCTCTGATGATCCGGCCGGCTCTGGTGCGTTCACTGGGAGAAGAACTCCCATTCAAGCCCGCCTGCCGGCGGTGCTCCCCCAGCCCCCCCCCCCCCCCCGCTCCCAGGCAGCCCACACTCTCCAGCCCTCATTTTCCACTCACAAAATGTAAGTAGGCAAGTGGAAAATTTGAGGGCTGATTTAAGGTCCATAAAAGCATTGTCACTTTACCATACTGTATATGTAAATTAAGTTTCCACCTGTTCTCCCGCGTTGCCTTGGCGGTCGCTGCAGAGAGTCCCAGTCCCTCTCTCCAACAGCGATCACTCCACACGCAGCAGGAGTAGTGGGATGCCCCACGAGCCCTAGCCAGATCACAGCCAGTACACAACACAGCCAGTACACAACACAGACAGTACACAACACAGACAGTACACAATTACATTAGGAGAGCAGTGAGTCATCAAAAATCAAGTTATTATAACAAAAAAAAAGGCAGCGGTGGAAGCGGACATTGCAAGGACCTCTCATGGATACCAGTGTCTGTGTGCGGACACCTTGCCAATCCCTGTCCATGCTGCATATTACACAAATTAAATAGCATTTATCATTAACCTCTGCTCAGCCTCCTTCCCTCCCCCAATCCAGCCATTTATTAATCTGCTGCTGCAGATGCAGTCAGAAGTATCTGCTATTTTGCTTACTTTAATACAGAAGCACTGACTGTAGCACAGTGTAGGGATGAGCCGAACACCCCCCCCCCCCCCCCCGGTTCGGTTCGCACCAGAACCTGCGATCGGACCGAAAATGTGCACGAACGTTAGAACCCCATTGACGTCTATGGGACTCGAACGTTCGAAATCAAAAGTGCTCATTTTAAAGGCTAATTTGCATGGTATTGTCCTAAAAAGGGTTTGGGGACCCTGGTCCTGCCCCTGGGAACATGTATCAATGCAAAAAAACTTTTAAAAATGGCAGTTTTTTTGGGAGCAGTGATTTTAATGATGCTTAAAGTAAAAAAAAAAAAGTGAAATAATCCTTTAAATATCGTACCTGGGGGGTGTCTATAGTATGCCTGTAAAGTGGCGCGTGTTTCCCGTGCTTAGAACACTCCCTGCACAAAATGTCATTTTTAAAGGAAAAAAAGTCATTTAAAACTGCTTGCGGCTTTAATGTAATGTCGGGTCCTGGCAATATGGATGAAAATCAGTGAGACAAACAGCATGTGTACCCCCCAGTCCATTACCAGGTTCTTTGGGTCTTGTATGGATATTAAGGGGAACGCCGCACCCAAATTAAAAAAGGAAACAGCAGTATACAGGCTCTGTACTCTGAACAGCAGTATACAGGCGGTGCAAACAAGACAGGGACTGTAGGTTTGTTGTTAAGTAGAATCTGTTTGTAATTTTGAACTGGTACATTTTTAATGTGTTTAGCTCCAGCCAAAAAATCTATTTTAAGCTTTTTGGAAAACATAGGGAAGGGTTATCACCCCTGTGACATTTGTTTTGCTGTCTGTGCTCCTCTTCAGAAGATTTCACCTCATTTTTTGTCCCAATGACAAATGTTTTTTGAAAATTTAGGGTTTTTTGTGAAACAAGGATTGGTGATAAAGCATCAGTGGAAAGGAGAAATGTTTTTCCCATATTAACTCTTACAGGAGATAATTTCCCTTCCTAGGGGTAGATTTCATCTCACTTCCTGTTGTCTCCTTCCGTTTGCAAGTAGGAGTCATTTGTAAGTTAGATGTTTAAAAGTAGGGGCCTGCCCTATATACTCAGCAGAAATTTGGGCCTTAGGTGTTGTTGTGGCCACAACACTGTAAGCCCTCACAGGGCCCTGCTGTGAAATATTAGATCAAGAATTGTAATTACATGCCCCTGTTGAACAGGGGCAGAAAAATTGGGCCTTTGGTGGTGGTGCTGGTGCCACAACACTGTAAGTCCTCACTCGCTCTTGGTGGGCGCAGAAACAGGCCCTGCTGCGAAATATTAGATCAAGAATTGTAATTGCATGCCCCTGTTGAACAGGGGCTGAAAAATTGGGCCTTAGGCACTGGTGCTGGTGCCACAACACTGCAACCCCTCACAGATACTCTAGTTGGAACGCAGGAACGAGCCCTGCTGCAAAGTATTGCATCAAAAATTGTAATTACATGCCCCTGTTACACAGGGGCTGAAAAATTAGGCCTTAGGCACTGGTGCTGGTGCCACAACACTGCAACCCCTCACAGATACTCTAGTTGGAACGCAGGAACGAGCCCTGCTGCAAAGTATTGCATCAAAAATTGTAACGACACGCCCCTGTTAAACAGGGGCTGAAAAATTGGGCCTTAGGCACTGGTGCTGGTACCACAACACTGCAACCCCTCACAGATACTCTAGTTGGAACGCAGAAACGAGCCCTGCTGCAAAGTATTGCATCAAAAATTGTAATTACACGCCCCTGTTAAACAGGGGCTGAAAAATTAGGCCTTAGGCACTGGTGCTGGTGCCACAACACTGCAACCCCTCACAGATACTCTAGTTGGAATGCAGGAACGAGCCCTGCTGCAAAGTATTGCATCAAAAATTGTAATTACACGCCCCTGTTAAACAGGGTCTGAAAAATTGGGCCTTAGGCACTGGTGCTGGTGCCACAACACTGCAACCCCTCACAGATACTCTAGTTGGAACGCAGGAACGAGCCCTGCTGTAAAGTATTGCATCACAAATTGTAATTACACGCCCCTGTTAAACTGGGGCTGAAAATTTGGGCCTTAGGCACTGGTGGCGGCGCCCAGAACCAAAAATGTTCTTACAAGCTATCAGCGTGATCATTGAGGAGGAAGGGGATAATTACTCAGGATAGTCACTCAGCATCAGCATAGGCAGTCTTTGAAGGGATCTGAGATTTCAAAAAAAATTATTCGGTTACATCAGCATCAGGTGCTTGGTAGCTGGTGGTCATCCAAGACTGATTCATTTTTATGAAGGTCAGTCGATCGACCGAGTCGGTGGACAGACGCACCCTGTGATCGGTTACAAAGCCTCCAGCAGCACTGAATGTGCGTTCCGAAAGAATGCTGGATGCAGGACAGGCCAGTAGCTCAATTGCATACTGTGCAAGCTCTGGCCAGTGATCCATCCTCAAGACCCAGTAACCCAGAGGATTTTCGGTGGGAAAAGTGTCCAAGTCAGATCTTGCCCCTAGGTATTCCTGCACCATGTAAAACAGACGCTGGCGATGGTTGCTGGAACCGATAATACCTTGGGGCTGCGGACTAAAAAGTTGTCTGAACGCATCGGTTAGAAGGCCACCTTCTCCACCATTCCTTCTTTGACTGACCGAAGCCTCAGCAACACGTTGTCCAGAAACAGGAGTTTGTAATCCCCCAGTCTCTGGGAACGCGTTGCACAGACCTTTCTGCAAGGCCTCCCGAAGATGTTTCATCCTCTGCTCCCTCTGTGACGGCAAGATAAGGTCCGCAACCTTACCCTTGTAACGTGGATCAAGGACGGTGGCCAGCCAGTATTGGTCCTCCTCCTTGATACCACGAATACGAGGATCCTTACGCAGGCTTTGCAGGATCAGGGAGGCCATGCAGCGTAGGTTTGCTGAGGCATTCGGTCCGGAGTCCCCTGGGTCACTAAAGAGGACATGGTCTGCAGCCACCTCCTCCCAGCTACGTACAAGTCCATGTGTTTCCTGGGACAGATCCCTTAAAGACTGCTGCTGATGCTGAGTGCCTGGCTCCACCTCCATACTGACACAATCCTCCTCCTCCTCGTCCTCTCTCTGTGTGATCGGTGGGCACGCAGGAACACTGTCTGGATAAAGGGGGCCTTGAGAGCTAAGGAAGTCCTCCTCTTCCTGCCTCTGTTCTGCCTCAAGTGCCCTGTCCATTATTCCATGCAGCGTGTGCTCCAACAGGTGGACAAGGGGGACAGTGTCACTGATGCATGCACTGTCACTGCTCACCATCCTCGTGGCCTCCTCAAATGGTGACAGGACAGTGCATGCATCCCTGATCATGGCCCACTGGCGTGGGAAAAAAAACAAGCTCCCCTGACCCTGTCCTGGTGCCATAATCGCACAGGTACTCATTGATGGCCCTCTGCTGCGTGTGCAGCCGCTGCAGCATGGCCAACGTTGAGTTCCACCTGGTGAGCATTTACAGATTAGGCGGTTCTTGGGCAGGTAAACTCATTTTGGAGGTCTGCCAGCCGAGCACTGGCATTATATGACCGGCGGAAATGCACACAGACTTTCCTGGCCTGCCTCAGGACATCCTGTAAGCCCGGGTACCTGCCAAAGAACCGCTGCACCACCAAGTTAAGGACGTGAGCCAAACAGGGCACATGGGTCATTTGTCCCTGTCGGAGGGCAGAGAGGAGGTTGGTGCCATTGTCGCAAACCACCATTCCTGCCTTAAGTTGGCGTGGCGTCAACCACCTCTGAACCTGCCCCTGCAGAGCTGATAGAACCTCTGCCTGTGGCTCCTGTCCCCCAAGCACACCAGCTCAAGCACCGCATGGCATCTTTTGGCCTGCATACTTGTGTAGCCCCTTGAACGGCTACGGAGCACCGCTGGTTCCGAGGACAAAGCACAGGAAGAGGCCATGGAGGAAGAAGAAGAGGAGGGGGTGGAGGAGAGAGGTGTGTCACAATCATTAGTAGTGGCATTTTGGAGGCGTGGTAGCGGAAAAACCTCCAACACTACTGCACCTTGTCCAGCATCCTTCCCAGCTGCCAGCAGAGTCACCCAATGTGCGGTGAAACTTAGGTAATGTCCCTGTCCATGCCTGCTGGACCATGAGTCAGCGCTAATATGCACCTTACCGCTGACCGCCCTGTCCAGCGAGGCCAAGACATTGCCTTCCACATGCCGGTAGAGAGCCGGAATCGCCTTACGTGAGAAAAAGTGGCGTTTGGGTACCTGCCACTGAGGAACCGCACATTTTACAAACTCACGGAAAAGGGCAGAGTCTACCAACTGAAAAGGCAGCAGTTGAAGTGCTAGCAATTTTGCCAAGCTAGCATTCAACCGCTGGGCATATGGATGGCTGGGAGCGAACTTCTTTCGGTGGTGCAGCAGTTGGGGCAGGGAAATTTGCCTGGTACAATCTGACGTCGGTGTACCGAAAGCAGATTGACCACAAGTACTTGGCTGTGACACACCTAATTCTACACCTTCATTCCTCTCAGTGCAGGTCTCAGAGAGGACTGAAGGTATAGTGGGGTTGGAGATCGCAGCTGATGAGGAGCAAGGAGAGGTCATCTTTGTTCTTTGGTGTGGGTCTTTTAGATACGCTTGCCAACGAACTGCATGGCAGGTCAACATATGTCTGGTCAAGCATGTGGTGCCCAAGCGGGAGATGTTTTGGCCACGCGAGATACTCTTGAGACATATGTTGCAAATAGCAGCGGTGTGATCTGCTTCACTCGTCTCAAAAAAGGCCCACACCAAAGAACTTTTGGAATAACGCGCAGAGACAGCAGCGGAGCTTTGGGGTGTGATGCAGTCAGTGTGCTGCCCTTGGGCTGGCCCCTGGAGGGCATCCTGCCTCGTTGGTGATGTGCGTCCTCCTCCTCCTCCTCACTCCTATCAGGCACCCACGTTGAGTCAGTGACCTCATCATTCCCTCCCTCCTCATCACTGGAGCAAACCTGGCAGTATGCTGCAGCAGGGGGAGCATGAATGCCAGATTGCTGTCCTTCTTGGGCACACCCTCTGTCCGTGCTCACGTTACTGCCTTCATCTAGCTCAGTATCATCATCAGAGCCTTCTAAACGCTGGGCATCCTCCTGGAGCATGTACCCAACACTGTGGTCAAACAGTTCGAGGGACTCCTCAGGAGGACATGGTGGGGCTAGGGAAGGAGTCACTGATGCCATTGAGCCGAGGGAAGAGGCCACGTTGGCAGCTGCTTTGCCAGACAAAGTACCCTGAGCATGGGTGAGAGAGGATGAGGACGGCTTGGTCATCCACTCGACCAAGTCTTCCGCATGTTGTGGCTCAACACGGCCAGCTGCCGAAAAAAAGGCCAAGCGTGTCCCACGGCCACGTGCTGATGAGGATGCACCATCTCCACGACACAGAGCCTGCTTGCCCTCTTTTATTGGCTTGTGACTGTCTGCCTCTCCTTGTTGGCCTTCCAGACATACTAATGGCCTGTAGCTGCACTAAGCTGGGATATATATATATATATATATATATATATATATATATATATATATATATATATATTGTAAAGTTTGGGGAACCAGCTAGATCGCAGGACACAGGCTTTTCACTCAAAAGGAGATTTATTGAACTTGAATAGCTTTACAGCAGCAAAAACAAAAGAAAAAGGTTTCAGTCTCACCGACTTGCAAAGTCCAGAACTGCTATTGCAGTTAAACAGTCCTGACTGTTGGATAACAGATGTATATTAACCATTATCAAAACCCCTTATACTTCTACTCCTAATAAATAAGACCACACCAGTTTTTTGGAGTAACAAACAAGGCCGTAGCAGCCTGCTTTATTTAAACAATAACTATCTTCAAGATAAAAATATAAAATTCTGTCATCAAAAAACAATAACCAAAAACATCTGTTACACAACCTGTTAAATTAAAAGAGCGTTGGTCTAAGCAATAGCTTAGCAAATCTGATGGCCATAACAACTATGGCACTGCAGCCCTAATCCAAAATCTCAAATAGGCCTCAAGCCGACAAGCTGGCTCAGAGACTGCCATGACCGCAGTGCCCCATTATCACTTCCCGGCTAACCTCCGTTAACCGGGAACCAAAAACCTCCGGACCCATACCAACGTTAGATCCCCACTCTTACTTTTTTGCCATCTTCCTTCCCTTGCCCAGACCAACGCCCGCCGCTGCCACGACATCTTCTCTTCCTTCACCTGTTAAAAGAAAGAAAAAAACACAATACCCTTCTACAATACCAGTTAATCATTTTTTTAGGGAGGGTGGGCGGGAACTTTCCTCAATTTTCTGTTGTCCCACCCAGAGCAGGAACCCCTTTTAAATGACCCCTCCCCTAATCCTCCCTCCCCCGCGGCTCTACTGTATCACCTTATCCTTAACCCTTTCACTGCTACCACTGTCATGTGCGCCCTTTGCATACATCATTGCATGCTGTTGCTCCAGGCTTTTCTTGACTGTTGGATAACAGATGTATATTAACCATTATCAAAACCCCTTATACTTCTACTCCAAATAAATAAGACCACACCAGTTTTTTGGAGTAACAAAAAAGGCCGTAGCAGCCTGCTTTATTTAAACAATAACTATCTTCAAGATAAAAATATAAAATTCTGTCATCAAAAAACAATAACCAAAAACATCTGTTACACAACCTGTTAAATCAAAAGAGCGTTGGTCTGAGCAATAGCTTAGCAAATCAATCTGATGGCCATAACAACTATGGCACTGCAGCCCTAATCCAAAATCTCAAATAGGCGTCAAGCGGACAAGCTGGCTCAGAGACTGCCATGACCGCAGTGCCCCATTATCACTTCCCGGCTAACCTCCGTTAACCGGGAACCAAAAACCTCCGGACCCATACCAACGTTAGATCCCCACTCTTACTTTTTTGCCATCTTCCTTCCCTTGCCCAGACCAACGCCCGCCACAGCACCCCAATAGTAATACCTTACTTTTGGGTGCCCCTCCACACCAGAATAGCTCGCTGTATCCCGTCTTGTAAGCCTAAAGCCCACAAATCTGTGCCCACATCATTGAGATGTACCCCATCACGTCGTAAATACCTCCATGTCTCGAATTCCAGTTCCCTATGCCGAATTGCCAACCCCCCATTACACACTACAAATTTACTCACTTCAGTGTTGATCTTCCTCCTTGCTCTATTCACACCCTCCACCGACCTGGCCATTCTCCAAGACGTCCGGGCAACCATGTCCGACCAGACAATGATCATCTTGGGGAATTCCGTCATTAAGCGCCAAACATCAAATTTAATGTCTCGTGTGATGTCTATCATAGATCGAATGCCTAAGTCATTGCCGTCAACATGTATCACTAATACATCCAGCGGCCCCTCCCTTTGTGCATAACGCTGCACTTCAGGAACCAATCTACCCCACAACATGCCCGGTATACCCAACCACTTTAGATACACCTCCCGCCTATCAAAACTTAACTGCCTACCCTCATGCCGAGCCTCTCCCCTCCTTGCCCCCCAACATACATAAGAATGGCCCATAATCCAGACCATTCTTGGTGCTGAACCTGAAATTAGAAGAAAACAAGAACACTATACTCAAACATTGAATATGAAAAGCTACACCACCGGCAATAACAGCGGCCTCTAACACATCCCATAGCAACAACCCACCCCTGTCTCATTACAATTTTAATGCTAAGTGCGGCCGTACATAAGATTGGAATCTGTTAGATTCCCACCGCCCAATCCGTTTTATTACCTCCACATCCATACCCAATCTGGCTGCCTCTGTAGCGGCTCCTATCCTAAATGAGTGGGATGAAAAATCCTTCTCCTCCAGCCCCAAACCACTCAAACATTTTCTAAAAACCCCAAACTGAAAACGTGATAACATACTCCCATCCAAATGCACTAAAAAGGGGCCCTGAAAATCCGGCCGAACCTTCAAAAATTCCCTGACTGTGCCCACCGGGCACTGGGGGGATCCCTGAATGGGATAAACTCGTACCATCCTGCCTCTTCCCCCCTGATCCGTCTTAGACTTCCTTAAGAATATCGTTACCCCATCCTCTTCTAGTTTAACCTCCTGGAACCCAATCCCACCTTACACTTTTTTGGAAGGACTAACCAGTTCTCCTATCCTGAATGCTCCGAAAAACGCTAACACAAAAGCCACCTTAAACAAAGTAACTTCATAAGCCGATGAGCAAACCTCCACCAATTGATCCACAATACCCTTCAAAATTTCAAAAGTTACCGGTCTCCTAGAATCGCGCCTGACCACCGCCCTCCGGTAACCCTTTAAAGCTTGTCGCACCCAAAAATCCTTGGTGACGTCAGGCTGCCCTTGTAGCTTGAAAAGGAAAGCCAAACCCGCTAAATGTGTATTAACCACTGACACCGACGCACCCTCGTTCAGTTTCCTTGCCATATAAAACAGCAATAACGAACGCACTCCTTGCCCTATCGGCTCCTCCCCCAAAACGTGTACGAACGACATCCACTCCTGCCATACCTTAGTGTATGCTGCCCAGGTAGCCCCACTTACCGACTGCTTAATCCATCCCTCGACGATGCCAATGCTATCTCCCACAGCCAGTCTGGACAAGGTACCCCCTGTTGCTCCGCTTCCGGCGCCAACTTTCGGAACCTGTCCCACTGGAAGCAAGACAACGCATCAGCAATTACGTTTTCCACCCCCGGTAAGTGGACAGCATGAATGAAAACATTCAGTTGTAAGCATCGTAACACTAAGTGCTGCAGCAACCTGATCACTGGCGGAGACGACGCCGTGACCCTATTTATCACTTGCACCACCCCCAAATTGTCCCCATGAAAGCGCACCTTCAGATCCCTGAACGATGCACCCCATAGCTCCACCGCCAGAACTACTGGAAACAACTCCAGCAAAACCAAATTCTTCGTGAAGCCCTCTTTTACCCAAGATTGCGGCCATGGACCTGCGCTCCATTGCCCTTGAAAAAACGCCCCAAAACCTGTAGATCCTGCGGCATCGGTAAACAGTTCCAAGTCAAAATTACTGACTGGTCCTGACATCCACATAGCCCTACCGTTAAAGGATTCCAGAAAGGTATGCCATACCCTTAGATCTTCCCTATGCGTTTTCACTAGCCGTACAAAATGCTTAGGTGATTTGATCCCACTCGTGCTAGCCGCCAGCCGGCGACTAAACACTCTCCCCATCGGTAGTATGCGGCAAGCAAAGTTCAGCTTGCCCAACACCGATTGTAACCTTCGCAGTTGTACCTTCCTCAGTCCCATCAAGCCTGCGACCTCTTTCTTTAAATCCTCCAATTTTTCCTCCGGTAATCTACATTCCATCGCCTCAGAATCTAGTACAATGCCTAAAAACGTGATGACCGAGCAGGGTCCCTCCGTCTTTTCATCCGCTAATGGAATGCCAAACCTTTCTGCTATATGCTGCAATGAAGCCAGCAACACCGCACAAACTCTAGAAGAGGCCGGGCCTATGCATAAGAAATCGTCCAAGTAGTGAATTATCGAATTCACTCCTGATACGTCCCTTACTACCCATTCCACGAAGGAGCTAAATTGTTCGAATAACGCACACGATACTGAACAACCCATTGGTAGGCATTGATCAACGTAGAATCCACCATTCCAATGGCACCCGAGCAACCGGAAACTATCTGGGTGAACTGGCAGCAGTCGAAAAGCTGATTCCACATCTGCCTTTGCCATCAAAGCTCCCTTTGCATAGTGGCGCACCCACCTTACAGCGGCATCAAATGACGTATAAGTCACCGAGCACGCTTCTTGGTCTATGGCATCATTCACTGATCCCCCTTTTGGGAAGGATAAGTGGTGAATGAGCCTAAATTTGTTGGGCTCTTTTTTGGGCACCACGCCCAGCGGTGACACAACCAAATCGGCTATTGGCGCTACTGGGAAAGGACCACTCATTCTACCCAATGCAACCTCCTTCTGCAGTTTCTCCGAAACCACTTCCGGATGTTGCAGGGCTGACTTTAAATTTTTTGGCACCGGGGGGATAGCCGATAATGTGCATGGAATCTGAAAACCTACCGAAAAACCCTCTTCTAGTAGCAGTGCCGCTTTCCTGTCAGGGTACTTACCGAGAAACGCCCGCATCCTTTCCACTATCACCGGAGTCCTCCCTTTTGTTCCCAGCCTCTCCAGGTCGACCTTTTCCTTGCTTAAAACATCTGGATGCTGGATGCGTTCCCCGCAACCCAAGCACTTGTGCTTATACTTACATGTCCCTCCGAACTTACAGGCCCCTGTGTTATACTGCCAACAAACCCCTTTCTTGTTTCCAGCCGAATGTCCCTGGGCCGAAAGTCTAACGGCTCCCCCCTGAAAAAACTGGTTCGGTGCCCTCGTCGTCGTCATCAAACGCATCTACAGGCTGATGTCTTTATGGTCCCAACGTAGCTCCGGGCGTATCGCTCTCCGCTGCCGGAACTGTTCGTCGTATCTCAGCCATGCTGTAACGCCATATACTCTATACGCTTCCCCTATCGCGTCTTGATAGCAGAAAAGCGCCGAACAGTGCTCCGGTTGCTTTTCCCCTATAACACTTGCCATAATTGCAAACGCTTGCAACCAATTAGCAAATGTCCTAGGTATCAGCCTATACCTCCTCTTCTCCTCATCCTCCTTCTTGGAATCATCTGGCTTGACTCTATCGAGGTTGAACTTTTCCAAGGGCAGTAACGAAAATATTTCCACATACTCACCCTTCCACAATTTTTGCCGAACCTCTTGTTTCAGGTGAGCTCCTAACGGCCCTTCATAGCACACATATACTTCACATCGAGCTGCGTCCGCCAGCCTAATTATATCCTGCCTCCCCGCAGCCTCCACTGACAGCGCCGCTTTCTCCTTCCCCTGCGTAACACCACTCCCCGTGGCCTCCGGACTGGGCAACGTGACCACAGCTGCAACTGCTGGTTTCGCTGCCCCCCGCCCTGTACCCTCCAATTCCGCCCCTGCCGGCGGAACCCAAGCGGCTATCGGACCCCCCACCGGCCTCTCTGCAGCCTCAAACCTCTGCACTAGCTCCTTTATACCCGTTAAAAACCCCAAGAAACCCGAAGCCCCCCCAACCTTAGCAGTTCCTACCGTGCTGTCACCTGTCCCCACTGCCCCAACTCCTGCACTCGCAGCATTAGTTAAAATAGTATTGGAAACTACATGTGATGACTCACCGGGCTGCACAGGTGTCGCCCCATCAGCCGACCGTCTGCTCTCTCCTGGCACCATCCTCCTGGACAGGGGGGCTGTATCCTCCTCCGATCCGGATGCCTCGTCTCTCACACTCCGACCCGACTCTTCTCCGTCATCAGCAAGAGGCCCGCCCGGGATAGTGACCGTGGCTGCCGCATGGCTCGACATCCTTCCCCTCCTCCGCGCTGCGAAGCCTCCTGCCGACTTCCGGACAGCCTTCCCAGGACCGGTGTGGGCTACCGCAGTACTGCCTGCCTCCGCTCTGTTAGGTGTCAGGCCAGTTCTTCCTCTCTCTCCATTCTGCCTGTCCCCTGCCGAGGAACTAGAAGGCCCAGGGACCCCTCCAGGCAGTGCTGTAGCCGCGATGGCGGAGCTCCCCGCCGTCATCCTGGGGGCGGGGCTTGCGCTCTCCGCGTGTGCCCTTCTCCTAGGCCTCACTCCGGACGATTCCCCTTCTTGCCTCCGCTCCCTTCCCGCAGGGGCCGCACGCCCGCTGACCAGTTCTCCTCCCGCCGTTCGTTTGGCTGGTGGGCCCACCGGGAGTCTTGCAGAGAGACTACCCGATTGCCGCTGTGCTGACGTCACGCGGTCCGGAGAGAACCGCTCAGGCGGCCGAGAGTGGCGCGCTCTCGTGCCACTTCTCTCTCCCCCACTTGCCTGCTGTTCTGTGCCTTGGAGAGCGGATGCGATCTTCTCCTGTAACCACACTGTACCCCGCACCGCCGCTTCCTCCTGCAACTGGGCCATCAGCATCTCTAACTCAGACATGTTGCTGCACTAACTTTCCTCAATTTTCTGTTGTCCCACCCAGAGCGGGAACCCCTTTTAAATGACCCCTCCCCTAATCCTCCCTCCCCCTCGGCTCTACTGTATCTACTGTGCGCCCTTTGCATACATCATTGCATGCTGTTGCTCCAGGCTTTTCTTTAGTTTCTATTGCAGGTAGCTTCCCCTGGCAGGAGGCTTCCAGGCAGGACACTGCTATTCACTTTTGTTGCTGCACACCAAACACCATCCACCATCCACATTCTCCTCTACACTCCTCCACACCCTCTCTAACTTCCTGTCTTGTTTTAAACCCACTTCCTCTGACAGGTGAGTTAACCCTTTTTTGTTCCCTTAAAGGGACCACAGTCCAAACAGAGGGGAAACATAGCGTCCTTCCAGGACCCAGCCACGGCGTCCTGTACATATCCCCCCCCCCCGTGCCCCAACGCCATGGAGGTGGAGGCAACAGTGGAGCTCAAACAATGGACTTGGGAGAGGGCATCTGCATTTTGATGCAGTCTCCCGGGCCTATGCTCCACTACAAATTTAAATTCCTGGAGTGCCAGGAACCACCGAGTAACCCTGGCATTATTCCCTTTACCCTGTCTCAACCATGTTAAAGGGGCATGGTCAGAAATCAGCCTAAACTTCCTCCCCAAAAGGTAATATCTGAGGGACTCCAGAGCCCACTCAATGGCCAGACACTCTCGTTCAATTATATCGTAGTTTTTCTCCGCTGATGTTAACTTCCTACTGAGGAAGACTACCGGGTGCTCCTCTCCATGAACAACCTGTGACAACACCGCTCCCAACCCTACATCAGAAGCATCAGTTTGGACAACAAACTCTTTTGAAAAATTGGGTGCTACCAGGAGAGGGTGTTGGCACAGTGCCGACTTGAGCTCCAAAAAGGCCTTCTCAGCGTCTGCATTCCACTCCACCATGACCGATTTCCGACCCTTAGTCAGATCGGTCAATGGAGCTGCCAACGTGGCAAAGTTGGGTACAAACCTCTTGTAGTATCCCACCATGCCCAAGAATGCACGTACCTGCTTTTTTGTGAGGGGACGGGGCCAACTCTGTATAGCCTCTACCTTGCTGACCTGAGGTTTCACCAGCCCTCTATGCACGATATAGCCCAGGTATTTCACCTCCTCCATTCCCAAAGCACATTTTTCAGGGTTTATTGTAAACCCCTCCTTCCAAAGAGAGTCCAGCACTGCCTGGACTTTGGGCAAGTGTGATTCCCAGTCTCTGCTAAAAATGACTATGTCGTCCAAGTACACTGAGGCATACTTCCGGTGAGGTCGTAAAATCCTATCCATTGCTCGCTGGAATGTGGCTTGAGCAGTTTGCAATCTAAAAGGCATCCTTTTGTACTGAAAACTCCCCTCTGGGGTAGAAAAAGCAGTTTTCTCCCTAGCAGCCTTAGTCAACGGGATTTTCCAATATCCCTTGGTAAGGTCTAACGTAGTGATAAACCTGGCTGGACCTAGTCTCTCAATAAGCTCATCTACCCGGGGCATGGGGTAGGCATCAAACCGTGAAACTTCATTAAGTTTACGGAAATCATTGCAGAATCGCAGAGTCCCGTTGGGCTACGGTACCAACACAATCGGGCTCGACCACTCACTCTGCGATTCTTCAATAATCTCCAGGTCTAACATCTTCTTCACTTCCTCTGAAACAGCCTTCCTTTGGGCCTCTGGGATGCGGTAGGGCCGGACAAAAACTTTGACTCCTGGTTCCGTTCATGCTCTATGGTACTCGTGAGCCCTGGCAAGTCTGAAAATTTTTCTTTATTTCTCTGCAAGAACTCCTTTGCCTGCTGACTTTGGGTTTTAGACAGGGTATTTGTTACTTGGACACTCTCCACCCCAACCCGAGGCTCCAATCTTGCACTAGCCAGGGAGGTCACTGGTTCCCTCTCTGTCCAGGGCTTTAACAAGTTTACATGATATATTTGATAGGGTTTCCTCTTACCCAGTTGGTGGACTTTATAATTCACCTCTCCCACTTTTTCTACAACTTCAAAAGGGGCCTTGCCACCTGGCTAAGAATTTACTTTCCACAGTAGGAATCAACACCGCTACTCGATCCCCCACTTGGAAGTTCCTTATTTTAGCAGCCCTATTATAGACTCGTCGTTGAGCCTCCTGGGCTTTTTGTAAATGTTCCTTGACTAGTGGCAACACAATTCGGATCCTCTCCTGCATTTGGGAAACATATTCAAGAACACTCTTATGCTGACTAGGTTCACTTTCCCATTCCTCTTTAACAAAATCCAGTAGTCCGCGAGGTCTCCGCCCATATACCAACTCAAAGGGCGAAAACCCAGTGGAGGCCTGGGGCACTTCCCGGATAGCAAACAGGAGAGCTGGTAACAGACAGTCCCAGTCTTTCCCATCCCTTTGTACAACTCTCTTGAGCATAGATTTAAGGGTCTTATTAAAGCGTTCTACTAACCCATCCGTTTGGGGATGGTAGACCGATGTGCGCAGCTGTTTATTCCGGAAGAGCTTGCACACATCGGCCATAACCCTCGACATAAACGGGGTGCCCTGGTCCGTTAGTATTTCCTTGGGAAAACCAGTCCGTGTAAACAACTGGAATAATTCCCGGGCAATAACCTTAGAGGAGGTATTCCGCAGGGGTAGCGCCTCAGGATATCGGGTGGCATAGTCCAGAATCACCAGTATGTAGGAGTGACCTCAAGCCGACTTCACCAAGGGACCCACTATATCCATGGCTATCCTTTCAAATGGGACCTCAATTAGGGGCAGAGGGACCAAAGGATTCCGGAAGTGGGTCACCGGAGCGGTCAACTGACAGGTGGGACAAGAGGTACAGTATCTCCTTACCTCTGCTTTCAGACCTGGCCAGTAAAACCGGTCGGTGATCCGTGCCTCCGTCTTTTCAACTCCCAGGTGTCCCCCTAAAACATCATCATGGGCCAGGTCCAGGACCTTGCGTCTATACTGTTGGGGTACCAATAATTGCTCTACCACATTTTCTCTCACTTTGGTAACCCGATAAAGCAATTCATTACATATTGCAACGTGTGGCCACCGCTCATCCGCACCTGGCTCTTGGGGAACCCCATTTATTACTACAACCTGTTCCCGTGCATGGGCCAAAGTGGGGTCCTGCATCTGGACAGTACCAAATGCCCCCTGCGGAACACCCAAATCCGGCAGGGCAGGGGTAACGGCCACTTCCTCATCCTCTTCCCCCAGCATTACCTGAAGTGGGGAAGGTTCCCCCCTCTCTTCAGTGTTCAGGTAGGTCTGTGAACCACACATTTTGACACCCTTAATAATATCAGCACTACTTTCATCACCATTAACCAAATCATTAGCATTTTCAAGAACATTCGGCATTTCAGGGTTATTTCTCTCAACAGCAGGAACAGAGGGACTAGTTTCTTCCCAGTCTCTGGACCGTCCAGGTAGTTCTTCTTGTCCCCACAGTTTTGCAAATAATGGACAGTCTCGTCCTATGATAATATCATGTACCAAGTTCTTTACCACCCCCACCTCTTGAGTACCAGTGCCACATGCTGTGAAGATGGACACCGAGATGAGAGGGTACTCTCCAGTGTCCCCGTGAATGCACACCACCCGTAAAGTTTTTCTTACCGGACCGATCTTCCCAATTACTCTAGGATGGACCAGGGTTACCATGCTTCCGGAGTTCAGCAAAGCCCGGGCAGGGAGGTGGTTCACTTGAACTTCACACTCGAATTTCTCTTCTCCAAGATCAATATGTGTTGTGCATGCTTTCTGGGCATAAAAAGACCCCCTCCGAAGAACCCCGCATTCCATGGGCTCCTCTTGCAGTGGGCAGTGGGCCCGGGTATGGCCCCAGGAATGACATCGCCAACATTGTACATCCCCTCCTCTCCGAACAGGAATAGATCGCTGAGAAGGTATCGGGAGTGACTCTTGACCTTCCGGGGTGTTGGTTCCAGGGCTCCGGGGAACGTCTTTTCAAAGAGCCGCAGTCGAACGAATATGCCGTGGCAGACTGGGTCCTTGGCGCTTGGTAGGGCCAAGCAGATCCTCCACCACTGTGTATCGTTCCACCATCTCGACAAGGAGGTTCACTGTTTTGGGGTCTCCATGGCTGACCCACCATTGAAGGTCATCTGGCAGTGAACTTAGGTATCGGTCCAGCACGACCCGCTCCACGATTTGGAGGCCAGACAACATTTCGGGCTGCAGCCATTTTTTTACCAGTTGCACCAGGTCATGCATTTGAGACCGTGGTGGACGATCTGGACGATACTTCCATTGGTGCACTCGGGCACGAACAGCTGTAGTTACCCCCAAACGAGCCAGTATTTCTGCCTTTAATGTTTGATAGTCTTTAGCGTGATCTGGTGGCAGGTCGAAGTAGGCTTTTTGAGGATCTCGGGTTAGGAAAGGAGCAATAAGGCCGGCCCACTGGTCCTGGGGCCACCCTTCTCTCTCTGCCGTCCTCTCAAATGTAGCAAGAAATGCCTCTACATCATCACTCAGGGACAACTTCTGCAAAAAATGGCTTGCCCTCGTGGTCACCTGGTTGCCAGGGGCAACAGCCGCTTGCTCACGGCCCTGAGAAAGCTGCTGCACTACTTCTTTTAAGGCAGTCACCTGAGCCTGCATAACCCCTTGCTGGGCTGTTTGCTGGACTGCCAACTGGGCCACCAACAGGCGAGTGTTTTTTTTGCTGTACCTCCAGCTGGGATGTTAAGCGCTGATTAGCTTCCTCATGGCGAGTCTGCGCTTGTATATTAGCCAAGGACAGCTGTTTAATTAGCTCCTCCATTGCTTCAGCTTTCAGGGTTTGTGCGGCTTTAACCCAGGACATAAATCCACTGTACTGTCCCTTTAAATGTCAGTTTTAATTCCAATACAAAAAAAACAGCAAGAAAAATGCCTGTTACTCTGTCCTGCCCGCATTCGAGCACCACTTGTAAAGTTTGGGGAACCAGCTAGATCGCAGGACACAGGCTTTTCACTCAAAAGGAGATTTATTGAACTTAAATACCGTATATACTCGAGTATAAGTCGAATTTTTCAGCCCTTTTTTTTGGGCTGAAAGTTTCCCTTCGACTTATACTCGAGTCCGCGCCGTCTGTCTGCATGATCAGCGTGTCATGCAGGCAGACGGCGGCCGGCGTGTGCTGATAATGCACGGAGGCTATTCCAGCTTTCAAAAGCCGCGCCTCCTGCTCTTCTGTGATAGGCTGAACAGCTGTCAGTGTACAGCCTATCACGGACATTCTCTCATCCTCGTCCGTGGTATGAGAATGAGAGAATGTCCGTGATAGGCAGTCAGCGGTCAGCCTATCACAGACGAGAAGGAGGCGCGGCTTTTGAACTGTGGAATGGCCGCCGAACAGTATCATCACACGGCCGCTGTCTGAGGATGGAGATCGCCACAGGAAGGCTACACAGGACACAGGTAGGCTGCACATGCACACAGGACACACATGCACCCATGCACACAGGACACACATGACACACATACACACAGGACACACATACACACAGGACACACATGACACACATACACACAGGACACACATGCACACAGGACACACATGTACAGGACACACATGTACAGGACACACATGTACAGGACACACATGTACAGGACACACACACATGTACAGGACACACATGTACAGGGTACAGGTAGGCTGCACAGGACACAGGGAGGCAGGCAGCTGCAGATGGACATTATTGACCCTCTGCATTTCTCACCCTCGACTTATACTCGGGTCAATAAGTTTTTCCCAGTTTTTTGTGGTAAATTGGGGGTCTCGACTTATACTCGGGACGACTTATACTCGAGTATATACGGTAGCTTTACAGCAGCAAAAACAAAAGAAAAAGGTTTCAGTCTCACCGACTTGCAAAGTCCAGAACTGCTATTGCAGTTAAACAGTCCTTAGTTTCTATTGCAGGTAGCTTCCCCTGGCAGGAGGCTTCCAGGCAGGACACTGCTATTCACTTTTGTTGCTTCACACCAAACACCATCCACCATCCACATTCTCCTCTACACTCCTCCACACCCTCTCTAACTTCCTGTCTTGTTTTAAACCCACTTCCTCTGACAGGTGAGTTAACCCTTTTTTGTTCCCTTAAAGGGACCACAGTCCAAACAGAGGGGAAACATAGCGTCCTTCCAGGACCCAGCCATGGCGTCCTGTACAATATATATATATATACTGATACTGCAGCTAGCAAAATCAACTGCCTGCCTGTAGTATGAGAACACCACCAACCTTCTACAGGTAGCTTTAGCTGAACACTGTGCAGAGTTCGCAAAAAACTAAGTTGTAGTTTAGTTAGCTGCCTGCGGTAGTGATAGGATCAGGAAAACAACACCAACCTTCTACAGGTAGCTTTAGGTGAACACTGTGCAGAGCTCGCAAAAAAATAACTTGTAGCTTATTTAGCTGCCTGCGGTAGTGATAGGATCAGGAAAACACAACCAACCTTCTACAGGTAGCTTTAGGTGAACACTGTGCAGAGCTCGCAAAAAACTAACTTGTAGCTTATTTAGCTGCCTGCGGTAGTGATAGGATCAGGAAAACACCACCAACCTTCTACAGGTAGCTTTAGGTGAACACTGTGCAGAGCTCGCAAAAAACTAACTTGTAGCTTATTTAGCTGCCTGCGGTAGTGATAGGATCAGGAAAACACCACCAACCTTCTACAGGTAGCTTTAGCTGAACACTGTGCAGAGCTCGCACTACACTAACTTGTAGCTTATTCAGTTGCCTGCGGTAGTGATAGGATCAGGAAAACACCACCAACCTTCTACAGGTAGCTTTAGGTGAACACTGTGCAGAGTTCGCACTACACTAACTTGTAGTTTTAGCTGAACACTGTGCAGAGCTCGCAAAAAAACTAAATTGTAGCTTATTTAGCTGCCTGCGGTAGTGATAGGATCAGGAAAACACCACCAACCTTATACAGGTAGCTTTAGCTGAACACTGTGCAGAGCTCGCACTACACTAACTTGTAGTTTTAGATGAACACTGTGAGGAGGATGCACTACACTAACTTGTAGTTTTAGCTGAACACTGTGCAGAGGTCGCACTACACTAACTTGTAGTTTTAGCTGAACACTGTGAGGAGGACGCACTACACTAACTTGTAGCTTTAGCTGAACACTGTGAGGAGGACGCACTACCCTAACTTGTAGCTTTAGCTGAACACTGTGCACTACACTAACTTGTAGTTTTAGCTGAACACTGTTCAGAGGACGCATTACACTAACTTGTAGCTTTAGCTGAACACTGTTCAGAGGACGCACTACACTAACTTGTAGCTTTAGCTGAACACTGTGCAGAGGTCGCACTACACTAACTTGTAGTTTTAGCTGAACACTGTTCAGAGGACGCACTACACTAACTTGTAGCTTTAGCTGAACACTGTGCAGAGGTCGCACTACACTAACTTGTAGTTTTAGCTGAACACTGTGAGGAGGATGCACTACACTAACTTGTAGCTTTAGCTGAACACTGTGAGGAGGACGCACTAAAGTAACTTGTAGCTTTAGCTGAACACTGTTCAGAGGACGCACTACACTAACTTGTAGCTTTAGCTGAACACTGTGCAGAGGTCGCACTACACTAACTTGTAGTTTTAGCTGAACACTGTGAGGAGGACACACTACACTAACTTGTAGCTTTAGCTGAACACTGTGCAGAGGTCGCACTACACTAACTTGTAGTTTTAGCTGAACACTGTGAGGAGGACGCACTACACTAACTTGAAGTTTTAGCTGAACACTGTGAGGAGGACGCACTACCATAACTTGTAGCTTTAGCTGAACACTGTGCAGAGGTCACACTAAACTAACTTGTAGCTTTAGCTGAACACTGTGAGGAGGACGCACTACACTAACTTGTAGTTTTAGCTGAACACTGTGCAGAGGTCACACTAAACTAACTTGTAGCTTTAACTGAACACTGTGAGGAGAACGCACTACACTAACTGTAAATAGTCTAGCTGCCTGACTGTGGTACTAATAGGATCAAAAGAACACCAGCAATTTTCTTCAGGTAGCTGTAAATACTCTAACAAGACAAGCCTGCCTGTCAGTAGATAACAGGAACGGATCTAGCTAAACTGAATACAGTGTATATATATATATATATATACAACACCTGGGATGCATATATATATATACACAATACACTGTAAGTGCAGCTAACTCACTGACTGTCTTGCCTAATCTATCTAACTTAAATCAAATGACACTGTCTCTCTGTCTATCTCTTTCAACGCCGGAACACACACTACACAGGGCCACCGTGCAGGCGGCCTTATATAGTGTGGGGCGTGTACTAAATCCCCTGAGCCATAATTTGCCAAAGCCTCCTTGGCTTTGGCCAATTACGGCTCTCTGTTCAGACGGCGCTGTGATTGGCCAAGCATGCGGGTCATAGTGCATGCTTGGCCAATCATCAGCCAGCAATGCACTGCGATGCCGCAGTGAATTATAGGCCGTGACGCGCCACACGAATTTGGCGCGAACGGCCCATATTGTTCGCAATTCGCCGAACGGCGAACAGACGATGTTCAAGTCGAACACGGGTTTGACTCGAACACGAAGCTCATCCCTAGCACAGTGTCACTGTCACACACTGCTTTGGTTTCACTTCCAAGTTCCAACTTCCAGCTAGAGCCAGGCTCCTCTAGGTTGCAGCGCCGACACAGCTCCCTGCGCTCCTCTGAGTCCTCCCACCCACCTCTGGCCATGAGTGGCGTCACGCCGCCGAGACGGGACTAACTAGGCTTCTCTGTAGGGGGAGATAACAACAGTGACGCACAGCGCGCTGACAAGGAAGGGAGGTGAAGCTAGGTTTTATTGTGCCGGGTGCAGGAGCGCACTCGGCACACTTACAGACAGTTTTTCTGGGAAAAGGCAGCGGTGCTGGCTAAAGTGTACAGTGACACCTGCAAGTGCGCCCCCCCTCCAGAAAATTGTACCACCCAGGGCATCCGCCCCTTCCGCCCCTGCCTTGTACCGGCCCTGATGATGGGACTTGTAGTTTTGCAAGAGCTGGAGGTCCGCTAATTGCGTATGCCTGATATATAATGACACTGTACTAATGCATAGCTCCCAACTGTCCCTGATTACTAGGGACTGTCCCTCTTTCGGAACAAAGTCCCTCTGTTCCTCCTCATCTGTCCCTTATTTTGGTCTGATTTATATAGTTGAATAAAAATTCACTACTTATCTATCAAAAAGTGTTTTACAATGCTAAACCTTTCATCCAATTTATAAATTGCTGCATTTGTAAATTCCAGAAGGCAATATAAAGGAAAAGTAGTGGTAAAATAGCATTTGTGGGTTTAACTGATCATTTTTTTGTACAATTATCCTTTAAGGGGGGTGTGGCAGGGGGTGTGTCCTATGCCTACATACTTTGGCTCACAGCCAACATCTCAGAAAGTTGAGATGTATGCTAATGACACTTGCTTGGAAGGGGTTAACATCTGGGGGCAATCAAGGGGTGCTGCTTTTTTACTAACAGATCTGGCCATTTTTTCTCCCTTTGCAGGTAGAAGAAACAGCCAGATCACTGATCTGTGTACAGAGCCCTGTGTGTTTGTGAACACAGGACTCTGTGCTGTGATTGGATACAGCTGATCAGCAGGTCTCAGCCATAAATCATTGACCAGACCTGCTGACCAAATCCCACTGTAGCCAGTGACAGCGCAGATTAGCAGTGGGCGCATGCATGCTCGCCCCTAATTCGGAACAGGCTAAATGATGTGTTTGTGATTCAGTATGCCACCTTGCCGCAGTACATGTACTGTAGGCAGTTGACAATTGGTTAAGGGGAAAATTCTCTTCTCCTTGTATATACACTATATACTAAATATACTGTATGTGTGTGTTCTACACTTGAGAAAATACAAATTTGCAGACAAGTATCACAGGAGTACTAGTGAATGTATTTATTTTTCTCTAGTAATAGGTTGACAACACTGCAACTTGAAAGATACAGTACAGTGAGTACACTGGGAGAGGAAATGGCACGAGCACTACGGTAGGTAGAAGATAAAAGTTAAAAAAATAAAAATAAAGCTACCACCACATAAAGGGACTGGAAAGCTGCAATATACAATATAGGTCTTTTTGTTATCAGGTCCAGATACACTTTATTTGCAGAGAAAAGTGAGGTCAGCCAGCTGACTGTACTGTCTGGCAGGGTGGGGTACCCAAGTCACAAGACTGGCTAAACAGAGCACAAATATTTCTACTATAAAAACAATTTACATATATACAGTAAGGCCTCAGGCACATTGTGATTCTTCTAAATGCCTTTCTCCTAGCAGGAGAAAGCAGCATTAAAAATGTACCTAAAGTCGTGTTTTTTCAAACGCGTTTAGGTGGATTTTAGACCCATTCATCAAGTGCATCAAGAGTTTTGACGTTTATTCATTCCATTGTTCAAAATATTAATTTATTCTGGCCACTGAAATGAATGAACCCTCAAGCACCAAATGCACCTAGCACTTAAATTGGTTCTAAAGGGCTTTTTTTCAGCAGGAATGCGGGGGAACGCAGTTGCAGAACCACCAGCACTAAATGTATGTAATGGCAAGGGGTCCTGGGGTGTGCTGCAGGGTTTATTGATACTGGCTGCTGGGGAAAATTGTCACTGCAGGGGATCTATATTTCAGGACGGTCTATTGTTGCTGGTGGGGGATCTATTGTTGCTGGTGGGGGATCTATTGTTGCTGGGGCTAAGTCCTATATTGCTGGGGATCAGCTGTTGCTGGGAGGGATCTACTGTTGAAGAAGGGGTCTATTGTTGCTGGCTGCTGGAGGGTCTATTGATGCTGGCTGAGGGGAGATTTGTTGTTGCCGCTGGGAGTCTATTGTTGCTCGGGGATCTGTTGTTGATGGGTCGGTCTATTGTTTTTGGCTGCATGGGATTTATTTTGCTGCTTTTCTTGTTATCATTGACAAATTCCAAACAAAATTCTTAGCACCACAAATGTTACTTGGTTCTGTATTCTCTAACAGGAGTGGTACTGAGAGGTGGGTAGGGCTTGGAACCAAGGGAAGGTGCTCAGAGGTGGTTAGGGGGCGGAGACAAGGGGTGACTCTAAAAGAGTGAGTTCCTGCACCTATTCTCTGAGAAAAAAAAAGCCCTGTTTTTTACCTTTATGCATTCTCTGTGTAGCAGCCCCCCCCCCCCCTCCATTACATACCTGAGCCTCATCTCGATCCAATGATATGCAGAAGAGCCTTGGCTCTCTGGGGACTCTCCCTCCTCATTGGCTGAGACAGCAGCGGGAGCCAGTGAGCCAATAAAGAGAGGTGGGGTGGGGCGGGGCCGAGCCACAGCTCTGTGTGTGAATGGACACGTAGAGCCATGGCTCAGGAGCCTCCATTGCAAGCTGCTTGCTGCGGGGGCACTCGGCAGGAGGGAGGGGCCAGGAGTGTCGGCAAGGGACCCGAGAAGATACAGATCCAGGCTCCAGGCCGCTCTGTGCAAAACCACTGCACAGACCAGGAAAGTATAATGTTTCAAACATGTTTAGACATGGTTACATGCGTTTAAGAGCGTTGGGCTTTTTTTAATTTTTTTTGCTTCAAAATGCTCCTCACCAGAACCCTGGGGGCCCTGGGAGGGGGTTTTCTGCCTCTAAACACCTATGGACACATTGGCTAACACAGTGGGGAGTGTAGCCATGGAAAAAAAGTCAAACATCCTTAACCTCTTCCCAACCGCCTACCGCAGATGTACTGTGGCAGGTTGGCTCTATTTTGTAAAACGACGTACCTGTACGTAGTTTCGTGCATTACACACTGGGAGCGTGCGCACACTGATTGGATAGAGGGGGAGCCAATCAGTGGGTCTGGTGGATCTCCGCCGACCACCCGCGATTATTCCCAAGTGAGGCAGAACGGCGATCTGCCTATGTAAACAAGGCAGATCGCCGTTCTAACAGGGGAGAAGATAAAGATCTTGTGTTCCTGCTAAGCACGAATATAGATCTCTGTCTTCATCCAGTCAGACAACCCCCCACACAGTTAGCAAGCACCCCTAGGGACACACTTAACCCTTTGATCGCCCCTGATGTTAACCCCCTTCCCTGCCAGTGTCCTTATTACAGTAACCATGCATATTTTTAGCACTGATCACTGTAATAATGTCACTGGTTCCCAAAAAAGTGTCAAAAGTTAGGTGACCGATTTGTCCGCCGCAATGTCGCAGTCCCGCTAAAAAACGCTAATCGCTGCCATTACTAGTAAAATAAATAAAAATGCCATAAAAATATCCCATAGTTTGTAGACACGATAACTTTTGCGCAAATCAATATGCTCTTATTGGGATTTTTTTTTTACCAAAAATATGTAGCTGAATACATATTGGCCTAAATGTATGAAGAAATTAGATTTTTTCATTTTTTTTTATTGGATATGTTTTATAGCAGAAAGAAAAAAAATAGGTTTTTTTTTCCAAAATTCTCGCTCTTTTTTTGTTTATAGCATAAAAAATAAAAACCGCAGAGGTGATCAAATACCACCAAAAGAAAGCTCTATTTGTGGAAAAAAAAGGACATAAATTTTATTTGGGTACAGCGTTGCATAACCGTACAATTGACAGTTAAAGAAACGCAGTGCGGGGGGCATGTCCAAGATGACACAGGGAGCAGACATGTTTTAGAGCTGCTCCACCATCCGGTGCTTTTATCCTGATCTATTTGAGTGCAGGACGATCAATATCTCCCTGGGGAGCTGCGTTCCACTATCCTGCTCTGATCCCCCATTCCGGGCTACAGAAAACGGGGCTTCACTCGGAAAAACAACCCCCCGAAGGATCGACTGGAACTCAAGTGCAAAGCAGCAGCCGCCATCTGCAACACCCTGGCCACGCAGACGGAGCAGACTAAGGAGACATGTACGATGGCCGACTCTCTCCCAGCACCAGAGCCCTCTGCATCCTCCTCGGATTTTGTGGAATTGATGCAGGCTATTACCGCATGCTGTACCACACTGACAGACAAAATAGACCATGTGTATACGGAACTAGGATTGATCCGCCGAGATCTCAATACATTCCGGGGTCGCATGGCGGAGGTGGAGCAGCGAGTCTCCTCGGCTGAGGATGTGCAAAGGGAACACTCGGTGGACCTCCACACGCTGAAAACCAAGGTCAAGCACCTGGAGGCTAGAGCAGGGGACGCCGAGAACCAGAACCGTCGGAACAACTTGAGGGTTCTGGGACTGCCTGAGGGAGCTGAAGGTAATGACCCCATTTCCTTTACAGAAAGCCCCCTCTCACCTCAGTTTGTGATGGAGCGAGGCCATTATACCTGCCTGTCAGAGGCCCTCAGGGGGCACACTCATATTTCAACTTTTGAACTTCCAAGACAGGGATCTGGTGCTGCGGGAGGCCTGTAATGTGGGGGAGCTGAAGTTTGAAAATACCAAACTCCTTATATTCCCTGACTATTCCATTGAAACCCAACGACTGCGGAAATCATTTGACCATGTCCGAACCCGCCTCCCTGCAAAAAGCCTTAAGTACAGTATGCTTTTCCCTGCAAGAATCCGAATTCAAGATGGAGAACGGGTGCGCTTCTTCACGTCACCTAAGGAGGCGTCCTCTTGGCTGGACACTGTTCGCTTGGGGTGATGGCGGCTGCCACCTCCCACTCTCCTGGAATACCTAAGGGCTTACATGTACTAATTGATCCTGTCTCTGTGGGATGCCCTGCAGCTCTCCAGACTGCAGCCTGAAGTGGAAACTGATCCCTATTACCCCCTTGCTTCTCCTATTAGGCCTGGCGGGGTAACCGACCCATAACTACTCAGATAAGATGGTCCTGTTGACCAGGGCATGTCTGGCCTAAGTCGTAGATTCCGTAGGCTCGTGAAAGCTGAGCTAAATTTTTTGCTTTTTTATTTTCTTTTCTTTGTGATCTTAAATGTTTACTAGTTACCCAGGACGTTCCAGTGGAATGTAACAAGTGTTGTACCCCCAGCTTGCTGGGAGATCTGCACTCCATTTATCCTCCGGATGATCCTAGCTGTTATGGGTTAACAGACTAATGTACTGTATGCCTCTTGCACATGTTGCCTCAGTTACACGGTAGCTTGTTGTGCTCGGGTTGGGAAAATATACTGCCTCCAGTTTTAGGGGGGGTGGGGGGGGGATGCTCTCTTTTTTCTTTATTGTTTTTTGTTTTCTAGACCGTATGTATGTGACACAACTAGTCATACCTAATCTATGCTTAACCTTATTGGGCGACCCGGCGTCTGGCTTCCTGCCGTGTGGCTGTGGCCGATCTGGGCTTGCACCGATCCCTAAGTCTCCTTCTATGATGCTGATCCTAATGCTTTGATGGCGTCCCTTACTGTGATCTCCTGGAACACCAGAGGCCTTAACTCTCCTATAAAGAGGTCCCTGATATTCCGGTTCCCAAAGACCTATAACCTTCATATCTGTGTGTTTCAGGGGACTCACCTAGTGGGGAGGAAGACTCTTAGCCTTAAAAAACCCTGGGTGAGCCACCAGTATCACTCAAGCTATTCTAACTTTGCCAGGGGTGTGAGTATCCTGATACGTAAATCCCTACCCTTTAGACTACTGGATCTGGTGCTTGACCCAGATGGGTGATATGCGGTGCTTCATGCTATGATGGAATCCTTAGAAGTTGTGCTTGTAGGACTCTATATACCTCCCCCTGCCTCTATTACGTTGCTTCACAAGCTTACTTCTTTCCTTGCCAAATACAGTACTGACAACGTGATCTTCATGGGTGATTTTTTAACATGCCACCTAACCCTGAGCTTGACCGTTTCACCTCCGGGGGGGGGGGCTCCTCATCAGAACTCTCTGGATGGGCGGAGGCTTATGGCCTGATGGACCTGTGGAGGTAAAAAACCCCCTCCACATGTCCATCACGTGTCACTCTGCCACCTATAGGTCTTTCTCCCACATCGATCTGTTGTACGTGAGTAGCCCCATCCTCCCTAGAGTCCGACAGATACATATACTCCCGAGGGGAATTTCTGACCACACACCTGTGTCCCTGGAGGGGCATCCCCCGGACAAATTGTGGAGATTATCCAGATTCTGGATCTCTGACCCTGGGGTGGACTTTGGGCTTAGACAGCAGATGCATGCATACTGGTCCCATAATCCTGGGTCTGCCTCGGAGGCTGTGGTGCGGGATGCCTTTAAGGCTTTTTGTAGGGGCCACTACCAGACGCTTATAGGAGGGATTCCCAGACAGAGGAAAGCTGACCTAGTTAAAGCTGAGGACAAGGCTGAATCCTTGGAGAAACAGTATGTCCAAACCAAGGATTCACTGAGCCACGAATGACTTCAGGAAAGTACTAGAGTGGTTCTTCTGCTCCGTACTTCCCTGACTAAAAAAAAACTACTTCAGCAGTCCCAAAGAATCTTTGAGGAAGGTGAACGGAATGGTAGGCTGCTAGCCTGGCTGGCCCGTGAGCAGTTGCCCTCTATGAGTATTCCCTGCATAGTTGACACGAACGGGACCCGACAGACGGTGCCCAGAACAATTACTGACTACTTCGCTTTTTACTACACTGAACTTTACTCCTCCAAGGTAAACTAATCTATGGAAGACCTTCACATATACCTCTCTGACGTTGACTTCCCTGTCCTCACCTCAATTTGTAGAGACCAACTCGACTCCCCTATCACCCTTAAGGAGGTTAAGCGGGCAATTACCTCTCTGCAGGCAAGCAAGACGCCAGGGCCTGATGGATTCCCTACCAAATTCTACAGGAACTATGTAGAGGACCTGGTACCTAGAATCCACTCTATGTTATTGTCTTCCCTGGGGGAGGGATCCCTACTGGCCTCAATGTCAGAGGCAGTGATAGTAGTGATCCCAAAACCTGGCAAGGACCTGGCACTCTGTAATTCCTACCCTCCGATATCATTGATAAATGTGGATGCCAAGCTTCTAGCGAAGATATTGGCAAACCGTTCGAATACGGTAATTTTATCCTTGGTCCACCCGGACCAACCCGGGTTCATGTCGGGTAGGGGGATGGACATTAATATTCGCAGACTGTTCACCCATTTAGATTTGGCCGAGGAGGGCAATTCAGGGATGGTTGCAGCGTTAGACGCCGAGAAGGCATTCGACTCGGTCGAGTGGCTTTTTTCTCTGGCAGGTACTAGAATGCTTTGGACCTAGGATCTTGGATCCAACTCTTGTACAGGAGCCCAACCGCCAGAGTCAGAGTAAATGGCCTATTGTCTGCTCCCTTCAATTTGAGCAGGGTAACAAGACTGGGCTGCCCCCTCTCCCCGGGCCTCTTTGCCTTGGTAATAGAGCCCCTGGCAATCCTCTTGCACCAGGACCCTAGGGTGAAGGGAATCCCAGTTAGATTCCTTCAAGAAAAGGTGTCTCTTTATGCGAATGACACGTTGTTATACCTGGCTGACGCGAGTGTCCAGGCCCGGACTGGGACAA
Organism: Lithobates septentrionalis; assembly: GCA_037952835.1. NCBI lineage: Eukaryota > Metazoa > Chordata > Amphibia > Anura > Ranidae > Lithobates > Lithobates septentrionalis. The sequence continues at coordinate 2,803,679 of JBBDGP010000373.1, forward strand.
AAAATAGGCCCGGGCATTTTGGATTGAGCAGCCCATGACATGTTAACCGGCCCCTTCCCGACTCTCCACCCTGACAGATCCCCTGAGAGAGGGGAGGGGGGAACCCAGCAGAGGTGTGGAGGGGGGGGGGGTGCGACCAGGAAAGAGCATGGGGGTTGGAGAGCACAGGGAAGAACCTTGAGAACATGGGGTGGGGCGAGAGCACAGGGGAGAGGCAGAGAACACAGGGAGGAAGAGGAGAGCACAGGGGGGCAGCGGAGAGCCCAGGGAGGACAACGGAGAGCATGGGGGATGTGGACAGCACAGGAGGGCTGGCGGAGAGCATGGGGTGATGGGAAGACCGGAAGAGCACAGGGGGGAGTGGCGGAGAGCAGGGGGGGAGGTGGAGAGCATGGGGGGAGGTGGAGAGCATGGGGGGGAGGTGGAGAGCATGGGGGGGGAGGTGGAGAGCATGAGGGGGAGGTGGAGAGCATGAGGGGGAGGTGGAGAGCATGGGGGGGAGGTGGAGAGCATGGGGGGGAGGTGGAGAGCATGGGGGGGGGGAGGTGGAGAGCATGGGGGGGAGGTGGAGTGCATGGGGGGGGAGGTGGAGTGCATGGGGGGGGGGTGGAGTGCATGGGGGGGGAGGTGGAGCGCATGGGGGGGAGGTGGAGCGCATGGGGGGGAGGTGGAGCGTATGGGGGGGGTGGAGCGTATGGGGGGAGGTGGAGAGTATGGGGGGGAGGTGGAGCGTATGGGAGGGAGGTGGAGCGTATGGGGGGGTGGCAGAGAGCATGGAGGGAGGTGGAGAGCATCGGGGGGAGGTGGAGAGTATGGGGGGGTGGCAGAGAGTATGGGGGGTGGCAGAGAGCATGGGGGGTGGCAGAGAGCATGGGGGGTGGCAGAGAGCATGGGGGGTGGCAGAGAGCATGGGGGGTGGCAGAGTGCATGGGGGGAGCTGGAGACTATGAGGGGGTGGCAGAGAGCATGGGGGGGAGGTGGAGCGTATGGGGGGAGGTGGAGAGTATGGGGGGTAGGTGGAGCGTATGGGGGGAGGTGGAGAGTATGGGGGGGAGGTGGAGCGTATGGGGGGGAGGAGGAGCGTATGGGGGAGGTGGAGAGCATGGGGGGTGGCGGAGAGCATGGGGGAAGGCGGAGAGCATGGGGGAAGGCAGAGAGCATGGGGGAAGGTGGAGAGCATGGGGGAAGGTGGAGAGCATGGGGGAAGGTGGAGAGCATGGGGGGGTGGCAGAGAGCATGGGGGGTGGCAGAGAGCATGGGGGGTGGCAGAGAGCATGGGGGGTGGCAGAGAGCATGGGGGAGGTGGAGAGTATGAGAGGGGGGGAGGTGGAGAGTATGAGAGGGTGGCAGAGAGCATGGGGGGAGGTGGAGAGTATGAGGGGGTGGCAGAGAGCATGGGGGGTGGCAGAGAGCATGGGGGGTGGCGGAGAGCATGGGGGGTGGCGGAGAGCATGGGGGGTGGCGGAGAGCATGGCGGGAGGTGGAGAGTATGGCGGGAGGTGGAGAGTATGGGGGGAGGTGGAGAGTATGGGGGGAGGTGGAGAGTATGGGGGGAGGTGGAGAGTATGGGGGAAGGTGGAGACTATGAGGGGGTGGCAGAGAGCATGGGGGGGAGGTGGAGCGTATGGGGGGAGGTGGAGAGTATGGGGGGTAGGTGGAGCGTATGGGGGGTAGGTGGAGAGTATGGGGGGTAGGTGGAGAGCATGGGGGGTGGCGGAGAGCATGGGGGGTGGCAGAGAGCATGGGGGGTGGCAGAGAGCATGGGGGGTGGCAGAGAGCATGGGGGGTGGCAGAGAGCATGGGGGGTGGTAGAGAGCATGGGGGGTGGCAGAGAGCATGGGGGGTGGCAGAGAGCATGGGGGGGAGGTGGAGAGCATGTGGGGTGGCAGAGAGCATGGGGGGAGGTGGAGAGTATGAGGGGGTGGCAGAGAGCATGGGGGGAGGCGGAGAGTATCTGGGGGAGGTGGAGAGTATGGGGGGGTGGAGAGTATGGGGGGTGGCAGAGAGCATGGGGGTGGCAGAGAGCATGGGGGTGGCAGAGAGCATGGGGGTGGCAGAGAGCATGGGGGTGGCAGAGAGTATGGGGGTGGCAGAGAGCATGGGGGGTGGCAGAGAGCATGGGGGGTGGCAGAGAGCATGGGGGGAGGCAGAGAGCATGGGGGGAGGCAGACATCATGGGGGGAGGCAGACAGCATGGGGGGAGGCAGACAGCATGGGGGGAGGCAGACAGCATGGGGGGAGGCAGACAGCATGGGGGGAGGCAGACAGCATGGGGGGTGGCAGAGAGTATGGGGGGGAGGTGGAGAGTATGGGGGGGGGGGTGGAGAGTATGGGGGTGGCAGAGAGCATGGGGGTGATGTGGAGAGCACGGGGTTGGCAGAGAGTATGGGTGCGGTGGAGAGCCCTGCGGGAGCAGCAGAGAGAAGCAGGATAGGAGGATCGGTGGGGGTGGCTGCATATAGAAGAATCATTTTCTCCATCTTCCTCCTGCAGTCTCGGAATGCCTGCTTCTCCTCTACCTCTCACAGGCATTCCGAGACTGCAGGAGGAAGATGGAGAAAATAATTGTTCTATATGCAGCCGCCCCCACCGATCCTCCTATCTAGTTCACAGGGGAGGCTGGACTTACGTTTTATGTTCCGGCACCTCTCGACATAACACAGGCTCCAAGGTGTCTGCTCTGGCTCCTCCCCCCGGCACTGACAGCTGACCTATACGTGCGGCCGTGCAGCCGTGGTGAGGCCGAAGGCGTCTCATTTAGCTCCTCCCCCCGGCGCCGATGGCTGAGCTCCGGGCGGCCGCGGAGAGGCTCAAGCCTTGGGCCATGCAAGGACTTGCAGCCTGGCGGCCCCAGCGGCCGCGGCCCACCGGGCAAATGCCCGGTTTGCCCTATGGCCAATCCGGGCCTGCGAGTGTCCCCTTGAAGTCTGCTTTGGAGATAATTGACCAATTTGGTCTATATTCCGGCATCCGTGTCAATTGGGACAAGTCAGTCCGTTGTCCCTTCACCCCTCGGGCACTGGAGTTGACACTCAGACCCCCCTCCAGTGGGTAGAGGAGTATACATACCTGGGGGTAAAAGTCAGAGGATCCCTATCTGCTTATTTAGAAGACAACCTTCTGCCCTTGGTCACTCAGTTCAATGGGAAGTGCCAAACATGGAAGACCCTGCCACTGTCACCAGATTAAACCTAAACCCAAATTCTTATACTTTTTCAGAAACACACCAATCCCTATCCCTAAGTCGATTTTCCGTAGATTGGACACTCTCATAACAATTTTTCTTTTTTTTTTTAATTCTTTATTTTTTTTAGAAAGGCATACATGTGAAACACAGATACAATCCCAATGAAATGTGCAGAAATAACTGTACATTCCCCAAGGGTATTTAATAATACAAACAGTGTAACTATAGAGCAATCACCTTTTTGTCTGGGCAGGGAAAACCCCACGATTGGCAAAACGAGCGCTACAACTCCCTCTTTTCCAGGGGGGGCTGGCAATGCCTCATTTCCAACTTTACTACTTGGCGGCAGTACTAGTGACTGTCCTCTGGTGGTTTGGCCAACCCAAACAAAACCCTGCAGTGCCACTGGAGGCAGCCATTTTAGGGTCTTATGCAGCCCTGAGCAATCTAGTTTATAGGGGACCCAAAGCCCATATTGCAGTGACAATTCTGATGAAAACGACTGTTCGTGTATGGCAGCAGGCAGGGGCTATATATAAGACGGATTCTACCTTCTCCCCACATACCCCCTTATGGGGTAACCCACAGCCTAGGCACTATTTTCAATTTCCAGACCCCCAGCTCTGGGCTTCCAAGGGAATTGTAATGCCGCGTACAGACGATCGGAATTTCCAACAACCAAACCGTGGATTTATTTCTGACGGATGTTGGCTGAAACTTGTCTTGCATACACACAGTCGCACAAATGTTTTCGGAAATTCCGATCGGCAAGAACGCGCTGACGTACAACACGTACGACGGGACTAGAAAAAGGAAGTTCAATAGCCAGTGCGGCTCTTCTGTTTGATTCCGAGCATGCTTGGAATTTTGTGCATCGGAATAGTGTACACACAATCGGAATTTTCGACAACAGACTTTGTTGTCGGAAAATTTGAGATCCACCTCTCAAATTTTTGTTGTCGGAAATTCCGACAGAAAATGTACGATGGAGCCTACACACGGTCGAAATTTCCAACAACAAGCTCACATCGAACATTTGTTGTCGGAAATTCCGATCGTGTGTACGCGGCATTACTCTTAAACATATCTTAACTGACAGTTCTCTCGCCTCCTTCTCTGTGATACGGGAGAGATAGCTATACCCACCTCAATGATCTTTAAATACGACCAGCTTAGACATGAAGCCCAGGCACAATTTCCTAGCCCTATAACCCTTCAAACAGACCCTATGGAACGCCTTCTGATATTGAAAATTCTAGATAAACCTCTATCTTCCCTCTACTTTTATCTTTCCTTGGCACACACGTCCACTCTGAAAACAATGTATGACAAGTGGAGGTCCGACATACTGGGGCTGACTGAGGAGGCCTGGGAGGACTTAGTGAATGGCTATATCACTAAAATGATCTCTGCTAGAGACCATTTCATCCAACTTAAATTCCTCCATAGAGCCTATTATACCCCAGTATGATTAGCAAAAATGTATCCAGGGACAAGCCCCCTTTGCTCTAGGTGTCATTATTCCATATGGCATAGGAATACCCCCTATTTCGCCAGTTCTGGGAGAAGGTAATTGGGGCCTTGAATGAATTTAGGGGCTGGTCCCTTAGACAAGACCCGGCCTTAGTGCTACTTGGCACCATGGAAGATATTGTGGCCTCCAGCAGGGGCGTAACTAGAAATAGCAGGGCCCCATAGCAAAATGTTGTATGGGGCCCCCCTGCAAACAGCCCCCCCCCAAACAGCTGCCCTGGTGTCAATGCAGCGTGACCTGTGCCACATACAGTGTGACCTGTGCCCAATGGAGCGTGACCTGTGCCCAATACAGCGTGACCTGTGCCCAATACAGCGTGACCTGTGCCCCATACAGCGTGACCTGTGCCCAATACAGCCTGGTCTGCCTGTGCCCCATACAGCCCCACCTATGCAGAGGAAGAGGCAAGCCACCCGGATCAGCAGAGAGCGGGATTGCCCGCTGTAATAGCTTTCATTTGAATTTCCTGTCTTCCCGGGGCTCATCGTCACATAGCCCCACCTCTTGGCCCAACGCCTTTGATGACGTCACATGTCCCGCATTGGATCAGCGTTCTGTCTATCAAAGGCACCGGGCCAAAAGGTGGAGCTATGTGACATGAGCCCCGGGAACATTTGAAGTTCTAATGAAAGCTCTTACATCGGGCAATTCAGTTCTCTGCTGATACGGACAGCTCGCCTCTTCCTTTCCTCTCTCTTCCCCTGGCTGGGAGACTGTGCCGGCGGTGCTCTTATCCTCACTGGGCCCCACTCGACTGCGGGCCCCATAGCGCCCGCATGGGTCGCTATGGTGGTAGTTACGCCCCTGGCCTCCAGGCATGTGAAGTTATTTCTCTTCTATACTGTGAAGAGAGATCCTCCTTAGGTGGAAGCAACCAGCACTCAAAAACTGGATAACAACGATTAACTCTGTACTGCCACTGTATAAACTAATCTATGAAAGCAGGAACTGGCCGAAAAAAATGTGATATTGTCTGGTCACAATGGATAGACGCACAAGGCTCAATCTCTTAAGATGTATTATATTATCCTATGAGCTGCTCCTATGCTGACATTTTCTGTTTATACTGTCCTGTGAATTACTCCTATATCTGTATCCTCCCCCCCCCCCCTCATTTCCTAGTGTACATGAGGCCTAATTGTGCCATAAGCAGTTTTCCTGGCGTTGATATTTATTACAGGAAAGACATCAGCAGAAGAAAAATGAATAAACAAGAAAACTCGTAAATGTCTGCCGCACCCCATAGATTTGGGCCCATGATGTTTCTTCATGGGTCCAGGTGTGATAATGAGCAATGAAGACTGATCCCCCCAGCAACAGTTAAACCATAAAAGCAGTGAATCTAATCTAAAAATATATTAACACTATAAAGTAATCACATGACAGAAACATTAATGAGCGATCCGACAAACAACCGCCAAGGCCTCCCCGACCCATGTATCATTTTGCGTCTTCTCATCTTGTGTAATAGGAATGCTGCCTCAGGGAGGAAATAACAGCCTTTTAATGGTGTCCAGCCTAAATGTATGAAAACAATCCCCAATTTCACCTCAATATTTATTTGCAGCTGAGCGATCGTTTTCCCTCGGCTATCAGGTTTCAGCGGGGGGTCATTATCTTCTTGTAATGGGTGTAATGAGCCATTTCTTCAGCTCAAACTATCAATTATCCTGGAGTAGCACACCAGCGAGTGGATGTATTGATCCGATTGGGAAATCTTGTGACTTGAAGTGTAAAATCAGACCAAGCTCATGTAATCATCTATGAAGAAAAATGAGCCTTAAAGGAAAACTAGTATGTACTTCAATATGTTTAGGTTCTGCTTGTCAATGTTCCTTTAACTGGAAAATTGCTTTTTTTTTCTTAATTGTGTCATATTTTAATGATCACAGTTCTTATGCAGATTAGTTGCTGTAACCTCTGGTGGTTCGCTGGATCAGAAATGGCAATCTGCATCCATGCTGAACATTTACTAGGAGAAAATAAAATCAAAATACAATCACAAAAAATCTCTTTGCTTTGGGTTTATGCACATGACCACAAAAAAAAAAAAAAAAAAAAAAAGTTTTTTTTAATCTATAGATCTGAACACAAGTGTATAATTTCCTTGGGTCCCAAAAATAGAAAAATCTATGTCATGCGTATGGAACGTATTTACCGTATATACTCGAGTATAAGTCGTTCCGAGTATAAGTCGAGGCCCTATTTTCCACAATAAAAATGGGAAAAACTTATTGACCCGAGTATAAGACGAGGGTGAGAAATGCACAGCTACTGTAAGTGGAAAAGAGGGTCAACAATGCCAATTTGCAGCATCACTGTGCCCATTTGCATGCCTCACTGTGCCCATTTGCAGCCATAGGTCCCCTGAACTTCAAACTTGGTAGTTAAGGGTTCCTAGATGCCCCCTAGCTGCAGCCAAAATTTGGGGTCTCTGAACCCAAAGGGTCCCGAAATGACATTGCTGCAGATGGACACAGTTGACCAAATTTGGGGCCCCGTATCTCGGGGCCACTTAGTGCTAGGAACCCCAAATTTTGTGTGCAAACCCAGTGGAACTAGCACCATAAAATTTCCAAAGCTGGGGTTTCTAGCACCAAGTGACCCCGAGATACAGGGCCCCAAAAATCTGTTCAGAAAATGTCAAGCACTTTTCTGCAGCAGAGAATGACATTTTCCGAACCGGGTTTGGGGCCCCGTATCTCAGGGCCACTTGGTGCTAGGAACCCCAGCTTTGGATATGTTGTGGAACCAGTACCACTGGGTTTGCACACCAAATTTGGGGTTCATAGCACTAAGTGGCCCTGAGATACAGGGCCCCAAAGTGAATATGTTATGATACCAGTTCCACTGGGTTTGCACACCAAATTTGGGGTTCCTAGCACCAAGTGGCCCTGAGATATGGGGCCCCAAAGTCGGTTCAGAAAATGTCAAGCACTTTTCTGCAGCAGAGAATGACATTTTCCGAACCGATTTTGGGGCCCCGTATCTCGGGGCCACTTAGTGCTAGGAACTTCAGCTTTGGATATGTTGTGGAACCAGTACCACTGGGTTTGCACACCAAATTTGGGGTTCATAGCACTAAGTGGCCCTGAGATACAGGGCCCCAAAGTCGGTTCGGAAAATGAAATTTTTTGCTGCAGAAAAGTGCTTGACTCGAGTATAAGTCGAGGGGGGCACTTTCAGCACAAAAAAATGTGCTGAAAAATTCGACTTATACTCGAGTATATACGGTAACGCTGCCTGTACACATGTAAATGTTTGTGCTAATGTTTACAGGTGCAAAGTGTACATTACAATTGCACTCCATTGGCCAGCTCGGGGCTAACATGTAAATATCAACAATGTGTGATCAGCTTGAGTTCACATGTCTGCCCTGAATGGTCACCTGCATCCTAGCAACCAAGGATGCTAGGGGGAGGGAACTATTTGCATCCTAGCAACTAAAGATACTAAGCAGCAGGGGCTGCCTGCATCCTAGCAACCTAGGAAGGAGGGGGAACCACCTGCATCTTAGCAACCTAGCAAGCTGACACGCAACAATGCACAGCAACAGGATCATTTTGGAGAAAAGCTCACCGTTTTACCTTTAAAGTGCATTAAACCCTCAACGTTTTTTTAGCTGAACACATTAGGCATAATAAAATAAACATTTCCCAGTAAACTATTTGTTAAACATTCTTACCCCAGCACTTGCAGTTTACAACTTTCAATGCTGCTGGCTCCTGCTCTCCAGTGCTGCTTCTCTGAACTTCCATTCTTCACAGGAACACGATAACAGCGGACAGTGTAGTCTCACTTTATCACTTTAAGCAGTCCTTGAGCTCCAGTCAGTGACTTTGTCTAGGGTGAGATGATGTTCTCAGTCTACTGCAGACAGGAGCTAGCATTTTCCCAGTCTCCTTCCCTAACACCCCCCCCCTCCTCCCCAGATGGCAACATTGTATCTTTATAGTAAGTCACAAGGTGAGAGGTTGCAACAGGGGCTGATTTGTGTCTTATCTGTGGCTTCACATGGGGGGAGTTCATAGGCTTGTGTAAGCTATGACTTAAGAATTAGTTAATATCTTACACAGGATCTTTTCTCCTTTTTTCGGTAACTAAACAAAGTGGCAGGAGAGCAAAGAAAATGTAAGTATGTCCTACTGGGGAGGGTGTGAACTTGTCACCTGACCCTGTTTGGGCAAAGCATAGATTCACTTTAAAGTGGAACTAAACTGTATTTGAGCACCACAACCTGAAAATGCAATTTCATTCATTTTTAATATCAAACGCAAAACTCCATGTGTCCATGCTTTATTTTGTTGAGAAATCACTTTAAAAACACCCCCCTAGCATTTCTAGCTGTGCCTATCTTGAGTAAGGGCAGATGATTCATGTAGCATTTACTTCCTGGAATCCATCTGCTTTTAACTCAGGCAATTAAAGAAAAAATTGTACAGTACACTATGTATGACATAATTTTGGCCTAAGCTAGAAATCAGGAAGCAACTGAAGAAATGTTAAAAAAAGAAAAAAGTTTAAAACAAGTGAAAATAATATACAGTATCTCACAAAAGTGAGTACACCCCTCACATTTTTGTAAATATTTTATTATATCTTTTCATGTGACAGCACTGAAGAAATGACACTTTGCTACAATGTAAAGTAGTGAGTGTACAGCTTGTATAACAGTGTAAATTTGCCGTCCCCTCAAAATAACTCAACACACAGCCATTAATGTCTAAATAGCTGGCAACAAAAGTGAGTACACCCCTAAGTGAAAATGTCCAAATTGAGCCCAATTAGCCATCTTCCCTCCCCGATGTCATGTGACTTGTTAGTGTTACAAGGTCTCAGGTGTGAATGGGGAGCAGGTGTGTTAAATTTGGTGTTATCGCTCTCACTCTATCATACTGGTTACTGGAAGTTCAACTCTCTGAGGACCTGAAAAAAGAATTGTTGTCTACATAAAGATGGCCTGGGCTATAAGAAGATTGCCAAGACCCTGAAACTGAGGTGAAGCACGGTGGCCAAGACCATACAGCAGTTTAACAGGACAGGTTCCACTCAGAACAGGCTCGCCATGGTCAACCAAAGAAGTTGAGTACATGTGCTCAGCATCATATCCAGAGGTTGTCTTTCAGAAATAGACGTTTCAGTGCTGCCAGCATTGCTGCAGAGGTTGAAGGAGTGGGGGGGGGGGGGGGTCAGCCTGTCAGTGCTCTGACCATACACCGCACACTGCATCAAATTGGTCTTAATGGCTGTCGTCCCAGAAGGAAGCCTCTTCTAAAGATGATGCACAAGAAAGCCCGCAAACAGTTTGCTGAAGACAAGCAGACTTATGCCGCGTACGCACGGTCGGACTTTCCGGCATACTTGGTCCGGCGGACCAGAGTGTGCCGGACAATCCGCCCGTGTGTAGGCGGCGGCGGACTTTTCCGGCGGACTTTTTCCCAAAAGCCCGCCGGACCTAGATTTGAAACAAGCTTTAAATCTTTCCGTCGGACTCAGTTTCGGGCGGAAAGTCCGCTCGTGTGTGTGCTGGTCCGACGGAAAGCCCGCTCGTGTGTAGGCTGGTCCGACGGACCAGATACGACACGAGGGCAGGGTATTGCATCTCGCGCTCGCTGCAATAGGAAAAACAAATCTTCCTATTGCGGCGAGCGCGGGGCATACCAGGCCCTTAGGTCTGGTATGGATTATAAAGGGAACCCCGCTACGCCGAAAAAACGGCGTGGGGTCCCCCTAAAATCCATACCAGACCCCGATCCGAGCACGCAGCCTGGCCGGTCAGGAAAGGGGGTGGGGACGAGCGAGCGCCCCCCCCTCCTGAACCGTACCAGGCCGCATGCCCTCAACATGGGGGGTGGGTGCTTTGGGGGAGGGGGGCGCCTTACGGTGCCCCCCACCACAAAGCACCTTGTCCCCATGTTGATGAGGACAAGGGCCTCTTCCCGACAACCCTGGCCGTTGGTTGTCGGGGTCTGCGGGCGGGGGCTTATCGGAATCTGGGAGCCCCCTTTAATAAGGGGGCCCCCAGATCCCGGCCCCCCACCCTATGTAAATGAGTATGGGGTACATGGTACCCCTACCCATTTACCTAGGAAAAAAGTGTAAGTAATAAAACACACTACACAGGTTTTTAAAATATTTTATTAAACAGCTCCGGGGGGGGGGGATCTTCCTCCGGCTTCGGGGGTCTTCTTCCGGCTTCGGGGGTCCCTCCGCTTCATCTTCTCCCGGCGTCCGGTTGGTTCTTCTCCGCTCTCCGGCCTCTTCTCCCGGTGTCCCAGGTCTTCGGCCGGCCCCTCCACTGTCTTCATGTAGCTCTATTGCCAGCGGAGGTCCGGACTTCTGGGCTTCTGGGCTTCTTGTCTTCTTGTCTTCTCTTCTCTTCTCTTCCCCCAGATGTTGACACGACGCTCTCTCCGGCTGGACTGGTCTCTGAGGGCTGCGTTGTGACTTATATAGGCGGAGACCCCGCCCCCATATGATGTCACAGTCCCTGGGCACGCCCCCTAAAACATCACAGTCCCAGCATGCCCAGGGACTGTGACATCATATGGGGGCGGGGTCTCCGCCTATATAAGTCACAACGCAGCCCTCAGAGACCAGTCCAGCCGGAGAGAGCGTCGTGTCAACATCTGGGGGAAGAGAAGAGAATAGAAGACAAGAAGACAAGAAGCCCAGAAGCCCAGAAGTCCGGACCTCCGCTGGCAATAGAGCTACATGAAGACAGTGGAGGGGCCGGCCGAAGACCTGGGACACCGGGAGAAGAGGCCGGAGAGCGGAGAAGAACCAACCGGACGCCGGGAGAAGATGAAGCGGAGGGACCCCCGAAGCCGGAAGAAGACCCCCGAAGCCGGAGGAAGATCCCCCCCCCCCCGGAGCTGTTTAATAAAATATTTTAAAAACCTGTGTAGTGTGTTTTATTACTTACACTTTTTTCCTAGGTAAATGGGTAGGGGTACCATGTACCCCATACTCATTTACATAGGGTGGGGGGCCGGGATCTGGGGGCCCCCTTATTAAAGGGGGCTCCCAGATTCCGATAAGCCCCCGCCCGCAGACCCCGACAACCAACGGCCAGGGTTGTCGGGAAGAGGCCCTTGTCCTCATCAACATGGGGACAAGGTGCTTTGTGGTGGGGGGCACCGTAAGGCGCCCCCCTCCCCCAAAGCACCCACCCCCCATGTTGAGGGCATGCGGCCTGGTACGGTTCAGGAGGGGGGGGCGCTCGCTCGTCCCCACCCCCTTTCCTGACCGGCCAGGCTGCGTGCTCGGATCGGGGTCTGGTATGGATTTTAGGGGGACCCCACGCCGTTTTTTCGGCGTAGCGGGGTTCCCTTTATAATCCATACCAGACCTAAGGGCCTGGTATGCCCCGCGCTCGCCGCAATAGGAAGATTTGTTTTTCCTATTGCAGCGAGCGCGAGATGCAATACCCTGCCCTCGTGTCGTATCTGGTCCGTCGGACCAGCCTACACACGAGCGGGCTTTCCGTCGGACCAGCACACACACGAGCGGACTTTCCGCCCGAAACTGAGTCCGACGGAAAGATTTAAAGCTTGTTTCAAATCTAGGTCCGGCGGGCTTTTGGGAAGAAGTCCGCCGGAAAAGTCCGCCGCCGCCCACACACGGGCGGATTGTCCGGCACACTCTGGTCCGCCGGACCAAGTATGCCGGAAAGTCCGACCGTGTGTACGCGGCATAACACTCCTCTCCCCACCAGACTGACAATGCTGCTGTTCAAAGGTGCCCCTGTGCTCCTTTATTCAGAAAGGGAGCACACCACTCGTAAGAGCTGCTGAGTTAGGGTTCCCCACTGCTGCACAGCCAGTCATTTAACATTTCCTTCATTCGCTCCAACACAGAAAAATCAGTCCTTGGCTTGTTTTGTTGTTTTTTTAATTTTTTTACTAGGGGATGATAACTTGGATGGGTTAGGGAAATTATGGGATGCCCAACTTGAAAATGTTCAGACACAGAACAAAGGGGACCACGTCCTTCCTATTTATACAAACTTTGTTCCTTTGTGCAGCGCCTGCTGCCCACTCCTGGTGGATCTAGCAGTATATTGCTAGTTCAGCCAAGGCCCATTACAGGCAGGAACTCTTAGTCCCTTGACAAAAGTAATACCAGTCCTCCACGACTGGCACCCACACACGGAGATTTCCCAGGGTAAGGTTAGATAAAGACTTGGCACACCATGGTCTTCAAGAGAGCACTGTTACAGCTGACAATGTATCCCCTTGTACCTGCACATTGCTGATCTACTCACTGTCTCTGCTTGCTCCTTCCCGCTGCCTCTCCGGCATGAATCCCTCCAACTGCCTCTTGTGGTAGGATCCTTCCAGGCTAGCTTTCCTGAGCTCTCAGACTGAGGTAAAACCCCTCCCTGGCAGGGGTCCCTCAAGGGCCACCGACAGCCTCTCCTCAGCACTGCTTCTCCATCTTCCACCCGACTCCCCTGCTGGCATGGCCCATGTCTATTTATGGGTTATCCCGATCCCCAGGCCCACTCCTGGGGATTGGCTGAGAGCCCATAAATATTCAAGGCAGCGCTCCACCCACTACTTCCAGAATGTTCTCCAACTTTCCAGATACCAGGCGAAGGCACCAGAGAGCTGCCAGGATGAGTCATCCAGCCCTGGCCTCTAATAACCCTGGCCTAGATTCAGTGACTCCCTGGGCCATAAAAAAGCTTTTTCCTACACTCACTTCTAGTAGCACACACTAGATGCTACACTCTAATACAGGAAATGTGTTACTGGCCAGATGACCAGGTGAAAACAGAGGGGGGAAAAAGCCTAAAAAAGAAAACAAATGCAGCCACCACATCTAATGGTTGGTAAGCTGCAATATATTATATTTTTGGTTTTGGGTTTAATATTGCTTTAAAAATAGTTCATGTTGATTTAGAGAGTTTAGTTCCACTTTAAGCTAACCACATGAGTGTAAATGTCTAAAAAACAGATTCTTAAAAAAGCGACAAGAATAAAGAGAAAATCTGAACATTTCTCTTACTGCTTCTTTGTTATCTTGGCCAACTGGAATCCTTCATAGTGACTTTTTTTCAGCTCCTCAGACTTACCATTAAATATTAAATCAAGGTGTTCAATAACCCGCGCAGTCAGACTGCACACAGTAATGAACTTGTCTTTGGAAAGCAAGTTTTACGTACTGAGAGTGTATCCCGGGTTGAAAAGATATTTTCCTTCCACTTCTATTTTTTATATTAAATGCCAGAACCTTGGCATTTGCGGTGCCCGAAATCCTGTGCAGGCCTGTCTTGTGCGATAGTTTAGTCTCACTGATTCTATGTTCTGTGTGGCATTCCTTTAATTTCACAACTCAGCAGTCGAGCCATTACCTGAATACTTAAAGAGAATTGAATAATTGATCCACAAAAACTAATGGATGTGGATGGCAAGGTGGAGAGATTGAAGAGGAACAGCAGAAACTGTATCCACGCAGGTTCACTACTTTGTGCCGAACTGCGGGCAAACAGCTATATGTACAGCTGGAATTCATACATAGGAGCATTAGGTTTTGTCATTGTGTCCAGGTAGCCCATAGATTCACACAGCCCTTCCAGAAAAAGCAAGAAGCTCTCTGACCTCACTTTTCTCTGTTATGATCAGCGGCTGCCCATCCATATGGGGCGCCAGGGACGATCCTGGACGGGGTGCACGGGGTGCAGTGCACCCGGGCGCAACAGAGGTGGGGGCGCTGAAGCGCCAGAGTGCTCCCCTCCCTCCTCCTCCTCTTCCTTGTCCGTAGGCGGCTCTCTCTGCTAGTCGTCGCCTCGACCTTCCTAGTGCCGAAGCCCATCCCCCCTCCCTTCTCCTGTCAGAGGAGAGGAGGAGAGTGAAATGAGATCGGAGCGGCTGTCTCTGTGTGAGAGATCAGCCGCGCAGTGACGTCCTCCTTCGACCTCCTGTGTCTCAATCCTGCCTGCTGCCCAAGCCTGACATGCTCCACCCGGGCGGCGTAGCTGCACACTGTCCTCTCCTCTCTAGCTGCCGCCCGTGTGTTTTAAATTAACCTAATGGGGGGGTTTGTCCTGGGGGGGTCTATACTAATGTAGGGGGAGGGGTTTCTCCTGGGGGGTCTATTGTAATGTAGGGGGGGTGGTTTGTCCTGGGGGGGGTCTATACTAATGTAGGGGGGTGGTTTCCTCCTGGGGGGTCTATACTAATGTGGGGGGGTGATTTCGTCCTGGGGGCTATACTAATGTGGGGGGGTGGTTTGTTCTGGGGAGGTCTATACTAATGTAGGGGGTGGTTTCGTCCTGGGGGGGCTATACTAATGTGGGGGGTGGTTTCGTCCTGGGGGGCTATCCTAATGTAGGGGGATGTGGTTTGTTCTGGGGGGGTCTATACTAATGTAGGGGGGTGGTTTGTTCTGGGGGGTCTGTACTAATGTGGGGAGGTGGTTTCATCCTGGGGGTTCTATACTAATGTAGGGGGGTGGTTTGTTCTGGGGGGTCTATACTAATGTGGGGGGGTTTGTTCTGGGGGTCTGTACTAATGTGGGGGGGTGGTTTCATTCTGGGGGGTCTATACTAATGTAGGGGGGTGGTTTCGTCCTGGGGGGTCTATACTAATGTAGGGGGGGTGGTTTCGTCCTGGGGGGTCTATACTAATGTAGGGGGGTGGTTTGTCCTGGGGTTAACTATAGTAATGTAGGGGCTGTGGTTTGTCCTGGGGGGTCTATACGAATGTAGGGGGTCTATAGTAATGTAGGGGGGTGGTTTGTCTTGGGGGGTCTATACTAATGTAGGGGGGGTGGTTTGCCCAGGGGAGTCTATACTAATTTAGGGGGGGTGGTTTGTCCTGGGGGGTCTATACTAATGTAGGGGGAGGGGTTTCTCCTGGGGGTCTATAGTAATGTAGGGGGGGTGGTTTGTCCTGGGGGGGGTCTATACTAATGTAGGGAGGTGGTTTCGTCCTGGGGGGGTCTATACTAATGTGGAGGGGTGGTTTCGTCCTGGGGGGCTATACTAATTTAGGGGGGTGGTTTGTTTTGGGGGGGTCTATACTAATGTAGGGGGGTGGTTTCATCCTGGGGGATCTATACTAATGTGGGGGGGGTGGTTTCGTCCTGGGGGGGCTATACTAATGTAGGGGGGTGGTTTGTTCTGGGGGGTCTATACTAATGTAGGGGGGTGGTTTGTTCTGGGGGGGTCTATACTAATGTAGGGGGTGGTTTGTTCTGGGGGGTCTGTACTAATGTGGGGGGGGTGGTTTCATCCTGGGGGGTCTATACTAATGTAGGGGGGTGGTTTGTTCTGGGGGGGTCTATACTAATGTAGGGGGGTGGTTTGTTCTGGGGGGTCTGTACTAATGTGGGGGGTGGTTTCATCCTGGGGGGTCTATACTAATGTAGGGGGGTGGTTTCGTCCTGGGAGATCTATACTAATGTAGGGGGTGGTTTCGTCCTGGGGGGTCTATACTAATGTAGGGGGGGTGGTTTGTCCTGGGGGTCTATAGTAATGTAGGAGCTGTGGTTTGTCCTGGGGGGGTCTATACAAATGTAGGGGGTGGTTTGTCCTGGGGGGTCTATAGTAATGTAGGGGGGGTAGTTTGTCTTGGGGGGGTCTATACTAATGTAGGGGGGGTGTTTTGCCCAGGGAGAATCTATACTAATGTAGGGGGGGTGGTTTGTCCTGGGGGTCGATACTAATGTAGGGGGGTGGTTTCGTCCTGGGGGTCTATACGAATGTAGGGGGGGTTTGTCCTGTGGGGTCTATACTAATGTAGGGGGGTGGTTTGTCCTGGGGGGTCTGTACTAATGTAGGGGGGTGGTTTGTCCTGGGGGGGTCTGTACTAATGTAGGGGAGGTAGTTTGGCCGGGGGGGTCTGTACTAATGGAGGGGGTGGTTTGTCGGGGGGTCTGTACTAATAGAGGGGGGTGGTTTGTTCTGGGGGATCTGTACTAATAGAGGGGGGTAGTTTGTCCGGGGGGTCTGTACTAATGGAGGGGGGGTTTGTCCTAGGGGTCTGAACTAATACAGGGGGGTGGTTTGTTCTGGGGGGTCTGTACTAATGGAGGGGGCGTCTTTACTAATGGAGGGGGGTGGTTTGTTCTTGGGGGTCTGTATTAATGAAGGGGGTGGTTTGTTCTGGGGGGGTCTGTACTATTGGAAGGGGGTGGTTTGTTCTGGGGGGGTCTGTACTAATGGAGGAGGGGTGGTTTGTTCTGGGGGGTCTGTACTAATGGAGGGGGTGGTTTGTTCTGGGGGGGTCTGTACTAATGGAGGGGGGTGGTTTGTTCTGGGGGTCTGTACAAATTGAGGGGGGGTGGTTTGTTCTGGGGGGTCTTTACTAATTGAGGGGGGTGGTTTGTTCTGGGGGCCTGTACTACCGGAGGAGGGGTGGTTCTGTACTAATGGAGGGGGGTGGTTTGTCTTGAGGGGGTCTATACTGATAGAGGGCAGTGGTTTGTCCTGAGGGGGGTCTATACTGATAGAGGGGGGTGGTTTGTCCTGAGGGGGGTCTATACTGATGGGAGGTCTGTACGGAGAGAGGGGTTTATACTTAGTGGGGGGTCTGCACTGACGAAGGGGGGTCTATACCTAGTGGAGGGGGGTCTGTACTGAGGGGCGACTATAGTTGGTGGAGGGGGGGTGACACCATGTTTTACTGCACTGGGTGACACCAAGCCTAGTGACGCCACTGCAGCCGCGGGCTCTTGTTTCCCCTCTCCCTCTCCTCCTTGCGCGCGCTGCTGTACTAGTGAGCGGTGCACTATGTTTCTTCCCCCGCCTTCATATCGGCCAGGGAAGAAAAAAAAAGGAGCAAAGAAGAGGATTGTGGGACATGTAGTCCCGAGGACTGGCAGCCCCACTGTAACACGGAAACTGCAGCCCACACAGCATGCTCAGCTGAATGGGAGAGAGAGCCAGGAGCCTGGGAAAGCTTTCAGGGAAGTACACCCAGGACTCCAGAGGGAGAGGACAGTGCTGAGGGAACACCATCAGAGAGAGAACCCCACTGCCCTGCGCCACCGGAGGGAAAGCCACACAGCCTAACGCCATCCCTGGCGGAGAAAGGAATGGAGTCATTGCCAGAATACAGATCTGGGCTCTACCCAATGGAGTCGCCACAGGCAATTCAGTGAGCTGACTCCTGATCAGAGGAACCGTTGTTGCTGTATCGCTGGGTCAGGTGAGAGGGCCAATCGGCCATTATCTACTAACATTCATAAGAACTGCAGTCTCTGACCATCTCCTGTACTATGTCTGCAGTCTCTGACCATCTCCTCTATTATATCTCCAGTCTCTGACCGTCTCCTGTAGTATGTCTGCAGTCTCTGACCATCTCTTGTAATATGTAAAATATAAGAAAAAATACAGCGCTGTCAGAAAGGGTGATATGACATACAACAATTGATCTGTTGTCTATACCACAAAAATGAAGCTGCGGTTGCAAAAATGTGAGATACCCACAATCCAAGATAATAAAGTAATAAAAGAAACCGCGCTAAATAAACTTGAGTTGAAAGAAATTAAATGTACATCAAATTAATGAGTCCATCTCTAACATCCAAACAGTGTCAGTTGTTATCCGGCAGGAGATCACCATAGGACATAGATCTTCATCCCCAGCAAAAGTGACATCACACTCAAATTCACCATAGAAAATAGTGTTGGAGATAGGACAGTCCTTCACCTTCAAAATAACTGCCTCTTACCAGCTCCCTTGATCTCTGGTCAGGAGATCAAATGCGCCTTTTGGCTTATAACCCAGCCACAGTCACAAAACGGGATAGATGTAACGTCAGAACAGGTCCTCATGTTATCTCAAAT
The DNA here is from genome assembly GCA_037952835.1 of Lithobates septentrionalis. Classification (NCBI taxonomy): domain Eukaryota; kingdom Metazoa; phylum Chordata; class Amphibia; order Anura; family Ranidae; genus Lithobates; species Lithobates septentrionalis. The sequence goes on from JBBDGP010000373.1 coordinate 2,822,198, forward strand.
GACCCCCAGGCAGCTTATCCGATGGCCTGTAAAATCCTGTAAAATCGGATAAGCTGCCTGGGGGTCATTTGAGATAACATGAGGACCTGTTCTGACGTTACATCTATCCCGTTTTGTGACTGTGGCTGGGTTATAAGCCAAAGGCGCATTTGATCTCCTGACCAGAGATCAAGGGAGCTGGTAAGAGGCAGTTATTTTGAAGGTGAAGGACTGTCCTATCTCCAACACTATTTTCTATGGTGAATTTGAGTGTGATGTCACTTTTGCTGGGGATGAAGATCTATGTCCTATGGTGATCTCCTGCCGGATAACAACTGACACTGTTTGGATGTTAGAGATGGACTCATTAATTTGATGTACATTTAATTTCTTTCAACTCAAGTTTATTTAGCGCGGTTTTTTTATTACTTTATAATCTCTTGTAATATGTCTCCAGTCTCTGACCATCTCCTGTACTATGCCTGGGGGCTCTTTCTAACAGACTCTCTAACAGAAGCCCTCTCTGTGTGCATCAGAGAGACTCCCCTCCAGGTCTCATTAGTGTACGCTCTTCCTGTATTTGCTTCATTATTAAGAGATCATGGGAGGATCCTAGGGTAACGAAGACTTCTTAGGGGAGCATCTCTGTGTTTGAGTCATTGCCATAGAAAAATTTGTAAAGGGGAGGAGTTGGTAAGATGACCACGCCCACGTGGGGGCGCCAGAAATATTTCTGCACCCAGGCCTCAATGACCCTAGGATCAGCCCTGTGGGGCGCAGGGACGCCGCCCCCCTAATCCATGCGTCTGCCCCTAATCTACATGCAGGGCGCTGGACGCATGGATTTCTATTGTTTTTTTTATTTTTTTTAAGCACATGATTAGAGCCTGAGGTTATAATTGGCTCAGGGTGGGCTCGGGGCGCAGAGCACTGCGCCCCGAGCCCACCCAGTTGTGTGACAATAGCGAATGTATATAAGCTATTGTCTTCCTGATTCTCCTCCTAGCCAATCAGGAAGCGGGTCCTGAGACCCCGGTTAATCGGGTCTCAGAACCCACTTCCTGTTCCGCTGGGAGGAGAAGCAACAGCCCTGGAGTGAGAAGTAGCAACGAGAGCAGAAGCCCTGCCCTGGATGTATCCTTGTCATCTGCCTCCTAAGGTAAGGAGGCCTCTGATCATCTGTCTACCGCAAGGGGGGGGGGGGTCGCCGCCTTCCCTTCCATCTCCCCAGGGGGGGTTTGGCGTTGGTTTGTCACCCCCCCAAAAAAAACAAATGAGGAGGAAAGAGGGACAGAGAGACATTTGTCCCAAATCATAGACAGTCCCTCAAAATCAGGGACTGTTGAGAGCTATGCAGAAAGAGGTCACAGGAGACCAGCAGAGTCTCAGCACTTAGCAGCCCACAGCCCTCTCACAAGTTTGTGTTGCACACCACACCTCATTGACACCTGCTGGCTGCTTCAAGAAATTTTCAGCCTTCTCTCACAGGTGGGCTAACTCCTTCAGGACCAAAGTACCCATATTCAGGTTTGGAGGCTCTTTTCCACCTAATTTGAGCTTTCAAATTCTGGGACCTATATGAGAACTTAATAATCCTGAGAAAACTGCAACTCAGTTTCCCCCTTAAAGATCACCCTGGAAGCCCTCACCCTGCATGGGTGAGAATCCCTGAGTACTCCGACTGTCTCTTGTCATCCGCATTTAAAGGGACCACAACCCAAACAATGGGGACACATACCTCTCATCTAGGACTATATCCTACGAATGTGAATGTTCACTTAGCATTGTAATTAACTCATGGCGTTCCTTTAAGTGGACTTTAATGTGTAGGAGGTAGTGTGGTCTCTGTATTATGTGACTGCTATGATTGGCCTCCATAGCAGTTACATGATCAGGAGCCTACCCCACTGACTCAGCCTCAGCTAATCAGAAGAAGCCTTGTATTTATTGGTAGAATACAAAGCTTCCTGTGAATGGCTGATCAGCACTCAGCTGGCTCGATTTTGTTCTGGGTGTGGGGTGGGAAGTCTTTGTCCAGCTGCAAAACAAAGGACTGTATACACTTTGTAGCTGAGGCTACATACACATTATACGGCACACAGGGTCATTGCATCTGTTAGTAAAGTAAATTCAGTAGGTGGTTTGGACCAGGTTGGTCTAAACAATCTATTTAAACTTCACTAAAATATGAAGATCAGCTTTAAATTTGTGACAGGTAAAGATAATGAAATAGAGAGTTTTCAGTTTACTGACATTTTGGCAAAATCCTGGAGATTTCAATGAAATTTCACCATTTTTGTTTCTTAAGTGTGCAGTCCACTTATTTGGTCTCAAAGGTTACAAAAGCTCCTATGACCTATCCTGAACCTGTCCTTTTAATGAAAAAAAGCCCTCTTTTAATTAGCATAATTATCTTACATTTTGTTTAGTGGTAGGTTGACTAAAGCACATAAACCCAAGGTAAGTATAGTAACAACTCCTAGTTGCAATCTCGGAACACCCAAAAATAGGATAGTATGCGACTGGTCTAAACTATGTGGCATGTTCACCAATGCCAGGAGCCTGGCGGACAAGATGGATGAACTAGAGATACTGTTCTACGAGGAGGATTTGGATTTTGTGGGAATTTCAGAGACTTGGTTCAACTGCTTTCATGATTGGCTGGCAACCATTTAAGGGTATACCCTTTATCACAGAGATAGAGAGGGTAAACAAGGGGGAGGGGTATGCCTGTATATCAAGAATAATGTACAAGTGAATGTGAGAGATGACATCACTAACGGAGCTAGGGAGGAGGTGGAATCCTTATGGGTAGAGCTCCAAAGGGATGAAGCTAAGGGGAAAATAATACTGGGAGTATGCTATAGGCCCCCTAACCTGAGGGAGAAGGGGGAGGCGGACCTCCTATCACAATATGGATTAGCAGAAAGGATGGGAAGTGTTATCATAATGGGGGATTTCAATTATCCAGACATAAACTGGGCTGAGGGAACCACGCATTCGTCTAAGGCTCGCCAGTTCCTAAATGTCTTGCAGGACAGATTCATGGGTCAGATGGTAGATGCGCCAACTAGAACTAAAGCGTTACTAGATCTACTAATTACCAACAATACAGACCTGATCACGGATGTGGAAATACAGGGCAATTTAGGAAACAGCGATCACAGGTCAATTAAACTTCAGTATAAATCACACAAATAGGAAACATAAGGGAAATACAAAGACAATGAATTTCAAAAGAGCCAACTTCCCTAAACTACGAACCTTGCTAGAAGATATAAATTGGGATGAAATCTTAGGAACAAAGAACACGGAGGAGAGATGGGTTCGCTTTAAGAGCATTTTAAATAAGGGCATTAGCCAGTGCATCCTATTGGGAAATAAATTTAAAAGAGCAAACAAAAGTCCTGGATGGCTTAACGCCAATGTAAAAATACATATAAAAGCAAAAGAGAAGGCCTATAAATAATACAGGGTTGAGGGATCATCATCAGCATTCAAAATTTATAAAGAATGCAACAAGAAATGTAAGGGTGCAATTAGGGCGGCTAAGATAGAATACAAAAGACACATAGCGGAGAAGAGCAAATCTCAAGAAATTATTTTAAGTATGTAAACAGTAATAAAAGGGAGGACAGACCATATTGGCCCCATAAAGAATGAGGAAGGACATCTGGTTACAAAGGATGGGGAGATGGCGAAGGTATTTAATTTATTCTTCTCCTCATTCTTCACAAGGGAAACGAGGGGCTTCAGTAACCAAAACTGCAGTGTTTATCCTCGTGACACATCACAGGAAGCACTCTCATGGCTAACAGAGGACAGAATTAGACTTGTAACAATAATAAATGTCTGGGACCGGATGGCTTGCACCCGAGGGTGCTTAGGGAACTTAGTCAAGTAATTGACTGAGACCATTGTTCCTAATTTTTATTGACAGTCTACTGACTGGAATGGTACCAACGGATTGGAGTAAAGCCAATGTAGCACCAATATTTAAAAAGGGCCCAAAATACATCCCTGGGAATTACAGACCAATTAGCCTAACATCAATAGTATGCAAGCTCTTGGAGGGGATGATAAGGGACTATATACAAGATTTTAGTAATGAAAACAGTTTCATTAGCAGTAATCAGCATGGATTCTAGAAGAATACTTCTGGCCAAACCAATCTTTTAACCTTCTATGAGGAGGTGAGTTGCCATCTAGATAAAGGAAGGCCCGTAAATGTGGTGTATCTGGATTTTTCAAAAGAATTTGACACAGTTCCCTATAAACGTTTACTGTACAAAATAATGTCCGTTGGCATGGACCATAGGGTGAGTACTTGGATTGAAAACTGGCTACAAGGGTGAGGTCAGAGAGTGGTGATAAATGGGGAATACTCGGAATGGTCAGGGATGGGTAGTGGGGTCCCCCAGGGTTCTGCGTTGGGATCAATCCTATTTCATTTGTTCATAAAAGGCCTGGAGGATGGGGTAAACAGTTCAATCTCTGTATTTGCGGACGATACTAAGCTAAGCAGGGCAATAATTTCTCCACAGAATGTGGAAACCTTGCAAGAGGATCTAAACAAATTAATGGGGTGGGCAACTACATGGCAAATGAGGTTTAATGTAGAAAAATGTAAAATAATGCATTTGGGTGGCAAAAATATGAATGCAATCCATACACTGGGGGAGAACCTCTGGGGGAATCTAGGATGGAAAAGGACCTGGGGGTCCTAGTAGATGCATTCAAAAAAGGATTAACTCCAGGGATAAAGCGATAATTTTCCCACTCTACAAGACTCTGGTCTGGCCACACCTAGATTATACTGTCCAGTTCTGGGCACCAGTCCTCGGGAAGGATGTGCTGGAAATGGAGCGAGTACAAAGAAGGGCAACAAGTCTAATAAAGGGTCTGGAGGACATTAGTTATGAGGAAAGGTTGCGGGCACTAGGCATGTGCAATTCGTTTCGTTCTGAATTTGTTTTTTAATGAATTTCGACAAATTCGTTAATTCGGGAATATACGAATTAACGAAAACCCGTTTAACGAACTTTTTCCGAAAATTAATCCGAATAAATTGGACATTCGTAAATTCGGGCATTCGTACATTCGTACATTCGCAATTTACGAATGTACATTCGTTCATTCGTACATTCGTACATTCGTACATTAGTAAATTAGTGAATTCGTAAATTTGTAAGTTCAAAAATTCGGAAATCTGAAATAATAGTTAACTAATAATAACTTAACTATTAGTAATTACTAGTAACTTTTAAATTATAGGTATTGTAATTTCCTTTCAAATTTGGCTGTTAGTGAACGTAACACATACAAATTTATCCGAAGTTATGAATGATCCGAAAAAACGTAATGGAACGTAATTAATTAATAATAATAAATAACAATAATAATAATAACAACATTTTATTATTAATATTATTTATTATTAATTTGTTCCGTTCCACTTGTTTATATGCAGCATTCGTTTTGGATAATTCGTAACTTCGGATAAATTCGTATTTGTTACGTTCACTGACAGTCAAAGTTGAAAGGAAATTACAATACCTATAATTTAATAGTTAGTTACTATTTCAGATTTTTGAATTTTCGGGTTTTTGGATTTTCAAACTTCGAATTTACAAATTTCCGAATTTTCTAATTTACAAATGTACGATTTTACGAATTTACGAATGTACGAATTTACGAATGTACAAATGTAAAAATGTACGAATGAACGAATGTACGAATGTTCGAATTTACGAATGTACGAATGTACGAATGAACGCATTTACGAATGTACGAATGAACGAATTTACGAATCGCGATCATAACGAATGACCCGGAAAACGAAAAAAATATTAAACTAATGAAACGAAAACGAAAATGAACGAATTTTTTGGCTGTGCACATGTCTAGCGAGCACTGAACGTATTCTCTCTGGAGAAGAGACGCCTGAGAGGGGATATGATTTCAATTTATAAATACCTTACTGGTGACCCCACAATAGGCATAAAACTTTTTCGCGGAAGGGAGTTTAACAAGACACGTGGCCACTCATTAAAATTAGAAGAAAAGAGGTTTAACCCTAAACTACGTAGAGGTTTCTTTACTGTAAGAGCGGCAAGGATGTGGAAGTCCCTTCCACAGGCGGTGGTCTCAGCGGGGAGCATCGGTAGTTTAAAAAAACTATTAGATAAGCACCTGAACGACCGCAACATACAGAGATATACAAGGTAATACTGACATATAATCACACACATAGGTTGGACTTGATGGACTTGTGTCTTTTTTCAACCTCACCTACTATGTAACTATGGAAAGAAAAAAAAAATCAGACAGCAAAAAGAAAAAGTTAAATAAAATATTGAAAGTAACAGTACTTGATCAAATACACACATGAATAGAACACTGAATGAAATTAATTAAAGCTGAATTAAACCCCAAATCATTTATTATATTGCAGCTTACCAATGCTTTGATGTGGTGGCTGTATTAGTGTTCTTGTTGTAGTGTTATGCTCTCTTTCCTTTATTTTCATCTGGTGATCTGGCAAGTAAGTCTGTTGTTTTAAGCCTGGTACACATGGGCCAAGTATGGATCAGTATTGGCCAGTTCAACAGAAACCAGCCAACATTCGGCCTGTGTGTACACAACCTTGTCTGACAGAAGACGGATGAATTTCTGCCCAAAGGGTATGCTGGAAAGCCAGCATCCGATCAGCATCCTATCAGTGCTGCCAGCCAATGGCTGTGATTAGGGATGAGCCGAACACCCCCCGGTTCGGTTCGCACCAGAACCCGCGAACGGACCGCAAGTTCGCACGAACATTAGAACCCCATTGACGTCTATGGGACTCGAACGTTCGAAATCAAAAGTGCTCATTTTAAAGGCTAATTTGCATGGTATTGTCCTAAAAAGGGTGTGGGGACCCGGGTCCTACCCCAGGGGACATGTATCAATGCAAAAAAAACTTTTAAAAACGGCCGTTTTTTCGGGAGCAGTGATTTTAATGATGCTTAAAGTAAAAAAAAAAAAGTGAAATATTCCTTTAAATATCGTACCTGGGGGGTGTCTATAGTATGCCTGTAAAGTGACGCGTGTTTCCCATGTTTAGAACAGTCCCTGCACCAAATGTCATTTTTAAAGGAAAAAATCTCATTTAAAACTGCTTGCGGGTTTAATGTCATGTCGGGTCCTGGCAATATGGATGAAAATCAGTGAGACAAACGGCATGGGTACCCCCCAGTCCATTACCAGGCCCTTTGGGTCTTGTATGGATATTAAGGGGAACCCCGCACCCAAATTAAAATAAGGAAAGGTCCCTATATACTCTGAACAGCAGTATACAGGCGGTGCAAACAAGACAGGGACTGTAGGTTTGTTGTTAAGTAGAATCTGTTTGTAATTTTGAACATTTTTAATGTGTTTAGCTCCAGCCAAAAAATCTTTTCTAAGCTTTTTGGAAAACATAGGGAAGGGTTATCACCCCTGTGACATTTGTTTTGCGTCTTTCCTCCTCTTCAGAAGATTTCACCTCACTTTTTTGTCCCAATGAAAAATGTTTTTTGAAAATTTGGGTTTTTTTGTGGAACAAGGATTGGAAAGCATCAGTGGAAAGGAGAAATTGTTTTCCCATATTAACTCTTACATGAGAGAATTTCCCTTCCTAGGGGTAGATTTCATCTCACTTCCTGTTGTCTCCTTCCGTTTGCAAGTAGGAGTCGTTTGTAAGTTAGATGTTTGAAAGTAGGGTCCTGCCCTATATACTCAGCAGAAATTTGGGCCTTAGGTGTTGCTGTGGCCAAAACACTGTAAGCCCTCACAGGGCCCTGCTGTGAAATATTAGATCAAGAATTGTAATTACATGCCCCTGTTGAACAGGAGCTGAAAAATTAGGCCTTAGGCACTGGTGCTGGTGCCACAACACTGCAACCCCTCACAGACACTCTAGTTGGAACGCAGGAACGAGCCCTGCTGCAAAGTATTGCATCAAAAATTGTAATTACACGCCCCTGTTAGACAGGGGCAGAAAAATTGGGCCTTAGGCACTGGTGCTGGTGCCACAACACTGCAACCCCTCACAGACACTCTAGTTGGAACGCAGGAACGAGCCCTGCTGCAAAGTATTGCATCAAAAATTGTAATTACACGCCCCTGTTAGACAGGGGCAGAAAAATTGGGCCTTAGGCACTGGTGCTGGTGCCACAACACTGCAACCCCTCACAGACACTCTAGTTGGAACGCAGGAACGAGCCCTGCTGCAAAGTATTGCATCAAAAATTGTAATTACACGCCCCTGTTAGACAGGGGCAGAAAAATTGGGCCTTAGGCACTGGTGCTGGTGCCACAACACTGCAACCCCTCACAGACACTCTAGTTGGAACGCAGGAACGAGCCCTGCTGCAAAGTATTGCATCAAAAATTGTAATTACACGCCCCTGTTATACAGGGGCTGAAAAATTGTGCCTTAGGCACTGGTGGTGGCGCCCAGAACCAAAAATGTTCTTACAAGCTATCAGCGTGATGATTGAGGAGGAAGAGGATAATTACTCAGGGATAGTCACTCAGCATCAGCATAGGCAGTCTTTGAAGGGATCTGAAAAAAATTATTCAGTTACATCAGCATCAGGTGCTTGGTAGCTGGTGGTGATCCAAGACTGATTCATTTTTATGAAGGTCAGCCGATCGACCGAGTCAGTGGACAGACGCACCCTGTGATCGGTTACCACGCCTCCAGCAGCACTGAATGTGCGTTCCGAAAGAACGCTGGATGCAGGACAGGCCAGTAGCTCAATTGCATACTGTGCAAGCTCTGGCCAGTGATCCATCCTCAAGACCCAGTAACCCAGAGGATTTTCGGTGGGAAAGGTGTCCAAGTCTGATCTTGCCCCTAGGTATTCCTGCACCATGTAAAACAGACGCTGGCGATGGTTGCTGGAACCGATCATACCTTGGGGCTGCGGACCAAAAAATTGTCTGAACGCATCGGTCAGACGGCCACCTTCTCCACCGCTCCTTCTTTGACTGACCGAAGCCTCAGCAACACGTTGTCCAGAAACAGGAGTTTGTAACCTCCCAGTCTCTGGGAACGCGTTGCACAGACCTTTCTGCAAGGCCTCCCGAAGATGTTTCATCCTCTGCTCCCTCTGCGATGGCAAGATAAGGTCCGCAACCTTACCCTTGTAACGTGGATCAAGGAGGGTTGCCAGCCAGTATTGGTCCTTCTCCTTGATACCACGAATACGAGGATCCTTACGCAGGCTTTGCAGGATCAGGGAGGCCATGCAGCGTAGGTTTGCTGAGGCATTCGGTCCGGAGTCCTCTGGGTCACTAAGGACAACAACGTCCGCAGCCACCTCCTCCCAGCCACGTACAAGTCCATGTGTTCCTTGGGACTGATCCCTTAAAGACTGCTGATGCTGAGTGCCAGGCTCCACCTCCATACTGACACAATCTTCCTCCTCCTCCTCCTCCTCGTCCTCTTCCTGTGTGATCGGCGGGCACGCAGGAACACTGTCTGGATAAAGGGGGCCTTGAGAGCTAAGGAAGTCCTCCTCTTCCTGCCTCTGTTCTGCCTCAAGTGCCCTGTCCATTATTCCACGCAGCGTGTGCTCCAACAGGTGGACAAGGGGGACAGTGTCACTGATGCATGCACTGTCAGTGCTCACCATCCTCGTGGCCTCCTCGAATGGTGACAGGACAGTGCATGCATCCCTGATCATGGCCCACTGGCGTGGGGAAAAAAAACCAAGGTCCCCTGACCCTGTCCTGGTGCCATAGTCGCACAGGTACTCATTTATGGCCCTCTGCTGCGTGTGCAGCCGCTGCAGCATGGCCAATGTCGAGTTCCACCTGGTGGGCATGTCACAGATTAGGCGGTTCTTGGGCAGGTTAAACTCCTTTTGGAGGTCCGTCAGCCGAGCACTGGCATTATATGACCGGCGGAAATGCACACAGACTTTCCTGGCCTGCCTCAGGACATCCTGTAAGCCCGGATACCTGCCCAAGAACCGCTGCACCACCAAGTTAAGGACGTGAGCCAAACAGGGCACATGGGTCAGTTGTCCCTGTCGGAGGGCAGAGAGGAGGTTGGTGCCATTGTCGCAAACCACCATTCCTGCCTTAAGTTGGCGTGGCGTCAACCACCTCTGAACCTGCCCCTGCAGAGCTGACAGAACCTCTGCCCCAGTGTGGCTCCTGTCCCCCAAGCACACCAGCTCAAGCACCGCATGGCATCTTTTGGCCTGCGTACTTGCGTAGCCCCTTGAACGCCTACGGAGCACCGCTGGTTCCGAGGAAGAGGCCATGGAGGAAGAAGAAGAGGAGGGGGTGGAGGAGAGAGGTGTGTCACAATCAGCATTTTGGAGGCGTGGTGGCGGAACAACCTCCAACACTACTGCACCTTGTCCTGCATCCTTCCCAGCTGCCAGCAGAGTCACCCAATGCGCCGTGAAACTTAAGTAACGTCCCTGTCCATGCCTGCTGGACCATGAGTCAGCGGTAATATGCACCTTACCGCTGACCGCCCTGTCCAGCGAGGCATGGACATTGCCTTCCACATGCCGGTAGAGAGCTGGAATCGCCTTCCGTGAGAAAAAGTGGCGTTTGGGTACCTGCCACTGAGGAACCGCACATTCCACAAACTCACGGAAGGGGGCAGAGTCTACCAACTGAAAAGGCAGCAGTTGAAGTGCTAGCAATTTTGCCAAGCTAGCATTCAACCGCTGGGCATGTGGATGGCTGGGAGCAAACTTCTTTCGGCGGTGCAGCAGCTGGGGCAGGGAAATTTGCCTGGTACAATCTGGCGTCGGTGTACCAAAAGCAGATTGCCCACAAGTACTTGGCTGTGACACACCTAATTCTACACCTTCATTCCTCTCACTGCAGGTCTCAGAGAGGACTGAAGGTCTAGTGGGGTTGGAAATCTCAGCTGATGAGGAGCAAGGAGAGATCCTCTTTGTTCTTTGGTGTGGGTCTTTTAGATATGCTTGCCAACGAACTGCATGGCAGGTCAACATATGTCTGGTCAAGCATGTGGTACCCAAGCGGGAGATGTTTTGGCCACGCGAGATACGCTTGAGACATATGTTGCAAATAGCAGCGGTGCGATCTGATGCACTCGTCTCAAAAAAGGCCCACACCAAAGAACTTTTTGAATAACGCGCAGAGACTGCAGCGCCCTGCACATGTGGAGCTTTGGGGTGTGATGCAGTCAATGTGCTGCCCTTAGGCTGGCCCCTGGAGGGCATCCTGCCTCGTTGGTGATGTGCCGCCTCCTCCTCCTCCTCCTCTCTCCTATCAGGCACCCACGTTGAGTCAGTGACCTCATCATCCCCTCCCTCCTCATCACTGGAGCAAACCTGGCAGTATGCTGCAGCAGGGGGAGCATGACTGCCAGATTGCTGTCCTTCTTGGGCACCCCCTCTGTCCGTGCTCATGTTACTGCCTTCATCGAGCTCAGTATCATCATCAGAGCCTTCCAAACGCTGGGCATCCTCCTGGAGCATGTACCCAACACTGTGGTCAAACAGTTCGAGGGAATCCTCATGAGGACATGGTGGAGCTAGGGAAGGAGTCACTGATGACATTGAGCTGAGGGAAGAGGCCGCTGCTTTGCCAGACAAAGCACCCTGGGCATGGGTGAGAGAGGATGAGGAGGATGAGGACGGCTTGGTCATCCACTCGACCAAGTTTTCTGCATGTTGCGGCTCAACACGGCCAGCTGCCGAAAAAAAGGCCAAGCGTGTCCCATGGCCACGGGCTGATGAGGATGCACCGTCTCCACGACCAGCACTAGACACAGAGCCTGCTTGCCCTCTCTTATTGGCTTGTGACTGTCTGCCTCTCCTTCTTGGCCTTCCAGACATACTAATGGCCTGTAGCTGCACTAAGCTGGGATAGAACACCTGTAATTTTCTTCAGGTAGCTTTATATACTGTAACCAGACAAGCCTGCCTGTCAGTAGGAAGATAACAGGAACGGATCTAGCTGAACACTGTGAGCAGGACGCACTGCACTAAATGTAAATAGCAGGAACGGATCTAGCTGAACACTGTGAGCAGGACACACTGACTGCACTAAATGTAAATAGCAGGAACGGATCTAGCTGAACACTGTGAGCAGGACGCACTGCACTAAATGTAAATAGCAGGAACAGATCTAGCTGAACACTGTGAGCAGGACGCACTGCACTAAATGTAAATAGCAGGAACAGATCTAGCTGAACACTGTGAGCAGGACGCACTGCACTAAATGTAAATAGCAGGAACGGATCTAGCTGAACACTGTGAGCAGGACGCACTGACTGCACTAAATGTAAATAGCAGGAACAGATCTAGCTGAACACTGTGAGCAGGACGCACTGCACTAAATGTAAATAGCAGGAACAGATCTAGCTGAACACTGTGAGCAGGACGCACTGCACTAAATGTAAATAGCAGGAACGGATCTAGCTGAACACTGTGAGCAGGACGCACTGCACTAAATGTAAATAGCAGGAACGGATCTAGCTGAACACTGTGAGCTGGACGCACTGACTGCACTAAATGTAAATAGCAGGAACGGATCTAGCTGAACACTGTGAGCAGGACGCACTGACTACACTAAATGTAAATAGCAGGAACGGATCTAGCTGAACACTGTGAGCAGGACGCACTGACTGCACTAAATGTAAATAGCAGGAACGGATCTAGCTGAACACTGTGAGCAGGACGCACTGCACTAAATGTAAATAGCAGGAACGGATCTAGCTGAACACTGTGAGCAGGACGCACTGCACTAAATGTAAATAGCAGGAACGGATCTAGCTGAACACTGTGAGCAGGACGCACTGCACTAAATGTAAATAGCAGGAACGGATCTAGCTGAACACTGTGAGCAGGACGCACTGCACTAAATGTAAATAGCAGGAACGGATCTAGCTGAATACTGTGAGCAGGACGCACTGCACTAAATGTAAATAGCAGGAACGGATCTAGCTGAACACTGTGAGCAGGACGCACTGCACTAAATGTAAATAGCAGGAACGGATCTAGCTGAACACTGTGAGCAGGACGCACTGACTGCACTAAATGTAAATAGCAGGAACGGATCTAGCTGAACACTGTGAGCAGGACGCACTGCACTAAATGTAAATAGCAGGAACAGATCTAGCTGAACACTGTGAGCAGGACGCACTGCACTAAATGTAAATAGCAGGAACGGATCTAGCTGAACACTGTGAGCAGGACGCACTGACTGCACTAAATGTAAATAGCAGGAACAGATCTAGCTGAACACTGTGAGCAGGACGCACTGCACTAAATGTAAATAGCAGGAACGGATCTAGCTGAACACTGTGAGCAGGACGCACTGACTGCACTAAATGTAAATAGCAGGAACGGATCTAGCTGAACACTGTGAGCAGGACGCACTGACTGCACTAAATGTAAATAGCAGGAACAGATCTAGCTGAACACTGTGAGCAGGACGCACTGCACTAAATGTAAATAGCAGGAACAGATCTAGCTGAACACTGTGAGCAGGACGCACTGCACTAAATGTAAATAGCAGGAACAGATCTAGCTGAACACTGTGAGCAGGACGCACTGACTGCACTAAATGTAAATAGCAGGAACGGATCTAGCTGAACACTGTGAGCAGGACGCACTGCACTAAATGTAAATAGCAGGAACGGATCTAGCTGAACACTGTGAGCAGGACGCACTGCACTAAATGTAAAGAGCAGGAACAGATCTAGCCTAATCTAGCTCTCAAATCAAATGACACTGTCTGTCTCTCTCTCTATCAGCACACCGGAACACACTACACAGGGCCGCCGTGCAGGCGGCCTTATATAGTGTGGGGCGTGTACTAAATCCCCTGAGCCATAATTGGCCAAAGCCACCCTGGCTTTGGCCAATTACAGCTCTCTCTACTGACGGCGCTGTGATTGGCCAAGCATGCGGGTCATAGTGCATGCTTGGCCAATCATCAGCCAGCAATGCACTGCGATGCCGCAGTGAATTATGGGCCGTGACGCGCCACACGAATTTGGCGCGAACGGCCCATAACGTTCGCAATTCGACGGACGGTCGAACGGCCGATGTTCGAGTCGAACATGGGTTCGACTCGAACACGAAGCTCATCCCTAGCTGTGATTGCTGACTGGAGAGTTCTGGCAGTGGTGGGGTCCCCCTGTCAGAACACAATAGCTCAGCAGGGAGATCGCTGTACTGACATTGGGTTGTTAGTACAGCAGCTCCTCCTGAGCTCTTCAGGTTTTTTCTTGTTCAGCCCCCCTGTGCTCCTTCTTCCAGAGTGTGGGTACACTAATACAGGAGGTATGTTACTGGCCAGATCACAGGTAAAAACAGAGGGAAAAAGCCTAAAAAATAAAACGAATGCAGCCACCACATCTAATGATTGGTAAGCTGGAATATATTACATTGTTGGTTTTGAGTATAATACCGCTTTAAACTATTCTAATTACACCCCCACCACAAAATAAAATCTCTTTAATTAAAGAAAAAACATTTTTTTCCTTTCAAATTTCATCTCAGCAGATAAATGAGCATTTCTTCTTCAAGCTAAATTTCACCAACAGCAAAATTAATTTTGATGGAATCTCTCTACTCATTTATATTTATGAAATGTACCTGTGCATTAAAGCTCCACTGAACGTTCAGTTTAAATCAATAAATACATTCCAGATGCAGCAAAACAAAGATATGCAAAGTCTTAAGCAAGCCAAAGACGATGCAACAAAATGGCTTGATTACTCAATCAAAACATTCAGTGCTGATGGAGGAATCCCTCCCGCAGTGCTATTGTATGAGCTGCCCCTGATGGCAGAACACAATGATAACTGCTGGCAGCTAAAGCTGCCAGCAATGATGGCATGTAAAAGATCCGACAGGCTGGTTGTGACCGATGGACTGACTTCAGTACAACCAGCCTGTCCATAAATAGATTGAATCTCAGCTGGTCCATGCTGAACTAGCCAAGTTTCAATCCATCAATGGTCACATACAGCGGGTAAAATAAGTATTGAACACGTCACCATTTTTCTAGGTAAATATATTTCTAACGGTGCTATTGACATGAAATTTTAACAACTCATGCAATCCATACATACAAAGAAACCAAAACAAATACGTTCAGAAATTAAGTTATGTGTAATAAAATGGAATGACAGGTAAAAAGTATTGAACACACTAACTGAAATCTATTTATTAATTCGTACAAAATCCTTTGTTGGTAATGACAGCTTCAAGACGCCTTCTGTATAAACTTGGCGCATACTGTACATTGATCAGGTGTGATTTTGGCCCATTCTTCCACGAAGTCTTCAAATCTTGAAGGTCCCGTGGGCCTCTTCTATGAACTCTAATTTTTTAATTCTTTCCATACATTTTCTATTGGATTCAAGTCAGGTAATTGGCTGGGCCATTCTAGCAGCTTTATTTTCTTGACTAAAGGATTCGTCAACTTTGGTCCTTAACATTAAATTAAAGACACAGACTGCATGACATGGGTTTTATATGGCCACAGCAGCCAAATTTTATTAACCAAAGAATAAAATAACATCACGTAAAACATACCCGTAAGTGCAAATTTTTAACAAAGTAATGCCCAGCAAGAGGTCTTTGGGTGTCTTTTAAAGCACAATTTATAACTGGAATGGTCTATGTCCTTAGCCATGCACCAACCGGCTCAAAGATGCACTGACATCACACATACTTCCATATTCCCCTCCCCCCAGGGGACCTAGCTCCTGGGAGAACCACCGCTAACCAAGTGGAAGCGCCATACCTTAGATGGGCCCCACTAATCCTGTAACCATGTAATTCCTCACTGACCCCCCAAAGACCCCTTGAACCGCCGACTGCTGTGACAAAATTGAGCAATATACAGCAGTCAGTAAATTATACCCATATCCGATGTGTTGTTTTTTTTTGCAATTTTTTTTTTTTTTTTTTGAAAAAGCAAAAACATCAAAAACAAAAAAATCACTCAACACTAGAGACACCAATACACCCACTTCCTGTCTAGTGTGCTAACTCCTAACACCAAGGTGGGAGGGTGGGAAGTTGTCGCTTCTAACTCATTGGAATGTTGCAGAATACGCCCCCTATACAAGACCCTCTCCTCTGGACCCTGCCCATTCTACCTTCTGCCTCCAATCAGGTAAGTTCTACACCCTGCCCCCACCACTGACCTGGCTGACCGTTCCCTGACCCTGTTCCTCCCCTAGTCATGCAGCTCCTCCGTCCATTTTCTCCTACGGGTCTCACTTTCTTTGAAACCAACCGAGAGTTTCCTTGGCTTTGTGTTTGGGATCATTGTCTTGCTGAAATGTCCACCCTCGTTTCATCTTCATCATCCTGGTAGATGGCAGCAGATTTTTATCAATAATGTCTTGGTAAATTTTTCCATTCGCCCTTCCTTCCCTCAAAACATATTTGAGCATGATGGTCACTAGTTGTACGGGAAAAAAGTCGTTCAGCAAATTGGGACTGATAAAGAATTATCTGAGAACCACAATGACCCGTGAAAGTGCTCTTTGTCTACTGGCTGTCAAGAGCAATGTCCTCAAGATGATACAGTTTGACGAGTTAAAGATTTTACAGATGCTAAGGGCAGGACTTATTGTAAGACACACTTTTTGTAAAGACTTTTTGTAAATATTGTAGTGTGATGCATAACTGACTTGCCATTTGCAATTACCTATGTCATGTGTATTCTTACAGTCAATAAAATTGAGAAAAATAAATTCAGACCAGTGTCTTCTTCGGAACCTGACCTATTTTTTTTTTTTTAGAACAATTGTGGTTTATCAATCATTTCATTTCACTTTTTTTATTTGTCATATAATTTAACTTCTGTGTTGAGGGGCCCCTGAACTTGATGTGCCCTGTGCCCCCCCAAGGTCTAAATTGGACACTCATGGACCCTTGCTCTTTATGTGGAAGCAATGGTCACTCCGCCGAGGTCTGATATGCCCCCTATACATACATACAATATTACATAGATATTATTTATCGCTATCCTTTTATATCTAGGCTGACCCTCCACATCTTGGCCTCAGCATTCTTGTTTGCCTGGTCCCGGGGGCGGCTCTCAATGAATGTGGGGGGAGGGAGAGGCCCGCCATCTTTGACTTCCTGACACAGGTTCCATCCAGAGGTAGTTACCTCAGTGGGGTGATTAGGATCGTTTTATAGAAGCACAATCCTTCCCTATGTTTTTACTTTGGAATGTTTTATCTGTGACACCATTTCAGCCCATGTAAGTGAATCCATTATATGAAAACATTTCTATATATGTTTATGGTCTCATATGTAATCCATGTACTTATACTGTATATTTTCAAACAATACTATAAATGCACAATTGTGAGTTCTTGAAGAACATCCCTGAGGAAAGAATGTAATTGAAACGCGACCACTTTCGATCGTGTGCTGTTATTTTGGTGTTTCCATCACAGATTTGTATACATTCCTATCCTTTATTGGTCCTCAGTGACAATATTTTTAACGTTGTATTTTGTACAATAAATATTCATTATTCCAACATCCTTTGTATATTTCTAATTTGTTGTGTAGATATTAACGCCTTTAAAGTCCACTTAGGGGTATTCATTCTCTTTCCTTGTGAGGTTAGGTTCACACTCTTGCAGGTTTGCAGTCTGTGTTTCCGTGGGCATGGCAGCCCATTCATTTGACAGCGAGTTTTGACTGTGGGTGGTTGCAACCATAGTGTAAACCTAGCCTAAATCAGAGCTAGATTTTTCCAAATACTAGGGAGCATGAGCATTTCTGATTGCAGAGCTATAGGTCTGACTCAGCAAGGGGTGTGTTGGACTTCTGCAGAGAGACCACTGCTTCCATATAGAGAGCAGGGGTCTTTTTCTACAGCAAGTTGGCAGGGGACAGACTCTTCTATTTCTAAAGAAAATTCACTGTAAGACTTTGAATATGTTTTGTTTCAGTGCACCTGGAATCTGTTTAAGCTGAAAGTTCATTTGGGCTTATTATACAGCATATATTGCATTCAGGAGGCAACAATGATTTGCAAAATTATTTTTTGTAGACAAATTAGCACTGAATTTCTATACAATTTATCATTGCAGGTTAAAGAATAACACACTCTTACAAGTACGGACTATACAAAGCATTAGTGCAACCTTCGTTTTCAAAAGGAGATCACAGAAGATAGCAATATCGTTTCTACATAGAACCAACACGCACCATTCTATTGCTCTATACATGCCAACACAAAGCACACACAAACATGGGCACCCACACATCTGTATATTCATTTTCTGTTTTGATACTATTCTATTACAGCATGTGCATCTTCTCAGCCAGATGAGGGAAGGTTTTTTGCACGGAGACCTTGATGAAGTGATACAAAACAATATGTGCTGATCTTGTACTGCACGAAAAAGATCCAGACTTGAATGAAGGTTACCAACATTCTTCATAAAAAACAGTGTGCTATTCAAGACCTTGAAAAGGCATATATTCCTAGTAATTCACTAACAACCTATTGACCATTCAATGATCGTTGTTATAGAAGTCCATTGTCAACAGTGAAAGATATCATAAAACCTATATTTAAAACCATGACAATTTCAGTAACAATTAACATACAAAGAATCATTTTTGATGCTTGGTTTAAAAATACCCCTGCTTATATACAGTAACTGTCACATACATTGTGTACATAGAACACTCCTAGATAGGTTGCTAAGTGATAAGGAAATTTAGTTTTTGGTTGGGTGGTAGTCAGCCCAGTTTTTGGTTTGTATAGTTCTGCATTTGGTTTCTCCCTAGAATCAGTGAGGTTGTGGCTTCTCACTGTTGTCAGTAGGTGTCCTTGGTGCCACTGGCTATAGTGTGAGGTTTCCCTGCCAGGCTGAGTTATGAAAATTCATTTTCCCCACAGCCATCCCAGTAGGAGGTTCAGGCCACTGGGGGATGAGGGGAGAAGGTATAAATATTTGTGCTTGCTCTCTCGCCTCAGGCTGAGGCCTGAGGAGTTGCTGATAGACTGTCTATGCTGATGGGCCCAGAAGCCTGGTTGGAGCCTAGCATGCATAGGGTGAACTGCCCTACACATCTAGCTTAAGAGATTCACCAGCTGGGAAAGCTGCCATCTCTGAAGGCCTTGCTGCTTAACTACATTGATGCTTATCAAGGTCCTGCGGCAGAGCCAGGGCCACACACCTGCAACTACAGAGACACCTTGAGACTTCACCCTTGAGGATCCAATCTACTAAAACCTCATTAGAAGGCAGCAAGAAGCTAAGTCTGGGCAGCTATTTGGTGGCCTCATGAGTAAAAGTGTTTGCTGATCCAGGTGCCATTTGGTGCTTTGAGGATATAAGAGCCAGTGTATTTTTTTAGGGTACAACTCCCACAGTGTCCCTGTTTTGGCCATTCCCTCCAGTCTCAGAGGTCAAAGAGCACCATTCACAGGACAATGAAGTTAGTGTCTGTGACAGACCTAGCCGGGAAAGAGACTTTTGGAGGGGACTGTATGCTAGCCTCTTGCCGATCGATCGGGGGCCCTTGCATTTGGGGGAACTGTGCTCTTTGTGAGCTGTATGTCTGGGGACCCTGGATTTGCCATATTGGAATAGTGGCTGATTCATAATGCTGGGACAGATACTGTTAGGAGATGCTGATGTAAATTCCAACACCTGTCTGTCTATTGTCTGCTAAAATGTGTATTGGAAATAAGTCTACTATGGGATCTAAGAGTCATTAGATCCCCATTGTTATTTGTGTTAATTAACTCTGCTATTGTGTGAAGAAGAGTCTATGTTGATTGTGATAATGTTGATTGGATTTTCTGAACTACAAGACGGCCAGTCTGGCCTAACGGTCATGTCTGAGTCATCTAGGCTGTCTAAAGGGATTAGTTAATTAGCTCATGTTAATTAGGTTAATTAGGTTACAGCTGTACTGTTAGAGTAATATGAGCAGGAGGTCTGCACCTCCACTTTGAGTGTATAAAAGCCTGTATTTTGCAATAAAGGATAGTCCTGTTTGAACTTACATACAGCCTGCCTGGTGTTTGTTCTGAGCTATCACAACTGGACTAGAATGGCACAGAGCTGTAGTTCTAGTCCCGGAGCATCGGATGACCGAACCATCAGACGTTGCAATCTGATTCAATAGCTGCAGAGGGGTGTCGGGAGAGTGGAACCGAGCAAGCAAGGGGCTCGTTACAGTGTCCTCTTCTTTGGAACTAGCATTGATCAAAGCATCCCATGCCCTATACCCCTCCCCAGTTATACGTTTTATCAGCATTAAAACCTAAAAAAAAAAAACATCCCCTAGACTGGGTATTGGGTCAGTGTGCATGGGGTCACTATTGTGAGTGTGCTGGCAGCCACTACACAATTAGGAAAAGAACCCTGGTCATCATCATCTACTGTATGTTGCTGTTATCAGATGTGCAGTGGCTGTGCTTTTATTGCATTTAATCATCATTAATCAGCAACCCTTTCAGCCGTACCACTACATGTTGATGAATTAGCATAAAGAATAATTCCTTTAAGTCATATAAAGTCTTTAAAGTGATTAGCGGAAAGTTGTAGCTCTGGGGTGCACAAGCAGAGAAGTAGATAAGTGGTGGATTTGGGGCTGAAACCCCCCAGAGCATCAGTGCAGATTGCAGAAGAAGTAGTAAACTTATGTGTGCTTCAACAAATGGCGCGGGGCACGCCGCCATCGCCGCACTCGGTACACATGCTGTTGTTGTATGCTGCCTGAACCTGGTCTGCTTTTACATTGCCCGACCACTGGGGCGCACCAACCCGGGCCGTTGGCCTCGGCTTGGGCTGAGGGAGGCTCTGTCAGCAGGGAGGGGTGGAGCGGGGCCAGGAGCTTCACTGACGCTCTGACCCTGCCCTGCCCCTACCCATGCAGCCTGTATGTGCTCAGAGACTCGGAGCAGAGAAACCAAGTGAGAGCATCTCCCCTGGACATCTGAGAGCCCTGCCCCGGACTGCTGAAAGTCCCGCCCCCAGACCTCTGAGAGCGGGAGGTGAGCTCAGCTGGCCAGGTAGATCTTTCTGCCCATATAAACTGCCCGTAGACTCACTTTTATGCTAAACCCTCCCTGACAGTGTTGATTACCCCCTGTATAGCTGTGCATTGCTGAAAGTTAATGTTTTAAAAATGGCTACTTGATAATCTCTTGTAGTACGTCGCATCTGCAGTCTCTGGTCATTTCCTGTAGTCCGTCCACAGTCTCTGGTCATTTCCTGTAGTCGCATCCACAGTCTCTGGTCATTTCCTGTAACCACGTCCGCACTCTCCGGTCATTTCCTGTAGACGCATCCGCACTCTCTGGTCATTTCCTGTAGTTACGTCCGCAGGCTCTGGTCATTTCCTGTAGTTGCGTCCGCAGTCTCTGGTCATTTCCTGTAGTTGCGTTCGCAGTCTCTGGTCATTTCCTGTAGTCACATCCGTAGTCTCTGGTCATTTCCTGTAGTTGCATCCGTAGTCTCTGGTCATTTCCTGTAGTCTCTGGTCATTTCCTGTAGTCACGTCTGCAGTCTCTGGTCATTTCCTGTAGTCCACCCGCAGTCTCTGGTCATTTCCTGTAGTCGCATCCGCAGTCTCCGGTCATTTCCTGAAGTCACGTTCGCAGTCTCCGGTCATTTCCTGAAGTCACGTCCGCAGTCTCTGGTCATTTCCTGCAGTCGCATCCATAGTCTCTGGTCATTTCCTGAAGACTCTGGTGATTTCCTGTAGTCACGTCTGCAGTCCCTGGTCATTTCCTCTAGTCCATCCGCAGTCTCTGGTCATTTCCTGTAGTCGCGTCTGCAGTCTCTGGTTATTTCCTGTAGTTGTGTCCGCAGTCTCCGGTCATTTCCTGTAGTCGTGTCCGCAGTCTCTGGTCATTTCCTGTAGTTGCGTCCGCAGTCTCCGATCATTTCCTGTAGTCACGTCCGCAGTCTCTGGTCATTTCCTGTAGTCGCATCCATAGTCTCTGGTCATTTCCTGTAGTTTCTGGTCATTTCCTGTAGTCACGTCTGCAGTCTCTGGTCATTTCCTCTAGTCCATCCGCGATTCTCTGGTCATTTCCTGTAGTGACATCCGCAGTCTCTGGTCATTTCCTGTAGTCGCATCCATAGTCTCTGGTCATTTCCTGTAGTCTCTGGTCAATTCCTGTAGCCACGTCTGCAGTCTCTGGTCATTTCCTCTAGTCCATCCTCAGTCTCTGGTCATTTCCTGTAGTCACGTCTGCAGTCTCTGGTCATTTCCTGTAGTCGCGTCTGCAGTCTCTGGTCATTTCCTGTAGTTGCGTCCGCAGTCTCTGGTCATTTCCTGTAGTCACGTCCGCAGTCTCTGGTCATTTCCTGTAGTCCCATCCGTAGTCTCTGGTCATTTCCTATAGTCGCATCCATAGTCTCTGGTCATTTCCTGTAGTCTCTGGTCATTTCATGTAGTCCATCCGCAGTCTCTGGTCCTTTCCTGTAGTCGCGTCCGCAGTCTCTGGTCATTTCCTATAGTCGCATCTGCAGTCTCTGGTCATTTCCTGTAGTCGCAACCGCAGTCTCTGGTCATTTCCTGTAGTCCAGCCGCAGTCTCTGGTCATTTCCTGTAGTCACATCCGCAGTCTCTGGTCATTTCCTGTAGTCGCATCCATAGTCTCTGGTCATTTCCTGTAGTCTCTGGTCAATTCCTGTAGCCACGTCTGCAGTCTCTGGTCATTTCCTCTAGTCCATCCTCAGTCTCTGGTCATTTCCTGTAGTCACGTCTGCAGTCTCCGATCATTTCCTGTAGTCACGTCCGCGGTCTCTGGTCATTTCCTTTAGTCGCATCCATGGTCTCTGGTCATTTCCTGTAGTTTCTGGTCTTTACCTGTAGTCACGTCTGCAGTCTCTGGTCATTTCCTCTAGTCCATCCGCGATTCTCTGGTCATTTCCTGTAGTCACATCCGCAGTCTCTGGTCATTTCCTGTAGTCGCATCCATAGTCTCTGGTCATTTCCTGTAGTCTCTGGTCAATTCCTGTAGCCACGTCTGCAGTCTCTGGTCATTTCTTCTAGTCCATCCTCAGTCTCTGGTCATTTCCTGTAGTCACGTCTGCAGTCTCTGGTCATTTCCTGTAGTCGCGTCTGCAGTCTCTGGTCATTTCCTGTAGTTGCGTCCGCAGTCTCTGGTCATTTCCTGTAGTCACGTCCGCAGTCTCTGGTCATTTCCTGTAGTCCCATCCGTAGTCTCTGGTCATTTCCTGTAGTCGCATCCATAGTCTCTGGTCATTTCCTGTAGTCTCTGGTCCTTTCCTGTAGTCCATCCGCAGTCTCTGGTCCTTTCCTGTAGTCGCGTCCGCAGTCTCTGGTCATTTCCTATAGTCGCATCTGCAGTCTCTGGTCATTTCCTGTAGTCGCAACCGCAGTCTCTGGTCATTTCCTGTAGTCCAGCCGCAGTCTTTGGTCATTTCCTGTAGTCACATCCGCAGTCTCTGGTCATTTCCTGTAGTCGCATCCATAGTCTCTGGTCATTTCCTGTAGTCTCTGGTCAATTCCTGTAGCCACGTCTGCAGTCTCTGGTCATTTCCTCTAGTCCATCCTCAGTCTCTGGTCATTTCCTGTAGTCACGTCTGCAGTCTCTGGTCATTTCCTGTAGTCGCGTCTGCAGTCTCTGCTCATTTCCTGTAGTTGCGTCCGCAGTCTCTGGTCATTTCCTGTAGTCACGTCCGCAGTCTCTGGTCATTTCCTGTAGTCCCATCCGTAGTCTCTGGTCATTTCCAGTAGTCGCATCCATAGTCTCTGGTCATTTCCTGTAGTCTCTGGTCATTTCCTGTAGTCGCATCCATAGTCTCTGGTCATTTCCTGTAGTCTCTGGTCAATTCCTGTAGCCACGTCTGCAGTCTCTGGTCATTTCCTCTAGTCCATCCTCAGTCTCTGGTCATTTCCTGTAGTCACGTCTGCAGTCTCCGATCATTTCCTGTAGTCACGCCCGCGGTCTCTGGTCATTTCCTTTAGTCGCATCCATAGTCTCTGGTCATTTCCTGTAGTTTCTGGTCTTTACCTGTAGTCACGTCTGCAGTCTCTGGTCATTTCCTCTAGTCCATCCGCGATTCTCTGGTCATTTCCTGTAGTCACATCCGCAGTCTCTGGTCATTTCCTGTAGTCGCATCCATAGTCTCTGGTCATTTCCTGTAGTCTCTGGTCAATTCCTGTAGCCACGTCTGCAGTCTCTGGTCATTTCTTCTAGTCCATCCTCAGTCTCTGGTCACTTCCTGTAGTCACGTCTGCAGTCTCTGGTCATTTCCTGTAGTCGCGTCTGCAGTCTCTGGTCATTTCCTGTAGTTGCGTCCGCAGTCTCTGGTCATTTCCTGTAGTCACGTCCGCAGTCTCTGGTCATTTCCTGTAGTCCCATCCGTAGTCTCTGGTCATTTCCTGTAGTCGCATCCATAGTCTCTGGTCATTTCCTGTAGTCTCTGGTCCTTTCCTGTAGTCCATCCGCAGTCTCTGGTCCTTTCCTGTAGTCGCGTCCGCAGTCTCTGGTCATTTCCTATAGTCGCATCTGCAGTCTCTGGTCATTTCCTGTAGTCGCAACCGCAGTCTCTGGTCATTTCCTGTAGTCCAGCCGCAGTCTTTGGTCATTTCCTGTAGTCACATCCGCAGTCTCTGGTCATTTCCTGTAGGCGCATCCATAGTCTCTGGTCATTTCCTGTAGTCTCTGGTCAATTCCTGTAGCCACGTCTGCAGTCTCTGGTCATTTCCTCTAGTCCATCCTCAGTCTCTGGTCATTTCCTGTAGTCACGTCTGCAGTCTCTGGTCATTTCCTGTAGTCGCGTCTGCAGTCTCTGCTCATTTCCTGTAGTTGCGTCCGCAGTCTCTGGTCATTTCCTGTAGTCACGTCCGCAGTCTCTGGTCATTTCCTGTAGTCCCATCCGTAGTCTCTGGTCATTTCCAGTAGTCGCATCCATAGTCTCTGGTCATTTCCTGTAGTCTCTGGTCATTTCCTGTAGTCCATCCACAGTCTCTGGTCCTTTCCTGTAGTCGCGTCCGCAGTCTCTGGTCATTTCCTATAGTCACATCTGCAGTCTCTGGTCATTTCCTGTAGTCGCAACCGCAGTCTCTGGTCATTTCCTGTAGTCCAGCCGCAGTCTCTGGTCATTTCCTGTAGTCGCATCCGCGGTCTCTGGTCATTTCTTGTAGTCACATCCGCAGTCTCTGGTCATTTCCTGTAGTCGCAACTGTAGTTTCTGGTCATTTCCTGTAGTCTCTGGTCATTTCCTGTAGTCACGTCCGCAGTCTCTGGTCATTTCCTGTAGTCTGATCAATATTCCTATTGCACACGTTCCTGGTAGAAATGGCTTATAAAATGGTGGGTGCTGCAGCGATTACCAGTTGGGTCCTGGAAACATCAAACAAGCGTACATGTTCGCCAGCACACCATGGATCAGTAGTTATTCGTCCAAAAAATTTTAATGAAAAAAAGATCACATCACAAAGAAAAGTACAACGTTTCAGAGCAGGACCCCTTCGTCAGGCATGTGATCACCATTACCATTGTTTCCAAGGCTAAGGCTGTGTCAGGTGAGTTTTGCTGGGTCTTAAAGGGATCCTAGTACTGACAGTGGTGTCTTTTTGCTGTAATTGTTGAGCGATTTATCGCATAAGAAGCATCCAAAACCACACCATATTTTGGTGCCACTAAAAATGCTTGGAACACAAACACATGTGCTGCGTTTCTGCCAACGATCCCAAATCACTTAATATGAACGGTCAGGGCCTAACAGGCTAACACAATGGCAATTATGGAAGACTCAGCCTCAGCATGTTTTATAGGTACAAGGAAGCCCAGGTTTTGTTTCACCGTGTCCCTTAGGACCCAACCAATATCATGTTTGGCCACACACACTTTTGTTGCAGCTTCCCTGTCATGCCCCTCATTCACATGCTCGAAACTTGTGAGGTATGTTTTATGTGTATGGACTCTGTATAGACTTCTGTTGTCTGGTATGCTGGGTTAACAAAAAATCAGTGAGTGTGCCGCCTTCCACAAGATGGTGCCCTGCTCTGTCACGAGCGGTCGCGGGTGCCCGGCCGCCGGGCACACACATCTACTCCTCGGTGACACCGTGGCGCGTGCACACCCCCTATGCTGGTGCAAAGCTGAGGACGTCATATGATGCCCACCCAGGATAGCAGATCCCATCTGCGAATGTCATATTACTATGGGCGGGTATTGAAGTGTTTAAAGTTTAATTCCACTGTTGCTTTTAAATATGAGAAAAAAACACTATATGTTTGTTTTGTGTTCCCAAAAACCTAAAAATAATGAAAAAATATAAAAAAATATATTTCTTACCTTTCTTGGTATTTGGAGCAGGCCTTAGGCAGACTGCAAGCTACTCTGACCATTTTGAAATTAGAGGAAACTCAGTTTGTCCTCGATGACCATAAGGGACACACTAAGATTTCCCTCATTAGAAACTGCAGAATGCCAGCTTCTAGATCTTTGTTATGGTAGACAGTGTTCAAATCATGTTAACAACTAATAATAAAATCTGCCAGCACAGTACAAACAGCATAGCTCCCAACTGTCCCCGATTTTGAGAGACTGTCCCTGATTTAGAACAAAGTCCCTCTGTCCCTCTTTCCTCCTCATTTGTCCGTCATTTTTTATCTTATCTATATAGTTGTGTATAAAATGCACTTCTTATCCTTTAAAAAGTGTGCTAAACCTTTCATCCAATTTCTAAATTGCTGCATTTGTAAATTTCAAAAGCCAATATAAAGGAATAGTAGTGGTAAACTTTGTAAAATTTGTATAATTCTCAGTTAAAGTGGCATTCCACCCACTTTTACAACTCTTCAGCATCCCTCACTAAACTGTGCACTGTAAACGAATTGGATATTTAAATAAAAAAAATTTCTCAGCACCTACTGTATATCTGCTGTATTCATTTTTCACTTCCTGCTCCCTGGCCGTGGCCCATCGCATCATTTCCTGTTTGCAATGCCTTCTGGGAAGGGGCGGCAACTTCCTCTGACACTGCCGTTGCTATGGAAACCTGACCTGAAACCTATTATACTGCTTGTGCTGCACTGAGCATGTGCGAGATCTGCAAGGATGAGATCCAGGATGAAATACAGTCTGGCTTCAGATGCCCACACTTAAGATGGCCACGGCCTCCTGTAAGTTTATAAAATAACAAACTACTGCTATAAACTAACAAAACAGACCTTAGTTTACAAACTAACTTTACTAGAATACATTAAGCTTGTGTATTATAGGGGTATTTTTATTTAAAAAGTACAATTTCGGCCGGAACACCACTTTAAGGTGTTGTGGCAGGGGGTGTGTCTTATGCCTACATACTTTTGCAAATAGGTGTCCCTCTTTCCAATCTCAGAAAATTGGGAGGTATGCAAACAGGGTTAATAATGATGGTTAACATTGACTTTTCTAGTCCCCTTTGCAGAGGCAAACTTTTTAAAAAACGTTTTAAGTTGTGACGTGTGGAAGAGAACATGAATAATGGCATTCCTATATTTGATATGGTCCAGACCAGCCTTTCTCAACCTTTTTACTCCAGAGCAACCCTTAAAATAATTTTCGGGTTTCGAGGTCCCCTGCTAAAATTAATAAATCGGGGTTAGTGAGAAGAATGTTCTTTACAGTGGTGAGCAGAAGGCCACCAGTCTGGAAAACTAAAAAGATTATGGGTGTTATTCTGCTGGAACTGCCAATTAACAGTAGACCTGGAATAATATAGGGTGCAACTGGTGAGAGGTCAATCGTTCACAGTTCAAGGAACCATTAGCAATCTTTGGAGAAACCCTAGGATTCCACAATATCCTAACTGCCATAGACTAAATGAGTATTAGATCCTTAATATAATGGGGAGGCAGGATTTGAGTTCAGCTTTACAGTAAATACAAGTCCAAGAATCAGCAATCCAACTACAGAAATGTTTCAGGAGAAGCTGTACCACTTCAGTTAAGTAAAACCTGAGCTTAAGGCTGGGTTCACACTATAGAACACAGCGGCTCACAGCAGGAGTCCGGAGCGTCTCCATTCACCGTATCAGGTCTGATTTCAGCCAGAATTTTGGGCTGAATTCGGACCTGAAACGGACCAAAAGACACACAGGACTCCTGTGCAATTTGCACCGGAGCCGCTGCGGAGATGTGTGAACCGGCTTCATTATGCAAAGGGAACCAGCTTCATTAGGGAAACCCGCATCCAATTCGCAATAGTATGAAGCCAGCCTAAAAGTTATAAATACCATAATAGGAGCGTAAGTGGAGTGTTGAAATTATTCATATACTAGCATTACACTTCAGGAGGCATTATCTCCAAAACACAAACTCCGTATCCAAACATAATAGCCGGGACTTTGACTATGCCTCCAGTAGTGAATAGGCTACAATCACCAATCCAAAACCATTAAAACTTAGTCCCTATTTTATTACAGCACATTAAAAGATGCCTAAAGGGTATATATAAGCAAAAACATTAAAATACAATGCAATACATAGCATCATTGACTGGATTTGAACTGGGGACCTGATACCTGCTGTGTCAAGCAATGTCTTTTCTTACTGAGCCACCTGGAATGCTGGGCAGTTGTTAAATAAAATCTCCCGTTCTAACAAGGAGCAGTAAACAAAACCAATACAGAGCTACAGTGTGAAATAAAAAATGCAGCAAAATCTCTAAGTGTATCACATGACACCAAAACTGTAATGCCCCGTACACACAGTCGGATTTTCTGACGGAAAATGTGTGATAGGACCTTGTTGTCGGAAATTCCGACCGTGTGTGGGCTCCATCACACATTTTCCATCGGATTTTCCGACACACAAAGCTTGAGAGCAGGCTATAAAATTTTCCGACAACAAAATCCGTTGTCGGAATTTCCGATCGTGTGTACACAAATCCGACGCACAAAGTGCCACGCATGCTCAGAATAAATAAAGAGATGAAAGCTATTGGCTACTGCCCCATTTATAGTCCCGACGTACGTGTTTTACGTCACCGCGTTCAGAATGATCGGATTTTCCGACAACTTTGTGTGACCGTGTGTATGCAAGACAAGTTTGAGCCAACATCCGTCTGAAAAAATCCTAGGATTTTGTTGTCGGAATGTTCGATCAATGTCCGACCGTGTGTACGGGGCATAAAAGTGAATAAGGTGATCTCGCGCAAATTAATATTAGTAAATACACTGAATAAATAGTACATTAAATAAAAAAAGGTGTCTATAAACATCTAAGTAACGTGACAGTGCACAATATGTGATATTGCATAAATATACAATATATTAGTTAATAATGAATCATAAAGTGATTGCTTACAAGAACCAAGAGAGCATTGAAAGTAAGGATACAAGAACATGTGCAAAACATACAGAATGGCTTCCCTAAACATAATGTGTTGAAGCATTTTGCACTGAAACACAATAAAGATCCTTCACAACTGCAATTTTGGGGCATAGAAAAATATAAAAAGGCATGGAGAGGGAGTCACAAAACGAGGACAATTAGTCAGAAGGAATCTAAATGGATATATACCATGCATACATTAATACCTGGGGACATGAATGTAGAATTCGATCTTAATTGTTTTCTCAATAATTTTTCATTGATTTTTAATCAACAGATTGATTTACTGATTGATCAATTGATTTTTAACAGATTTTTTATTTTTTATTTATTTTAATATTAATATTATTGTATTTAAGTCCATTTTAACCTTCTAGGAATTAAGGATTATTTTTGGGACTGTATAGCAATGGCTATATATTTGATTTTTAATACTTTTATTGTAATTGGATAGATACACTATAGGCGATTTGTTGTACGACCAATGTTTACATGCTTCTTCGCTGAACAGACGCTGTGTGACTAGATCGACCACCTGTCCCAATATGGTCTTTTAATATAACAACACCGAGTAACACACTGTTAATTTTTTTAGATATCTGTAGTCAGCCAGTTATTATGTGTCTAAACTATAAAAAAAATGGCCGACTAGAATCACATGAGTCAATAAATAAAATGACCGCAATGTTTCTCTATAGCAAGCTCTGAAAAAATGGCCGCAATGTTTATACACCACGGACTTTGAAAAAATGTCCGCCAAAGCATTTCAGGTTATACAGTATTAAAAGCATGGCTCAGCAGCCTAAACAATTCCCCAGATGAAGTTGTGAGGTGCAACGTAACGCATAGGGATTGGCCGGGATAGCCGTACACCGGAAGTGACGTAAGAAGGCGTGGAACAACGCCAAATTTGTTCCCTGTGTTGTTTTTAATGTTTTTATGTAAGAGTCCACTCTGCTTTATTTCAATAAATACATTATTTAGCCCTGACATATTGTACTATTGGAGGCTTCTGTATTTTGTCCCCCATCTCACACTGAGGTACTCCCCTATACATATTGGTATATTGGAGCGAATCTATGCGCCCATAGGAGGAACACCGAAGGATCTGCCCACCCATGGAGGACAGTAGAGATCTCGGATGTTGACTGCTTTTTATTCATACCATTGAGGTGAGAGTTTTGAGAGACTATAACATTGAAGAAACCACACTAGGATAACATATGGACACTCATATCTATCAACTCTGATAGCAGCAGAACTTTATTCACTTATTTGTTCACATAAAGAGGACTTGAACGTTTTTTTTATTGTTATTATTAATTTCTATTTTTTATTTTTTGACCTATTTTTCACATACAGTGTCATTGCATTGGCATTTTTTCCACACTATTTTTCAATTAGGATACCTTGTAAGCAATCACTTTATGATTAATTATTACCTATTTTATTGTATATTTATGCAATATCACATATTGTGCACTGTTTAGATGTTTATAGACACGTTTATTTATTTATTTAATGTACTATTTATTCAGTGTATTTACTAATATTAATTTGCGCAAGATCACCTTATTCACTTTCACTAATACTGGGCAGTTGCCTGGACAAGTCTTTGAATGATTTTGCCTTGAACCTTGTTTGTCTTGAACTTTGAATTCTTTGCTCCTCCCATGAACTTCCTGATTTAAGCAATGTCTCTGCACTTCCTGTTTGCCGGATTTTTGTGCTCTCTCCAGCCAATTTTTCACTGTCGTCTCATCTGCTGCTGTCTGTATCTTCGCCACCATACGTTACTGACCTTTGACTTGTTCCTGGACTGTGCTTCTGCTTAATCCCAACCTGCAACCATTCATTACTGACTTTTTGGCTTGTTTACTGACCAAGCTTCTGCTTGATCTCTACCTGCATATCTGCTACTGGACACCAGCTTGCTCATCTCCTGTTGGGGTGATCCTGAGGACCGCGACCTGGTACTAACATGCAGCAAAACCCATCTTCACCATCAGAAGCTCTGGTGAATACTTGTTAGTACTTAGACCCTGTGCCTCAGGTGAACCTGTGTCATCTGCCAGGGTGACCTGCTCGTATACCTGTCCCACTTGTCGGTGGGTGCTGCTCCATTGCTATAGCTACTGACCTCCATGCCTGACTCCAGACTGTGACACATAGACTTCAAATGAGGATATAGTGAAGCCAGCGGATGGTCTATGCGTTTCATGGGATGCCCTGCTTCATCAGGACCATTCATGCCTCAAAGATGTCTGTAATGTGTTGTAGTGAAAAACACTGAACTATAGAGATAAACATAACATATTCAAATTTTATACAAATATATCTTCATCCATCAAAGATTCCTACCCAGAAAAGATACTCTTTTCTCTTACCTGCCACTTGGCATGGATAAGATCCAGGAATCAGGAGCTATCAATGTATAATTTACAAGGCATATTTGTATAAACATTTTGAATATGTTATGTTTATCTCTACAGTTCAGTGTTTTTCACATTACAGACATTTTTGAGGCATGAATGGTCCTGATGAAGTGGGGTATCCTGCGAAATGCATAGACCAATCACAGACTTCACTATATCCTCATTTAAAGGGTATATATTGCACTGTATTTTTATGTTTTGTCTTATATATGCCCTTTGGGTGTCTTTTAACTTGAAATGTTGTAATAAAATATGGACAAGTTTTAATGGATTTGGATTGGAGATTGTAACCTATTTACTACCGGAGGCATAGTCAAAGTCCCATCTAGGTTTTGAGGCAGGTAGACACAGAGTGAGTAGGGACATTGCATTTCTGGTGGAGACCGTACTAGGGGGTAAGTCTCTACATACCTACTCATTGTGACAAATGTTCTGGGGACCTTCTGTGGCTTTAATTGCATTGCAGGCTGACCACGCTTGCCCATATATGCAGGCATCATACAACTGTTCCTATTGCTGCAAGGTTTAATCTTGTTTGATTTTTTTTCCTTTTCCTTTAGTATACAGAACACATCAGAATAGCCTCTAGACACTGTTCTTTAAAAACATGGCAAGCTTCCTAGACAGGAAATGAGAAATTCTGACTATCCACACTAACCAACACAATCAGGTTTCTCAAACCAACATATGTTGCCGCTGAGAATCATTATATACAATGAATACATTCCACATTCCGCTAAGATCAGAAATTGGGTTAAACAACCCAAGGGACAGAATTTTAGACAATAAAACAGACTTTGACAAGGAAGACAACGCGACACTCTAGAATGTGCTTTCTGAGCTGTTTGTAAAATTTTTAATGGATTTACCAATCCCAGCCTTTATTTTGTACATTTTAGACTTTCTAGATAGTACCAATGAAGGGTAGCTGTGTATTTCCAATATGGAGCGGACAGCCACTGTTCTATACTTGAGGGTTGGTGCATGTGTGCCTTTTCCTAGAACTGTTGGTAAGTCAAGCCATGTCATGCACTGGGCATGAAAGGGTGTAGAGTTTAAAGTCTGTATAATTAATTTTCTTTTGTAACTGTATTCCCGATTTCCCATTCAGCAATGCCATGAATGTACCTTTAAAACTGGAGAATGTCTGTGGGATTGCCTGTGATGGGGGGAGTCTGTGATGGGGGGGCTCTGTGATGGGCGGGCTCTGTGATAATCGGACTCTGTGATTATTGGGGGACTCCGATGTGATGGGGGGACTCTGTCACGGAGGCACTCTGGCATGATGGACGGGTCTCTGAGATTAAGTGGGGACTCTTACATGATGGGGGGACCCCTGTAATAAGGGGGGGGGCTTTGACGTCATGGGAGGCCTCTGACATTAAGAGGGAATCGGATGTGATGGGAGAACCTCTGATATAAAGTTAATTTCATCCAGGCAATTGCGTGCCTCATTCCCGTCTTTCCCATTGATATGTACATTTTATATTGTTTATATTTTAGAATAGGGTGCCTCAAGATTGCTAATACGTTTAACCACTTGACCTCCGGAAGGTTTTCCCCCCTTCATAACCGGGCCATTTTTTGCTATTCAGCACTTTGCTACTTTAACTGGCAATTGTGCGGTCATACAACATGAAATTTATATAATTTCTTTTCACACAAATATAGTTTTCTTTTGGTGGTATTTGATCACCACTGGGTTTTTTTATTCTATATTACTGTATATAAACAAATAAAAGACTGAAAATTTTGAAAAAACAAATATTTTATACTTTCTTTTATAACACATATCCAAAAAAAAAATAAATATCTGATTTCTTCATAAATTTAGGCCAAAATGTATTCTGCTCAATGTCTTTGGTAAAAAAAAATCTCAATACATGTATATTATTTGGTTTGTTTGAAAGTTCATAGCACCTACAATCTATGGCACAATATATACTGATATACTGTATATACTGGAATTTATTCTCAGCTATAGACACTATACTGTAATGGTGGCAATCATTGCGTTATAGTGTGACTGTGATAGGGTGGCGGCCAATCCAGGGCTAATAGACACTGACTGGGAGGGTCACTAACTTACACTGAAGTCAGTGACACTAATACAGTAATCAGTGACATTGTACATTGACACTGTACTAATGACACTGGCTGGGAAGGGATTAACATCCAGGGGCAATCAAGGTGTTAACTGTGTGTCTAACAATGGATAATGTGTGTAATTTGTGCTGTTTTTACTTACTAATCTGGCTGTTTTTTCTCCCTGCTTTTCAGGGAAAAGAAACAGCCAGATCGCTATTCACTGTACAGGGAGAGCTCTGTGTGTTTGTAAACACAGAACTCTGTGTGTCATTGGTCAAGGCCAATCAGCAGTTTTCAGCTGAAATTATTGGCTGAAATCTGCTGCCAAACTCATGCCCTGTCCAATCACAACACGTGTCAGCAGGGGGCGTGCGCATGCCGCCCCAAACTCGGAAGCAACATACATGTACATTGCTGAGCCTGCACCTGCCGCCCACTTGCAGTATATTTTACTGGGAGCAGTCAGCAGAAGGTTAAAGGGTGCTGCTACTGGAAAAATGTTGAGAAACACTGCTCTAGATACACAAATGTGGTAATTAGCCACATAACTTGTGTAATTTGGATGTGTTTGATATACAAGGGATGGATGGCAACACTAATGGTGCATCTCTCACCCCTCAACATACACTCTAACATACACCATTTTTTATTTAATTGGAATGACACAAGTTTATTGACCACAATTTAAAGTGTATTTCAACCTTCACAGTAGAATTTAAGAAACTCCCACTACAGTACATGTTTGTTATCTGATCCTATTCACACAGTATACCTAAAAACTAAAAAATATATCTCTAATATTTTAGATGTTTCTTTGGAGCAGGCCTTTGAGCAGACCGCAAGGCACCCTGAACAATTTCAAAGTGTATCTGTCCCCAGACAAAGTAAGCAAAGACTGAGTTTCCCCTCATTAAAATACAATAGAGAAGGCCAGCTTTTAGATCTGTAAAGTGGTTGTAAACCTAGTTACACCACTTTTACCTACAGGTAAGCCTATAATAAGGCTTACCTGTAGGTACGGTGAATATCTCCTACACTTGCACCATTTAGAAGATATTCACTGTATCCGCATGTGCTGATGTCATGGGCACATGCACACTGAAGAAACAACCTGCTCGTGCCGTTTCTTCAAGAGCTGCCCTATGTGGGGTTCTTTCTGGCTCCGCCTCCTCAGCTCCCTGGTGAGACACCTGCTGCCGCTGTCTGAACGCTGCACACCCGTTGGCTTGGCTATGTGTAGTGGTAAGTATGGGGCCTTTACTCATTAGGCCCCTCTTACCCTCTGCCTTAAAATACCAATATCATGCCATATATCCAATCTGTATCCTTTCACTTTAGGTACAATTCATACACAAATGTACCATTATTATCATTATTATTATTCTACCCATTTATATGTACTTTGTATGAATTGGCTTTCTCTGATTATATTAATGCATGTACTACTTTTACTGAATAAATATATACTGTATTTACTGTTACTTTTATTGGCTTAGCGATGCCCACCTCATGTAAAGTCCCAGGCCGATATTTTTCCTTTTTGTTGCATATTTTAGGGATGGAGGTGTGTCACTGGTGATACCAGACCTTTCCTTTTTTCTATATTGAATCCGGGTGGAAGACACCCATACAGCCCAAAACTGGTCTGCTGTCACCTCTGCCAATATATGTACTATATTTGCATTCTATGTCATTACAATGTATTAGCCAAGTGGTAGTTAATACACGGTCTGTATCTAATCTAAGGTTCAGATCCCTATCCATCTGATGTGTTGCTTTCTGTTGTTGGCGGCTTTGTTTGTTTCGCTTTGGGAGCTGGGATGAGTATTAAAGGAGGATTTCTTGTCCCCTGCTGCCCCCGCCTGCTCTTTTGAGCGGGTTGGGCCACCTACACATCGGCGCCATGTGCATGCGCCAGCCATTCAAATGTCTGTGATTTTGCGGCGTTGTTACGGTTGCATGCACTGTGCCATCTGGATGTCCTATAGGAGTGCTTGTGCACCTCCCAATGACGGCGGCGCTCCCTGGAGGTTCAGCACTGCATGGATTAATTTGCAGCTCTTTCTTTCACTGAACACACATGCTTGTGGATGCCTCTTGCTGGAACCTACTACCCATGCAATTATACACTCATTTATACACTCATTTCACTCAGGTATATTCATTTGTTCTTTCCACATGGTTCCCCTTAAGTGCTCACCTGCAGCCTGTCTCTGATCACACAGGCTTTTTTCTATACTTGCACTTCATTTCTTTCTCATCTTTCTTTTTTCTTCCCTCTTCCTGTTCACCTTCTTATTTTCACCCCTGCCCGTTTCTGGTATCTCTTTACCACATCTCCCTACAGTCCATTTGTCCATGCCATTCCTGGCTCTAGTCTTATATTTACATATAGATTTGTCTATGTTATTACTCTTGTATTTTACCTATGTAGCAGTACCCCCTTGGGGGCTGCTGAGTTTGTTCATTACCTTTTGCCAGACTGCTCCGCTTCCAATCCCCCATGCAATTACATGACACCAAACAGTCAAGATTCCGGGATTAATAATTCTTTATTTTGGGTATAAGTTGGTAGGCTATTCAGTAAGGTATATGAGATGCCCCCTCCGGTCTCATTTTTAGGTTGAAGGGTATTAATCTGTAGCCGTGGCTTTATTAATTAAGTCCCTTATAGCGATCCTTTCCTGGTTCTATTTCTCTCTCTCTGACGTAGCATTCCCAATTTTGGACAGATAAGCATTACTCTGAATAACGCTGTGGATGTTGAACTCAAAGTCACAGGCTATGCTGCCTATTTCCATTAATTGTATTGTCAAACTTCCCTCAGTCCTGGAAAGTGCTTAATACTGTGGTCCTTAGATACACAGTATGAAGTTCCTGATTAGCTCTACTGGGTTTGCACTCCCGTTGCTCTCTCACAATCAACAGTCCATGTTCTACTCACAGAAAGTCGATCACCCAGTCTTCTTCCTCCACTTGGCTCCTACTTCCTCCTCCTCCTCCCACGCTGCCCAGCACATCCCCGCAGGAGACGTCCGGTATTCCTCCAGGGCTACATGTTGACTTCGTCTCCAGGGGCCAGACTTTTGGGCTCCCTGGAATCACCTCCGGCTACCCGGCTCCAGGATCTCTGCATTCCCGGGCCTCTAGCCTCCAAGCACTCTGAACTCCGAACTCCCAGAGCACGTGACCCCCCCTTTTTATGTGACCATATGAATTAACCATTGGTCAGTCCTCTCACATGGGGTTTCCTGCCACTCTGGTCTCAGCCCATCCTCTCTTTGCAGCACAATCCACTGTTAAGCAGAGAAGGTATCCCTGAGCCCAAGTGTAGGCGGTCACAGCCCCTTCTACTCTGACACTCCCAACCCTGAATCAACATCCAGGCCCAGCAAAGGACACGGCCCTGGTTAAATTTGCCTGTCTCTATATCCTACACTATCAGAAAACACCACTAAGCACCTACCTAAAAGTAGAGGGTGCTACACCTACTACTCCAGACTATCTGACATACACCTTTATGTATACAGTCAATACTTACCTTGGACATAATGAGACCAATAGAGATATACATTTTCCATTCATGCGATGCCTTCCCTCCAATCTGCCCTGTGTGGAGTTCTTTCTGGCTCTGCCTCCTCAGCTCCCTGGTCAGACACCTGCTGCCGCTGTCTGGAGGCTGCACACACGTTGGCTCGGCTATGTGTAGTGGTAAGTATGGGGCTTTTACTCATTAGGCCCCTCTTACCCTCTGCCTTCAAATATCAATATCATGCCATATATCCAATCTGTTTCCTTTCACCTTAGGTACAATTCATACACATCTACCCCTGAAGAGTGAGCTGGGACTTGTAAAACATGTTGGGTACACCTGATGTCTGTATGTTATGTGATTGTTTATGCACAAATGTACCAGTATAAGACGAGGGTGAGAAATGCAGCAGCTACTGTAAGTGGAAAAAGAAGGTCAACAATGCCCATCTGCAGGTGTATACCTCCCTGTGTCCTGTGCATGTGTCCTGTGCATGTGTCCTGTGCATGTGTCATGTGTCCTGTGTATATGTGCATGTGTCATGTACCTGTGTCCTGTGTATATGTGCATGTGTCCCGTACCTGTGTCCTGTGTATATGTGCATGTGTCATGTGTCCCGTACCTGTGTCCTGTGTATATGTGCATGTGTCATGTACCTGTGTCCTGTGTATATGTGCATGTGTCATGTGTCCTGTACATGTGTCCTGTTTATATGTGCATGTGTCATGTACCTGTGTCCTGTGTATATGTGCATGTGTCCTGTACCTGTGTCATGTGTATATGTACCTGTGTCCTGTGTATATGTGCATGTGTCATGTACCTGTGTCCTGTGTATATGTGCATGTGTCCTCTATCTGTGTCCTGTGTATATGTGCATGTGTCCTGTACCTGTGTCATGTGTATATGTGCATGTGTCATGTGTATATGTACCTGTGTCCTGTGTATGTGTGCATGTGTCATGTGTATATGGTCCTGTGTATGTGTCTGTGTGCATGTGTCTGTGTGCACCGATCAGCGTGTGCTATTCCTATTCGGTGGCCATTCACTGTTCAAAAGCAGCACCTCCTCGTCGTCCATGATAGGCAGAAAACTCAATTTCCCAGCAGTCAGCAGTCAGCCTATCACGGGCATTCTCTCATCCTCATACCACAGACGAGGATGAGAGAATGTCCGTGATAGGCTGTACACTGACTGCCTATCACAGACAAGGAGGCGCAGCTTTTGAACTGTGAGAGCCGCTGCCGAGTGGTATGCAGCACACGCTGGCCGCCGTCTGCCTGCATGACACGCTGATCATGTAGGCAGACGGCGGTGACTCGTGTATAAGTCAAGGGGGCACTTTCAGCCCCAAAAAAGGGGCTGAAAAATTTGACTTATACACGAGTATATACGGTACTTTGTATGAATTGGCTTTCTCTGAATCTCTGATGATATTATTGCATGTACTACTTTTACTGAATGAATATATACTGTATTTACTGTTGTTACTTTTATTGGCTTAGCGGTGCCCGCCTCATTTAACGTCCCAGGGTGAGGTTTTTCCTTTATGTTTCTTCAGGAGCTGTGCCATGACCGGTGGCTCCCGCGTGCATGCACGGGAGTGACGCCATCGCGGCTCCGGCCAATCACAGCGCCGGACGGAACGCGGAAATTACTCCGGGAGGCATGTCGCCAGTCACAGCGGTGTACAGGGACCGCTGCAACAGCTTCAATCTAAGGTAAGTATTTCATAATGAGCTAGTATGTGATGCTCATTATGCCTTTGTCTTGCAGGTTGTTTTTTTTTTTCTTTTTTGAGTTTACAACCACTTTAACCCTTTGAATAAAAAAGGAAGTAGAAAAAATGGACTTTCCAGAAAAATAAACAATAATATTTTATTAACAATTAATACATTACAATAAAAAACATTTAAAATACTGCAAACTAATTGAAAAAGCAATTATGAAGATTAGAAAATGGAAATATATGAGAATTGGGTGGTGTGCAGGCCTGCCATCATCCTATGAAATATTCAATAAATTGTATGCATCAAAGTGCATAAAGAGGACGCCCCTTTGGACCTTGTAGGGCAGTAAAAAAGTATGAAAAGTAGTTATGAGTAAAAGGCAAACATATGCCAACTTTATTAGTTTACAAGCAGCCAGCATGTGACTCAATATTTGTATGTTTTTTATCCCTCACATGAGAAATATTTCTACCCATCTGTGTTAACTCCCTTGAAGAAGAAATATATACGTCCGGTCACGTTTTTTTCCAAAACATGTCGGGATGTACACACTAGCCACCAACCCCAACCATACCCACCCACATTGGGCTGGTTTCTTGGGTTTGCTGGCTTTGGGTGATATTCATTATTCATGCTTTGTATGTATTATATCAACTCATTTCTACATTGTCCACCTAGTCTATTGTATTTATGTCTTTTAGATATTTTTCATTTTTGTAAACTAATAAAGTTGGCATATGTTTGCCTTTTACTCATAACTACTTTTCATACTTTTTTCCTGCTTTACAAAGTCCAAAGGGGTGTCCTCTTCATGCACTTTGCTGCATACAATTTATTCAATTATGAAGATTACATAACTGTTACAATCATCTGCCTCTTTCTCTCCTTAGAACACTTATCGAGCTCCTGAAGAAGCAAATTTTCGCAAAACATATAGAGCCTATGAGCTTACAGTAAATGTTATTATCCCATACATGTCTTATATGACATTATCCCTGACATGAGGTTTAGTTGATATTGCAATTAGTTTGCAGTATTTTAAATGTTTTTTATTGTAATGTATTAATAGTTAAATTATAATAATTATATCATTATAATAAAATATTATTGTTTATTTTTCTATGATTGGTGCCTGGAAAGTCATTTTTTTCTACCTCCTTTTTTATTCAATCTAAATTTAGGACGTGGCACTGCGCTACCTTAGGCTCTCACAGTTCCATCCTGTGTTGGTGCCTTTTGCAACTCTTTGATCCACACTTTAACCCTTTGTTAGGACAGGCAGTGTTCAAATCAAGTTTACAAATAATAATCAGATCTGCCAGCACAGTACAGGACAGGGTTAATTTTGGTAAACATTACCTCTCCAGCTCCCTCAACATCGCAGAACAGACAAAAACTTTTTTTTTTTTTTGAGTTTTCAGAAAAGAGCAAGTAAGCTTTTCTTTTTTTAAGTTATGCTATGTGAATGAGAACATGTAACAATTCTAAAGTAGGTGATATCCCCATTTGGCAGCAAAAGTGTAAATACGCTTTAAAACTAGGTGATGTAAGTGGTGGATAAAAACCACTAAAACATTCGATTTCATGAAAGCATTTCAGCCTCCAACTGCAAAAATATTATAAAAAAATAAAAACATTTTACTTTAATAAGTAGGGCTGCAACTAACGATTATTTTCATAATCGATTAGTTGGCCGATTATTGTATCGATTAATCAGTTAATAACCTTAAAAAAAAAAAATTTGTGATGTATAATTTAGTTAATATGTAAAGTTTAAAAAAAAGGCAATTTATTCCTAAATATCTCTATGCAGTGGTAAATATAAATAACCAACTATATGGTTAGAGAGCAAAATCTCTAATCCACTCTGAGAATAACAGACAGAAAAGATATACTGTATATACTATTAGAGGAGATATACTGTATAAACTGTTAGAGAAGAGACATACTGTATATACTATTAAAGGGTGAATCTGATAAATATCAGACTCAGAGATCAAATGTCTTCCTTCAAAAAAAATATTTCATTTTAATAACGTTCGTTCGATTTTTCTAATCGTTAGTGGGGTCAAATCGACGTTCATTTTCAACCACAGTGATGGGAAAATTTGGAAATAGAAAACGTCTTGGTCAAAGGAATTTACAGACAGTGTATGTGGTTTTCGTTCATAAATTACATTCTTTTTAAAAACAGAAATGTTAAAAACAAGTGAAAATTTCAAACAACATTCTTTCATTCAGCGAATGTAAAAAGATTTTTCGTCTGAATATTCTCGTCTGAAAATGTATTCGTGTGGCCAGTATAAGGCTCGGTACACACCTATGCAGTTTGCTGTTGATCTGTTTCTGCAATGCTTTGTGCTGTGCATTTTGATATTTGCGCACTTGATTTTGCGGCGATTTGCGTTTTTGCATTTTTTTTGGCCAAATTGTTGTTGGGCAGATTAAAAAACACAAATTGCTGCAAAAATGCATTACATGCTTTTCTGCAGCTTCTCCATTGAAGTATATTGAACCAAAAAAGCACTGTTTTTTGCGTTAAAAAAAAAGTCCTTGACCCTTTCCAAATACGCAGCAGCTGAAAAAAGCATAGATGTGAACGTGTCCAATGGGAAACCATGTAAATGAACTGCAGTGCGCTTCTGCAAAAAAGCACCAAAAAACACATAGATGTGAACCAGGTCTAAGATGTTTAGTAACATAATGGAGTTAAAAAAACTAAAATTAGCCCTTTATAGTACAAAACAAAACCAGATAATCACTACTGTAAGGGGTTCATTTTTTTACTGTAGAACTGTGAAAGTAACATCTACAGTAGTGATTATTTGCTCTTTTTGTACTATAAAGGGCTTGTTTTATTTTTTTTTAACCCCATTATGTTACTGGCCGATTAATCGATTATGAAAATAGTAATCGATTAATTTCATAAATCGATTAGCTGTCGATTAATCGATTAGTTGTTTCAGCCCTATTAATAAGTGAACTCTTGCAAGCTCACGCGTTCCTTTATGGAATAGTGATTTTCTTTGTTTAAGAAAGCTTTTTAGAGAAATATACAGTATAG
The DNA here is from genome assembly GCA_037952835.1 of Lithobates septentrionalis. Taxonomy (NCBI): domain Eukaryota; kingdom Metazoa; phylum Chordata; class Amphibia; order Anura; family Ranidae; genus Lithobates; species Lithobates septentrionalis. Next base: position 2,864,365 of record JBBDGP010000373.1, read on the forward strand.
TCTGTTATTGCTGACCTCTCCTCTCAGGAACCTGTAGACCTAGAGGTTGTGCTGGTCCCCTGGGCTACCCCCTCACACCCCTCTGTACTTCCCCCTTCCCCCCAAGAGGGTCCCCTTGGTGTATTTTTTTAGGTTTTTGTCATACCTTAAGAAGAACTCCATCTTTTAAAACACTTTACATAATTCTTTTGGGCCAAGCTGGCTCAAACAAACGATGTCCCTCATTAACCTGTGAGGCCGCTGGATGTGCAGTATAAACTGTATGTAGCCGCGGTAGGTACAGCATACCGCACTGTGTTTCAGGTGCGAGCCGAGACTTCCTGTCTTATACCCGGCCGGAACACAGGATAGTCTACCGCTGCACTCAGGCGCTCAGAGCAAGCAATGTATTCTATCAATGAATACAAAGCTTCCTCTGATTGGCTGAGTCAGAGAGGCGGGCTAATGATGTGACATTCATTGATAAAATACATTGCTTGCTCTGAGTGGCTGAGCGCCACTGCTGTAGACTGATCTGTGTTCCGGGTATGAGACAGGAAGTCCTGGCTCGCACCAGGAACATAGAGCGGTATGGTGTATGTAGCCACAGCTACATACAGTTTATACCGCACATCGAGTAGCCTCACAGGTTAGTGAGGGACATTGTTCGTTTGGGCCAGCTTGGCCATGTAAAGTGTTTTGAAAGATGGAGTTCTTCTTTAAACTCTCTCAACTACTTCAAACCAGTCTGGTGACTCTGGGAAAGGGTTCATGATTCCTTGTACTCACAGTATGTCCTTATTCTTCTAGGTTGAATTAAGCTGGGCATTATTCGACCTGGATGACTGAGGACACCAAGTGGTAGAAATGAATTACTGTAGTACACAACACTGTAGGTAAAGTAATTATTGCAGCCAAAGCTTCCAAAGTTAAAGAATGTGTATCAGCAGAGTCATATTTAGACATCCTGCTGCAATATGTGCATGTGAATGATGATACTTTTATGCACAAGGTCCACGCCTTGTGTTGTGTGATCATTCTTATACAAACCAGTGCAAGATTATGTTAATTAAGATGCAGCATACTTGCTTTATATGTACAGGTCCTTTTTTTTTTTGCAATGATTACATTTTGAGTTTGCGTGCTCAAACGCCCCCAGGTAGAGCTTTACCAGGGGCCTGGGGAGGGTGTGTGCTGGATGTTTCATCTCCCTTGGCCCGTTGCCTTGTGAGGGCACTCATGCTTGTAAGAGCAGCCATGATCTGGCACCTAGGCTCACATTATTATGCTGGAGGAAGTTCCCCTGAAAGCTAAACCAATCCCGGGAAAAATCATCTAGGAAGAACTTTGGTTGGAGATGCCTGAAAGCTGAATATTGACCCAACCATATAGGAAATCTTGTGTTACACCCAGAAAGTTTACTGCTACTTCATCTACTCTCAAGCCAGGAGTTCAAATTCACAGGATTCCAGGTTGGCTTAAAGCTTCTCTATCTGTAAAGGCTGAGAGTACGATTATTGTTCATCTAATGAAGTCTGCCATGTCCTCAGGTGCGTTCTGTACCTTAACCCTCTTTCCTTCAAGGTTCTTCAAAAATCTTCTCCAAGCTAAAGAAAAATAGATTGGAAGTCAGTTAATCAATAGCCACTGTTGGGTCAGTGAGTGGCTTGGGGCAGCTATGGAATGTTAATACTAGACAAGCCAGATGGGCCCAATACAAGCAGAGGCTCCTTTGGGGTGAATGCTACACTAATGTGAGTTCTGAGTTTGTTGGCTGCCTACTTGTTCCAGCCCAGTGAGAGCAACCCCCATATTTCTTTTTGTACAGAGTCCCTTTAAAAAGCAGAGAACATTTTGATCCATCACCGTTAATAATCCACACTTCCTGTTATGAATGTGCAGGGCAGAAGTTATACAATGCAAACATCCTTTATTCTCACTGATGAGGCCCATTCTTTTCTGAATCTGTGAGCTGCGCCTTGATCTGAGAATCCTTATTTTTATGTAACACTGGAATCCTTTCATCCATGGCAACACTTTGGTTTTACAGAACACGGACAATGGTGCTACATGAAAATAATGAATGTCAGTGGGGCATAATTCTGTACAAGGAGCAAAGTCAGCTGCTTTTTGTGCCATTAAGTGAACCCCTGCCACGCCGTTTGGCCTGATGGGATTTGTGCTACTGTGGAGAAGCACAAACACAATGCCAGGTGCAATCTGTCCGCCCTTATCGGACTGTCAAGGTCAAGTACTGTTTGTATTAAGAGACAGCAAGCTATCCCTAAGCCATGTTTAAGATAGATAAGCTGGGCAGTTGTTTTTTTCAGGGGTAAAGTAACCTTTTCAGGACCAGAGCCGTTTAGTACCTAAATGGTAGATTGCATCAAAAATATTTTTTTTTGCTTTTTAAAGCATATATAACCCCTAAAATAATTATTATATTGCAACTTACCAGTCCCTAGATGTGGTGGCTCCATTAGCTTCCTCTTTTCAAGCTTTTTTCCTTTATTTTTACCTGGTGATTCTGCCAGTAACACATTTCCTGTTCTAAAAGGACAGTGCTCACTTACCTATCTGTATCAAGACAACAGAAACAGGATAGGAGTACAGGTCTACATCCCTCTGCTATTGTTCATGACATAGAGGTTAGTGGTTCTGTAGTCCTCAGAGATAGTCGAAAATAATGTAGCTCTATTCGGCACAGGAAGTTACCAGCTCACAAGATTTCAGGCAAACGTATTTTTCTACTTATGAAACAGATATAACAAAAAGTTTTTCATTGGTATATTTAAGGGCCCAAAAGGGAGCAGATAAGATAAGTTAAATTTAAGGGTTTATATACAGTATCTCACAAAAGTGAGTACACCCCTCACATTTTTGTAAATATTTTATTATATCTTTTCATGTTACAACACTGAAGAATTGACACTTTGCTGCAATGTAAAGTAGCGAGTATACAGCTTGTATAACAGTGTAAATTTGCTGTCCCCTCAAAATAACTCAACACACAGCCATTAATGTCTAAAGCGCTGGCAACAAAAGTAAGTACTCCCCTAAGTGAAAATGTCCAAATTGGGCCCAAAGTGTCAATTTTTGTGTGGCCACCATTATTTTCCAGCACTGCCTTAACCCTCTTGGGCATGGAGTTCACCAGAGCTTCACAGGTTGCCACTGGAGTCCTCTTCCACTCCTCTATGATGACATCACGGAGCTGGTGGATGTTAGAGACCTTGCTCTCCTCCACCTTCCGTTTGAGGATGCCCCACAGATGCTCAATAGGGTTTAGGTCTGGAGACATGCTTGGCCAGTCCATCACCTTTACCCTCAGCTTCTTTAGCAAGGCAGTGGTCATCTTGGAGGTGTGTTTGGAGGTGTTATCATGTTGAAATACTACCCTGCAGCCCAGTCTCCGAAGGGAGGGGATCATGCTCTGCTTCAGTATGTCACAGTACATGTTGGCATTCATGGTTCCCGCAATGAACTGTAGCACCCCAGTGCTGGCAGCACTCATGCAGCCCCAGACCATGACACTCCCACCACCATGCTTGACTGTAGACACACTTGTCTTTGTACTCCTCACCTGGTTGCCGCCACACACGCTTGACACCATCTGAACCAAATAAGTTTATCTTGGTATCATCCGACCACAGGACATGGTTCCAGTAATCCATTTCCTTAGTCTGCTTGTCTTCAGCAAACTGTTTTTGCAGGCTTTCTTGTGCATCATCTTTAGAAGAGGGTTTCTTCTAGGACAACAGCCATGCAGACCAATTTGATGCAGTGTGCGGCGTATGGTCTGGGCACTGACAGGCTGCCCCCGACCCCTTCAACCTTTGCAGCAATGGTGGCAGAAGTCATAAGTCTATTTCCCAAAGACAACCTCTGGATATGATGCTGAGCACGTGCATTCAACGTCTTTGGTTGACCATGGCGAGGCCTGTTCTGAGTGGAACCTGTCCTGTTAAACCTCTGTATGGTTGTGCTGAAGCTCAGTTACAAGGTCTTGGCAATCTTCTTATAGCCTAAGCCATCTTTATGTAGAGCAACAATTCTTTTTTCAGATCCTCAGAGAGTTCTTTGCCATAAGGTGCCATGTTGAACTTCCAGTGACCAGTATGAGAGAGTGAGAGCGATAACACCAAATTTAACACACCTGCTCCCCATTCACACCTGAGACCTTGTAACACTAACGAGTCACATGACACCGGGGAGGGAAAATGGCTAATTGGGCCCAATTTGGACATTTTCACTTAGGGGTGTACTCACTTTTGTTACCAGTGGTTTAGAAATTAATGGCTGTGCGTTGAGCTATTTTGAGGGGACAGCAAATCTACACTGTTATACAAATTTTACACTCACTAATTTACATTGCAGAAAAGTGTCAATTCTTCAGTGTTGTCACATGAAAAGATATAAGAACATTTTTACAAAAATGTGAGGGGTGTACTCACTTTTGTGAGATACTGTACACAATAAATTCAGCCATTGATAGTTCGAATCTCATACGGTTCAGCAGGGACCAGCCGAGATTCAAACAATCTTTGGGCAGGCTGATTAATCCCAAGTAGATCCATCAATCGACTTCTATACAACCAGCATGTCGAATTTTCATCATGTGATTACTGCCAGCAATTATAGCCACTAGAAATAATCACTGTGTTCTCCCGGCACAGACGGTTCCCTGCCTCCCAAAGCAGGGAGAACACAATAGCTCCGCTGGAGAGATTCCCCCGTCAACACTGACTATCTGAACATCTCTCTGCAATTTGTTTTCTGATCAACAAGCTAATCCCTACAGTTGTTGGTATCATAGTCATTGTTTCTGTTATATTATTCAGGGAGTAAGATTCTGCTGAAACCTGAATTTGATCGTTTTTAGTACTCTTTATTTATCCATTTTCAGCAAGACTGTTAAAGTGTATCTAAATATATATATATATATACTGTATATACAATATACACAGTATACAGTGCCTTGAGAAAGTATTCACACCCCTTGAAATTCTCCACATTTTGCCATGGTACAACCATGTTTTTGGGATTTTATGTGATAGACCAACACAAAGTGGCACATATCATATTTATCAGCGTATAACATGCACACGCGTATAACACGCACCTTAAAAAAATACATCTTAAATAAAGAACTTTGAAGCAAAATAAGGGTCAATGCCCATCAATGCAGCCTCATCAGTGCCCATCAATGCAGCCTCACCAGTGCTTATCAATGCAGCCTGATCAGCGCATATCAATGCAGCCTCACCATTGTCCATCAATGCAGCCTCACCATTGCCCAATAATGTAGCCTGATCAGTGCCCACCTGCAGCCTCACCATTGCCCATCATTGCAGCCTGATCAGTGCTCATCTGCAGCCTCACCATTGCCCATCAATGCAGCCTGATCAGTGCCCATCTGCAGCCTCATCAATGCAGCCTGATCAGTGCCCATCTGCAACCTCACCATTGCCCTTCAATGCAGCCTGATCAGTGCCCATCTGCAGCCTCACCATTGCCCATCAATGCAGTCTGATCAGTGCCCATCTGCAGCTTCACCGGTGCCCATCAATACAGCCTCACCATTGGCCATTAATCCAGCCTGATCAGTGCCCATCTGCAGCTTCACCATTGCCCATTAATGCAGCCTGATCAATGCCCATTTGCAGCTTCAGCAGTCCCATTAATGCAGCCTGATCAGTGCCCATCTGCAGCCTCACCATTGCCCATCAGTGCATGGAGATTAGAGTCGCCGGATTACACAGAGCGGGGACCTCCCGCTTACTCGGCTGCCGCTGTATATACAGGACTTCGTATAACAGCGACCACCGAGTAAGCGGGAGATCCCCGCTCTGTGTAATCCGGCGGTGCTCGCCCTCCTCCCTAAAGCAGCCTAATGGAAAATATTGGCGTATAACACGCACACATTATTTGGACTCTGTTTTCAAGGGGAAAAACTGCGTAAAATACAGTACTTTTGAAGTGGTAGGAAAATAATAAATGTTTTTTCAAAATTTTCACAAATAAATATGTGAAAAGTGTAGCGTGCATTTGTATTCAGCCCCCCTGAATCAATACTTTGTAGAACCACCTTTCCCCGCAATTACAGCTGTAAGTCTTTTTGGGTCTGTATCTACCAGCTTTGCACATCTACAGAATTACATTTTTGCCCATTTTTCTTTGCAAAATGGCTCAAGCTCTATCAGATTCTTTGGAGAGTGTCTGTGAACAGCAATTTTCAAAACTTGCCACAGATTCTCAATTGGATTTAGGTCTGGACTCTAAAAGGGTTTTCTTCTAAGATTGCCCTGTATTTGGCTCCATCTATCGTTCCATCAACTCTGTCCAGCTTCCCTGTCCCTGATGAAGAAAAGCATCCACACAACTTCAAAAATGGAAGGAAAGTGGCAGCACCACCGGCATAGAAAAATGGCAATTTATTGAAGTTTCATTAAAATCAGGAACACGATATGCACACACTGCTCATGTGGCTTGAGCCACATGAGCAGTGTGTGCATATCAACTTGGTAGGTTTGTAGTTGTACCATACTCTTTCCATTTTCAGATGATGGATTGAACAGTGCTCTGTGAGATGTTCAAAGCTTGGGATATTTTATTATAACTTAACCCTGCTTTAAACTTCTCCACAATGGGGACTACCAAACGGGGCTTTTTTTTTAGCTAACTGGTATTCACCTTTAACATAAAAACACAGGTCTATTATAAGAGGAAGATGAAAAATAAAGGGGACCCCCCAACTCTTAAAACACTTATGTAAAACTGAGGAGCTAATACGTTTTATTATCATTATAGACACAATATATTATACACATGATCGGACATTCCAACAACAAAATCCTGGATTTTTTCCGACGGATGTTGGCTCAAACTTGTCTTGCATACACACGGTCAAGTTATACGATAATTTATCAGATCACTATATAAAAAATGTATTTGGTTACTGCGGGGCACTGCTCTTACCAACATTGCATTTTACACTGCCTTTTGAAACAATGTCACTTGTCTAATGATAGAAATTGCGCTAAAAATATATGGCAATTTTATTATTTTTAAGTGATATGAAGTTCTTAAAATATTCCAATTATGCACCTCACTTCCATTTTAGGTAATTAGGAAAAAAATATCCAATAAAAAAAAAATCAGCAGATTTTTTATCTGCCTATCAAAATCTTAATCATGTGTGAGAATTTGGGAGACGGGAATAACTGTGAAACCATTCATGTTTTATGCACTTTTTGAATTAGTAATAACATGGATCGCACATAAAGTAATTACTAGACAGCTATTTCTCACTATTACAAACACAAACATAAAATGTAAATCAAATTCATTTACATGCGTTATACATGGCATTCTGCGCAAGACACAAACCCTTTGGGTCATTGGTTATTGGAATAAATAACAGAAATACCTCCCAGCTATTAAAAACTGTGAGTCTGTGTATATGCATTGGTAATTTACAGGATTTATTTAATGCATTAGGTTGAGCATGAAGGGTTCAGGATTCGGGGGGGGGGGGGGATAGTAAAGCCTCTATATTAACCATAATGTTTTAAAATTAAACTGTGCAGTGGAGATGTTTTTAAAGATCACCTGGTTCCTGTGCAAAATGGTGGCACTAACTTTGAGAAATGAATCTGAACTGAAGTTTAACCATCTCATTACAGGGCAATTTCACCCCCTTCCTGCCCAGGCCATTTTTCAGCTTTCAGCGCTGTCACACTTTGAATGACAATTGCGTGGTTATGCAACACTGTACCGAGATGAAATGTTTATTATTTTTTCCCCACAAATAGAGCTTTCTTTTGGTGGTATTTGATCACCTCTGCGGTTTTTATTTTTTGCGCTATAAACAAAAGAAGAGTGACAAGTTTTTTTTACTTTTTGCTATAATAAATATCCAAATTTTTTTTAAAACAAATTTTTTCCTCAGTTTAGGCCGATACGTATTATTCTACATATTTTTGGTGAAAAAAATCGCAATAAGCGTATATTAATTTGTTTGCGCAAAAGTTATAGCATCTACAAAATAGGGGATAGATTTATTACATTTTTATTTATTTATTTTTTTTTTACTAGTAATGGCGGCGATCTGCGATTTTTATCGTGGCTGTGATATTGCGGCGGACACTTCGGACACTTTTGACACTATTTTGGGACCATTCACATTTATACAGCGATCCGTGCTATAAAAATGCACTGATTACTGTATAAATGTGACTGGCAGGGAAAAGGTTATCACTAGGGGGTGATCGAGGGGTTAATCATGTTGCTAGGGAGTGTTTCTAAATGAAGGGGGAGGGGACTTACAAGGGGAGGAGACCGATCGGTGTTGCTCTATACTGAGAACACACATCGGTCTCCTCTCCTCTGACAGGACGTGGATCTGTGTGTGTAAACGGTCTTGCCGTGTTATCAGGCAATCGCGGATGCCCGGCGGACATCGCAGGCACGCGCAATACTCGCCGGTGGCGCGTGCCCCCTGGTGGGCTGGGAAGGCGAGGGCGTCATATGACGCCCTCCCAGAACGAGAGCCACGCCGCCTGGGCGTCATATGACAGCCAGCGGACGGCAAGCAGTTAATTAATAAAGGTTATTGTGGAAACTTCCACACACGTAGCCAACTGTGGGGTCCTATGACTAGAGACCCAGTGCAGGAGTGCAGCAGTGGAGAGCAGGGATAAAGTTTTGGGCCCTACAAATATAGAGTTTTAAAGTATATGTAAAACTTTTTTTAGGGTCATTATTTATGGTTAGCTGTAAATTGATGACTGCAATGGCTTTTAAAGCAATGCCTATGGGCGATTTCTGGTAACATAGTTTGTCACTGATTATGGGCACAGTTTTAGGGTTTGCCATTTTTTGTATCTATTTACTTGATGCAGCCATATCTTTTATACCAAAAAATCGGGTAATATACAGGATTGTGTTTCTGTGTACTAGAATTTCCTTAAGGGTATTTTTACTAAGGTTTTGATAAACTGTGGCAAAACTACCACAATTTATTCTCCAGGGTCTCTGCTTTTAGAAAATATACAAAGCTCTAGTGAAGGTAATGCAAAAGTGGGCATAATTTTTTTTATTAACTTACATTTTCAAATTACATGTTGGTAGGGTAAGCCTTCCTCTAGAAAAAAAAACAAAAAACACAAAAGTGCGCCTCCATCTAGGTGTAGCTTTTTTATTAAAAAAGCATAAAAGACAATTAAAATGCACTCACTAGTTAAAAATAGATCAAGGCTTGTCATAGACCCATACATGTAGCCACATCCCCTCCACTTCCTGTCTTCATCCAGTCGAGAGAGGTGCTGTTTGGAGCCGCAGCCATCTTGCCACTTCTGGAAGCTGCTGATGCTTATTTCCCAGCCTGAAGTCTTACAGCTGCACTTCCCTAAAGAACTTTGCTTTCACCAGCCACATGCCTGCTGAGCTCTGCAGCCTCACGGTGATCCTATGGAGGTCTTTATGGGTCTATGACAAGCCTTGATCTACGTTTATCTAGTGAGTGCATTTTACAGTAATTGTCTTTTATGCTTTTTTTTATAAATCACTACACATAGATGGAGGCGCCCTTTTGTGTTTGTTTTTTTTACAGTGCCTTGAAAAAGTATTCATACCCCTTGGAAATGTCCACATTTTGTCATGTTACAACCAAAAACGTAAATGTATTTTATTGGGATTTTATGTAATAGACCAACACAAAATGGCACATAATTGTGAAGTGGAAGGAAAATGATAAATGGTTTTCCAACTTTTTTTTACAAATAAATATGCAGTAAAAAAAAGTGAACGACTAATAATTGTCCTGTGGACAGATTCTCCCACCTGAGCTGTGGATCTCTGCAGCTCCTCCAGAGTTACCATGGGCCTCTTGGCTGCTTCACTGAATAATGCTCTCCTTGCCTGGCCTGTCAGTTTAGGTGGACGGCCATGTCCTGGTAGATTTGCAGTTGTGCCATATTCTTTCCATTTCAGGATGATGGATTGAACAGTGCTCCATGAGATGCTCGAAACTCTGATATATTTTTTTATAAACTGACAGGCCAGTACGTGGTCATCATCATATACGGCACAATGGTTATAACAGATAGACTAATATAAAATAATAGGGTGACAGAAGGTGTGGAAGAGCGCTGCCTCAGGGAAGAAGAGGGAGATATAATTGTCATGCCAGAAGATCCAACATATCAGCCCAACAAAACTGAAGAATGGAGATCAACTGACAGTTCACGAACGATGAAAAATCCTATCTATGTGGAAGATCGACAGACATCCGGACCAAGAAATCTGCAGGACGTGGATAGAGGCCTGATAACCTTTTAGTTCCGGTGAGTTTAAACCCATTGGGGGGAGTGTTGAGCACGCGGTGGAAGAAGTTTTGGTGAAAGGTGCACTCATCATTGTTCAGCTGCAAACTTCATCTGTGTTCACTAGAGACTGTCACCCTATTATTTTTCATTAGTCTATCTGTTATAACCATTGTGCCGTATATGATGATGACCATGTACTAGCCTGTCAGTTTTTATATCTATATCTACACTTTGTTTGTTTATTTAACCACCTGTGTTGAGGAACTTGCTACTCCATAACGCTGAGATAGGAAGAGTGGGGTAGGGCGAGGTTTTTTCTTCCTTTGTTTAATTTTTTTTTATAACCTAACCCTGTTTTAAACTTCTCCACAACATTATCCTTGACCTGCCTGGTGTGTTCCTTGGCCTTCATGATGCTGTTTGTTCACTAAGGCTCTCTAACAAACCTCTGAGGGCTTCACAGAACATCTGTATTTATACTTAGATTAAATTACACACAGGTGGACTCTATTTACTAACTAGGTGACTTCTAAAGGCAATTAGTTCCACTATATTTAGTTAAGAGTATCAGAGTAAAGGGGGCTGAATACAAATGCATGCCACACTTTTCAGATATTTATTTGTAAAAAATGTAGAAAACAATTTATAATTTTCCTTCTACTTCACAATTATGTGTCACTTTGTGTTGGTCTCTCACATAAAATCTCAATAAAATACATTTACGTTTTTGGTTGTAACATGACAAAATGTGGAAAATTTCAAGGGGTATGAATACTTTTTCAAGGCACTGTATTTGTGCAGTAGGATCTCAAGACCTAATTTGAGAGAAGCTGCATCCATTTTACCTGGTGTTCCCTACCACTCTCCTGACCCTTTTATCTGTACCGTTTAATGACGGTTGGGTTCCAGTCAACGCAATAGCGTATTCTTTTTCTTTGGTAACTCTTCCTCTAGCAATCTTTTGTCATTGAGTTCTCAATGAAGGAGTGCAGGTTGTCCGACATACACAGAATGCTACAAAATGTTTACGGAGATGACACTTGATAAGAGCAATGTGCACATATGGATGAAGAAATTACAGAAGAGGAACCCACATTAGACAAACCATGCAGTGGGAGGCCGAATAGTCTGCACTTCTCCTTCATCGAGAACTTAATGACACCAAATTGTTAGCGGAAGAGTTACTTTACCAACATGTGAAATTTCAACAATCTATGTAAGTTAATAAAAAAATTATGGCCACTTTTGCATTACTTTTTAGTAGAGCCTTTGTATATTTTCTGAAAGCAGAGACCCTGGAGAATAAAATGGTGGTAGTTGCATTTTTTGTCACACAATATTGATATCACAGTTTATCAAACCCATATTTCTAGCAAAAAATATATAATTGAAGGTGAGAACAGTTGAACTAAAAGCAACAGCTAAATTGAAATATGAGGGTTGTACAGAAAGTAATGCAAATCATTCAAATTTCACATGTAGATGCTGGGGGGGTGAGAAGCGCCGCCACAGCTTGTGCCCAGTTGGGGTGGCGGGGGTTTCTCCCCTTCTGCACCTCTCATCGGATAAAGCTCCTGGGAACATGTTTGACACCCGGGGACTCTGATCAAAACACTTGACAGGTTATGTTTGTTTTATGCAGATATGTTTTGTAATAATTTCATTGATTAATATGTCTTCCACACGACCGTGTTTGTCACCCCAAGACAAATGTCTCACATTGTATCTATAACTTGTGATGTATTATTTTTATCCACTTTTGACAAAATAAAAATATATTGAAACACAAATTTCACATGTTGGTAGAGTAACCCTTCCTCTATAGTAACTCCATAGCTCCTGATTTGGAGGGACTGTCCCTGATTTCGAGGGACTGTCCCTGATTTGGAGCAAAGTCCCTCTGTCCCTCCTTCCTCCTCGTTTGTCCCTCATTTTGGTCTGATCTATATAGATGTATATAAAATGCACTTTTTATCTATCAAAAAGTGTTTTCCAGTGCTAAACCTGTCATCTGATTTCCAAATTGCTGCATTTGTACATTCCAAAAGCCAATATAAGGGAAATATGCACTAAATATTAAATACAAAATGCCAGTAACTCCCACAATCCTCCTACAGGCACCTAGGATAAAATAAGAGGCGCTCTAAACTTATACAGTGTCTGTAGCACAATAGTGGTGTGAACCTCTTAATGTGTTCTGTGCACTCACACAAGATCTGATATAACCACCAACAAAGGCTCAAACAGATATAGTAATAATAAATCCAGTGAAATAATATGTGCAATCACTTCACTCCATGCTGTACATAAACATTTCCATAGTGCACAACATAAATCCATACATTCTTGATAAAAAATCAGTCCAAAAAATTATATAAAAAAATATATAAAAAAACGTGACCAAATATGAATAAAGTGTCCAAAAAAAAAGGTGGTTAAATCTTGATGAACAAGCAAAGGTGATTCCGTGTATCTATAAAGGTGAATCACCTTTGCTTGTTCATCAAGATTTAACCACCTTTTTTTTTGGACACTTTATTCATATTTGGTCACGTTTTTTATATATTTTTTGGACTGATTTTTTATCAAGAATGTATGGATTTATGTTGTGCACTATGGAAATGTTTATGTACAGCATGGAGTGAAGTGATTGCACATATTATTTCACTGGATTTATTATTACTATATCTGTTTGAGACTTTGTTGGTGGTTATATCAGATCTTGTGTGAGTGCACAGAACACATTAAGAGGTTCACACCACTATTGTGCTAGAGACACTGTATAAGTTTAGAGCGCCTCTTATTTTATCCTAGGTGCCTGTAGGAGGATTGTGGGAGTTACTGGCATTTTGGATTTAATATTTAGTGCATGCATTAGAATTTAAAGGGGCGGCTCAACACCATTTTCATTTATTAATATTCATTTATTAATGTATATGTATTCAATTACGTTTTTCACTATATTCATAAATAATTCTACTTTGTAGATTGTAGAGGGCGCGGTGGAGGTATTTTTTGCTTGAAGGGCCGTTTATCATTCAGGATACCTTGATACGAATATAAAGGAATAGTAGTGGCAAAAAAAGCTCTTGTGGGTTTAACCAATCTTGTTTTTTTGTACAATTCTCCTTTAAGGGGGCGTGGCAAGGGGTGTGTTCTATGCCTGCATAATTTTGCTGGTAGGTGTCCCTCATTCCAATCTCAAAAAGTTGGGAGGTATGGTAACTCTTCTTCTTTTTCATTGCAGTTAAATAATGGATTCCGAGCAGAAGCAATGTGACGTCATTGAGTTCTCTACGAAGAGGGATGCAGGCTGTCCAACATCTACAGATAACTATAGAATGGTTATGGAGATGACACCACTGACAAGGGCAATGTCTTGTCATTGGTGGCTCCTATCAATAGTGCCATCTCCATAAATATTATGTAGTCTTCTGTGGATGTCGAACATCTTGCATCTCTTCTTTGTCAAGAACGCAATGACTGCACATTGCTTCGGCTTGGAACCAATTATTTACCTACAATGAAAAACAAGAAGAAGAGTTACTATAAAGGAAGAGTTACTTTACCAACATGTGAAATTTGAACAACCTATGTAAGTTAGTAAAAAATTTATGTCCACATTTGCATTACTTTCGGTATAGCCCTTACAATGTTTGGGGTTTTTAACTAAGGCCTCATGCACACGAGACGCCGGTGCAAACTCTGCTGAACACATGTTTTTAAAAGCTGAAACCGGCGTTTAGAAATGCCTGTTTTGCTGCGTTTAGCTGCGTTTAGCCGCGTCGTACCGCATTTGCGTCTAGAAGCGTCTGCAGAAAAGTGCTTGACATTTTGCGACCCGACTTTGGGGCCCCATATCTCAGGTCCACTTGGTGCTAGAAACCCTCGTTTTTCCAATAGCAGAAAAATGGGTTCAGACGCAAAAGTTTTCCACATTTCAGACGCCAAACGCGGCTAAACGTGGCGACTGGGTGCTAGGAACCCCAAATATTGTGTGCTCACACAGTGGAACTAACACTACAACATATCCAAATTTGGGGTTCCTAGCACCAAGTGGCCCCGAGATACGGGGCCCCAAAGTTGGGTCACAAAATGTCATTCTCTGCTCCAGAAAAGTGCTTGACATTTTGCGACCCGAATTTGGGGCCCTGTATCTCGGGGCCGCTTGGTGCAAGGAACCCCAAATTTGGATATGTTGATATGTTGTAGTATTAGTTCCACTGTGTGAGCACACAACATTTGGGGTTTCTAGCACCCAGTGGCCCCGAGATATGGGGCCCCAAATTCGGGTCGCAAAATGTCATTCTCTGCTGCAGTTCACCATCATATTTCTGTGTTTTCTGGTCCAAAAAATAGGGTTCCTTTAAAAACACTTATAAACGCAAACGCGGCTAACGGCGTTTAGTCGCGTTTAGCCGCGTTTGGCGTCTGGTACGTGGAAAACTTTTGCGTCTGAAATCATTTTTTTTTGCTTCTGGAAAAACGAGGTTAAACGCAACTGACTAAAAATGCCAAAAAACGAGATTGTGTACATGGACACATAGGATAACATTGAATGAGTTCAGGGGAGTTGAAAAAAGTGTCCAACTGCCTCTGAACGTGCGTTTAATAGCGTCTCCTGTGCATGAGGCCTAATCCTCATGCATTTTGATGCGTGTGCAAAAAATGCAATAACAGCTCTAGCAGTAGAAGCGTTAGTAAGAGTTTGGTATGATTTGGTATTGTTTTGGTGGGGGGGGTGTAGTGTGGTCTTATGTATTTATTAAAAATCTATAGATATACTCATAAAGGATTGATATTTCCCCTTTTATTTTGTTATTCTGGATCTGATGCTTTAGCTGGACAGTGGTTATCTAAAGTCTGACAGTTGGTCTGTCAATTGCCTAATCTTGGCATTCAGAAGTCAGCACTTCTTAATCTTCAAGTGACTGCCGTGATTGTCTAAAGGGTCTCAAACAGGCGGCCCTCCATCTGTTGTGAAACTACAAGTCCCATGAAGCTTTGCTAGGCTGACAGTTGACTCCCACAGGCAGAGGCATGATGGGACTTGTAGTTTCGCCAACAGCTGGAGGGCCACCAGTTTGAGACCCCTCTAAACAATGGCAGCACCCATATTTCAAACCTGCTTTTAGTTGCACAACAGCGTAGCTCATTTTAGATGCTGCCTCAGGACCCATATTTTGTCAAGAAAGCCCTAAAAACTCCAAATATAGCAACTCTTAAAGATTCGAGGATACTAATATGCATACAAAGAACAAAATAGAAGCCATTATCCAGACAAATACAGAGTGCATGTGTGCGCGCCTGCTGTTTCCCATATGTGATTGCAATGGCCCCCTCTAATCAGCAAAATGCCTTAAACCACAGATCTCTCACCGCCAGAAGACAGGCATGAAATATCTGTAAAATACTTGACAGCATTTTTGTTTAAAGTCACAGGTTGATGACCAAATCGTTTTTATTCCACTCTCCACTGTTAAAAGGGTAAAAATAAAAGACCCTCGGCACCCGGCTATTTTTCTGATTAATGCCCCTATTTTCACTGCTGAAAGTTTAATACCTTTTATGTTAAAAGTAAACTTTCCTGACAGAATCTCCCAGAATTTTAAATTAAAGGGAGGTAAAATAATAACTAGTGATTTTGTATGCTTTCAGGCCATTTTGCAATCAAATGACTTGATGGATGCTACAATATCACTTTTTTTGGCTACGGAATAGTGTAAAATTATTACTCTCCACGGACAATGCAGTATAAAACAAGAATGCCTTTATTACCAGTGGCGAGGATGTGACAAGTCTGATAGATGCCACTTTGAGTCTCTACTGAGCTCCGGCCGGCTTCCACACTTATTTCACTGCTACTAATAGATCCTGCAATTTTGACTGGCCATCAGTTAAAAAAGTGTCATTTACTCCGAAGCGACAGGTAAGTAAAATGTCCTTAAACATTCCATTTGTCTCCCTTTCTCTGACTGTCTGACTAATGACTCCAAATAATGCATTTTCTACGTGTCGTCTGAGTGATGTACTGGCCAGTACTAGGTAATGAATATGAAATGGGGAAATAGGCTGGTGTTTATTTGTGGCATAATGCAGTATAGAATCAGAGAAAGACAGTCTGGAGCTAATGGAGGATTGCTAATAGAATATGTCTTTCTGTAC
Organism: Lithobates septentrionalis; assembly: GCA_037952835.1. Taxonomy (NCBI): domain Eukaryota; kingdom Metazoa; phylum Chordata; class Amphibia; order Anura; family Ranidae; genus Lithobates; species Lithobates septentrionalis. The sequence goes on from JBBDGP010000373.1 coordinate 2,880,837, forward strand.
CTCAGATTATTTTTCTGCAGGCACAGGATTGGACATACTGACTGTGATGCTGCATGGGAACCTATCAGGAATGCATATCTAAAAACCGGTCAGGGTAGAAGGGTCCTGAGGGGTTTATCTAAAACACCTGGATGAGTAAAGTGCAACCCACACAAACTCTTCCCGATGGTCAGGGCAGGACTTAGGGTGGTGGGGGCCCCTGGGCTTGAGTCACTTTCGGGCCCTACCTTCTATACATTACTTTAAACCTTTAGTTTTCTTTTAAGCGCTCCACTCTGATACTGTTTGTCCGCCATTACATCACTGTCTAATGCAGACAGGTTTTCTCAAGGGCAGTAAACGAGGCACTACGTAACTGCCAATAACCAATCAGCAAACCTCAAGATAAGAGTTTAAGGAATTTAAAAAAAAACTTTAATGCTCATCAATGCAGCCTTGCACAGCGTCCATCTGCATTCTTGTCCAGTGTCATTTGCAGCCTTGCCCAGTGACATTGCAGCCTTGTCAGTGTCATTTGCAGCCTTGCAGCCTTGTCAGTGTCATTTGCAGCCTTGCAGCCTTGTCAGTGTCATTTACAGCCTTGTAGCCTTGTCAGTGTCATTTGCAGCCTTGCAGCCTTGTCAGTGTCATTTGCAGCCTTGTCAGTGTCATTTGCAGCCTTGCAGCCTCCATCTGCAGCCTTATCAATGTCCATCTACAGCCTTGTCCGTGTCATTTGCAGCCTTGCCCAGGCTGCAGTTAAACTGCAGTGACTTGTCAGTGTCACTGCAGCTTAAATATGGCGCCACTGAGATACACAGAGCCAGTCCTGTGTATCTTGGCTCCTGTCGGCTTTTCTCGGCTCCTCTCACAGTCCCGCCCACTCCCTCCCTATGATGGACATAACACAGGTCCAATGGCAGGACTGGGCGTGACTGTGAGCGGAGCCGAGCACCCCTGTGTACTCGGCTAGCTCCGCTCACAGTCACACCCAGCCCTTGTGTTATGGCCATCATAGGGCGGGACTGGGCGTGACTGTGAGCGGAACTAGCCGAGTATATCCGAAGTACACTCGGCTGGGGCACGTGGGGCCCCCTATTGGGCGGGGCCCATGGGCTTGGGCCCACTCAAGCCCTATGGTAAGTCTGGGCCTGCCTATGGTGCATTTCACTCCAAAGTTAGTTATATAAAGCTTGGTCATTGTTCTGACAAGCCCATTAATTTAGGCAGCAATGCTGCTGGTACAGTCAGTTGGAAATGACTTCACAGCAGTGTTGTGTTTGAATGGAAACTCATCAGGATGCTGAACGTCTTGGTGACTGAAGGTTAAAAAAAAGTGGAATTCTAAGGTGGCGACCTACCTCCTGGACTTTTATTAATTCTTGCTACATCATTTAAAAATTTTGGGCAACGCCTATCATAAATTTGTTTGTGATGCATATGATAAACATAGCGTGTAGCTCTTCATTGGGGTGGATGGGCAAAATAATGTCTACATATTCTGTAGTACTCATGGAGTCGATCCAACAGGCCCATGTTTTGTGGAATTCTGTGATAACATCTTGGGAGTTATGGATTAACTTTGTGAGTACTACAGATTGTATAGACTTTATTTTGCCCATCCACCCCAATGAAGAGACATAACTAATTAACCCACTAGAGAATTTAATGCTGCAGATCTGCATTACAGGGACTCCTTTGGTAGGCTTTGTGCAACCCTCTATTTTCTTTTTACACATTGACCAATGGTTTTGGACCTAATGTAGATTTGGTTAGGATATCAGCTTAACCTCTTTCCTCCCTATGCCACCCTTTCCTCTTCTCCTACCATTATCTAACAGGCTCCCTTTCTACTGTACCAAGCTCCCCCCCCCCCTTTTTTTTTTTCTTCTCTCTTTCATTTTCTCCTCTCCTTTTACCCTCCCTCATTTCCTCCTCTTTCCTTCTATTATGATATGTTTTTATGCTTCTTTCCTCCTATTCATCTTATTGACTTTATGCTGTGTGTATGACGCTTTTTAAGCCGTAGCCTTATTGGCCAGATAGTTAACACATATATTTGCAATATTTTTTGGCTGGCTTTTAGCTATAATACTGGGCAATTATTCCAATATCTACCCTTGGTACCCTATTTTTCCATTCACTGATTACTCAAGTACACATTACTTGAACACGCCATCTGATACTGCTGTGGGATTTTTTGTGTACCGGTTGACCACCGGTATTTGTAAAGCTGTTTGATGTGTCTCACTACATAGACCTTCCATTTAACTGTATTGAACTGCATATTGCTCGTATCTTTGAGTTTCTCATGTCATAGCTTTGTTCTGTATCTGAGAAATATTCGATGAACACATTATGGAACCAGACTCAATTAGGTTATGTGAGGTAGGTACATAGTTGATCGCATTGAAAAAAGACCCACTAGTTTGGACAATAGAAAATAATTGAATAAATAAACAGAAACCTGCATATACAGTCAGGTCCATAAATATTGGGACATCGACACAATTCTAATCTTTTTGGCTCTGTACACCACCACAATGGATTCAAAATGAAACAAACAAGATGTGCTTTAACTGCAGACTTTCAGCTTTAATTTGAGGGTATTTACATCCAAATCAGGTGAACGGTGTAGGAATTACAACAGTTTGTATATGTGGCTCCCACTTTTTAAGGGACCAAAAGTAATGGGACATTAATAATCATCCATCAAACTTTCACTTTTTAATACTTGGTTGCAAATCCTTTGCAGTCAATTACAGTCTGAAGTCTGGAACGCATAGACATCACCAGACGTTGGGTTTCATCCCTGGTGTTGCTCTGCCAGGCCTCTACTGCAACTGTCTTCAGTTCCTGCTTGTTCTTGGGGCATTTTCCCTTCAGTTTTGTCTTCAGCAAGTGAAATGCATGCTCAATCGGATTCAGGTCAGGTGATTGACTTGGCCATTGCATAACATTCCACTTCTTTCCCTTAAAAAACTCTTTGGTTGCTTTCACAGTATGCTTAGGGTCATTGTCCATCTGCACTGTGAAGCGCCGTCTAATGAGTTCTGAAGTATTTTGCTGAATATGAGCAGATAATATTGCCAAAAACACTGGTGGTGTATAGAGCCAAAAAGATTAGAATTGCGTCGATGTCCCAATATTTATGGACCTGACTGTACAGAATCCTATACCCATATTATATATTTTTAATACTATATATTATATATATACAGTGGGGACGGAAAGTATTCAGACCAACTTACATTTTTCACTCTTCGTTATATCAGTTTTTCTTTTTTTATAAATCTGCAAAAATGTCAACAATTCTGTGTTTTTCTGTCAATATGGGGTGCTGTGTGTACATTAATGGGGGAAAAAAATGAACTTAAATGATTTTAGCAAATGGCTGCAATATAACAAAGAGTTCCTGGTACAACTGTATTATACACTTTACTTATGGTTCACAAGGACCCCATACCCCCCCCCCCCCGGCAGACTCATTGTGGCAGGGAGGGGTTCCTTTTGTTCTCCTCCTGCTGTATATCTTGATAAAATCATTCACCCACTAGTGGCTAAGGGCAGGTACTTCCTTAGGGACACCACAGATTTTTTATTGAAATTACATAAAGTGTAATTACCAGAGACATTTCTTTTGGTTATCTGGCATAGGTGTGTGCAGTCTATTGCATTTGAGTGTGCACCCTAAAGCTTAAACACAAATGTGTGTGTGTATCTACAAATATATGACCCCAGTACATTGATCTTCTTGCCGCCACAGTGAAAGAGAAGTGTGTAAACACTTCTCTTATGGCAAAGCCGGTAAGAGGAAGATCTTTTCCATCTTCCTGCTGTCACACGGAGTGATAATGCTAATGAGTATAGGGTGGTTAGGGTGAGCCCGGGCCCATCTGGAACACCCTGTGCGCACGCCTGTGTTAACTGGGATGCGGCTAATCTATATACATCCATTAAACATAGTACAGGAATTGCTGCAACACAACAGCTGCTACGTAAAAGCAAAATATACTCTCCAGCTCACATTTTTTCTGTCTTTATTACATATTGTGCTTGAAAATAACTTATTTTTGTTTCAAGAGGATTATTTTTTGCAGCTCAGGGGAGCCGTAATGGGTTTACATGTCACCCCCCCACAAGCAAATGCATTTATGGATGCAGTTGAACCGAATTATGTGCATATTCCTGAATTATTTCAAAAACATTTAGTTTTGTTTCATTGATGATGTGTTTGTACTGTGGGATGTAGACTGTTGGTCCCTCACTTTGAGTTTGATTTATAGCTTAACCAGATGGTGGAAGGCTTGAAGTTCAAAATGACAGTGGATGAGGAATCCATATTATTTTTTAATGTGAAGGTTTACAAAAAGCAGTTTGAGTTGGAGACGGATTTATATGTTAAACCCACAGACCGTAATCAATTATTATTACATTCAAGTTTTCACCCACATACAGTATTCCGGCTATCCCTCTGAGCCAAATGGCTAGAATAGGCAGAATAGTAAGTGATCCCATACTGAGAGAACAACGTCTCATGGAGATGGTACAAAAATTAAGTGATAGGGGTTACCCTTTGATGGAGTTGGCGTTACTAAAAGAAAAACAAGAATTTTGAATACTAGTAGAACAGCATTACTAGAAGGTAAAAAGTCACACAGGGGTGCTTTTTACGCATTCCTTTTGTCTCACAATATCATCAGTACTAAGGTAGGATATATAATATTATCAAAAAACTGTGGAAATTGTTACAGATGAATTATGCTGCAATTGATGATTTTCAACAGCCACCCTTAAAGTGGTTGTAAACCTTCCTTTTAAAAAAAAATAAAAATAACAAACATGCCTATACTTACCTGCTCTGTGCAATGGTTTTGTACAGAGCAGCCCCGATCCTCCTCTTCTGAGGTCCCCCGCCAGCACTCTCCCCTTCATCGGGTGCCCCCCCCTAGAAAGCCGCTTTCCCTGGGGTCCATTGACACAGACAGCGGGACTCAGCCCCACCCCTTGCTCCCATGTCACAGGACTTGGTTTACAACTTTTGGCTCCTGCTGCTATCAATCTGTCCTATCAATCTGTCCAATGAGGTGTGCAACAGTGGCTGGATGCGCTGCACTTGTGCACATCGCTGGATCGGATCGGGCTCAGGTATGAAAAAGGGGGGTCTGGGGGGGAGCTGCAGAACAGAAGGTTTTTCACCTTATTGCATAAAATGCATTAAGGTGAAAAAACCTAAAGTGGATGTAAACCGGATTCATGAAATTTGAGCTGAGCACATATATCTGCAGTGTTTTCTTATCTCTCTTTAAAGCACTATGTCCTGTAACTGTCTCCTGTTCCGTTCTTCGGTTATCAGCCTGAAAACTTCTGACAAGTTCTCCGTCAACTGAGATAAAAGCAGCCTGAGTTTTGTGTTGAGGAGGTTTCTATAAATAGATTAGCAGAGTGCTGAACTATTCAACGAACAGTTCTGAAAGTCTCTACCTATGAGGAGAGGGGGTGTGTGCCTTTCCTCCAATCAGCTGTCTTGGCTGTATGCCCGGGCTTCACTGCAGTGCTGAACAGGAAGAGAAAATCTCCTAACACGATCTGAACTTTCTAAAGAACTTTCTAAAGAATATATAAAGCTGAAGACAGCAGATATACAAGTAAAACTTATGTAGGAGGATTTGTTTCATCCCTGTGTATCATCTGGGGCTGTTCACGTCACTGGGTATATGTCAGGGTTTACATTCACTTTAAGGCTTTGGAACCACTTTAAAGTCCTACAGGACAGTATTGTTAATGCTGATGTAGTTCCTCCTAAAATGTAGCCTTTAACATTTCTGGGTCCTAAACGCAGTGGATCCTTTCCATGTCTATCCTGCATGCATTGATCTATCACAGGCGTCTCCAAACTTTTTAAACAAAGGGCCAGTTTACTGTCCTTCAGACTTTAGGGGAGCCAGGCTGTGGCCAGTGGGAATAGAAACTTTTTCTGGCATCAGCGGAAGTAAACAGTGCCCCATCTTTAGTATTAGGGGGAGGAATAGTATTGTCACCATTGTTGGTGTCAGTGGGAGAAATAGTGCTCCATTGTTGATGTCAGTGGCAAGAATTATGCCCCATCAGTGGGATGAATAGTGCCCCAAGAGCTGGATAAAGGTAACCAAAGGGCCGCATCTGGCCCCCATGCCCCAGTTTGGAGACCCCTGCTCTAGCACCATAAAAGGCACATTTTTTATACACACAGGCAGGAAAATAGACATTAAGGGGCACTATACATGTCAGAGCTCCTCTGCAATTTATTTATTGAAATGCCCATGTGGTTTGCACTATATTGGGGAAATATTATTACAACACAAATCCTCACTCAGGGCGGATCAGCTAGAGCTCCCTTTTGCCAAACATTTTGCTACACATAGACATTCGATCTCACAGTTTAGATTCATGATTATTGATCACATCCCCAAATCTCTTAGAGGTGGTAAAAGGGAGCATCAGTTAAAATGCAGGGAGGTTAAATGGATAGTGGAATTGGATACTATACAACCCAAAGGGTTATATATGGATTTTGATTTATTCCTATTTCTTTAAGCTATGTTTGTAATTTTCCTATGTGAATTTTTTTACAGATCACACTGTGGATGGTGAATAAGATGGTGACACAGGCATAAAATGTTTGTATTTGTATTGTATTATTATGTAAACAGTTTTTTAATTTATTTATTTTTTCATTTTTTCATTAATTTGGCACAGTGTGAGCAGGCTTTTCATATAAATTGGTAAGAGATGTGTGCACATACGCTACATGTTGCTGGTTGCAATTAACATTTAAAAGTGTGAATGTCAGTTTCAGTCTCATAGATGCTTTACTTGAGAAAGAACCGTGAACGGTTCGAAACTGTTGTATATAATGCATGACTTAAATTCTGTGGATTTTACAAGGAATTCGATAGATCACTGGAGGGGTTGCAGAACTACTTTGGTGGACTTTTTTTTCTACATAAAAATATATATCAAACTGTTCCAAGGGTAGCCATGGCACTCTATGTTTAAAGTAAATGCCCAGGTGCTCACCCACAAAGAAATCCATATACAGTAAATCCAACACTGATTTAGAGGCAATCATGGGTCTTGCAGAGGAGGAATATCAAAAACAGCAGTGTTTTTATTGTCAATGTTACGATGAATTCAGTCCATCTTTTTCAAGACCTTGAGTCTTGAGAAAGATGGACTGAGCTTCATGGAAACATTGACAATAAAAACACTGGTGTTTTTGATATTCATCCTCTGTAAGACCCATGACTGCTTCTAAACCAGTGTTGGAGTTATAAAAAATATTCATCCATATTCTTTGATAAATATTAAAAACCCCTAAAAGAAGCCGTGAGTCAAAAAAAAAAGCAATGCCTCTTTCCTTACTGGCAGAGTTTCAGGCAGATGCTTTCACATGTTTTTAAAATAACAGTACAATGTTTAAAACACTGAAATTCGCTTCTGCAAATTGCCTTTATTACCTTTAATTAAATTAAACCGAAAGTCTAAATTTGCAATATAAGTGAACAATGATAATTACGTTTTATCTCAGCCCGAAAACGCTCAAGCATGAAAGTCCGTAAATCAGTCCTTGTTAGGAAAATCTTATTGTAAATAAAATAAACCGCTTTGAATTTGAAATTCCCAATGGTTTCCTATAACAATAGCAACAGATGCCTTGCTTTTAAAAGAAGCATATGTTATATTTCTGTAACATGAACATCTCCTCTTGTTTAAATGTCTCTGCAAGATGACCCATAAAAATATTGCTTACTGCCCAATTAGAGCCGAGTAAATAGAAGCATCTTTCAGAAGCAAATTGGCAGCTGGAACACAAATTGATAAGAGATGTAACAGGCCTAAATGACATAATTTCACAGAAACAATATTCTGTTCTGCACATCTATCTGTAACCAGGAAAGAAATAAAATGAAAAGTGTGATGAGCAAGTGTAGTACATCAATTACTTCTCTTTTAACTTTACACCCGGGTCTTTGTATAGTAAACCCAAACAAATATTCCCGTGGGAGACAAAGTGCCAAAAAGGTGCCAGATTTCACTTTCTAAAATGTGGTGGTAGGAGGGGTGCCATGAATAAAAAGGAGGTCTTGGAAATTCCATGGTGGAGAACAATAATCACATAAATGGTGTATGACATAAAACATAGCCAATATATTTCGGGGAATTGGGGCTCCTTCTTCAAGGCTTTTGGTGATGATAATTGTGTTAGTTGTGGGGTATTTTAATCTGTGTTCTGGAGCATCTGTTCCACCTGTACTGGCAAAAATTGTATTAGGTTACTTTGTGGCACCAAAAAGAGAAAGACATTTACACATGGGGCTTTCATTGCCAAAAAACAAATGTGAATTTCATCTCAATCAACATCAAGGTGAAATTAAAAAAAAAAAAAATATATATATATATATATATATATATATATATATATATATATATATATATATATATATACACAAACAGGAGAAAATTGGAAAACATGGGAAACAGAAGGTATAAAGCAACAAAAAGATGAAGAACTGTGTAGCTTCCTTTCTTTGTTTCATGGATCACTAATCACTTGGGTGGATGAGTGGTGTGATTTTGCCAGCGCCTGTAATTGAGAGTATCTTCCAGTAACTGAGAGTATATTTTAGTACAAATTGTGCCAAAGCAGATACTTCCAATTGAGCTATTTAGGTGAAATTTATTTGCAAAAAAAAATCGAAATCTATTTACAGGGTGTGTTTTTTTAGTGGGGGTACATTTAGGGTACTTTAGTATACCTAGTTTTGTACTTTTTATTGGTGCCTGTTCTCATTTTATGTACAGTATATGAGAAAGAAAAAAATGCAGCGCTACCTATACTATAAACTCTAATGCAAAGGTGAACGAGTGTAAACCAGTATAATACCAAAAAAGGGGGGTGGTGGCGCTTCCTAGTTTGGGTAAGGGTACCAGATGATGGTGTGACTAAATTTAGCTGTGATAAATAATATATAAATATATTGTTCAGTGAGCTCTCAATACGTGACAGGTAAATATGGCTGTTATTCACTTAAGCGAGATGATCCTTCCACAAACATCGTTCATCTTCACTCAGTTAGCCTTTTCCACTAGTAAATATACCCCAATGTATAAAACTCTAGGTGTACACTAGGTTGATCTAGCTCCAAATTACCAATCCTAGGTGGTTCTATATTAGTGAAAGCTTAGGTGAATATATGAAATAATACACACTTATAAAAACCCCTTGTTAAGACACATAAGCCTCAATTAAAAACCATAAAACCATGAAAAATATAAGTGCACAAATGCTTAGTAGTAGTCCATAAATATGTAGAGACCCCACCCGGGGTTAACAATTGAAAACCATTTTTTTATGGTTTTCAATTGTTAACCCCGAGTGGGGTCTCTACATATTTATGGACTACCACTAAGCATTTGTGCACTTATATTTTTCATCATATATATTTTTCTATGGTAGTTAAGATGAGCTTCCATAACTCGCATGAGCCATTGAAAGTAAATTGCAGCCCCCCCCCCCCCCCCCACCACCACCACCACCACCACCAAACCATCTTAATTTAATTTTCCCTATTGACTTTAAAGCATTTCTGGAAATTAGATTTTGTCAAAAATCACAAAATTTTTACAAAAATGTCAAGGAAATTAAAACTTTCACTTTTTGCTTATTCCTACTAATCACATTCATGACCCATTTAATCTGATTGGTAGCTATGAAAATCACATCAGTAATGTCCGTTTCTTTTATTAGGTGTTGTCTGCAACTATTGAAGCTGGAACTACCTGCCTACTTTTTCAGTAAATGGTGAAGCCCGAACAGGAGCATAATAGCCCAGAAGCTCACAACTTCTTGAATAGGTCAGCAGTTGGGGCACATGTATGTCATTTACGGTAGGCTTACTTTAACTAAGATCACCCGCATCCAAAAATAACAAAATTCTTACTGCTAAATTTGAAGTTTTATCCAAGTGTTCCACATGAATAAAGACATGCCAGAGAGATGTGACTGAACCATTTCCACAATATATTTTTGTATTTCGGAATATTTTAAATTGCAGTTTAATTAAAGTTAAAATCATAGAACTCAATATAATTAGCTTCTCTCTTCAAAAGAAATTGGAAGTGAACTTACTTTATTAAATTTTCAATTTGTTTCCTGCAGTGTTACATGTTTTTTTCTAATTAATTGCAGAAGAGCGCATAAATATTTTATTAACATACGAAACAGATTAAAAGCTGCCATTTTTGTATTCCTCGAGTTTTTTTTACTCTTATTTTAATATAAAAAAAATAAAGCAACGTCCCTGTAGTCAACTTCAGTATAGTGTACAATAAACAGAAATGGCAGTTCATTAAACATAGAACAAGCAAGCCTAGTTATTATTATATATATAAAGAACTCCAGGAAGACTATACAATTTAATGATACATTTAGGGGATGTTTGCTCATGTTTGCATTTTGTTTTTGTATGCAATATTTGAAAGAAAATGTACTACTTCACTCCAATCCTGCTTGCCTACAACAAAAATGGGCAGATTAAGGCTCTTATAGACTTTAAGCAGTATGTTCCACCATGACTCACTCTAAGTGCCTGCTACCATGGACATCGCTACACCATGACCACCTTATGACCAAATTTACATAAGGGGCTTTCTCCCTCTCTCTGCATTTACACTAGGATTGGCCATAAATCAACTGAGCCAAGTGGAAAATTATAAGCTGAACACTGTCTGCATCCTATCCTTAAAAAAAAAAAAGCAGGCAATGGAGCTTCCTCCATCCATGCTGTTAACATGGAATAGGGATTTTGATTGATTTTTCTCTCATTCAGCCCATGGGCTAAACAAGAGAAAATTGAGCAATGTATGGCAACTTTTAGAGACAGTCATGTGGTTACTAACACAATCTCTGTAGTCACAAAGGGGGCAAAAGTTTCCACAAATGCTGGCCCAGTAATACATTTTAAGCAAGATTTTTTTCTCAGTACTTTCCCGCGGATAGCGAAACTGTGGCCAGGCTACACACATTCAAATATCAACCTATTCTTAATAAGCTGTTAATAAGTTATATATTAAACCCTCACTGACTGCGGTAGCTGCAGGAACTGTGGAGTATTTCATCCTCAAAATATATATCAGCAGTACATCAGTAGTACATTCATATTCAGCAGCTTAGCTTATTCTTCTCCCCCTCCCAGCAGTAACTCTGCAGCCTTTTAAATCTATAATGTAAACACAGAGCAGGTTCTCAAGAAAATGTGAGAGTGGAGTTCTTAAAGGGGTTGTACAGCCTGTTTTTTTAAATAAAAATAACAAACATGCCTATACTTACCTGCTCTGTGTAATCATTTTGCACAGAGCAGCCCCAATCCTCTTTTTCTGGGGTGCCCGGCTGGCGCTCCAGGCCCCTCCTCTTCTTTGGGTGCCCCCACAGGAAGCCGATTTCCCTGTGGACACCGTGCAGGCTCACTCCCGAGTCCCACTGCTGCGTCCATTGACACAGACACAGACTCACCCCTGCCCCCCCCCCCACTCCCGTATCACTGGATTTGATTGACAGCAGCGGGAGCCAATGGCACCCGCTGCTATCAATCTGTCCAACTAGGAGAGAGACAGCAGCGGGAGTCACTGCGCTTGTGCACATCGCTGAATCGGATCGGGCTCAGGTAAGAAAAAGGGGGGTCGGGAGGGGGGAGCTGCAGCACAGAAGGTTTTTCACCTAAATGCATATATGCATTTAGGTGAAAAACCTTGAGACTTTACAACCACTTTAAGTACTTCTCTTGTGAACGTTAGGGGGAATTGTTTCACAGTGCCTGCAGCTACAGAGTTCAGTAAGGGCTTGTTTTGTAAAAGAGAAGTACAGTAAAGGTTTTTCTTTTCCAGTATCATACTTACCTAGGTGCTGCATCTGTCCCCCGACACCTCTACACTGAGAACCGAGCCATTGAACACCACCGATCGCTCGGTTCTGACAGTTCCCCGAGCAGAGAGCTGCAGACTGTCAGTCACAGCTCTCTGCTCTGCTCCCTCCTCACTCACTGGAGCACTGAGCTGTGGAGGAGCAGGAGCGGCCGTCTCAGGCTCTCAGTGGCTGGAAAGGATTGCGGTTTACCTGTCACCTGCTCACCATTGACAGGTTGCCAACCCCAGGATTAGGGTGTGCCCAGGCACAACTGGCACACCCCTTGTGCACGCCTATGATAAGGATATGTAAATACTGGCCATACATTCACTTTTAATTTAGTGACCTTGCATGATTGTGGCTAGAGAGAAGCTTTTGGAGCTGTAGTGTGGACACACTGCTTTTTAACACTGGTGGAAAGTGGGGACTCTGGCTCTGCATGCGTGTGCTCTGTAACTGTAAAATGCACAGCCTGCGACCAGCACCCAGTTATAGAAGAAGGCAGAAATGATAGTGTCTGTAAAGGAAGATGAATTTGCATTTATTAAAAAAAAATCAAAAAAGAGGAAGAGGTTTTTGGTGTAGTAGCTGCAAATAATTTTTTTATTTTTTTCCTCTTTAAAGCGGATCATCAGTCAGTTTTTCATCTTTCCATCTATTAAATCTTCTGCCCTTGTTGTTTTATCTTTGGATAGTAAAACATTTTTTTTCTGCCAGTAAATACTTTATACAGCCCACTTCCTGTTTCTTGTCTGGTAAAAAGCCTAGGCTTATGACATCATGCACAGCGCTCTCTCTTACTCTCCTGTGAGTTTGCCAGGAAGAAAGGGGGGTGAGTCATAAGAGTTATATAGTTAGTAAGGTTGAATAAAGACACCATTGAGTCCATCGAGTTCAACCTGAGCGAGTGTGGGTGCGTGTCTACAATTATCCCAATTTTTTTTTTTTTTAAGGTACCCATATAGCGCTGTGTCAATTTTTACGCAGCGCTACACACATATATCGCACACTCACATTTGTCCCTACTCTCGTGGAGCCCACAATCCAAGGTCCCTAACATTCATATACTGGGGCCAATTTTGGACAGAAGCCAATTAACCTCCCAGCATGTCTTTGGAGTGTGGGAGGAAACCGGAGTACCCGGAGGAAACCCACGCAGGCACAGGGAGAACATGCAAACTCCAGACAGGTAGTGTTGTGGTTGGGATTTGAACCAGCGTCCCTTTTTACTGCTAGGCGAGAGTGCTAACCACTACACCACTGTGCTGCCCAAAGAGGGCCAATGAGAGCTGCAGAGCTGGAGGTGTGCCTCTGTGTGTCTGTGTAAATCCAGGAAGTGAACAGGCAGCAGCTTCAGCTGCCCACAGTTAAAAAAATGGTTGCAGCCAGACTCAGTGGAGGGAGATTTCTGCAGCATATTTGGTAAGTACAGAATCACAGTATATACAAAATAGATTTTTGATTTTTTGTAAAAAATCAAGTAAATGCCATGCAGTGTTCAAGGGGCACAGAACAGTACAGGCAGAAAGAACATCTAGTTTTAGCAGGCTTGTTTGACTTTGAACTCCACACTATCTATCAAGACAATATGAGTATTAAACCTCAAAATCAAGTAACAAATGCTAAAAAAAGCAAATTAATAGAAATGTACAGAAGCACAATATAACTCAGTTAGAATAGGATGCAGAGGTAGTCCCTCAAATCTATACAGACTCTAACTCATCCTTTGGGAGGCAGGTAAAGTCTAGAGCAGGATCTCTCACAAAACTGTCAAAACATAAAAAAACTAGTAATAGTATACCATTTCAAAGCACCATAAATTTTATTTATGTTACTATTATTGGACATCACCTTTGCCAGGTTTTATTATTGTCAGAAAGTCTCCTTTGGTTCTAAGACCATTATGGTTATTATGCCATGGTTCTGATAAGTGTGTATATTTATATAGGCTTGTATTATGGGGATAAGTAAAGGCTGTGTAATTTATGTGGTTTTTAGGTATTTTTGCATTTTCTCAGGTACAGTACCTAAAAAAGAGTTGCTTTTTTGCTGTTTATCTTTTTATGCCTAAATTGTTTCAGAGCCAAAGCATGGTGCCTATATGTACATAATCAGAAAGTCACCACTGGAGCCTGATGGAGCGTGGACTGGAAGTGACATCATACCGGGAAGAACGGTACCCCTGTTAATGCCTGGTGTTATTTTATGGATGTAAGCAGCATATTTCAGCCAAATAAACCCGCTTCTGTACATATTAAACTATTGGGCCATCCTCTTTGTTTCCACATGGTATATGGGCAGTGGGTAAGACATTCTTTAAGGGATAACAACCTCATTACTCAAGAGGAACATCTTAGTGGATAAGAGTACCCTAGGGTGTGGGAGGCCATATTACAGATGCATCAAGGATCCTGATATGGAACACTGATGTGAGAGATGCAAGCTGGATATCATTGTATCACACCATTAAAGTGGAGTTCCACCCACTTTTACAACTCTTCAGCATCCCTCACTAAACTGTGCACTGTAAACGAATTGGATATTTTTTTTAAAAAAATTCTCAGCACTTACTGTATATCTGCTGTATTCATTTTTCACTTCCTCCTCCCTGGCCGCGGCCCATCGCATCATTTCCTGTTTGCAATGCCTTCTGGGAAGGGGCGGCAACTTCCTCTGACACTGCCGTTGCTATGGAAACCTGACCTGAAACGTATTACACTGCTTGTGCTACACTGAGCATGTGCGAGATCTGCAAGGATGAGATCCAGGAAGAAATACAGTCTGGCTTCAGATGCCCAGACTTAAGATGGCCACGGCCTGCTGTAAGTTTATAAAATAACAAACTACTGCTATAAACGAAGAAAACAGACCTTAGTTTACAGACTAACTTTACTAGAATACATTAAGCTTGTGTATTATAGGGATATTTTTATTTATTTTATTATTTAAAAAGTATCATTTCGGCCGGAACACCACTTTAAGGTGAGGGCCCTGAGAGCACTGTGGTGATCGGGAAGACTTGGTTTTGAAAATTCATTGAAGTTGAAAGTCATAATCATTCACTTTTTGATGAACTGTCACTATTTTGATATCCTTTAATAATTTTGGACTATTTTTACCAAGTGGTCATTTGATTTCACAATTATTTTTTTATTTATGAGTTAGTTGTGATGTAATTTTCTAGAATATGGTGACATACTTATGTGAAAGGATTGGTAACGCAGCATTTTTTTTTTTTTTACACTTTATAATTTGATCAACACAATTTGATGCATGCAGCAACCTATTGATTTATTATACAGTATTTTCTATACAATATTAATTATCAGTTTTAATTCATATTTCTTTTGAGAGGGTTGACGCAATTACAATACACTAGACAGCGCAGGAGTTATTCACTTACATAGAGATTTGATTATGCCACAGTGTCGGGGACGCTGAGAGGCTGAGTCGTGGACATCTCCTGGTTTGTGGGGGGACACCACTATCAACCTTGATGTCACCATCTGATCCTGAAAAGGAAGTCACTGCAGCTGGCATCACTGAGCCTTGGCCAGAGAGCAGGCGTAGACAAGGCATCATCTTAGGAGTCAGTTAGAAGCTGCTGGCCATACCTTACTGTACCCTATTTAAAGGAACAGTGTTGCTCACTAGGGACACAGTTCAGGCACCTGGACCCAGATTTACATTTGAGTGCTCCAACACTGGATTTGGGCCCCCAACACACTGGCCGCTAGGGGAGGGTTTGCCAGAGATGGTGAGACCATTGCCCTTGCGTTGCCCTTTAGACAAGACCACCCATATTATAGGGATAAGGGGTCAGTCACTGGTCCACTTGTTTATTATCAAGTGTATATGTTATATTTCAACTATTTTACATACTTGTCGAAGTGTTTATTGCCATTTTCCATTTTTTGAATGTTGCATTCTTGCAAAAAAATATCCATCCTTCAGCCCTGCTGTGTTGGAGAGCGTGATACTGCTTGAAGTCATGGGCACTGGGAACAGGATACCCAAGAAAACAACAGCTCCTTCGGGGGTAAGTACTAAACTGGATTAAAGTCCAGCTTCAGGATCCACACTGCACACCCAGGCCACCTCACTTCCTTCCTGTAAAGACCCCTTCAGCTTTATTTTGTGCTATTTGTTTATTACCTACCTTTTCTGAACTCTTTAAGCCAGTCACGTGTTGATGCAGGGTCCTCTTCCTTTTCATCTCTTCTCTGGGCTCTGCATTTTTACTGATGTAGAGAGCTGTGCTGACATAAGGACATCAATTCCACCTTCTGTACCAGTATAATGTGAATGAAGAGCACAGTGATAACACCCCCTCAAGGGATTGGCCCATGATACCTTGCATTCACATTAAAGACCTTGCTCT
Organism: Lithobates septentrionalis; assembly: GCA_037952835.1. NCBI lineage: Eukaryota > Metazoa > Chordata > Amphibia > Anura > Ranidae > Lithobates > Lithobates septentrionalis. The sequence continues at coordinate 2,897,141 of JBBDGP010000373.1, forward strand.
TCCAGTTTGTGTAATGACTTGTGTCATTATACCCGAAAGACTAAGGACATCTTGTGGTCCAAAAGAAGCACTGCAGGGGAGAGCTCAGGATTGAATGTGAGTATTACAACCCTAGCTACTTTTTATTACCAATGTCCAGAGAGCTTTAAAGAGGAACTGCAGTCTGCTCACATAATTTATAATAAAAAACATCTTTGCCATTCTGAAGCTTCCCTCCAACCACTTTGCATATTATTTTATATATAGTGTGATTCTGTACTTGCCAAATATGCTGCAGAAATCTCCCTCCACTAAGTCTGGCGGCATCCATTTTAACTGTGGGCAGCTGAAGCTGCTGCCTGTTCACTTCCTGGATTTACACAGACACACAGAGGCACACCTGAAGCTCTGCAGCTCTCATTGGCCCTCTTATGACTTATCCCTCCTCCCTTCCAGGCAAACTCTCACGAGAGTGAGAGAGAGAGCTGTGCATGATGTCATAAGCCTAGGCTTTTTACCAGACAAGAAACAGGAGGTGGGCTGTATAAGGTATCTACTGGCAGAAAAAAAAATGTTTTACTATACAAAGTTAAAACAACAAGGGCAGAAGATTTAATAGATAGAAAGTTGATAAAATGAGTGAAAGTCCGCTTTAACATCAGATACAAATTTAGCTCGGAGCTAGGCTCTGGTTTTTTTTTTCTAATCTGCCTGGAGCACAGCTTTAACTCTACATTATAAACCAATCAATATGGGATGGACTTAAACTTTAAAATATGTATTCTATTATAAACAAATACATTTGACAGTCAGTTTAATATCATTCTAATTTTCAACTTACATTCTAATAGAAAAAATATCTAAACAAATGAAATGATTGAAATCTATCTGTGAAAGACTGTAAGAAAATAAGGCTTGATTGTTAATGGAAGCAACATATTCTCCTTCTTTATTCTACTGTAACCGATCCTCATGCCCAGAGAGGCTTAATTATAAAACTCCCATTTAGAATGAATCAGAGGTTATGTGTGAGGCAAGTGAACTTTCTCGTGTTAATCTAATTTAACTAAAGTTCACAGCTTGTGGACTCATAACTATATAGCGATATATCTTATTAAGCAAGAAAACTCTATCAATAACAAACTATGCATTACACTAGGTACTCTTGACCATAATTTGCTTTTTTTTCCCCCTGCACTGTGGCTATTATGTCTAAGTGGCAATTTGTCATAGGTAATTTATAAACTGAAAAGGACGGATAATTCTATGATTATATCAGCAAATACTAATGAAGGCGGATGGACTGGCACTTGGGGACGTAGGAGGTGACAGTGGCGTTTAACATCTTCAGAAAAGCAGCGGATCAAATTATTCCGCTGTGCAATTGACTAGTGTTGTGTGAAGGCCAGAGCATCCGTCTAGACACGATTGGATATCAAATGCCTTTGCGCTCTGCAATCTGAGCATTCTGACGCTTTCCTGTGGGGGGAAATAGGCGCCTGTCAATATGTAACTCTTCACAGCCACTAAAAGAGTCGAGCATTAATAGAAACCCTGTATTATAAAGTAAGTCTACCAAGAACTATTTGCATTAAAACTGACCATGCAACGTGACATAAACCTGCTGGAATATAAGACCAGGCAACTCTTTCTGTAAAGAAAAAAACATATTGCATAAATAACACAATACAGATTTTAGAGCGTCCTAATGATCTTGAAAGGTCAGTCCACCCACAATGACATTTTAGTTAGTTCTCCAACAGCAAGATCTCGTTGATATTATTCCCAACTCTCTTGCTGATCACCTGGGTGTTTGGGCATTTCTGTCCATCGTTTTTCAGTTTTTCAGTTCCTCCTGCTCCATTCTCCTTTCAGGTACTGCAGCCTCCCATTTTAGTAGTGTAGGACTCAAGTACTGAATGTAGCTGAACAGAGCATGCTTCAACAGGTACCACCCCATAGCACATTGGTCTCTTCACAATATCCAGCTCTCATTATATTTTGCTTACTTATTGGTGATATCTGAATTCCAGGTCCCCAATTTGTATAGTCCCCCATTACCAATTTTTATCAGTTACACATATATCCCTCCACTTCTTACAGATATAAGTGTACCCAAACATCCTGCTGACACCCACAACCCACTCTGCAGACAGTTCTTCACACCTTCCTTCCACCAGACTGATGAACACATCCAGCACCCAACTCTGCTGACTAACAGCCCCACCCTTTTTCCCCCCAGGCTGATGGACACAGAGGATTATTTACATTAACGCATTTTTTCACTTTTAAATACTCCTTACCACCATTCTAAACCTCTCCCTTCTTTAACCTAAACTAGGCAACACATTTTTATTTAGTTCCATGGGATGGCTCACCACCTAGGCTGGAATGATGTCACCCTAGTATATCCAGGACACATATCTCAGGAGGCATCAGAGACATAGACAGAGCTGTGTGGCAGTGAGTCATCAGGTGCTTTCTGCCCGAACCTGGAAGAGACAGCCGACCCCTCCCAGATAGCTTGTAACAAATTTGTGGCAGTGTTGAATTGTAAGTCTGTTAACTTGCTGCACATTTTTACTGGCAAGTTGCAGAGCACATGAAGCACAAGTTCTAGTTGCCACTTTTCCAATTTGTAGATAATTTTCATGGCAAGTCTCTAGCAAGAACAAAGTTGCAGTGGTGAGTCTACAGGAGGAGCTCTGCAAGCCTACAGCATGAAAATTCAGCCACAGTGACCCCTGTGGTGGGATGACTATTGCACAACATAACTGAACCAGAACTTGCAACAGACTTGCAGAATGTTTGCAAAGAAAGTTGATCTGGAGTAATGTAGTGAGGCCTTTCTGCAATTGTGCAACAAACTTGTAAAACCTGACAAGTCTAGCGAAAGCTTAGCAAGTTATTTTCAAACTTGCAGCACAATTGCTTGCAATCTGGGCTATGACATAGTAGAGGAAAATAGTAGTGCAAAATGTGGTGTGAAGAAGTGGCAAGTGAAACCCTACAGAACAATTACAGATATGCTGGACAGGTGAGTATTTTTCTTGAACAGGACCCAGCATAAAAGGTATAAGGTGATGGAAAACAAAATGGGGCTGATGTTCCTCTTAAATTGATCTTTGTATAATATTAGTATAGCAGTACATGTACAAAAAATAAATAAGACAATATAGGATTATTGTCGCTCTTTGGCTGTTTGAGGAGTAAAGGGTATGACTTTGTAGAATGTAAAGAGACTTTCTTAAAGTAAACCTGTGACCAGGCTATGGACAGCCAGTTATTATTATACTGTTAACAGTCAGTAAGCAAGAAGTAAAACAAACCCTCATCGACCTTTGTAGCTGCAGGCAATGTGGAGAAATGAATTCTCAAAGTTCACAGCAATAGCGTTGAAGTCATCCATGTCAGCTCAGCTCCCCCTGCTTCCCTTATGGTAGCCTCTGCTCTGTTTTTACATTAGATTTTGGAATGCTGCTAAGTCACTGCTTGGAAGGGGAAATAGAGTGAGCTGAGCTGCTAAAACTAAAGGGCTTTTGCTATAAATGTTAAAGAGAGATTACTCCATAGTGCCTGCACCTAAAGGATTATTAAGGGCTTGTTTTTACTGTTTATTAAGATAACATAGCAATAAATACTTAGATGTCCATAGACATGATCATAGCTTCATTTTAGGCACCTCTTAAATGTATTTAATATGCAATATATACAAATGTATTTAATATATATATGTATATAGAGTAACATAGCCATTCAGGGATGCGCCAGGGCAGCATTATTGCAATGGTCCTCAGAAACTTCCCTGTCTGCTGTGGAAGATATTTTACAAGCCCCTCTATGCTGAAAGAGGTGACCTTTAAAAGGAGGTCCAGTCTCCCCCCCAAAATATTAAAAGTTAGCAGCTACAAATACTGTAGCTGCTGACTATTATTATAAGAACACTTACCTTTCCAGGGATCCAGCACTGTCCTCACTTGAGCCAATTCTTCAATTGGCACCTTAATTAATGGGGTTGTAAACCTTTGTGTTTATTCACCTTAATGCGCCTATGCATTAAGGTGAAAAAACTTCTGTCACTGACCAGCCCCCCATTTTACTCATCTGAGCACGTTCGTTCCCACACCAGAAATGCGCACACCCTCTCTGGCCAGAGTCTCGGCTCTTGATTGGATAGATTGATAGCAGCGTAGCCATTGGCTCCTGCTGCTGTCAACCAAATCCAATAACGTGGGCACTGGGGGCGGCACCAGGTCCGGCATTCTGTGTCTATGGATGCAAATGCTGGACTCGAGAGCGCGCCTGCATGGTAACCCCCAGGGAGAGCACTTCTCCTAGGGGGTTTCCTGATGCGGGGAGGAGTCGTGAGAGCCGTTGGGAGACCCCAGAAGACGAGGATCGGGGCCACTCTGTGCAAAACAAACTGCACAGAAGAGGTAAGTATGATATGTTTGCTATTTAAAAAAAAAAAACAATGGTTTTCAACCACATCAAGGGAAACTGGCAGTGAAGCCTTGCAGCTTCCCACTGCACATGTGCAAGCCACGCTGCGCTTTGTGAATGGTCCCACAGCCTTTGGGACCTGTAATGCTGCCCAGAAGGCTGCAGGGGAAGGAGGTTGGGGGTGAACTGGGGATGAACTTCCGCTCAGATTGCTGCGGTGATCCGACCAGAAGTGGGAGCGGGTACCTGTCGAAACCAGGTACCCACTCCATCCCCACCCTATAAACTGCCAATTGTTAAAGAGGAGGGGGGGAGGATGCAAACCAATGTAACTTTTGGGTGATGTTCCACTTTAAGTTGTATTTGTAATAAGGGGTAATGAAATGCTGATGGGAACTGTGAAACAGCTGCCAGCTAATGTCTGTAAGCTATGCATGTTCAAGACAGAAGAAGGACCTCTGCCTTTCCAGCATCCCTCATCCTAAAACTATTAGTGGCCTGTGAGGCCCTAATTCTTGAAAGTTGTCCACTGCAGAAAAGCGTGAAGCAATTCTGGAACCATGAGTCCATGGACAATCTTCAACATTTGCCTCCCTCAGAGATCCTGCTCAAGTTCCTCGTCTTGCCTAATGGTAGTAGCAACCTGACAACAATGCATATGATATAGTTTCTTATCAGTTAAGACTAGGAACCAAAATCTCTAACAAGATTGATGGCGCTGTCCATTAAATGGCTTTACAACCTACAAAATAACATCTCCTTCTGGGACCAATTAAAACACGGAACCCGTTTGTTATGACTTTATTTTCATCTAAAACAGACAAAGCTGACGTTTCAAGGTTATTTCCAAGATTACAATTAACCAATATTGCTGACATATTTGCTGAGCAAATGCTGCATGATTTATGACTTTAAATGGGGGGAAAATCAACATTCGGTTTGATTTTACTATCTACACGAACAGTGTAAAAAACGCAATTAAGCCACCAACCAAAATAACTTTTAAAAACAGCCTTTTTAGTTATAGTAGTCATTGCCTACCTGTAAAGTATATTACTATGGACAGCCTATGCCTAATTTCACCAGTCCTCCCTTTGTGGCTGATTTCTCATTAGGGGTGTGGCCACTGTTAAGGTGCTCTTAACCTAGCCACCCATGGTCCAATTGTGCTACACCAGTTTAACAACTTAAAGCAGTTCCATGTTCTGAGCATACATTTCCATTTTAACATCAGCATTTTAATAATACAAACAGCAGTTGCTTTTGGCAATCCAAGCTTACTTGAAAAATCATTCATGTTATGAGTGCTGATTGTCTACTGACCATCTCTTTCCACTACTTCCTTTATTCCCTGCATGCTTTGCATCTTTTCTTCTGCTGTTTACTTTAAATTTCTAAGGACTACATATCCCATGGTAACTTTCTAGCTGCAAGTAGTGTCTCCTGTACGGACTCCGCTTTCTGAAACTCCTACATTCAGCACTTCTCTAGTTCAGAAGGCAGGCTCTGTGAATAAATATTGATGATATACACCCACGCTTAGGACCAAATATGTGTGAAATAATAAAAAAATCTTTACCAGAACAGATACATTATATGAGCGGCTGCAGTTCTATTAAGGTGCTATATCTTTTAAATGGAATATGCTAATTTAGCCACTGCCTAGTCTGTTGAATATTATGCATATAACAATACCAATGTGCAAATATGAACAGTGAAAATTAGTGAAATACACTATATTACGAAAAGTATTGGGACGCCTGCCTTTACACACACATGAACTTTAATGGCATCCCAGTCTTAGTCCGTAGGGTTCAATATTGAGTTGGCCCACCCTTTGCAGTTACAACAGCTTCAACTCTTCTGGGAAGGCTGTCCACAACGTTTAGGAGTGTGTCTATGGGAATGTTTGACCAATCTTCCAGAAGTGCATTGAGATCAGGTACTGTAGTGCATGAGAAGGCCTGGCTCACAGTCTCTACTCTAATTCATCCCAAAGATGTTCTATTGGGTTGAGGTCAGGACTCTGTGCAGGCCAATCAAGCTCCTCCACCCCAAACTCGCTCATCCATGTCTTTATGGACCTTGCTTTGTGCACTGGTGTGCAGTCATGTTGGAACAGGAAGAGGCCACCCCCAAGCTGTTCCCATAAAGTTGGGAGCATGAAATTGTTCAAAATGTCTTGGTATGTTGACGCCTTAAGAGTTCCTTTCACTGGAACTAAGGAGCCAAGCCCAACCGCTGAAAAACCACCCTACACCATAATCCCCCTTCCACCAAATGATTTGCACCTGTGCACAAAAGCAAGGTCCAGAAAGACATGGATGAAAATGTTTGTTGTGGAGGAACTTGACTGGCCTGCACAGAGTCCTAACCTCAACCCGATAGAACACCTTTGGAATGAATTAGAGCGGAGACTGCGAGCCAGACCTCCTTGTCCAACATCAGTGCCTGACCTCACAAATGCGCTTCTAGAAGAATGGTCAAATATTCCCATAGACACACTCCTAAACCTTGTGGACAGCCTTCCCAGAAGAGTTGAAGCTGTTATAGCTGCAAAGGGTGGGCCAACTCAATATTGAACCCTATGGACTAAGACTGGGATGCCATTAAAGTTCATGTTTACAAATACCATACTGGTGACCCCACAATAGGCATAAAACTTTTTTGCAGAAGGGAGTTTAACAAGAATCGTGGCCACTCATTAAAATTAGAAGAAAAGAGGTTTAACCTTAAACTACATAGAGGGTTCTTTACTGTACGGGCGGCAAGGATGTGGAATTCCCTTCCACAGGCGGTGGTCTCAGCGAGGGGGCATTGATAGTTTCAAGAAACTATTAGATAAGCACCTGAACAACCGCAACATACAGGGATATACAATGTAATACATTGGAACCTCGGATTACGAGCATAATCCGTTCCAGGAGAATGCTAGTAATCCAAAGTACTCGCATATCAAAGCGAGTTTTCCCATTGAAGTCAATGGAAACGAAAATAATTTGTTCCGCCTTGACTTCAATGATATGCAATACCACATGCGGCCAGAGGCGGGGAGGGGCCAGAGAGCCTCAGAAACGGCCGAAAAGGCCCGAGGACACTTCGACGGACCTCGGCAGACCTCAGAAAGACTTCCTACCCGAGATTTCCTTGCCTTTCCGTGCATTTCCGATCGTGATGTTTGGCTCTGCTCGGCTCTGGCGCCCCCCCACCTCAGGCCAAAAGCAGTACTGCACACCGCTTTTGGCCTGAATCATGCTCGTTTTGCGAGACAACACTCACAAACCGAGTTACGATTTTTAAAATACAGTGCTCGTATTGGGAAACGCTCGTTAACCACGTTACTCGCAATCCGAGGTTCCACTGTACTGACATAAAATCACACACATAGGTTGGACTTGATGGACTTGTGTCTTTTTTCAACTTTACCTACTATGTAACTATGTCCGTGTAAAGGCTGGCATCTCAATACTTTTAATAATATAGGATACATTAGAAACAAAAAATTAAAAGTAAAAACATTAAATCAGTGGTTCTCAACCTCTCTAGTGCCGTGACCCCTTGATAAAATTTCCTAAGTTGTGGAAAACCCCCAACCATAAAATTATTTTCATAGCGTGGGTTGTCAGCACCCAAGGCAAGACAAGTAATTTGCGCCCCTAACCCATGGACATTTAGCACTCCCTGAGTCCCTAACACTCGTACAGTATTAAAACCCTTATGGTACATTTTAGGATGTACCACTCTTTTTTGTTCTCCTTTCTTTCCCTTTTATCTCTCTCTATCCTAATTTCTTGTTTTTTTTTTTCCCCCATCCCTCTTTCTAGCCGTCTTTCTTGTTCTTTCTCTTATTCTTTCTCTTCCTTTTTCTTTGTTCCTCCCCCTCTTTTCCGCTCCCTTCCATGTATTCTCTATTTTTATTCCTTCTCTTACTACTTTGTGGGGGGGTGGGGGGAATGGGTTAAGTGGCAGTGTTGGCGGGGAGTTCTGATCAGCCAACTAACGTTATCTTGATCAAGGTCATCTGCTGATCTGAGGACTGTAGTGGGGACCTTTAATGGCAACTATAATCCCAGGTAGTGTTACTCAATGTGTCTCCGACTTTGTGGTATCTATGCCGAAATCAGGAGATAGGGTCTCCTCCAGCCCCTCCCACTTCACATTCCTCACCAGTCAGCTGACCTCTAGTCTTTGCCCCCCAGTCGTGCCGTGATCTGAGTGGGCAGCTGCGGGCACCAGGGACAGCCCTGCTGGGCGGTCGCAAAAAGGCTGGGAGAGCGGTGCGGGCTTCAGGAACAGCCAAGATTTGGTGACCCCTGGCAAATCATCATTTGACCCCCAGGTTGAGAACCACTGCATTAAATATATAAATATACATAAAAATAATTATATATATATATATATATATATATATATATATATATATATATATATATATATATATATATATATAATTCTTTAAATTAGTCCATATTCTTGTGATTCTTCATTCATGGAAATGTGACAAATGACTATGCCATCCAACAGTGCCAAGTGCTATCCCTTTATATATGGTGCAACTATTGTGCTCCCATCCAGTGCTCCCACTCAATCACCAGAAAGTATGGACTGTTAGGTTTAAGTAACAGTCATATGTGCTGAATAGTAATCCTGGTTGTGCTAGAAATTGTAGTCCCCCTCAGTGGCTGTGTCCTATGTCCCACAACAGTGTACCATACCAATGTTGATTTATCTCATAATGCATGTATATAAGAGATAATAGAGGAAATACACATAGCGTAATTCCGTTTAATAAAAAAAAAAATGAAGCTAAAATCAGTTACACTTACATGTACTGTACATAGAAAATTGCCTAGCAGATTGCCAGACCAGAAGTAGTGCATCGGCGAGAGTGGCACTGGCCGGAAATGACATCACCAACAGCTGTCACTGGCGCATTTCACACCCCCTCCAGGGTATTCTCAAAGGCTCTGTGAAGTGTTATCCAGCAGTGCCTATTGACAGGGCATAGTGAATACGAGTCACAGAGTAATTGTTTGGGGATTTTCACCAAGGAAGTTTACAAACTTCAAGATCATTCAGAAAAATAGGAGAAGGCTAGAAATAATTGAACTGCAATGTGGAAATAAATATCTGATTTTACATTTTGACCATAGAGACAGTTGAGCTAGGACACAATCATGTAGAATTTCCCTAGGGAGCGATAATGAGCTCTTTGCACTTTTCTGTGCATAAAAAAAAACTGATGCAAAAGCAATGAGTACATTAACTACTCCTCCGTTGCAAAGGAGGTGTAAGTGTTGATTGGTTTTATTCAGTGATTTTACCGGTTTCCCTTTTTAAACCAATATCCTGCTTTTTAATTAGCCTAGACTCTTTTTCTTAAGATTTCAGAATTCACCCGAGAAATGCAAAGGTTTAAAAGATATTTTTAAGAACCTCCTTAGTGGTTCCATGCAAATGTCTTTTGCCAGCTGTCACTCCTGAAAACACCATTTGCATGGCAGTCCGTTTCGCTGCTGTGCCCGCTGGAATTTCTGCACATTTTATGGTCAAATACTGAAGCTCAAAATCCCACCTGCTGACAGCTGTTTTTCCATGTTTAGGGCTCATCAGTGTAAGCTAGCGTATAACGCACAGCATGCAAACTGCGTTGGAGAGCGCAATAAGTAAGCAGCTGGAATGTTATTTAGTTAGTTAAAGCACTGTGTGTCATAAACAAATACCACTTTTTTAAACAAAATACTAGTTTTCACTTTTCTTTTATCCTTTATTGCTTCTCAGTGATGCTGATTGTCTGCAAGTTCTTTGCAGTCACTCAATGTCTACATACACTCCAGCAATGGCTGAATGGAATTTTTTAGTGCGGGTTTCCTGATGGTGACAACAGTGGATCTACATCCTATGTAATGTGTGTTAAAACAGCCATCAGGAGCCCATGAGACAGGGAGATAATGCAGGAACACAATTGGAAATCAGCACAGAGCAGGGGCGGACTGACCATTCGGGCACTCGGGCACTGCCCGAGGGCCCCATGCCACTAAGGGGCCCCATCAGGGTTGCCAGCCTCAATAAAACCAGGGACAGTATGTAAAATCTTTGTTTTTTTAAAAATGAGAAGATTATAGCTGCCCCTCCTCTCCAGTAACTTATCAGTGTGTGTATGTGTATTCTGTGAGTGTATATTGTGTGTCTGTGTGTGTATACTGTATGTGTGTGTGTGTGTATACTGTGTGGCCCCATAATCTATTGCCTGGGGGCCCCATAATCTCCTATTGCCTGGGGGCCCCATAATCTCCTTTTACCCGGGGGCCCCATAATCTTCTCCTATTGCCCGGGGGGCCCCATAATCTTCTCCTATTGCCCGGGGGCCCCATGAGTTGTCAGTCCGCCCCTGGCACAGAGCATTGTTAATGCAAGACCAGCAGATACTATTTTAACCTCTTGCTGCCCTCCTAGCGCTTATGTGTGTGTCGGCAGACCAGGTGGGCTTTAACCGCTTCAGCCCGGGAAGATTTTACCCCCTTCCTGACCAGAGCACTTTTTGCGATTCGGCACTGCGTCAATTTAACTGACAATTGCGCGGTCGTGCAATGCTGTACCCAAACAAAATTGATGTCCTTTTTTTCCCACAAATAGAGCTTTCTTTTGGTGGTATTTGATCACCTCTGCCGTTTCTATTTTTTGCGCTATAAACAAAAAAGAGTGACAATTTAAAAAAAAAAACGCATTATTTTTTACTTTTTGCTATAATAAATATCCCCCAAAATTATATAAAAAAAAATATTTTTTTCCTCAGTTTAGGCCGATATGTATTCTTCTACATATTTTTTTTTTAAAAAATTCTTTTTATTAAAGTTTTTCATTTATACAATAACCACTAGGCTGCCAACATGACAGAGCCTAGATTTGGCCTCGCAGGGCGCAACAGTGTGTCTTACCCCCTAATTCCTTCCACCCTCCCCCCGGACACCCCCCCCCCTCCCTCCCTGTCACAGCCCAATGCCTATTCAAAGTAACTAACGTATTCTTAATGTCTCCTGTAGCATAAAGTTGTTACACCGCCGGGTCAGAGTGGTTTATTACATTATAATTCCCCACTCCCTCGCACTTCTATCTTCCTCCTGTTTCTGTGTTAATTAGCGTTACCTCACGTTAATAAGTTACCCATTACCTGTCGTTATTCACAGTGTATTAGTATGGTTACCCTAGTGTGTTATCATCTCCATACCATGCCTGCCATACCTTGTCAAATTTATTTTTACATCCTCTAGCTTGATATGTAAATTTATAATAAGGCATCATATTATTTACCAACTTTTTCCAAAATGCGACATCTGGCGCTTGGGGATCCTTCCATTTTAGTAAGATGGCCTTTTTGGCGTAGAAAAGCAGAATAGTGAGCAGTGTTCTTAAGGCTCTGGTTTGTACCACCTCCTGCACCAACCCCAACAGGCACACCTTGATACTTAGTGGAATAGGTATTGTGAGGAGGCCCGAGACACATGACAGGACCTCCTCCCAATATCTCTTTATTTGTGGGCAATCCCAGAAAATGTGGCTGGCATCTGCCGGGGAAAAAGTGCATCTCCAGCACTCCGCTGATGTCTGCCCAAAAATTTTCCCTAATCTTGCCGGGGTGTAATAACTCCTGTGAAGGAATTTGAATTGAATCAGCCTATCTCTGGCTGATACCAGATGCTTAAATGGTTGGTCCCATACCTCCTCCCAATCCTCCCCCTGGAGTTCCGGAACTTCCATTTCCCATTTACTTCTGGTCTTTGCGATAGCTTTTGGTGTAATTTTGAAAAATTCTTTGTATGATCTGGAGAGGGGTTTGTCCAGAGCCTCCTCCGATAGCATTGACTCAAGATTGGATGTCAAAGATTCTACTTTACGTACCCTGAATTGCGACTGATAGGCATGTCGAAGTTGTAGGTAACGGAATAGATAGACGTTTTCTAAATTGTGTCTTGATTTTAGCTGAGGGAACGTCAGAAGATCTCCAAAAGCTGTTATGTCACCTAATGTCTTAATCCCCTTTATTGCCCATATCATGGGGTCAGGCATATTGTAGAAGTGCTGTAGCACAGGATTCATCCACAGCGGCGTCGTGGGTGAATGACCTTGATAACTTGGGGATGCCAAATGCATCGCCATGTCCCATGCTTTTATTGTAGCCTTCATAGTTATAGTCAATGGTAAGTCAGACTTAAGTCCCCTGAACAGTGCCATACGCAAACTTTCATAGGACCCCAGGTGTGCCGCTTCCAACACCGTGGCTGCGTCCCCTTCGTCCATGATTAGCCATCTACGGGCAAAAACCATCTGCCCTGCCAGATAGTACTTGTGCCAATCTGGGAGGGCCAGACCCCCCTCGTCTCCCGGTTCCTGAAGTACCTTAATCCCAATCCTGGGAAGTTTTGGTGCCCACAAAAAGGAGCCCACTATACCGTCCATTTGACGAAAAAAAGATTTTGGTATCCACACTGGAGCATGTCTCAAAAAGTATAATATCACCGGTAAGACCTTCATTTTGAGTAGGCTGATCCTGCCTATCAAAGACAATGGAAGTCTGGACCACGCCTGCGTTTTTTGTTTGAGGAATGCTATCAGTGGAATAACATTAAGGGACATGTAATCTTCTATTTTTGCTGTGATCTTTACCCCAAGGTATTTCAAAGACGTTACCCATTGTAGTGGCAGATCTGGGTCAACCCCCTCCCTTGCTCTATCATCTAAAGGAAGTATTGAGGACTTGTTCCAATTCACTTGTAACCCCGAAAACCTGGCAAAATCATCCAGGATTTCAAGTACCGCAGTTAGTGAATTTTTCGGGTCTGACAGAAACAGGAGCATATCATCTGCATAAAGTGCAACTGTTTCGTGTATGGTGCCAACTTTAACATCTTGAACCCTCCCGGAGACCCTTAAGGCAATGGCCAATGGCTCCACCACAAGAGCGAACAGGAAGGGGGACAAAGGGCACCCTTGCCTCGTGCCCCTTCCTATTTCAAAAAATGGAGACACCCTCCTACCCATACGGATCGCCACCTTGGGGTTGCTATAAAGCAGTGAAACCCATTTTCGAAACTGTGGTCCAAATCCCATGACCTCCAACACCTTATTCATGAACTGCCAATCTACCGAATCAAATGCCTTTGCTATATCAAGAGATACCACTATTTTTGATTCAGAGTCTGTGGGTGGAAGCTGTAGATGTGTAAACAGTCTCCTAAGATTGGTGTCTGTCGATTTTCCTGGCATGAAGCCGGTTTGGTCTATATTCACTATAGTCTGTATAACCTGGGCCAGTCTGGTTGCTAGTACTTTAGTTAAGATTTTTAGGTCTGAATTTAGAAGGGCAATTGGACGATATGATGCACATTCTGTCGGATCCTTCCCTGGTTTTGGTAGGAGAATCATATAGGCTTCCATCATTGAGTCAGGTAGGGAGGAGTGCTCTAGACAATGTTCCAATAACCAATTGAATCTACCTGCTAGTTGTTCAATGTTGGCCCTGTAAAAGTCCGCCGGTATACCATCCGGCCCCGGGGCCTTATTGGGCGGGAAGGCGCATATTGCGGCCTCTATTTCTTTTTTTGTTATTTTAGCTTCCAGAATGTTGCAATCTTCCTCCGATAATCTAGGTATCGGTAGATTTCGCATTACATTATCCAATTCCTCCCTGTCATAAGGAGGAATGGGAGAATACAGCGACGAGAAAAAGTCCACAAATTCCTGCATGATAAGTACCGGGTCACTGACCAGCGTCCCACTCCCGTTTTTGATAACCGGAATGTGAGCCATCGGAGGGTGATCCGCCACCAACATGGCCAGGAGCTTTCCATTTTTGTCTCCCTCAGCGAAAATTTTATGTGCTCTCTGGGATTCCTCTAATTTTGTCTGTCCTTTAACCTGCAGTGACAGACGTCTTCTGACCTCAAGGAGGGATTCAAACAGTTCCCCCGATGGGGCTGCTGCATATGCCCTGGCCCGATCTTTCTCTTCCTGTTGAATATTTTTATATTCCTCATTTTCATTTACCCTGGCTGTCTTAATAGCCGATATGGATTCCCCTCTGACTACCGCCTTATAGGCGTCCAAGACCATTGGTGGCTCTGCTGAATCAACATTGCACTGCCAGTAGTTTTTTGTCGCATCTTCCAGCTGGGCAGCAACCTGTTCGTGCTGCAACCATTCAGGAGATAGGCGCCAACACCCTTTCTCCCCCCCCGTTCTTACTGCTAATGTGAGGAGGAGAGGATTGTGATCCGATAGACCCCCTGCTAGGTACTCTATACTAGACACATATTGTAACATGGTGTTATTTCCAAAAGCCAAGTCTATTCTCGCTGAGGAGCCATGTGCTGTCGATATATGAGAGAAACATTTGTCAGCTGGATGTTTCCATCTCCATATTTCCTCTACTCCAACCGTGGTGGCCCAACTCTTTAGGTCCTCTGAGCTTGTCTTGCCTGGGTTGGAGGAGTCCAAGGCCGCATGTAACACAGCATTGAAATCCCCCAACACCACCAGGGGCAAGTGTAGAAATTGTGCCAGTCTTGTTACCATGTCATATAGAATTTGGACCTGGAAAGGTGGAGGTACGTATACAGTTATTAGCAACATTTGACTATTAAGAATGTCCATTATCACTGCAGCATACCTGCCCTCTGGATCAGTAATTACGTGATGAATAGTGCAAGAAACAGATCTACTTATGAGAATGGACACTCCTCTTGCATACGTGGAATATGTGGAGTGAACAGCTTTTTGTATCCACCTTTTACGTAGGGCTAACACCATACTTCCCTCTAGATGGGTCTCTTGCAGTACCACCAGGTGAGGTTTGTGATGTTTTAAGTAACGAACGAATGAGGCCCTCTTGAACTTGTTATTGAGTCCCCTGACATTCCAGGACACTATGTTTATTTTATCCGTCATAATTTATCCTGTTTAAATGTCCATTAATAAGGAACATCAGGGGACCCAAACTTCTCCTCCCAGCGGTGTTTCCCACATTCACATACATTAATAGATCACCAAACCTTTTAGAAAATTTAGACCTTTGGGCTGTGACAAATGTACCTTCCCTCCCTGCTATTATACCAGAGAAAAGTCCCCAACTAAACTCAAAAACAGTTCCGGTAGGTAGCTTCATCCCAAAAAACAACAAAAAAACCTTCTTGTGGAATTTGGTCGTTGCGATCAACAGTTCTGCAGCTCGGTGTCTACTCTGTTTCCTCTTCGCTCCCTTCCAAAAAAAATTGTTGTTTTGGAGCATCCAAAAACGAAAAATAAAAATAATAATAGTTAGCATAGAAAAAGTACCTCTGCTCATGGCGGGAAAGAGCCTTCCTTCCTTGCGAAAATGTTGAGAATTTCCGTGAAGTCGTCCTCTGTCTGGAGTTATTGGTTGTTAACGCCGTCTGTATCCCCAGCAGTTCTCTGTCATTTTGGCGTATGATCTTTTGCACAGCTCCTGATACTCTGTCCTGTAGGTCTCCTGCATAGCTTGATCCTGGTTCTATGTAGATATTCTCCGGAGTATAGAGGATTCCTTTGAGGTCCGACTTCGTGCAATCCGGGAGAATTGCAATTACACTTGCTCTTTATTCCTCGATTTCCTGAGTATTAATGATATAACTTGTGTCACCCAACAACGCACAACAGGTGCAACTTGCAGCTCAGTTACATTTGAGTTCAGTCTCATGTAGTTTTAGGAAAGTTCCTTGTCTAGCCAATCACTGGCCTCTCCAGGATCCTCAAAGAATTTCACGCTGCCCTTGTGTTGAATCCTGAGCTTACTCGGGTATAGCATGCTGTATTGGATTTCTTTGTCTCTCAAACGTTTGCGTACGTCGTTAAAAGACCTGCGTTGTTGCTGTGTGGCTGCCGAAAAATCAGGAAAAAACATTACTCTTGCGTTTTCATGTTTCAGCTCCGGAACTTGTCTGGCCTTGGCCAAAATCATATCTCGGTCTCTATAATTCAGAAACCTGACCAATAGGGGTCTCGGGAAAGCTCCTGGCGGTCTGCGCCCTGTTGGTACTCTGTGGGCTCTTTCCACAACATAAGTTGGGGGCAAATCTTTCAGCGATAGGAGTTGTTTGAAGAAACCTTCAGCAAATAGTGCAGGCTTGTCCCCCTCTGCCCCTTCAGGTAGGCCCACCACTCTGACGTTATTTCTCCTCTGACGGTCTTCTGCATCTATAGCTCTACGCTGCAAGGCGAGCACCATGTCCTTCAGTTCCGCTATATTTGTCCCCTGAGAATGTGTAATATCTTCCACATCCGAGACCCTCGTTTCAACCGTGGTAAGCCGCCCCCGGATCTTGTCTAGATCGTGCCTTATCAAGGTACATTCAGAGGATAGATGATCGATTCTACCCATGAGTTCCGACTTACTGGCATTTATGGCTTCTAGGATCGGACGAATTATGGCGTCTGTATCTACAGCTCCCTGATTCTCCTCTGCTTGATCCACTGCTAGCTCCATCTCAGCAGTTTCACTTTCTGTCGCCATCTTCCCAGAAGTCAGCGTGGCGCGCTTTGCTGATGTCCGTGCTGGCAAGATGGCGGGGGCGGAGTATTTCGTTCCGTCCTTCATAGAGCGGGTATGGCGCTGTTCGTTTGCTGCTTTCTGCTGCTTCTTTGAGGATGCGGAAGGCATCATTCTGCTCCTGACTTCTTCCCCCACCTGATTATTAAATTTGGGTGGTAAAAGGAATGCTCCAAATGCACGGATTTTGTCAGGATAAACGGAGCCTCTGGGAAACGCTTGCTGCCTCGATCACATCCGGCCACGCCCCCTCCCTTCTTCTACATATTTTTGACAAAAAAAAATTGCAATAAGCGTATATTGATTGGTTTGCGCAAAAGTAATAGCATCTACAAAATAGGGGATAGTTTTATAGCATTTTTATTTAATTTTTTTTTATAAGTAATGGTGGCGATCTGCGATTTTTATCACGACTGCGACATTATGGCGGGCACATCAGCCAATTTTGACACTATTTTGGGACCATTGTCATTTATACAGCGATCAGTGCTATAAAAATGCACTGATTACTGTTTAAATGACACTGGCAGTGAAGGGGTTAACCACTAGGGGGCGATGAAGGGGTTACGTGTATCCTAGGAAGTGATTCTAACTGTGGGGGATGGGCTTAAAGTCACATGACAGCGATCACCGCTCCCGATGACAGGGAGCGGTGATCTCTGTCATTACACAAGGCAGAACGGGGAAGTGCCTTGTTTACATAGGCACTTCCCCTTTCTGAGGCTCCGTGAAAAACGATCGCCAGGAGACCGACGTAAAATCGAGTCCGCTGGTCCCACGGGCACGATCAAGCTGTACATGGCGGACGAGCGCCTGCTATCCCCGGCTCTTAAAGGGGACGTACAGGTACGCCCATTTGCCCACCACTGCCATTGTGCCGACGTATATAGGCGTGCGGCGTGCGGCAACTGGTTAACACTCACATGAAGCACATATGCATCCATGGTGGCTGAGGTTTCTGTGCTGAGAGCGCACTCATTGCACACTTCCAGCACAGTGACTAAGCAGGCACAGAAAGCTCCTAAGCTCTGTTTTCATTGAGAACCAGCGGCATGGTTTTCTGATCACGTGACCACTATGACAGCCAATTATAGTGGTCCCCGTCAGGAAGTCCACCCCACTCTCGGCATCAAGACCCAGTTAAGGGCATCTGGAAGGAGGTGGGAAGCATTTAATGATAGCTGCAGATTTAAAATAACTTTTGAAATTACATTCATGTGTTAAAATGGACCATTTTTTGTTATTATTTGCCTTTTTTTTCTGTTAGCCTCTGACTCCATTCTCACACTGCATCACAAAGGTGCTGGCTGCAATAACAAGGAAGAGACAGCTGGCTCCCCATGACATAAAAAAGAAAGATGGTGGCACTGGACGGGACCTAGAATAGGAGAGCAATGTAAGAAAATAGGACAAGACTGGATCTGTAGTCTTGTAACTATATTATTACAGCATAACAAAGCACCAAAAATATGGGGGGGACTGAAACGTTCTTTGAAGTTTGAAGATCCTCTTTAAAGCTTATATGATTTTTTTTCGGTTACGTTTACATTTGATTTTTATGGTACATAGCATCAAAATTGCTCTTTTAAAGCAAAAAAAAAAGTTTCCTCCTGCAAGGTAAAGCCATATTGTGCTAGTATGCGTCACATACTAGCACGTTATGAAGGATTTACCTGAAAAAAAGCCCTCCAGCAGCACGCTGTCACCATAGTGGGTGCTTCCATCTTCACCCGGTCTTCCTTCCGGGTTCGTTCACTGCGGCCGCTTGACTGGCCTGAGCTGGGATGACATCCCTGATGGGTTTTACTTCCTCTTTATTCCCCTGGCGCACGTTTAGGAGATATTTTCAATACATATTAGGTAAGCCTTATTATAGGCTTACCTATATGTAAAAATAGGTCAAATGCCACAGGGTGACAACACAAGAGAGAAATGGGTAAACAGGGACTAAGTGGTAACCCGATAACAGGAAGTACCTGAACAAGGACCTTAATGGCAAGTATTATTTAAAAAAAAGGAAAAGTTTTAAAATATTTATAATAACTTTTGAAATTACTTAAAATGGGTGTAAACTACCTTGTATGGTTTTTACCTATAATATGGCTTACCTATAGGTGCAATAAATATCTCCTAAATGTGCACTGTTTAGGAGATGGTTACATTAAATGCAGCCAGTGACGTCACCAGCGCATGCACTCTATATGAACAACATACCCATGCCGTTCCTTCAGAGCCATGTCGTAATTAGCGACTCCCACTCACATATGCAGGAGTGACATCATCACTGGCTCTGCCATTTATATCGCCGAACCCTGCAAACCCAGAAGGAAGATGGGTGAAGATGGAAGTGCCTTCAGCTGTGACAACGCGCTGCTGGAGGGCTTCGGCTTCAAGTAAGTCTGTCACTTAAACTGCCCGGGGGCCCAATTTTTTTTTTCTTCTTGATGCGGTTTACTACTGCTTTAACAAGGTTAAATCTTAAATGAGAATTGAGTGATTGGGTTTACATATACTTAAAAGGGCCAACACCTGCAATTAAAAGTTTTATCTATGTGCACTTTGGAATCATTTTCTATAATTCATTTATTAATGAAAAAAAACTTCTTGATCAAATCGGAACTAAATTCTATCTGAGCATCACAAACTGAAATTGCTTTTTAATTCATATTCAGAGCAAACTCTCCCATTCATCTATATCTCCACATTTTTTTTTGTTGAGAAATCATTTTGAAAAATACCCTCCAGAATTTGTGGCTGCAGCCATGAGTAAGGGCAGACGATTTAGATAGCTTCCTGGAACCATCTGCCCTTGGCTCCGGCATTCAGACAGGAGAATGTGCCTAGCTGAGAAAGCTCCTCCTCCTCTCCTCCAGATGAAAAGAAAAAAAAGTCCATGAAGACTCTGGGGATGTACTGTATGACATAATATTAATTTTAATTTTGGCCTAGGCCAGAAACCAGGAAGCAACTGAAGAAAAGTAAACAATAAAATTAAATATAATATACCTTCCAATCTATTCACTAATGCTAACAGCATAAGGATTACAAATAGTCCAAGTTGACTGAGAAAGTACAGTTCCACTTTAAACTGTTATTTTTATGCTGCTGTCTACTGGGAAAACACAGCTTGGTTGTCTAAGGGAAATACTTGCTCATGCAATCTGTGTAAAACCAATCAGATTTAAGGCTGTCAGAATAAAACAGCCAAATAGTCAAAGTTTGAATTTGATTAGTTCCTTTGGGACAGTTTGAGAAATAAAGCCCATAGGTATTCTTCTCTGTCTACTGAGAGTGTTTACATATTTTAAACAAAAAAAGTAGAAAACTAGCTCAATTTTAAACCTAACAAAAAGGTGTGCTTTGGACAACAGCCCCTCAACCCCTACACTATCAGGTTTTTTGTTTAGCAGAAGAATTTAATGTAACTTCTTTTTTTGCAATCATAATAGACGCAGAGGTCTTAGGCTGGGCAGACATGGACAGAATGGGCAACACAAGAGAAATCCATAGATTCCACTATCAACACCAAACAGCGCTTGGTTGTATTCTGACAACCAGCCAGAATACCCAAAAGGTTTCTGCAGATCATTGGATGTACAACCAACTTTTGCATCAGCGTTTATTCGAGAATGTGCATATGATGTATTTCCCAAATGCGGAACTTCTGCATCTGGGAAATGCATCATATGCCCATGACTGGGTAAACGCCAATGACCACGAGCACAAGCGCATACAACCATGCATTTCTATGGCCAGCTGTACATGCCACCTGCGGCTCTACAGGTGCAGATAAAAGCAAGGAAATTCTTGCTAGAGGACATTTGCAACTGCAAACATTTGTGTGCATGAGCCCTTATGAGTAAACTCTCTCTTTACACATTAACTATTTTTAATAATTATGCTGCTAGCATTAGTATATAGATAGAAAGGTATATTATACGATATACTATATTATACTATATTTACTATATTAGATTTACTAGTTTAAAACTTTTTTTTTTTTACATTTCTTTAATTGGTTTCTGGTTTCAAAATAATGTCATCCAAGGAGTCATTATTTTTTTCGTCTGGAGGAGGGTCCTTCTCAGTTAAGCACACCATCTTGCCTGCAAGCCCAAGCGTAGGGCAGATAGATTAATGCTATATGAATCATCTGCCCTTACTCGAGATGGCTGTAACTAGAAATGCTAGAGGTTAATATTCAAAATTATTTCACAGCAAAATAAAGAATGGAGAAATAGACAGATGGGTGAGTTTGCTTTGAATATTAAAAATTAAATTATGCCCAAATCAGCAGGAGGACTTGTCCTCCCAGAACTCGAACTTTACCACAAAGTGGCAATTATCTGATTGGTTTTATCACGGGTCAGAAAAGAGGGGGGTTCAACCGGAGCAAGCCCTTTCCCCTGGGTTTCGCCCCCACACCATAGACCCCTAACCTCCCTTCCTTTCTTGACCCAACACCTCTTGCTCCTCTGGAAAAAGAGTGTTGTGGCTTGGAGCTTCTCTAAATGACCGGGACCCTTGACCTCCATTTTTGCCAACCTCTCTTTTGGACCAGGACTCCAGATGGCCACTGTCACATTTTTGTCTCGAATGGACTGGCCACAAATATGCAATTTTTACCCTGACTGCACTATCTCACAGGCCCAACATCACTTGTCCCCACTCTCAACCCATATCCAACCATGGTTTATGCAATTTCAACTGTCAATCTTTCTCTGAAGGTTTAAGAAAACTGTCTAAATAGTACCTGATCTTACCTCCCTGGAACATTTTCTTTCCCAGGATACTCCTCCTACCCATACGGTGTCACAACTATATGAAATTTTGAGAGAGGGGACCTCTAGAGGGGAACATTTGTTCCCACCAAAGATTGAAGAAAATCTCAGGCTTGAGAGTTCAAACGATTTTTCTGCAAACTCCAAGATGTAGTTTTCCTAGGTGGGGGGGGGGGGGTGTAGCACCCTGATGTTTAGGCAGGGTTGCTATCAAATTTAGTTGCCAGGCGATAGTTGCCTTGGCCAATTGTTAGGAGATCAATTGATTCCTCTCTAAATCTGGACTTGTTGCACCCTTTCTCTTCTGTCACTAGGTGACACTATGTTAGTGACATTAGATAAGACAGGGGTTTTGCAAGCTCAAACATGAATGGATGGGGTGTCTCAGCCAATGGGCAGGGATTTATTTGGTCCCTTTTCCTGCTGGGGGGGCCTAATTATTTGGGGGAAGTCAGGTAAATGGGTTTCTGTGCCACCTGGACGGCTGTCTGGGTGGGCGTGTGTTGTGCTGCCCCAGGCTGCTGGCCAGAAGCCTGAGGCCTATCCCAGGGATATTTGGCTGCTAGGCTGCCCGAGGGCCTTTCCAGGATAGGGAGAGCAGCGTAGGGTAGGACTGCTGGCTTGTAGTCCAACCAGAAGTAGCGGTTCAGCCGGACGGGAACCAGCTGTGGTCAGAGGTAAAAGGGGAAGCTGTCACCACTAAGGGACCATCCACCTTGTTACCGGAGACCACCGTGAGTAAGCTGAAACCAGTACTAGAGCAGTTTCCTAACCAGCCGGGGGCGGTGAAGAAGTGGGAAAACTTCAGTGAGTGACAAGCCAGAGACCCAGCGGGACAGCAGAGGTGACGCTTGAGGAGCATCAGTGGGTGCCAAGCCAGGGACCTAGCAGGTCAGTAGGGGTGACGCTTGAAGAGTATCTCTGATTGCCAAGCCAGGGACCCAGCAGGGAAGCGGGGTGACGCTTGAGGAAGATACTGAGTGCTAAAAGTGGAAGAGCTCAGGGGAGCCATCGGCTATTGGATCCGAAGTCTAGTGAAAGACTAGGAGTTCGTTGAGTGAAGACCCACAGTGAGTGACTGTGGAGTAAACGGAGAACTGTTTGTGTTGGCAATAGCTGAATACAACTACCATTAGTAACTGCTACAAGATTGTTGCCATA
The DNA here is from genome assembly GCA_037952835.1 of Lithobates septentrionalis. Taxonomy (NCBI): domain Eukaryota; kingdom Metazoa; phylum Chordata; class Amphibia; order Anura; family Ranidae; genus Lithobates; species Lithobates septentrionalis. The sequence goes on from JBBDGP010000373.1 coordinate 2,920,067, forward strand.
GGAGACAGCGGTCCTACCTATACAGAAGTGGTGTCTGGCTGGAGGCCTTTCCGAATTTTCAAATTTCCGAATTTTTGAATTCCGAATTTTCTAATTTCTGAATTTTCGAATTTACGAATTACGATTTTTCTAATTTCCGAATTTTTGAATTTCCGAATTTTCAAATTTACGAATTTACAAATTCCGAAATTTCGAATTTCCGAATTTTAGAATTTCCGAATTCCGAATTTTCAAATTTATGAATTTATGAATTTTTTGATTTTTCGAATTTACGAAAAAAACAAAAAACTAATGAAACGAAAATGAACTAATTTTTTGGCAGTGCACATCTCTACTGATTACTTCAGGATTGCTGAGACCAAACTACAAAGGATTTCTAAGGGTCGGTTCACACTGGGGCGACTTGGGATCCGACTTGTACGCCCTCAAGTCGCCCCAAGTCACCCCAGAAAGAGATTCAATGGGAGTGAACGCTAGCGTCTTAATAGACACTACTGAAGTCGCTCCGACTTCAGAGCGTACTCCCTGTACTACTTTGATCCGACTTGGTAGGCGACCTGTACCATAGAAATCAATGGAAGTCACCTCCAAGTCGGATCTCTCTGTAAAGTCAAGCGACTTTGCAGGGAAAACCCCTCCCTCCCAGAGAGCTGATTGCCCTGTGATTGGCCACAGCCGAAGTCGCCTGTCATGGAGGCGACTTCAAGTCGCCTTGTAATTTGCTAAAGTCGCGCTGAAGTCGCGCTGAAGTCGCGTCGAAGCCGCGTTGAAGTCGCCATGCAAAGTCGCGCTGAAGTTGTGTTGCCCCTGTGTGAATGGAGTCTAAAGTGAATGCACTTTAAAATGAATTGATTATAAAGAGACACAGGTGATGGTATATGTATGGCGACAAGACAATAGGTAGACTAAACCACTGACTGTCTCTGACATCCAGCCTTAAAGATCTGTTACTGAATTTTTTATTCAATCTCTCTATAAATTCCCCCAGTTTTTGATGTAAGCATATAAAGTAGATGTAAAGACAATCACAAAAGTTGAACTAAAGGCAAAATTTATTTTTTTCATTTTGGATTTAGAACAGGAAAAGTTACAACCCCTCTCAGTTTTTTTTTCTTTTTGTCTTTGTTGCCCCATTGGGGAGATTTCCCCTCCATTTTGTCACAGACCATATTAGGTGAATAAAACTTTAAAGAAAACAAGCCAAGACTTGACATTTGAAGTAGGATGTTGTTTTTTCATATACAGAGCTTACCCAGGCATGCCACAGCCCGCTGATGGATTAATGTCCAGAGTCGTCTTTGTCTCCTACACCCCAACTCTTTAATTTGGGCTTCTGCATTTACCCAAAAAGTGTCCATAGCTGTCCTGGCAAAAGATAAAATTATAAATAAAGTTTAAATGTTGTATGTTGATGTAAGTCCTAGGTAAGGCCTACTCGTGATAAAGAGAAAAGTCCCTATTACAATTTTGTGTGCAATTAACATACAGTGGGGCAAAAAAGTATTTAATCAGCCACCAATTGTGCAAGTTCTCCCACTTAAAAAGATGAGAGAGACCTGTAATTGTCATCATAGGTATACCTCAACTATGAGAGACAAAATGTGGAAACAAATCCAGACAATCACATTGTCTGATTTTTGAAAGAATTTATTTGCAAATTATGGTGGAAAATAAGTATTTGGTCACCTACAAACAAGCAAGATTTCTGGCTCTCACAGACCTGTATCTTCTTCTTTAAGAGGCTCCTCTGTCCTCCACTCATTACCTGTATTAATGGCACCTGTTTGAACTTGTTATCAGTATAAAAGACACCTGTCCACAACCTCAAACAGTCACACTCCAAACTCCACTATGGTGAAGACCAAAGAGCTGTCGAAGGACACCAGAAACAAAATTGTAGACCTGCACCAGGCTGGAAAGACTGAATCTGCAATAGGCAAGCAGCATGGTGTGAAGAAATCAACTATGGGAGCAATAATTAGAAAATGGAAGACATACAAGACCTCTCATAATCTTCCTCGATCTGGGGCTCCACGCAAGATCTCACCCCGTGGGGTCAAAATGATCACAAAAACGGTGAGCAAAAATCCCAGAACCACACGGGGGACCTAGTGAACGACCTGCAGAGAGCTGGGACCAACGTAACGTAAAGGCTACCATCAGTAACACACTACGCCGCCAGGGACTCAGATCCTGCAGTGCCAGACATGTCCCCCTGCTTAAGCCAGTACATGTACAGGCCTGTCTGTGGTTTGCTAGAGAGCATTTGGATGATCCAGAAGAGGATTGGGAGAATGTCATATGGTCAGATGAAACCAAAGTAGAACTGTTTGGTAGAAACACAACTCGTCGTGTTTTTAGAGAGAGAATGCTGAGTTGCCATCAAAGAACACCATACCTACTGTGAAGCATGGGGGTGGCAACATCATGCTTTGGGGCTGTTTCTCTGCAAAGGGAACAGGACGACTGATCCGTGTACATGAAAGAATGAATGGGGCTGTCACGTACCTGACGGTAGAGCCTGATATGCAGGGAGCGGCCTCTCTTACTCCTCTGATTCTGGCCCCCTGATAGAGCAGACAGGAGGCGCAGAAGTACAGAGTCACACGAGTGCCTGATGGGTCGTCTTCCTGGAACTGGGAACAGCAGCAGGGGGACGGTGCTCGAGCAGGATTCTCCAGCTGGCGGAAGAGGCAGGTTAAGCAGACCGGGTCATACACTGGCAAAAACGTCAGGAGCAGAAGCGTAGTCAGGACACAGGCCGGGTCGGCAACGGGCTGGCAGCGTGGTAGTAGAAGGAGCAGGCAGGTGCGGAGGTCAGAACAAGCCGGGTCAGGTGCAGGCAGCAGGTAGCGGAGTCAAGGCCAGCCGGGTCGGTAAACAGGTACAGGTATCAGCAGTAAGCAGGCAGGAACACACGGAAACGCTGTAGAACGGACAGCACTGGATGCAAGCACAGACCAAGTTTAAATAGCCTCTTGGTCATGTGCATGCAGGTGCACCGGAAGTGTTCTGGCAGAGGCTGAGGTCACGTGTCGACTTCTCCGTCGGCCATCTTGAGTACTGGCTGGTCTTCCCCGGCATTGCCCCCCCCCTAACGGGCAGCCTCCGGATGCCCAATCTTGCTACTTTGTCAGGATAAGTCCTCTTAAAGGTTTGGATCAGTTCTTGGGCATGAATGTTGGTTTCAGGTTCCCACGAGTTGTCTTAAGGACTGTAACCCCTCCACTTAATAAGGTATTGAACTTGACCTCTCCTTCTCCTGCAATCTAAAATCACCTCTATTTCAAATTCCTCTTCGCCGTCTATTACCACGGGTTCGAGTGGCTCTGTATTCCGATCCGGAAAAGAGTTAGGGATGGCGCGCTTCAGTAAGGCTATATGGAACACAGGGTGGATCCTGAAGGTCTCCGGTAATTCCAGTTTATAGGCAACATCGTTAATCCGCCTCTTTACAGGGAAAGGTCCCACAAATCTGGGGCCTAATTTCCTCGAGGGACAGGCTAATTTCAGGTTCGTTGTGGCTAGCCAGACTTGGTCCCCCGGGTTCAGGATCAACTCCCCTCTTCTCTTCTTGTCAAAGATATGTTTACTGTAAGCCTGCGTCTTGGCCATCGTCTCTTGTAACAATTTGTTTTTGGAGTTAAAGAAATCCAACGTTTCGAGTACAGCGGGTACAGGGCTTTCCGGAATGTTATTAAACAGAAAGGAAGGATGAAAACCATAGTTTGCGAAGAAAGGGGATTGTTTCGTGGCTGAGTGAGAAGAATTATTGTAGGCAAACTCGGCTAAGGGAAGTAGGGACACCCAATCGTCTTGTGAGAAGGAAGAAAAGCAGCGCAGATATTGTTCCAGTGTTTGGTTGGTCCTTTCTGTCTGACCATTAGTTTGCGGGTGATAGGCTGAAGAAAATGACAGTTCAATTCCCAAAGATTCACACAAGGATCTCCAGAATCTGGAGGTAAACTGGACCCCTCTGTCTGAGACAATGTTTGCCGGAACCCCATGGAGTCTTATAACTTCTCTGATAAAAATCTGTGCAGTTTCTTGTGCAGAGGGAGTGCCTTTCATGGGAATGAAGTGGGCCATCTTGGATAATCGATCAACGATCACAAAAATAGTACTGTAGCCCTCGGATGGGGGTAGCTTCACAATGAAATCAATTGAGATCATTGTCCACGGTCTATTCGGGACAGGTAATGGCTTCAACAGACCCCAGGCCCTGGATTTGCTGTTCTTATTACGGATACAAGTGGTACAAGATTCCATGTATTTCCTGCAGTCCTCTGCCACCCCCGGCCACCAGAAAGTTCGCTGCACAAATTCAGAAGTCTTGCTGACCCCGAAGTGCCCTGCCAGCGTGTGATCATGGCACATACCCAAAGTGGCTGTTCGCAGATCTTCCGGCACAAAGATCTTATCCTGATACCAAAGTAGCCCCTCCCGTGTCCGTAAGGTGGTCCCGGGTGGTGTAGAACTTCCCACAGAGGCTTGCTTGAACTGAGTCATTAAGTCCCCTTGTAGAAGAAGGAAATTCCCAGAGGACAGGATCGTATCCGGGGGAGAGACATCTTGAGATTTGCTGAACATGCGTGATAGTGCATCCGGCTTTATGTTCTTGGATCCGGGTCTGTATGTCAGGTAAAAGGTAAATCTAGAAAAAAAAAGTGCCCACCTGGCCTGACGGGGTCTCAATCTTCTTGCTGTCCTTAGATATTCTAGATTTTTGTGGTCTGTATAGATTAGGATTGGATGTGCAGCTCCCTCGAGAAGGTATCTCCATTCTTCTAGTGCTGCCTTAATCGCTAAAAGTTCACGATCCCCGACGTCATAATTCTTCTCCGCGCTAGACAATTTACGCGAGAAGAATGCGACTGGGTGCAACAGGGCCTTAGGACCCTGTCTTTGAGACAAGATAGCTCCAACCGCTATTTCCGAGGCATCCACTTCTAAGACATAAGGTAAGGCCGAGTCGGGGTACTTCAAAACGGGTGCAGACGTGAAAAACTTCTTCAGCGCCTCAAAGGCCGTCTGAGCCTCTGGAGACCAGCGGAATCTGGAACCCTGTTTGGTGAGTTATGTAATGGGGGCAATGATTGCTGAAAACCCCTGAATAAATTTTCGGTAAAAGTTTGCAAAGCCTATGAAGTGTTGAATGCCTTTCTTGTCACATGGGATAGGCCAGTCCAGGATAGCCGTGACCTTCTGGGGATCCATCTTGATGCCCTCTGTGGAAATGATCAGGCCCAGGAACTGGATACTCTGGCGTTCAAACTCGCACTTCTCGGGTTTGGCGTACAAGCCATGTTGTCGAAGGCGAGTTATTACGCTTCTGACGTGTCTGCGGTGGTGATCTAAGAAGGAAGAAAGATTAGCATATCATCAAGGTATACAATAACGAATAAGTCCAGGAAGTCTCTGAGGACGTCATTAATGAAGTGCTGGAAAGTGGCCGGGGAGTTACAGAGTCCGAAGGGCATCAGGAGATACTCAAAATGCCCAAATCGTGTGCGGAAGGCAGTCTTCCACTCGTCACCTTCTCGAATGCGCACCAAATTATAGGCCCCCTGAAGATCCAGTTTGGTGAATATGGTAGCGGAACCAAGTCTCTGAAAAAGTTCGGGAACTAGTGGAAGTGGATAACGGTTCTTCACCGTAACCTTGTTGAGCTCACGGTAATCCACACAGGGCCTTAATGAATGATCCTTTTTCTCAACAAAGAAAATCACCGCCCTAGCTGGGGATGTAGAAGGGCGGATGAACCCTTTCCTTAGATTGTCATTGATGTAGTCCTTTAGCGCTACCAGCTCGCTTTCGGACAAGGGGAAAATTCTCCCAAAAGGGACTTCGGCTCCGGGAAGTAGCTCTATAGGGCAGTCGTAAGACCGGTGAGGAGGGAGGATCTCTGCCCCTTTCTTGCTAAACACGTCTAGAAAGTCATGGTAGACTGGAGGCACAAGCTGACTGGTTTCAGAGTCCGTGGCATAGCAAAGCGGGTACACCACAGGGGGTCTGTAAGCAGTACTGGGTGCAGTAGGAAGAAACTAAGTTAATTCTTTCTTTAGACCAATCGATTTGGGGGTTATGGGCCCTCAGCCAAGGCATACCGAGGATGACCGGGAACAGAGGGGAAGCAATGGCGTCTAGACGCAGTAGTTCTTGGTGGTCCTTGGAAATGGTCGTAAGCAGAGGGATGGTCTCGTGGGTGACTGCTCCGGATTTAATAGTGGAGCCATCGGCCAAGTGAACCGAGAGCTTCTGTGCCTTAGGCTGCAAGGGAATGTGATGTTCGGTAGCAAAGGTCAAGTCCACAAAACAGCTGCAGGCTCTGGAGTCAATTATGGCGTTAGTCTGAATAGTCCTTCCTGGCAGCTGTAAAGAGATGAGAAAAGTAAGGTGAGCGGGATTGTTAAGCGAGCTTGGAGTCAGCGAGGCAGAAGTAGTGGAGAGGGACTTACGAGGTTTCACTGGGCAGGACCTCTCGTAATGTCCGGATTCCCCGCAGTATAGGCACAGGTTCTGCTGGTGACGGCGTTGTCGCTGTTCGGTGGAGAGAGAGGGACGCAGCAGGCCAAGCTGCATAGGTTCCGGAGTGTCAGGAGCCGGAGTGGCCGGAGCAGGTGGGACTGGATTGAATGAACTGGGTGCCCGGGGTAACATCCATACCGGACGGGATGGAGCTGCCGCTCTCTCTAGTCTTCGTTCTCTCAGCCAGTGTCACGTACCTGGTAGGTTGTGAGCCTGGAGTGCAGGAAAAGACCTCCCTTACAGCTCCCACTCCCGTTCCCCTGGAATGGAGACAGAGGGCCAGGAGTGAAGAGTGGTATGGGTGCCTGGCAGGATCAACAATTGCTGAAAGTCCAGTAGTGGTGGCACCCTCTGGAGTCAGTAGTCTGGGGTGTAGACTGAGGATAGAGACTGGAATGCAGGACTGGAACCAGGAACAACAGCAGGTAATAGCAGACTGGAAGCTGGACTGGAACCAGGAACAACAGCAGGTAATAGCAGACTGGAAGCTGGACTGGAACCAGGAACAACAGCAGGTAATGGCAGACTGGAAGCTGAACTGGAACCAGGAACAACAGCAGGTAATAGCAGACTGGAAGCTGAACTGGAACCAGGAACAACAGCAGGTAATAGCCTGGACGCTGGACTGGAACAACAGCAGAAGATAGCCTGGAACACTGGACTGGAACCAGGAACAACAGCAGGTAATAGCCTGGAACGCTGGACTGGAACACAGCAGAAGTTATCCTGGAACGCTGGACTGGAACACAGCAGAAGGTAGCCTGGAACGCTGGGCTGGGCACAGCAGAAGGTAGCCTGGAACGCTGGACTAGAACCAGGAACAACAGCAGGTAATAGTAGACTGAAGCTGAACTGGAACCAGGAACAACAGCAGGTAATAGCAGACTGGAAGCTGATGAACACAGCGGAGGGTCAACAAGCCGGTGGTCAGTAACGTTCGGACAGCAGAGGTACCAGGGGTAATGCAGAGGGATGGTCAGGCAAGCCAAGAGGGTCTGGTGCAGGCAGATAGCAGGATCGTCAAACAGGAAGCCGGGTCAGATAACAGGAAACACAGATCAGATCAGGTAACACTCACAGAACGCTGTAGAGCAGACAGCGGAGATGGTGTGTGATAGACCGGTTTAAATAGCCCGCCTGATAGCGGGAGTGCGCACGCGCGTGCCCGTGCGTGACCGCACCCGTGAACGCGCGAGCATGCGCAGTGGAACCCGTGGCCGTGTTCCCGGACGCCTGGTTCGCCGGTTACTGGCAGGATCTTCATGACAGCCAGCGATCGATCTGAATGGAGTGATCAATCAGGGTTTCGAGGGTAGAGGGTACCCCTACCCGCGTTAGCTCATCCTTGAGCAGTTTGGAGAGGCCCATGCAGAATTGGTACTGTAGGGCGGTGTCGTTCCAATTCGTGTCAAATGCCCATCGTCTAAATTCTGAGACGTAATCTTCCACCGCCCTACGACCCTGTTGGAGTGCATGAAGGGCTGCTTCTGCTGAAGCCGTCTGCTGGGAATCTTCATACAGCTGGGCCATGGCACTGAAGAATGTAGTTAAGTCTGATAAACATTTGGCCTTCTGTTCCAGGAGGCGGTGAGCCCAGGACTGTGGCTCGCCTTGCAGCAAGGAAATCACAAAGCCGACTTTTGTAGCTTCCAAAGAGAAGGTGCGGGGTTGAAGGGCGAAGTAAAGTTCACATGCGTTCCGGAACGCTCTAAACTTGCTGCGTTCACCCAGGAACCGGTCTGGGGTTGGTACCCTGGGTTTAGGTGGAAGCATAACCACTGCAGGAGCAGGAGAGAATCCTTGGGAGGAAGCGGATGCTAATGACGGTCCCTGAGGGGTGGCAGAGTCCGTCAGAGTCTGTAGGCGTCCCTCCAGCTGAGTGTAGCCCCGCTGTAAGTCCTTGACAGCTTGTGCCAGGCCGGCCAGGTGCTGGCAAAGTTCATCCATGGGAGAGGGTCCCTGCGCAGGCTCAGACATGGCTGTCCGTTACTGTCACGTACCTGACGGTAGAGCCTGATATGCAGGGAGCAGCCTCTCTTACTCCTCTGATTCTGGCCCCCTGATAGAGCAGACAGGAGGCGCAGAAGTGCAGAGTCGCACGAGTGCCTGGCGGGTCGTCTTCCTGGAACTGAGAACAGCAGCAGGGGGCACGGTGCTCGAGCAGGATTCTCCAGCTGGCAGAAGAGGCAAGTTAAGCAGACCGGGTCATACACTGGCAAAAACGTCAGGAGCAGAAGCGGAGGCAGAGGCGTAGTCAGGACACAGGCCGGGTTGGCAACGGGCTGGCAGCGTGGTAGTAGAAAGAGCAGGCAGGTGCGGAGGTCAGAACAAGCCGGGTCAGGTGCAGGCAGCAGGTAGCGGAGTCAAGGCAAGCCGGGTCGGTAAACAGGTACAGGTATCAGCAGTAAGCAGGCAGGAACACACGGGAACGCTGTAGAACGGACAGCACTGGATGCAAGCACAGACCAAGTTTAAATAGCCTCTTGGTCATGTGCACGCAGGTGCACCGGAAGTGTTCTGGCAGAGGCTGAGGTCACAGGTCAACTTTTCCGTCGGCCATCTTGAGTACTGGCTGGTCTTCCCTGACAGGGGCCATGTATCGTGAGATTTTGAGTGCAAACCTCCTCCCATCAGCAACGGCATTGAAGATAAACGTGGCTGGGTCTTTCAGCATGACAATGATCCCAAACACACCGCCCGAGCAACATTTCAAGGTCCTGGAGGGGCCTAGCCAGTCTCCAGATCTCAACCCCATAGAAAACCTTTGGAGGGAGTTGAAAGTCTGTGTTGCCCGGCGACAGCCCCAAAACATCACTGCTCTAGAGGAGATCTGCATGGAGGAATGGGCCAACATACCAGCAACAGTGTGTGACAACCTTGTGAAGACTTACAGAAAACGTTTGACCTCTGTCATTGCCAACAAAGGATATATAACAAAGTATTGAGATGAACTTTTGATATTGACCAAATACTTATTTTCCACCATAATTTTCAAATAAATTCTTTCAAAAATCAGACAATGTGATTGTCTGGATTTGTTTACACATTTTGCCTCTCATAGTTGAGGTATACTTATGATGACAATTACAGGCCTCTCTCATCTTTTTAAGTGGGAGAACTTGCACAATTGGTGGCTGACTAAATACTTTTTTGCCCCACTGTATGAGTCCCAAGGTTACCCCCAAAAAAACTGAAACTCTCTGGTCCCCCTGGCTGGAAACATAACAAACATATGTTTTTACTCTCAATGCTGAGATATCTTGTATGAAAATATCAATATCAATGGGATATACATGCTCTATTACAATAGGTATTTATTCAGGATGTCACAAGATACATACTGTATATTGTTGTTGAACCTCGTGGATGCACAATCAGTTTATGATATATATGGTTAGCTGGTATTACTGTATGGAAATACTTCACCGTATGGATCAGTAATGTTTCTATGAATTGTAAACCCCCCCCCCCCATTTTTCACTCATGTAAATCAATAAAAAAAATGTTCTTAATTAAAAAAAAAATTGTGTGCTATATTGGGGAGGCCTGATGCATACCTGATAAAGGGGTCCCATGTGGCCCTATAATGCTACAATTCTTTGCTGTGTTGTGATCGCTTTAGTAAACTTTTGGACGCTATTTTGGAAATCCTGTGCTGATGATACAGTTTGTATAGAAAATAATCTCCCACCTTTAAAATCATCACATTTGTGTTGCTTTACAGCCTGAAATGAGGACAGACACAGATTTTGTTTTATCCAGCTGTATTTACTAGCGCAACTTATAATATCCAATTGAAAGATATAATACCACCATGTCGGAAAAAAATTAAAATAAAAAACAGAATCACAGTATTTTGTTGGAATACATTTTGCTATAATTACAGCCTTTAGTCTGTTAGGATTTGTCTCTACTAACTTTGCACATCTAGACTTTGTAATATTTGCCCACTCTTCTTTGCCGAACTGCTCAAGTTCAGTTAAATTTGATGGTGACCATTTGTAGACTGCAATCTTTAAGTCATTCCACAGATTTCCAATGGGATTTAAGTCTGGGCTCTGACTAGGCCATGCAAGGAAATTCTCCTTTTTCTCCTTCAACCACCTTGTGGTCATTTTTGCTGTGTGCTTTGGGTCATTGTCATGTTGGAAGGAACCTTCTTCCCATTGACAACTTTCTGGCAAGGGGCAGCAGATTTTCCTAAAGAATTTGATGCTATTTTGTCCCATCCATTTTTCATCTATCCTGACCAGTGCCCCAGTCCCTGCTGCAGAGAAACACCCCCATATCAGGGAATTACCAACTCCATGCTTTACTGTAGGAATGGTGATATTTGGATGGTGAGATTTATTGGATTTCCACCAGACATATCGTTTGATGTTGATGTCAAATAATTCAATTTTAGTCTCATCTGACCACCTTAAAACACACCTTGAAGATTCTGAAGCCACATGGAAAAGATGTTATGATCAGCTAAGTCTAAAATTGAATTATTTAGCCTCAACCCCAAACGATATGTCTGGTGGAAGATTCTGAGGTCACATGGAAAAATGTGTTATGGTCATATGAAACTAAAATTTAATTATTTGGCCTCAACACCAAACGATATGTCTGGTGGAAATCCAATACATCTGAAAAATAAATACCTTAAATGACAAGAATAAAAATGCACATTTCAGTAAAGGGGTGGGCAGTTTGAAGCTGCTTCTGCTTCTTCTGTTTTGAATTACTTTGATTAGATTACTAGTTAATTTCCCAGGAAGGGAATCCCTGTCCTGGGTGGAGGGACTGCCAACTTTATTATCAAACCCACTCGTCCACGTAGAGAAGGTTCTGGTTCTCTTATTTACCTATAGGTTTAGTGCAATATCCTGCTTGGGGGGGGCCTTTTCTCAACTGCCCCAAAGAGGGCTACATGGGTGTACTATCAAATATAGTCAAAAAGGTGGTATTAGCTTAATGGTAAAAAAAACTAATAAAAAAGCAGAAAACAGAATTGTATTGTTCAATCCTAAAATATAGCCATTGAATTCTTGTGCTTGTTTTTTATTATTAATCAGCTGAGAAAAAAAGCAGAATTATGTTGTTCATTTGCTGAATAGAATTTAGAAGCCAGGCCTGCCAGAATGCAAGGCACAGAAATCTATGCGGATCAGGCAGAGATCCTCAGATACAACACACACTGTAAAATACACGAGGTGTCGGAGCTATGCTCCACCAAATTAAGGCATTTTTTCCTCCTGCAGCTTAATGGAGTGAGGAACTGACTCATATTTTCAACGTAGCAGCACCTGATGCGCCGAGGTTTACAAAGCAACTCCTAAATCTCATCAGCGTGAACGTCTCAGCTCATTCTCTAATTTCATTTCATATCTATGCACCTTGTTAGTGGAACAGCAATATAAGCCACTAATCAGTCACAATCTGCTCCAGTTTGTAGTTTTTATTTATTTTATTTTTTTTAACTGCCTAACAAAGGCTGCGAAATGCCCAAATGTGGGTAAATACATTGTCAGGTAGAGAAATGCTGGTCATATTTTATAAATATTGCAACTCATATACTGTGTGCATTCATGGCATTTATCAGACAATTTAAACCAGCTTTTAGTTGCAAAACTAACTCAACATCAGTGGTGAGTTTTAGTTCCATAAAACAAACAGGGGGAGCACTAACTAAGGTATCCTTTATTGATAAATCAAGTAATAAATAATATACTCACAAACCAACATACGTATGTACAAGCTTTGTCCAAATAAATCCAGTTCCAGACTGTCAGCAAATCTAGTCACACGCAGGAACGATACAGGTCCAAAAGGCTAACGCGTTTCGAGGGACTCTCCCTCTTCCTCAGAGCCAAAGGACCCAAATCTTTGAGTCTTACTTAAATACCCAAATGGTATGACAGGGGTACAGCATTGGTACCTCCCACTTAATGTGTGGGCGGGGGGCTGGCATATCTAATTTTCCAGAAAATAACCAATCACAACCATGTCATGTGATATGTAACAATATGCCAAATTCATGGCATCTGTATCCAAAAACATAATCATACAATCTGTGTGGTCAGGTGAATGTGCATAGGTAGGCAATAACAAGATAACTCCTACTCACATACATATCCAGAAGGCATATTTGACACATAAGGATTTTTGGTTCAGTCCAAAAATTGGGTTCAGCTGGACCCAGAAGTAAGCAGTCAGTGCCGGGCCAATCAGCTACGAATGGGGATCCCCTGTTCTGCAGCTGCATATACACAAAGGGGCAGAGATGCTCATGATATCATTGACCTAATATGGCCACAACAAATATAGAAAAGGATACTATAATACAAAACATATACTATTTTTGTATAATATAATAATTATAATATAAAAAAGATACATTTTTTTGTATAATATAATAATTTTAATATAATAAAATACATAGCTTTTTTCAAATAATATAATATAGCAAAGATAGTATTTTTGGATAATATAATAAACTTCAATATAATAAAGACATAACCTGTGGTAACAGTACACTAATTTTCCACTGTCTGTACTCCTATTTGTTGTAATTGTATAAATTGTATAAATGAATGTATTGGGGGATAGCATAACTCCCAAATTATAATGGTAAATTATTTTGAATAGGCTTATTACCTTTTTATTTAAAAGTGTACTAAACTCTTGCCCTCCATCTCCCAGTGCCTGAAACTTGTTAGTATGAGAGTACTGTGCAGACTGATTCCTGGTGTACAGGGGATTATTGGAATGTAACAGTTTAGGAAAATTTATATAGAAGAGTTTCTTCATTATCCATGAAGTTCAATTTTAAAGAAGTGTTTTTCTGAAGACACGGCACTAATGGACACGAGGAAACAGCCATAAAGTTGATGGCTTATGTTAATAGGCAATTAGACATCCACTGGGCAATTCCTACTACTAAATAGCTGCTTGAGCCGGGCTAACACAATCTGTCTGCGTGATGACACCTGCTATTCTACCATTTAATTATCGCTCATTGTTCCCTGCTTGCCGAGCCACCACGAAGCCAAAAAAGGTTAACTCAACCACTGTTCAAGCCAACAAAAACTACACGTCCGGTATTAATTATCCCGCATTCGGTGGATGGCTCTCTTTGTTTTTAAAGCCATCAATAATTAAAAGTCAATATGGAGGATCACAAGTCGACAAAATCTTTGCATCCAGACCTGCTTTATCATAGTAGCAGAGTCTAAATTCATTTTAAGGCAATGTGTAATGTACAAGAACTCGATAATAGAATGTTTGCTTTCAACTTTATCTGCTAAATGTCCTTTGTATTGCCAAAATAAATCCATATTATTTCTCAACTGTAGATAAACATCCATAGGCAAAGTTCATGTAGAGGTTATCTGGCTCCTGTAAAGATGGGGGAGGGGTGCCAGGCTTGCGCTGTTGGGGGGGGGGGGGGGGGGATGTCGTCTACTCCAGTAGGTCTGACTACATTGTTGAGAAATGAGATTGTGCCCTTTGGGAGCTGCTGTCATTTTCAAACAAGTGAGAGAGCCTTAATAGTCTGTACCCGTTTTAACGAGAGCTCAGGCAGCAAAGAAATGTTGGCAAACGGACCTATCTTTGGGGATGAAATAAAATCAATGTCAATAATATCAGAATATATGCAAGCTAATTGTGCAGTGTGCAGATTTGGAAGCTTTGTTGGAGGGCAGGTGACAACTTGGGGCTTAGGAATGATTTACAGATTAATGGTGACTTGTGGAAAGGGCCCAAAGAATTAAAATAGGTTTTGGCTATTTTCCTTTTTTACAAAAGCAGCTTTGCTTTTAATGGCTTGAAACTTGGAGGAAAATTCCATGGGACAACTCGAGCTGTCTAATGACATCAGAATATGTCTATGCAAACCAGGTCTGATCTTTGATGCCTCATGACTAGGGATGAGGTTCGATTTTGCCAGTACCTTGGATTCTTTCCTTTCTAAATGCTGCAAGGCTTTCTTAAAAAAACAAAAACAAATTTATTTCAGGGGCGGAATTTTGGGGTCTTTTGTGCATTTTTTAATTGTATTTTTGTTGACATTTTTAAAGTATAACTAAAGGCAAAACTTTTTTTTTTATTTGGATAGAGTGCAGAGGGATTAGAATGCTTGTCAGTTGTTATTGCTGTCTGTGCCCCCCCCCCTCCTTTAAAAAGATTCACCCTCTCTATTTGTTCTGTGTACCATTATCATTGAAAGGTAAAGCAAAAGAAAGTCTCCAAAATTTTGGGTTGTCTGCAAAAAAATAATAGAGGGAAAATCTTCCAATGGGGACATTAGTTCTGGAGACATGGAGGTCCCCTTAATCTGCAGGGATTTCTTCTCACTTTCTGCTTGGCTATGGGACAGAAAGTGAAGGGAAATCTTCGCAGTAGGACATAGACATGTGCACACTGAAATATTTTGTTTCGGAATTTCGTTTTCGTCCGAAAAATAAATTTATTTAGTTACTCCTGAAATTCGTTTTGATTTATTTCGTTTTTCGTTAAAAATTGCATTTGTCCGAAAATCCAAATTGAGGTTGAATCTGTCATTGAAGGCTTATGATGTCTGTCGAATGTTCAAAGAAGGTTCGACGGAGCAGCTAAACTGTACGACGCCGTATAGTTTACCTGCTCGGTCGAATCTTCTTAGAACTTTCAACAGACACCATAAGCCAAAGTACCTGTGTACTTAGTTCTAGCTTTTTTACTGCTCCTCCTCTTTGGTTACAATCAGCCAATAACATTCATCATCATCATTATTTTTATTTATCTTTTCTCCCCTACGTCGAATCTTTTCTCCCCTACATCAAATCTTTTCTCCCCTACGTCAAATCTTTTCTCTCTATGTCGAATCTTTTCTCTCTATGTAGAATAATCTTGGACTAATAGAGTTAAGGTTAGGCACATTCGACCACAGGTTTGATGGACACAGATTGTTATTGTCATCATCATGTCGAATCTCCTATCTATATCGAACTGTTGTAGCAACGAAAACGAAAATAAAGCATTTGTTTATGTCGGATCTTTTTCGGATTCTGCACTTTCGTTATCGGACGAAAATGCATTCGGACGAAAACGAATGCACATAGGACACAGATGGTGAAAAAAATATCTGAAAGGGATTATAACCCTACCTTGCTCTATCCAAAAAGAAAAAAAGCTGTGCCTATAGTTCTACTTTAAGTTTAGAGTTCTACGTGCAGAACTTATTTGTCATTGACCATATGTTCAAAGTAAAAAAAACAGTATGCACCTCAACTACCTCACATTATATCACTCACATTCCCCCACCCCCAAATTCCCATACATAAAATAAATGACAGCTAGGCCTACTATGCATAATCAAAACCATAATGCCATTGGCTGATTTTATACCTTCTGTAGTATCTTCATTCCTGTAGTAAAACCCCAGTTTGTGCTCTTTCTCTCTAGTAAATTTGGGCCTAGGCCTGCTCACTAAATTGTCCTACTGTTGGACAATTTTACACTATTGTATTATCTGCATATTTTTAGTTCTTGTATTAAAATTCCTTCCTGTACATTTTAGCCTATTAACTTGGGAAAAATAGTCCTGCTACTGGCTAGTTTTGCACTGCTGTATCTTTTAAGATATCTTAATTCTTGTAGTAAAGCCTAATGCCGCGTACACACGGTCGGACTTTTCATCTACAAAAGTCAGACGGACGCCGACGGACCAAATCCGGCGCACAATTCGACCATGTGTGGGCTTCATTGGACCTGCAGCGGACTTTTTCGGTCGAAAATCTGACGGAATTTAGATTTGGAACATGCTTCAAATCTTTACGTCGTAACTCCGCCGGACCCAGAAATCCGCTCGTCTGTATGCTAGTCCGACGGACAAAAACCCACGCTAGGGCAGCTATTGGCTACTGGCTATGAACTTCCTTATTTTAGTCCGTCATCACGTAAGAATTCGACGGACTTTTGTGTGATCGTGTGTAGGCAAGTCTGTTCGTTAGAAAGTCCGCCGCAAGTCCGCCGCAAGTCCGCCGCAAGTCCGTCGAAAGTCTGTCGGACGGGCTGTCGGACTTTTGTAGCCGAAAAGTCCGACCGTGTGTACACGGCATAAGTCTGTGCTGTTTGTCTCTAGTAAATTTAGGCCTAGCCCTTCTATTTAAAATTGTCTTGCTGTTGTTTTTAGCTACTTTTGTTCGCTAGTATATTTTGGAAGATTCTACCTCCTACTGGTGGCTAAGTTTACATTGCTGTAGCACTTTGAATTCTTAATGAGATATAGAGATAGAAATTGGCCAGTGGCAGGACAGTTTTGCATCACTGTGTGGATGGAATGGCAGCTGGCAGAGTTTGTGTGGATGATATGACAGCATGCACAGTATGTGTAGAAGAGGAGTATGGGGAGTGTGACAGTGGGCAGTATGTGCAAGAAATAAGTGTGAATGGTATGACACTGGGCATTATGTGAAAGAAAGAAATGTGAAGGGTATGACACTGGGCACTATGTACAGACTAGGAGTGTGAAGGGTATGACAGTGGGCACTATGTACAGAATAAGAGTGTGAAGGGTATGACAGTGGGCACTATGTAAAAAATAGGAGTGTGAAGGGTATGACAGTGGGCACTATGTACAGAATAGGAGTGTGAAGGGTATGACAGTGGGCAGTATGTATAAAAGAGAAATGTGGAGGGTATAACAGTGAGCAGTGTATACAGAAGAGGAATGTGGAGAGTATGACAGTGGGCAATATGCATAAAAGAGAAATGTGGAGGGTATAACAGTGAGCAGTGTATACAGAAGAGGAATGTGGAGAGTATGACAGTGGGCAATATGCATAAAAGAGAAATGTGGAGGGTATAACAGTGGGCAATGTGTACAGAAGAGAAGTGCAGAGGCTAGGATAATGGGAAGAGTAATTTTAGAAAAGAAGTGTGTAGTGTATAACAGCAGGCAACAAGACCTGAACACATAATGGTAGAGTCATTTTATGGCACAATGTAGCATGTTCATTTCCAGCAAAAGAATAAGATGCCTCCCAGATGAAGTGTTTGAGTCGTCCCTGGACGGTTAGCGATTAAGTTATTTCCCTGCGTCTTTACACCAGGTCTTGTTTATAGCTCGGCTGTCACATTGTTCTAATGAAAGAAAGCAATCTGTGTATGTTAACAGCATAGTTAAGGTATATAATGCAGCTCTGCTGTGAGTCATTGGGAATTCAGGTGCAATGTTAGGTCAGCCTTGAAGACTCTGTTTAATGTTGGTTTGATGTTCTGATCATAAAACTGGCAGCCAACAGGTTTACATCTATTGTATATTGCTTGCTGTTTCAATCCCTCTTAAAAATATCTAATTTAGATATTGTTTATGTAACTGGAGTCAGGCAAGGCTCTGTTTTCTCTTGTAGATTGTCCAGTTCAGATTTACCCAATTAATTCTTAAAGCACATAAGAATCACAGCACAATTTCACACAATGCAGAATTCAGTTTTCACTTTCTATGCTCCGTGCTGTAGAACCCACCTACTGTGTATTTACTGGTCTTATGCATAGGTTTATCAGCAGGGGTTAGTACCCCTTTTAAGGAGGTCCCTTCCAATGGGTGGGTATAGTGGGTGGGGCTAGTGTAGCCCTTATTAATCTGAGCCGGAAAAGCCTGTGGCAGAGGGTGATGGGAAGGGGTTACCCCTGGTATAGAGCAACGTGTGGCTTTAGCCTCTGGAAGCGAACCCTTTGGGGTAGGCCCGGAACAGGCGCAGTTGGAGAGCTCACATATGCAGACCTCTACTGAGGACAATGGAAAAGTGGGACTCCTGTTTTATTTTAATGTTGGACTTATACTGTGCAGGACTAATTAAATGTTAAAACTGAGAAAGATGGAGGTGAAGGATATTTTCAGTCAGAACTGTCATTGTACTTCTGATACAGCAAAATTATTAAAGGCTGAACTGTGGACAATCCGTATTTCTGAAGGTGGGCTTTGGGTATAGAGTGACTAGATAGACCAAAGATGGCAGAGTTTCTCCACATTACAGGTGTGTATGTACACTACCTTGTTCCAGAGGAGGATAGTGGGAGAGGACCCTGGCCAGCATAGTCTTGGCTGGCAGCGAATCAGGACCCTGTTAATAGGTGGGTAATCAGCTAAAGTAAAGCAACTACTTAGTTGAAATGTAAATGGTCATTAAAGTCAAACTCTGGAAAAAATATCATCCCAGCAAACTTAATACTACTTCTGCAATACACACCTCATATCTGGTGCTGCCCCCCAGACTCCACACCTCTCTGTAATCCAACACTGGTCTTCTTCTGGGTTGAACTGCACCCAGAGGTACACTAATGTACCTTGCTGACTGGATAGCAGTAATACACCTGTAAAACATATATATAAAAATCTGCGCAAAAGTGAGAACAAATAATGAACAATAACAGCAGCTGTGCACAATGTCCAGACACTGAACAAAAATAAATATAAAAGCAAAAGTGCAGCGCTAAATAAATGAAAATGAATATCAAACCCAATAGAGTCCACATAAATACAGTTCCATATAGGCACGTTGAAGCACTCAAGATGAAGAGTCCCACATGCCGTGAAACTGGTAGAAAAATAGCAGAGGTGTCACCAGCCAGTGATTTCACACCACGCTTACCAATCCGACTTGGATGAACTCAGATCACCAGAGTGTTCACTTCTCTTATTTTAAAATAAATTAGCCTAAACGATATTATGCTATGTTGGCTAATTTTTACTTTCATGACTGGTAATCTGAGTTCATCTCATTGGGATAATCACGCACGGAGGGCTGTATCGATTTCTATAGTGCCATTTACCCTACACAGGGGTGGACATTCTAGTGATCGGGATCTCCGGCTTCGTGTATTGTAAACAAAGCACATTAGACCGCTCTTATTAGCGGGTCACACGTCCTATGGTAAGCACGGTGTGAAATCACTGGCTGGTGACAGCTCTGCTATTTTACCACTTCCACGGCATGTGGGACTCTTCATCTTGAGTGCTTTGAAGTACCTATATGGAACTGTACTTATGTGGACTCTATTGGGTTCAATAATAATTTTCATTTATTATTTAGCACTGCACTATTGCTTTTATAGTAGTACAACTGTGTAGAGAGGCAGAGATAGACAGCTGCTCTCACACTAATGCCCGTAAACACGATCGGAATTTCCAACGGGAAATGTTCGATGTGAGCTTGTTGTCGGAAAGTCCGACCGTGTGTATGCTCTATCGGACATTTGCTGTCGGAATTTCCGACAGCAAATGTTTGAAAGCAGGTTCTCAAATTTTCAGACAAAAAACTTTGTTGTCAGAAATTCCGAGCGTATTTACACAAGTCCGACGCACCAAATTCCATGCATGCTCAGACGGAAGCGCTCGATCTTGTAAAACTAGCATTCGTAATGGAGATAGCACATTCGTCACGCTGCAAATTTTTAAATCTTTCAATGCAGCGCATTCTCTTCTTCTTTATAATGCTAAAATAATGAAGTGGCTTTGCTGCTGATATTCACACAGAGTTCTGACAAATGGATTTCTTATTATTTCTCGTGATATCCTGAATAGTCTTTGTTTTTGTTTGGTTTTTTTTCGCAAGATCTTCAGACTAATCTTTATTTATTTTCTTTATAGTGATCTACTTTTTTTTATTTTTTTATAGTGATCTCCATAATATTTTTTTTGTTGTTTTGTGTGTCAAGTTACCACAACACCATTATTATCTTGTATTTATTAACCTCAAAGAGGTTGGTTGGTGTTGGTGTCCCTTGTTAATTTGACATTGTATTTTTGAAATGTACCTGCCTACTCACACACAAACTGTCCTTTTTGAAGTAAAACTCATAGCCAAGTATTTGTCAAAACAAAAATTAAAAATTTATTAGGGGTCCTAATAAAATAAAGAGGAAGGCAACGCTGGAGAAACAGTTGGAATTGGTGAAGCCTTTGTACCCCAGGGCAGATATCAATTATTTGACAGGCAAAATTGGTAGCCTGAGGAGTCCATTTAATAGGGAGCACAATCCGGTCCAGGACGCCGAGAGATCGGGAGCAGCAGCAGATGACATGTATGTGCCGAGGCTGTGGTCTTACAACAGCCTGCATCTTTTGCCAGACCACACGAAACCCAGGCCATCACTCTCAACACTTCCTTGCACGCTTCTTTCCAGGCTGTGGCTGTGGTGTTGGAGGTGTTGCAGGAGGTGGTGGATGAGTCATATGGTCTAACTCACAGACGTGGCTTTTATTGGTGAGTTGGCCCCTCACCCCCTTATTTAGGGCGTGAAATATGACCTCCTCGCAGATGAGGCATTAGCCCTCCTCCATTACTTGCATTTTACTGGCCGTCATACACACAAAGGACTCCTGGACACTAGGGGTGGTTGTGAGTACTGCAGTAGCTTGCCAAATCAAATTAATCACTGACTCCTCCAGGTTCTTCACCTTCCTGGTCCTTTTTGTTGGAAGGTGGAGGGGAGGAACCTGGGATTCGGTCAAGCTGCTGGGCACGGCCACCTCCTAGCTGCCACTTTCCACAGCCTCCTGGCTGCCACTTTCCACGTCCACCTCCTGGCTGCCACTTTCCACGGCCTCCTCCTGGCTGAGACTTTCCTGTGTATGAAAATGGTACATAGTTTTAGTTTTTTGGTCATCAATCACACACAATTTTAAGCTCATGACTGTTGCAAATTAAATGTTAACAAATAGAAAAGACTATCATTCTGACCCCAGCATTTTTCATTCTTGTCCCAATCATTTTTGGCTACTATTGTCTATTGATATGTAAACCACTTTGTTAAATCAGAAATTAGTGATTAATAATAACATCGAGTTAACATCATTCATTTTTTGATAAGAAATATGTAGAACAATGCTATACCTGGCTCAAACTGGGCTCCTCCACATCTTCCTCCTGATTGGAAGGCCCAGGTTGTACATCGGAAGCCTCATCTGAGGTGGAAGGAAGAGTGGAAGGAAGTGTTGATAGTAATGGCCTGGGTTCACTATGGTCTGATAAAAACCACAGTCTGTCGTAGTACCACAGCCTGGGGACATACATGTCATCTGCTGCTGCTCCTGATCTCATGGAATCCTGGACCTTTTTGCACTCCCTATTATATGTGCTCCTCGGGCCACCAATTTTGCACTTCAAATAGGTGATGTCTGCCATGGGAATCACCGACTTCACCAATTCCAACAGTTGATCCACCACTGCCTTCCTCTTTAGTTTTCTGTTATAAAATTGGTGTATCACTTGCCACAGACAGGGCAGCTTCCTGTACTTATCAATAAAGTTGGGGAGGAAGTCATGGTCATTAAATGTATCCATTTTCTCTGCAAGACACAACACAACACACAAACCCTAATGTCAGGCTAAACTCTCCTAATCTTGTCCCAATATAGGCCTCAATCTATAAAAGTAGTATAGGCCACTAACCACTGATGCCCCAAGTTAAAATTGTACCTTTATTTGCACGATCGGAGCTTACGCTACTCCGTCCTCCGCTCACAGAACGTACGTACGACGCACGCGTGTTATGTTTTATATACACTGCGCATGCGTGAAACTCCACCCCTGACCTTCTTTCTAGTGTATTCCCAGCCCCTTCTCTTTCGGAGCAGTAGGAGAGTACATGGCGGAGAGACAACAGATGCGTGAGAATAGCAGCAACGAGGAGGATGAGGAAAGCTCGGAACCAGAAATGTCCTGATCCAGGAGGAGATTTAAGGCCTCAAATATGTCCTTTGTAGAGATGGTGGAGATGGTGGACATCTTGAAGAGGGCCGACTATGATGGGAAGTATGGACCACACAGAAACCAAAATGTGAGAAAGGCCAAGATCATGACAAAAGTTGTGAGAACTCTGCAGAAGAATTTTGGGGTACGACGATCCAAAGAGCAATTGAGAAAATGCTGGTCAGACCTCAAATTGAGGGAGCAGGATCAGTACAGAAGGATCAAGAGAGTGCTGCAAAAAAGTAAGTATTTTGTCGTGTGTTCCTATTATTATTATTACTTTTGTGCTGGTACATGTGCTTTTCTTTACTGTTGTACAGTTTAAAATGGCACGTTTCAGGTTCGTGGGCACAGTAATCGTTCGTGTTTTTGGCAGATTCAGGTTGTCTTTTGTCATTTGTTCATGCCTATTTCTTTTAAAAAGAAGTTTAGTACATTGTTGTCTAGATGGGTTTGTAACTAGAATGAAATGTAAACTTGATTCAGTGTAAGGAGAGGACAGTCAGCAGCTGTTTACACATCTGGAGGCAAGAGCACTAGTATGGCACACCAGAACACCCGTTTTAGGGTGTCCCACACAGGTGCTCCAGTGGATGCTAGGGGTCTCTCGATGTGTGATACTCAGGGGCGGACTGACCATTCGGTCACTCGGTCGCCGACCGAGGGCCCGACGTCAGGAGGGGCCCCATGAGCGGCTCAGTCAGCAGCGGAAAAAAGCCGCCCGCCGCACCGCATGAAAACCCCGTCCTCCTGGATTTTTACAGCTCCCAGCACCGCGGCCAGCCCGCTGCCTGAGCAGACCTCGGCTTAGGCTGAGAGAGGCTCTGTCAGCAGGGAGGGGCGGGGCAGGGAGCTCCACTGACGCTCTGACCCTGCCCTGCCCCTCCTCATGTAGTCTGAGTCTGAGCGTCTCTCCTGCACTTCTGAGAGCTCCGCTCTGGACCACAAAAATCCCCGCCCCTACCGACGAAGGCTCCGCCCCTATCGACGAAAGCCCCGCCCCTACCGACGAAAGCCCCGCCCCTTGCCGACGAAAGCTCAGCCCCTTACCAACAAAAGCTCCGCCCCTACCAACGAAAGCTCCGCCCCCAGACCTCTGAGAGCGGGAGGTGAGCCCGAATGGTCAGGTAGGTCCTACTGCCTACATTATATAAACGGCCTGTAGACCCCTTTTTTTTCTGCTAAACCATCCCTGGAAATGTTGTTTACCCCCCCTGTATAGCTGTGCATTGCTGAAAGTTTACATTTTAAAACTGGCTACCTGGTCATCTCCTGTAGTCGCATTCGCAGTCTGGTTATTTCCTGTAGTCGCATTCGCAGTCTGGTTATCTCCTGTAGTCGCATTTGCAGTCTGGTTATTTCCTGCATTTGCAGTCTGGTTATTTCCTGTAGTCGCATTCGCAGTCTGGTTATCTCCTGTAATCGCATTCGCAGTCTGGTTATTTCCTGTAGTCGCATTCGCAGTCTGGTTATTTCCTGTAGTCGCATTCGCAGTCTGGTTATTTCCTGTAGTCGCATTCGCAGTCTGGTTATTTCCTGTAGTCGCATTCGCAGTCTGGTTATTTCCTGTAGTCGCATTCGCAGTCTGGTTATCTCCTGTAGTCGCATTCGCAGTCTGGTTATTTCCTGTAGTCGCATTCGCAGTCTCTGGTTATTTCCTGTAGTCGCATTCGCAGTCTGGTTATTTCCTGTAGTCGCATTCACAGTCTCTGGTTACTTCCTGTAGTTGCATTCGCAGTCTCTGGTTATCTCCTGTAGTCGCATTCGCAGTCTTTTTATTTCCTGTAGTCGCATTCGCAGTCTGGTTATTTCCTGTAGTTGCATTCGCAGTCTCTGGTTATTTCCTGTAGTCGCATTCGCAGTCTGGTTATCTCCTGTAGTCGCATCCCCAGTCTCTGGTTATCTCCTGTAGTCGCAATCCCAGTCTCTGGTTATTTCCTGTAGTCGCATTCGCAGTCTCTGGTTATCTCCTGTAGTTGCATCCCCAGTCTCTGGTTATTTCCTGTAGTCGCATCCCCAGTCTCTGGTTATTTCCTGTAGTCGCATTCGCAGCCTCTGGTTATTTCCTGTAGTCGCATTCGCAGTCTGGTTATTTCCGGTAGTCGCATTTGCAGCCTCATGTTATCTCCTGTAGTTGCATCCCCAGTCTGGTCATCTCCTGTAGTCACATTCGCAGTCTGGTTATCTCCTGTAGTCGCATTCGCAGTCTGGTTATTTCCTGTAGTCGCATTCGCAGTCTGATTATTTCCTGTAGTCGCATTCGCAGTCTGGTTATCTCCTGTAGTCGCATTCACAGTCTCTGGGTATTTCCTGTAGTCGCATTCGCAGTCTGGTTATTTCCTGTAGTCGCATTCGCAGTCTGGTTATTTCCTGTAGTCGCATTCGCAGTCTCTGGTTACTTCCTGTAGTTGCATTTGCAGTCTCTGGTTATCTCCTGTAGTCGCATCCCCAGTCTTTTTATTTCCTGTAGTCGCATTTGCAGTCTGGTTATCTCCTGTAGTCGCATCCCCAGTCTCTGGTTATCTCCTGTAGTCGCATCCCCAGTCTCTGGTTATTTCCTGTAGTCGCATTCGCAGTCTGGTTATTTCCTGTAGTTGCATTCGCAGTCTCTGGTTATTTCCTGTAGTCGCATTCGCAGTCTGGTTATCTCCTGTAGTCGCATTCGCAGTCTGGTTATTTCCTGTAGTCGCATCCCCAGTCTCTGGTTATCTCCTGTAGTCGCAATCCCAGTCTCTGGTTATTTCCTGTAGTTGCATCCCCAGTCTCTGGTTATTTCCTGTAGTCGCATCCCCAGTCTCTGGTTATTTCCTGTAGTCGCATTCGCAGCCTCTGGTTATTTCCTGTAGTCGCATTCGCATTCTGGTTATCTCCTGTAGTCGCATCCCCAGTCTCTGGTTATCTCCTGTAGTCACATCCCCAGTCTCTGGTTATCTCCTGTAGTCGCAATCCCAGTCTCTGGTTATTTCCTGTAGACGCATTCGCAGTCTCTGGTTATCTCCTGTAGTTGCATCCCCAGTCTCTGGTTATTTCCTGTAGTCGCATCCCCAGTCTCTGGTTATTTCCTGTAGTCGCATTCGCAGCCTCTGGTTATTTCCTGTAGTCGCATTCGCAGTCTGGTTATTTCCGGTAGTCGCCTCCCCAGTCTCTGGTTATTTCCGGTAGTCGCATCCCCAGTCTCTGGTTATTTCCTGTAGTCGCATCCCCAGTCTCTGGTTATTTCCTGTAGTCGCATCCCCAGTCTCTGGTTATTTCCTCTAGTTGCATTTGCAGTCTCTGGTTATTTCCTGTAGTCGCATTCGCAGCCTCTGGTTATTTCCTGTAGTCGCATTCGCAGTCTGGTTATTTCCGGTAGTCGCATTTGCAGCCTCTGGTTATCTCCTGTAGTTGCATCCCCAGTCTGGTCATCTCCTGTAGTCACATTCGCAGTCTGGTTATCTCCTGTAGTCGCATCCCCAGTCTCTGGTCATCTCCTGTAGTCGCATTTGCAGTCTGGTTATTTCCTGTAGTTGCATTCGCAGTCTGGTTATTTCCAGTAGTCGCATTTGCAGCCTCTGGTTATCTCCTGTAGTCGCATCCCCAGTCTGGTCATCTCCTGTAGTCGCATTCGCAGTCTGGTTATCTCCTGTAGTCGCATTTGCAGTCTGGTTATCTCCTGTAGTCGCATCCCCAGTCTCTGGTTATTTCCTGTAGTTGCATTCGCAGTCTCTGGTTACTTCCTATAGTCGCATTCGCAGTCTGGTTATCTCCTGTAGTCGCAATTGCAGTCTGGTTATTTCCTGTAGTCGCATTCGCAGTCTGGTTATCTCCTGTAGTCGCATTCGCAGTCTCTGGTTATTTCCTGTAGTCGCATTCGCAGTCTGGTTATTTCCTGTAGTCGCATTCGCAGTCTCTGGTTACTTCCTGTAGTTGCATTCGCAGTCTCCGGTTATCTCCTGTAGTCGCATTCGCAGTCTTTTTATTTCCTGTAGTCGCATTTGCAGTCTGGTTATCTCCTGTAGTTGCATCCCCAGTCTCTGGTTATCTCCTGTAGTTGCATTCGCAGTCTCTGGTTACTTCCTGTAGTCATTTATGATATCTATGGCTATGCATATTTATTGAATCCATATTGAGCACTATATTTGATTGGCTGTTTGCTTCTGCTTAGGCCTGGCAAACACGCACAATCGCACATGATGATGACTTCATCATCATGTGCGTGATTGTGATTGTGCGTGTGTGCCAAGCAGAAGCAGCCAATCAAATATAGTGCTCAATATGGATTAAATAAATAGTGGGAAGAATGCCCCTTACGTTGGTGGTCAGTGAGAAGAATGCTCCTTACATTGGTGGTCAGTGAGAATGCTCCTTACATTGGTCAGTGAGAAGAATGTTCCTTACATTGGTGATTAGTGAGAAGAATGTTCCTTACATTGGTGATCAGTGAGAAGAATGTTCCTTACATTGGTGGTCAGTGAGAAGAATGTTCCTTACATTGGTGATCAGTGGGAAGAATGTTCCTTACATTGGTGATCAGTGAGAAGAATGTTCCTTACATTGGTGGTCAGTGAGAAGAATGTTCCTTACATTGGTGATCAGTGGGAAGAATGTTCCTTACATTGGTGATCAGTGGGAAGAATGTTCCTTACATTGGTGATCAGTGGGAAGAATGCTCCTTACATTGGTGATCAATGGGAAGAATACTCCTTACATTGGTGATCAGTGAGAAGAATGTTCCTTACATTGGTGGTCAGTGGGAAGAATGCTCCTTACATTGGTGATCAATGGGAAGAATACTCCTTACATTGGTGGTCAGTGAGAAGAATGTTCTTTACATTGGTGATCAGTGAGAAGAATGTTCCTTACATTGGTGGTCAGTGGGAAGAATGTTCCTTACATTGGTGATCAGTAGGAAGAATGTTCCTTACATTGGTGATCAGTGAGAAGAATGTTCCTTACATTGGTGGTCAGTGGGAAGAATGTTCCTTACATTGGTGATCAGTGAGAAGAATGTTCCTTACATTGGTGGTCAGTGGGAAGAATGTTCCTTACATTGGTGATCAGTGGGAAGAATGTTCCTTACATTGGTGATCAGTGGGAAGAATGTTCCTTACATTGGTGGTCAGTGGGAAGAATGTCCCTTACATTGGTGGTCAGTGAGAAGAATGTCCCTTACATTGGTGATCAGTGGGAAGAATGTTCCTTATATTGGTGATCAGTGAGAAGAATGTTCCTTACATTGGTGGTCAGTGGGAAGAATGTTCCTTACATTGGTGATCAGTAGGAAGAATGTTCCTTACATTGGTGATCAGTGAGAAGAATGTTCCTTACATTGGTGGTCAGTGGGAAGAATGTTCCTTACATTGGTGATCAGTGAGAAGAATGTTCCTTACATTGGTGGTCAGTGGGAAGAATGTTCCTTACATTGGTGATCAGTGGGAAGAATGTTCCTTACATTGGTGATCAGTAGGAAGAATGTTCCTTACATTGGTGATCAGTGAGAAGAATGTTCCTTACATTGGTGGTCAGTGGGAAGAATGTTCCTTACATTGGTGATCAGTGAGAAGAATGTTCCTTACATTGGAGGTCAGTGGGAAGGAGGAGGAGGACACACCCAAGGAGCTCTCTGAGAACCAGCCTTTTTTCAAGCCTGGGCCTTGCCTGCTAGTTTTGGCCCAGGAACAATGCCTGATCCTGGGGGAGGCCCAGGGAGGGATCCCCCTGATGACATGGGGCCTAGTGAGGAGGAGGTGGAGGATCTGACTGTGGGTCCAGGCCCTGGTATGGATGCGAGTATCTTCAGTCAGAAGATTGTTGATCGCTTTAGGCAAATTGGAAGGGCTGAAGAGAAACTTCAAGTTTTGAAAGCTGAACATAAAAACTTTAAAGCCAAATACTTCCAGGCCTGGAGTAGAAATCGCACAGCCATGAAGCCTGAGTTACAGGATTTGGAGGAAAAAGTAAAGCAGCAAACTTTATTGTTGGAGAAATTAAAAGCCAGAAGTGGAGCTTTTAAAGAAAAATTTGACAATGAAAAGAGATTTGCCAGCCAGTCGTCAGTAAGTTGCATGGATCAGCAGCCTCAGGTTATGGATGACCCGGGTCCAGATGCCTCTGCACCTCTCCCCCCATGTAAGGCCTTGGAATCGCCAGCGGCAACCAGCCAGGGGGTTGAGAGTGAGCATGGCACCCTGACCTTCATCCAGCAGATGGAGTCACCCCTGAGAGCAGACAAGGTTTCCATATCTGATGATCCATCAGAAATCCCTGAGGATGAGAGGAAAAATAAACCAGGGAATGAAGATGGACCTGCACCAAACACCCTGAACATGGATGTTTCTACTCCTGCATTTGCTGAGACCAGTAGTTCCTCTACCAAGTTTTCTCCATGTGTTTCACACAGTAAGGCTGACACCAGCAAAGAGATTGCCTCACCTGAGCCTCTCTGTGTTCCAGCAGAGCTGATTGATGCTGATGGGGGAGGGGATCAGCACATTGCACCATGTGTAGTGGAAGCCATGGAAGTGTCAGACCAGCCTGCTGAAAGTCCTGTCCTGATGGAAGAAAACAGGCCAGCTGAAGATTCCACCAGCACAGCAGTGGGAAAGGACACTGTTGGGAAGACTACAGGAACTGTGAATATACCAGCAAGTATTAAGAATGACAGTAATGATAAAACAATGAATGTGGTGGGTGGTGGTGAAGGGGTTAATACTGCTGGGAAAAATAAAAATGACATTGCTCTCCCTGCTCAGCAGAGGAAAGACTCATCGATTGTGCAGACCAAATCTGTACAATCGATATCTGCTAGAAATGTGTCAGACGGTTCAAAACACACAAATGTTTCTTCTGCTGGGAGAAATGTGGGCAGTTATGCATCTGTTCTGGGGAGTCGCATCAAGGAGGGTGGAGGGAATTTTGTAAATATTAGTGGTCACAATTTGGGGGGGCTTGGTGGTGGGATGGTTGGTGGGTACAGGAGGAGGAATGTGGTTCAATTGAAGTGGGAGGGGGAGGGGACCCCACCAGTAAGGGGGAGGGTGGCTGAGTTGGTTCTGGAAATGGGGTTTAAAGCCTTGGATATATTTGCTTTGATTTGCCCAGTGGGGAGTTATGAATTTGATTTGTCCTTTGTAAAGCCTGAGGGTTTGGATTTATTTTGGGAGCGATATAGGAGGTGCAAGGGCCTTCCGCAGTGGAGTGGTTTGGTGCCAAAGGTGATTTCCAGGCAGCCTCTGATAAAGTCGGTGACGATCCTGGTGCGCAACGAATCCATACCAGAGGCTGATTTGATAGTATGGCTACGCCGATATGGTGAGGTCCTCGCTCCACTGCGGAAGGTCCTTGATGAGCATGGGATATGGACAGGGGCCTGGACAGTGTCACTAAAATTGGGGGTGCTTGGAAATGTAGTTCAACACCTTCCCTGTTCAGCTTTTCTGGGGAGAGATAGGCTGACTATTTTTTACCAGGGTCAGCCTAAAGTCTGTAATAAATGTGGAGACAAAGGCCATTTTGCATCTACCTGTACGCGTAAGAAATGCTCACTATGCCAGGATTTGGGCCATTTGGCTAAGGATTGTACTGAAATTCGGTGTAATTTGTGCCAGAAGCTCGGTCATCCTTATAGTCAGTGCCCGGAGGCATTACATAACTTGCCAGGATTGGAGACTGAGTTGCAGAGGCTTGATAAAGAGGATGAGGCCGCTAAAACTGTTATTGTCCCTCCTGTTTCTGTTACATCTGTTCCAGATTCTGTTTCCCCTAGTGATGTGGTCCCTGAGTCTGTCCCTCCTGTGTCTGTTACATCTGTTGTTTCGGATTCTGTTTCCCCCAGTAATGTGGTCCCTGAGTCTGTCCCCCATGTGGTGGTCCCTAATCCTACTGTACGTAGATCCTCCAGACTGGCAGAAGCTGCTGGGGGGGCAGGTTTGGCGGATCTTCCATCTCAGCCTCCAGTCCCTGTCCCTCGGCAGTGTAAACGTAGTCAGGGGCCTGTGAGGGTGTTGGATGGGGGAGGGGTTGAGGGAAAGGTGTCCATATCCCATGTCTCACCCTCTGTTGAGGGGGATTCAGATGATGAGGGGTGGGAGAAGTTTAGGAGGAAGAAAAAGAAGAAGAGGAAGACAAGTAAAGTGGTCATTTCTTCCTCAGAGTCGGACCCAGGAGGGGTTCCTCTTGGTAATACTTTTTCAGTTTTGTCGGGTGATGAGATGTCTGATCTATCTTTCTCTTTATCATCCATGGATGAGGGGGGGTCACGTAGTCTTAAGAGAGCTGTTTCGGGTGATGAGAGTGTGGCAAAGGTTAAGAAACAACTACCCCAATCATCCTGATGGCAGTTCCCACTCCGATAAAGGTGGCGACCATTAATGTCGCCAGCATTAAATCTGCAAGAGCTCGTGATATTGCCTTATTTTTGCTCAGCGAGTTTGATGCCGAGATTTTATTTTTGCAAGAGACCTGGCTCAATACTTTGGCCGATGTCCATCTAGCAAAACGGGAGTGGAGATGCGGTCCCTCCTTTTGGTCTCTTGCGGCTGAGCCCTGCAGCGGAGTTGCGGTCCTTTTTAAAACCGATATGGTAACGTGCCAGCGGGTAATTGAGGTAGAAATGGGGAGATGCATGGTCTTAGACGTCTCTGTTAGGGGGCAGGACCTGCGCCTGATCAATATCTATGGACCGCAGTCAAAATGGGGCAGGAAATGCCTCCTCACAGAGATCAAGCCCTTCCTTTTTACGTCCCAGCAGGTTGTCTTTGGAGGTGATTTTAACACCATAATTAGGCCTGAAGACAGGAGAGGCTCCATAGACAGGCTGGGTTACGATAGCGTTTTTCTTAGAGATATGGTGAGACAAGCAGGCCTGGTAGATGTGCATATTAAGCACTGCCCTGGCAGCACGGGATTCACATTTCAGAGAGGGAATAGTCAGAGTAGGATAGATAGGTTTTTTTTAAAGGAGAACTCTGCTTTCTCGGCTCCTGAGTTGAGGGCGGTGGAGTTCTCTGACCACTGTATGCTGTCTGTGACTCTGAATGCCTCGGACACTCCACCCAGGGGAAGGGGTACCTGGAAACTGAATTCGGCTCTCCTGGAAGATGTAGAGGTAAGACAATCCTTTGAGGATTTTTTTCAGGCACAGGTTTCTATTCTGGACTTTTGCAGCAGTAAGTCAGAGTGGTGGGAGCTTGTGAAACAAAGGGCAATTGGACTTTTCAAGGCCATAAGTAAGAAGAAGCAGCTTGGTATGTACATTGCCTACCAGCATTTGCGGAGGAAGCTTGATCGTCTTGTCTCGTATAGAGGAGATCCAGGGGAGATCTCTGAGGTGAAGTTTCTTCTTAGGAAGTGTCAATACGACCGGCATGCCTCCTTGGTTCTGGAGAGGGATTATGGAAAATATCACTCGCCTGATCCTTACCAGAACTGTAAGCAAGGCATAGCAGTTAAGACGGTCATAGGCCTGAGGGATAGTACGGGTTCCCTGGTGAAGTCCAGATCAGGGATCCTGGAGATCTTCAGATCATATTACGCAGACCTTCTGGGAAGAAAGGACCTTTGTCGGGACAGGATGGAAAGCTTTCTGGATTCTACTCCAGGATTGGGAAATGGTACATTGCCTTTGATGGATTTGACAGAACCAATTTCAGTGGATGAGGTAGTTCATGCTATAGAGAAGCTGGCTACCAAAAAATCGCCTGGGCCAGATGGGTTGACAGCTGAATTCTACAAGTGTTTTAAGTCCATTCTGGCTCCCTTTTTAGCAGAGGTTTATAACAGCTGTCTAGAAGAGGGTTCGCTCCCTCCCTCCATGAGGCAATCCGCTGTGATTCTTCTGTCAAAAGGTAAGGACCCCTCAATGATTGAGAACTGGCGCCCCATCAGTCTTCTCAATGTTGATAGAAAGATCCTGGCGAAGATTCTTTTTTGGCGCTTGTCGTCAGTAGCAGGCGATTTGTTGTCCAGTCATCAGCACTGCTCGGTCCAAGGTAGAAGTACCTTTTCAGCGGTTTTAGCTGTCCGGGAGGCTTTGGAACGATGCAGGGCTGCTGGATGGAGAAAGTACTTGCTGGCATTGGATCAGGCGAAGGCTTTTGATAGAGTCAATCACGAGTACCTGTATTTGCTACTTGGTAGATACGGCCTGCAGGGGAGGTTTATAGATTGGCTGAAGACATTATATAGAGGGGCTGAGAGCTTCCCACTGGTTAATGGTTGGGTTGGACGGCCTTTTGAGGTTGGCTCTGGTGTGCGCCAGGGATGTCCTCTGAGCCCCCTGTTATATGTATTCGCAATCGACCCCTTCATAAGAAGGCTAGAGAGTGGATCTTTGTGCGGGGTGCCTTTGGGCATTGCTGGTGTGCCGCCTCTGAAGGTCGTGGCCTATGCCGATGATGTGTCTGTTATTGTCTCTGGGACAGAGGAGGCGCAGGAGGTGGTCTCTATGATAGAGCAGTACACGGAGGCTTCTGGTTCTAAAGTCAACCATGAAAAGAGTGAAGTTTTCTGGATGGGTGAGGAGGGTGAAAGCTTCGAACTTCCGGATGCCTTCCCAGAGCCCCAGCAGGAAATTAAAGTGTTGGGCATCCAATTTGGTCCTGGTGACTATGGTCATCGAAATTGGGAAAGCAGGTTGGTGTGTGCCAATGCCAAAGTAGCAAGCTGGAAGAAATGGAAGCTTTCCTTGAGGGAGAGGGTTGACTTGATCAAAACGTACCTGGTCCCAATCTTTTTATATGTCAGCTTCGTCTGTATCTTGCCAGCATCTCTCTATGCAAGGGTGTACAGCTGTTTTTTCCAACTGTTATGGGGAAGCAGGCTGAACCTGATCAAACGCAATGTAACTTACCTGTCTAGGCGGGAGGGTGGCCTGGGAATGGTCAACCCAATAGTTTTCTTTTCTCTGCTCTTTTTAAAGTACAATCTTGGTAACATGCTAGCAGAGAACCCGCCGGGATGGGTGGGCATTTTTCAATCTTGTTTTAGGCCTTTTCTGCGATGCTGGGAAGATGGCGGGCCAGTGAAAAGTCAGAGTCCGACATGGCAAGCTCCCGGCTTATGTTGCCCCGTGTCTGAAAATACTTCGGCAGTGGCAGGTGACAGTGGAGGATATCAAGTCCCTCCCCAGGAAGCTTCTGGAGAAGAGGATTTTGAGCTCTGCTTTCAGTGTGTCACTGGCCTTAAGGGATTGCCCAGGCTCTGTAATGAGGGAGGGGTTGCGTTTAATCAATTTAGAAAGAATCCCCTTGAAGTTTAGGGATCAAGCCTGGCTCGCTTTCCATGGAAGGCTCTATGTCAGAGGGAACTTGAAGCATCGCCCTGTGGATGATCGGGATTGTCCTAGAGCGGAGTGTGTTGGTAAAGTGGAGTCTATGGACCACTTTTTGCTGCAGTGTCCCTTTAACATAGAGGTGTATAAAAGGGTGGGGAGGGCTCTAGGCATCCCCTTTTTCTATCGCATGGGTTATGCGGAGTGGGTGTACGGGGCATTCCCGACTCGCTGGGATTTTGATTTGGATACACTGTTTTTAGTTAGTATTGTTGTCCGTTACTTCACATGGAATGCACGGTGTCAGATTACCCTGCGGAAAAAAGTCCTCTCTATTGAGGTGGTGGTGCACGATATTCTGGGTGAGGTTGGGAAAATTCGGGGTCTTGAGAAAGGCAGGGAGCCTCGGGCGGTCTGGAAAAGGGCGTGGAGGAATATCAGACCTGCCTTTGGTGAACTGCCCATCTCTGGGTGAGGAGCTCTTTTCTTTTTCTGTTTCTTTCACTCCCTTAGCTTTTGTTGGTTAGTATCTTCTTTTTGAAGAAGGGCTGCATGCATAATGGGTGCGGGTTTGTTTCTTGACCTCACAGTTTAGATGTCTGGTGTATTGGTGTGAGTTGTAGTGAGATTATCCCAAATAATGACATGTTCATGATGAGTTTTGTTTTTGCTGTAAAGTCATTTTTTGTTTGAGAGCAGATTTGCTATATTTATTTTCATTTATGTAAATATGTATATTATATATAGTGATTTTATGCTTATTGATTGCAAGACTTTTAATAAAGAAAAATTGGGAAGAATGTTCCTTACATTGGTGATCAGTGGGAAGAATGTTCCTTACATTGGTGGTCAGTGGGAAGAATGTTCCTTACATTGGTGATCAGTGGGAAGAATGTTCCTTACATTGGTGGTCAGTGGGAAGAATGTCCCTTACATTGGTGGTCAGTGGGAAGAATGTTCCTTACATTGGTGGTCAGTGAGAAGAATGTTCCTTACATTGGTGGTCAGTGAGAAGAATGTCCCTTACATTGGTGGTCAGTGAGAAGAATGTCCCTTACATTGGTGATCAGTAGGAAGAATGTTCCTTACATTGGTGATCAGTGGGAAGAATGTTCCTTACATTGGTGGTCAGTGGGAAGAATGTCCCTTACATTGGTGGTCAGTGGGAAGAATGTCCCTTACATTGGTGGTCAGTGAGAAGAATGTCCCTTACATTGGTGATCAGTGGGAAGAATGTTCCTTACATTGGTGATCAGTGAGAAGAATGTTCCTTACATTGGTGGTCAGTGGGAAGAATGTTCCTTACATTGGTGATCAGTGGGAAGAATGTTCCTTACATTGGTGATCAGTGGGAAGAATGTTCCTTACATTGGTGGTCAGTGGGAAGAATGTCCCTTACATTGGTGGTCAGTGAGAAGAATGTCCCTTACATTGGTGGTCAGTGGGAAGGAGGAGGAGGACACACCCAAGGAGCTCTCTGAGAACCAGCCTTTTTTCAAGCCTGGGCCTTGCCTGCTAGTTTTGGCCCAGGAACAATGCCTGATCCTGGGGGAGGCCCAGGGAGGGATCCCCCTGATGACATGGGGCCTAGTGAGGAGGAGGAGGTGGAGGATCTGACTGTGGGTCCAGGCCCTGGTATGGAAGCAAGTATCTTCAGTCAGAAGATTGTTGATCGCTTTAGGCAAATTGGAAGGGCTGAAGAGAAACTTCAAGTTTTGAAAGCTGAACATAAAAACTTTAAAGCCAAATACTTCCAGGCCTGGAGTAGAAATCGCACAGCCATGAAGCCTGAGTTACAGGAATTGGAGGAAAAGGTAAAGCAGCAAACTTTATTGTTGGAGAAATTAAAAGCCAGAAGTGGAGCTTTTAAAGAAAAATTTGACAATGAGAAGAGATTTGCCAGCCAGTTGTCAGTAAGTTGCATGGATCAGCAGCCTCAGGTTATGGATGACCCGGGTCCATCTGCCTCTGCACCTCTCCCCCCATGTAAGGCCTTGGAATCGCCAGCGGCAACCAGCCAGGGGGTTGAGAGTGAGCATGGCACCCTGACCTTCATCCAGCAGATGGAGTCACCCCTGAGAGCAGACAAGGTTTCCATATCTGATGATCCATCAGAAATCCCTGCGGATGAGAGGAAAAATAAACCAGGGAATGAAGATGGACCTGCACCAAACACCCTGAACATGGATGTTTCTACTCCTGCATTTGCTGAGACCAGTAGTTCCTCTACCAATTTTTCTGCATGTGTTTCACACAGTATGGCTGACACCAGCAAAGAGATTGCCTCACCTGAGCCTCTCTGTGTTCCAGCAGAGCTGATTGATGCTGATGGGGGAGGGGATCAGCACATTGCACCATGTGTAGTGGAAGCCATGGAAGTGTCAGACCAGCCTGCTGAAAGTCCTGTCCTGATGGAAGAAAACAGGCCAGCTGAAGATTCCACCAGCACAGCAGTGGGAAAGGACACTGTTGGGAAGACTACAGGAACTGTGAATATACCAGCAAGTATTAAGAATGACAGTAATGATAAAACAATGAATGTGGTGGGTGGTGGTGAAGGGGTTAATACTGCTGGGAAAAATAAAAATGACATTGCTCTCCCTGCTCAGCAGGGGAAAGACTCATCGATTGTGCAGACCAAATCTGTACAATCGATATCTGCTAGAAATGTGTCAGACGGTTCAAAACACACAAATGTTTCTTCTGCTGGGAGAAATGTGGGCAGTTATGCATCTGTTCTGGGGAGTCGCATCAAGGAGGGTGGAGGGAATTTTGTAAATATTAGTGGTCACAATTTGGGGGGGCTTGGTGGTGGGATGGTTGGTGGGTACAGGAGGAGGAATGTGGTTCAATTGAAGTGGGAGGGGGAGGGGACCCCACCAGTAAGGGGGAGGGTGGCTGAGTTGGTTCTGGAAATGGGGTTTAAAGCCTTGGATATATTTGCTTTGATTTGCCCAGTGGGGAGTTATGAATTTGATTTGTCCTTTGTAAAGCCTGAGGGTCTGGATTTATTTTGGGAGCGATATAGGAGGTGCAAGGGCCTTCCGCAGTGGAGTGGTTTGGTGCCAAAGGTGATTTCCAGGCAGCCTCTGATAAAGTCGGTGACGATCTTGGTGCGCAACGAATCCATACCAGAGGCTGATTTGATAGTATGGCTACGCCGATATGGTGAGGTCCTCGCTCCACTGCGGAAGGTCCTTGATGAGCATGGGATATGGACAGGGGCCTGGACAGTGTCACTAAAATTGGGGGTGCTTGGAAATGTAGTTCAACACCTTCCCTGTTCAGCTTTTCTGGGGAGAGATAGGCTGACTATTTTTTACCAGGGTCAGCCTAAAGTCTGTAATAAATGTGGAGACAAAGGCCATTTTGCATCTACCTGTACCCGTAAGAAATGCTCACTATGCCAGGATTTGGGCCATTTGGCTAAGGATTGTACTGAAATTCGGTGTAATTTGTGCCAGAAGCTCGGTCATCCTTATAGTCAGTGCCCGGAGGCATTACATAACTTGCCAGGATTGGAGGCTGAGTTGCAGAGGCTTGATAAAGAGGATGAGGCCGCTAAAACTGTTATTGTCCCTCCTGTTTCTGTTACATCTGTTCCAGATTCTGTTTCCCCTAGTGATGTGGTCCCTGAGTCTGTCCCTCCTGTGTCTGTTACATCTGTTGTTTCGGATTCTGTTTCCCCCAGTAATGTGGTCCCTGAGTCTGTCCCCCATGTGGTGGTCCCTAATCCTACTGTACGTAGATCCTCCAGACTGGCAGAAGCTGCTGGGGGGGCAGGTTTGGCGGATCTTCCATCTCAGCCTCCAGTCCCTGTCCCTCGGCAGCGTAAACGTGGTCAGGGGCCTGTGAGGGTGTTGGATGGGGGAGGGGTTGAGGGAAAGGTGACCATATCCCATGTCTCACCCTCTGTTGAGGGGGATTCAGATGATGAGGGGTGGGAGAAGTTTAGGAGGAAGAAAAAGAAGAAGAGGAAGACAAGTAAAGTGGTAATTTCTTCCTCAGAGTCGGACCCAGGAGGGGTTCCTCTTGGTAATACTTTTTCAGTTTTGTCAGGTGATGAGATGTCTGATATATCTTTCTCTTTATCATCCATGGATGAGGGGGAGTCACGTAGTCTTAAGAGAGCTGTTTCGGGTGATGAGAGTGTGGCAAAGGTTAAGAAACAACTACCCCAATCATCCTGATGGCAGTTCCCACTCCGATAAAGGTGGCGACCATTAATGTCGCCAGCATTAAATCTGCAAGAGCTCGTGATATTGCCTTATTTTTGCTCAGCGAGTTTGATGCCGAGATTTTATTTTTGCAAGAGACCTGGCTCAATACTTTGGCCGATGTCCATCTAGCAAAACGGGAGTGGAGATGCGGTCCCTCCTTTTGGTCTCTTGCGGCTGAGCCCTGCAGCGGAGTTGCGGTCCTTTTTAAAACCGATATGGTAACGTGCCGGCGGGTAATTGAGGTAGAAATGGGGAGATGCATGGTCTTAGACGTCTCTGTTAGGGGGCAGGACCTGCGCCTGATCAATATCTATGGACCGCAGTCAAAATGGGGCAGGAAATGCCTCCTCACAGAGATCAAGCCCTTCCTTTTTATGTCCCAGCAGGTTGTCTTTGGAGGTGATTTTAACACCATAATTAGGCCTGAAGACAGGAGAGGCTCCATAGACAGGCTGGGTTACGATAGCGTTTTTCTTAGAGATATGGTGAGACAAGCAGGCCTGGTAGATGTGCATATTAAGCACTGCCCTGGCAGCACGGGATTCACATTTCAGAGAGGGAATAGTCAGAGTAGGATAGATAGGTTTTTTTTAAAGGAGAACTCTGCTTTCTCGGCTCCTGAGTTGAGGGCGGTGGAGTTCTCTGACCACTGTATGCTGTCTGTGACTCTGAATGCCTCGGACACTCCACCCAGGGGAAGGGGTACCTGGAAACTGAATTCGGCTCTCCTGGAAGATGTAGAGGTAAGACAATCCTTTGAGGATTTTTTTCAGGCACAGGTTTCTATTCTGGACTTTTGCAGCAGTAAGTCAGAGTGGTGGGAGCTTGTGAAACAAAGGGCAATTGGACTTTTCAAGGCCATAAGTAAGAAGAAGCAGCTTGGTATGTACATTGCCTACCAGCATTTGCGGAGGAAGCTTGATCGTCTTGTCTCGTATAGAAGGGATCAAGGGGAGATCTCTGAGGTGAAGTTTCTTCTTAGGAAGTGTCAATACGACCGGCATGCCTCCTTGGTTCTGGAGAGGGATTATGGAAAATATCACTCGCCTGATCCTTACCAGAACTGTAAGCAAGGCATAGCAGTTAAGACGGTCATAGGCCTGAGGGATAGTACGGGTTCCCTGGTGAAGTCCAGATCAGGGATCCTGGAGATCTTCAGATCATATTACGCAGACCTTCTGGGAAGAAAGGACCTTTGTCGGGACAGGATGGAAAGCTTTCTGGATTCTACTCCAGGATTGGGAAATGGTACATTGCCTTTAATGGATTTGACAGAACCAATTTCAGTGGATGAGGTAGTTCATGCTATAGAGAAGCTGGCTACCAAAAAATCGCCTGGGCCAGATGGGTTGACAGCTGAATTCTACAAGTGTTTTAAGTCCATTCTGGCTCCCTTTTTAGCAGAGGTTTATAACAGCTGTCTAGAGGGTTCGCTCCCTCCCTCCATGAGGCAATCCGCTGTGATTCTTCTGTCAAAAGGTAAGGACCCCTCAATGATTGAGAACTGGCGCCCCATCAGTCTTCTCAATGTTGATAGAAAGATCCTGGCGAAGATTCTTTTTTGGCGCTTGTCGTCAGTAGCAGGCGATTTGTTGTCCAGTCATCAGCACTGCTCGGTCCAAGGTAGAAGTACCTTTTCAGCGGTTTTAGCTGTCCGGGAGGCTTTGGAACGATGCAGGGCTGCTGGATGGAGAAAGTACTTGCTGGCATTGGATCAGGCAAAGGCTTTTGATAGAGTCAATCACGAGTACCTGTATTTGCTACTTGGTAGATACGGCCTGCAGGGGAGGTTTATAGATTGGCTGGAGACATTATATAGAGGGGCTGAGAGCTTCCCACTGGTTAATGGTTGGGTTGGACGGCCTTTTGAGGTTGGCTCTGGTGTGCGCCAGGGATGTCCTCTGAGCCCCCTGTTATATGTATTCGCAATCGACCCCTTCATAAGAAGGCTAGAGAGTGGATCTTTGTGCGGGGTGCCTTTGGGCATTGCTGGTGTGCCGCCTCTAAAGGTCGTGGCCTATGCCGATGATGTGTCTGTTATTGTCTCTGGGACAGAGGAGGCGCAGGAGGTGGTCTCTATGATAGAGCAGTACACGGAGGCTTCTGGTTCTAAAGTCAACCATGAAAAGAGTGAAGTTTTCTGGATGGGTGAGGAGGGTGAAAGCTTCGAACTTCCGGATGCCTTCCCAGAGCCCCAGCAGGAAATTAAAGTGTTGGGCATCCAATTTGGTCCTGGTGACTATGGTCATCGAAATTGGGAAAGCAGGTTGGTGTGTGCCAATGCCAAAGTAGCAAGCTGGAAGAAATGGAAACTTTCCTTGAGGGAGAGGGTTGACTTGATCAAAACGTACCTGGTCCCAATCTTTTTATATGTCAGCTTCGTCTGTATCTTGCCAGCATCTCTCTATGCAAGGGTGTACAGCTGTTTTTTCCAACTGTTATGGGGAAGCAGGCTGAACCTGATCAAACGCAATGTAACTTACCTGTCTAGGCGGGAGGGTGGCCTGGGAATGGTCAACCCAATAGTTTTCTTTTCTCTGCTCTTTTTAAAGTACAATCTTGGTAACATGCTAGCAGAGAACCCGCCGGGATGGGTGAGCATTTTTCAATCTTGTTTTAGGCCTTTTCTGCGATGCTGGGAAGATGGCGGGCCAGTGAAAAGTCTGAGAGTCCGACATGGCAAGCTCCCGGCTTATGTTGCCCCGTGTCTGAAAATACTTCGGCAGTGGCAGGTGACAGTGGAGGATATCAAGTCCCTCCCCAGGAAGCTTCTGGAGAAGAGGATTTTGAGCTCTGCTTTCAGTGTGTCACTGGCCTTAAGGGATTGCCCAGGCTCTGTAATGAGGGAGGGGTTGCGTTTAATCAATTTAGAAAGAATCCCCTTGAAGTTTAGGGATCAAGCCTGGCTCGCTTTCCATGGAAGGCTCTATGTCAGAGGGAACTTGAAGCATCGCCCTGTGGATGATCGGGATTGTCCTAGAGCGGAGTGTGTTGGTAAAGTGGAGTCTATGGACCACTTTTTGCTGCAGTGTCCCTTTAACATAGAGGTGTATAAAAGGGTGGGGAGGGCTCTAGGCATCCCCTTTTTCTATCGCATGAGTTATGCGGAGTGGGTGTACGGGGCATTCCCGACTCGCTGGGATTTTGATTTGGATACACTGTTTTTAGTTAGTATTGTTGTCCGTTACTTCACATGGAATGCACGGTGTCAGATTACCCTGCGGAAAAAAGTCCTCTCTGTTGAGGTGGTGGTGCACGATATTCTGGGTGAGGTTGGGAAAATTCGGGGTCTTGAGAAAGGCAGG
The DNA here is from genome assembly GCA_037952835.1 of Lithobates septentrionalis. Classification (NCBI taxonomy): domain Eukaryota; kingdom Metazoa; phylum Chordata; class Amphibia; order Anura; family Ranidae; genus Lithobates; species Lithobates septentrionalis. The sequence goes on from JBBDGP010000373.1 coordinate 2,961,093, forward strand.
GAGCCTCGGGCGGTCTGGAAAAGGGCGTGGAGGAATATCAGACCTGCCTTTGGTGAACTGCCCATCTCTGGGTGAGGAGCTCTTTTCTTTTTCTGTTTCTTTCACTCCCTTAGCTTTTGTTGGTTAGTATCTTCTTTTTGAAGAAGGGCTGCATGCATAATGGGTGCGGGTTTGTTTCTTGACCTCACAGTTTAGATGTCTGGTGTATTGGTGTGAGTTGTAGTGAGATTGTCCCCAATAATGACATGTTCATGATGAGTTTTGTTTTTGCTGTAAAGTCATTTTTTGTTTGAGAGCAGATTTGCTATATTTATTTTCATTTATGTAAATATGTATATTATATATAGTGATTTTATGCTTATTGATTGCAAGACTTTTAATAAAGAAAAATTGGGAAGAATGTTCATTACATTGGTGATCAGTGAGAATAATGTTCCTTACATTGGTGATCAGTGAGAAGAATGTTCCTTACATTGGTGATCAGTGGGAAGAATGTTCCTTACATTGGTGGTCAGTGAGAAGAATGCTCCTTACATTGGTGGTCAGTGAGAAGAATGTTCCTTACATTGGTGATCAGTGGGAAGAATGCTCCTTACATTGGTGATCAGTGGGAAGAATGTTCCTTACATTGGTGATCAGTGGGAAGAATGCTCCTTACATTGGTGGTCAGTGGGAAGAATGTTCCTTACATTGGTGATCAGTGAGAAGAATGTTCCTTACATTGGTGATCAGTGAGAAGAATGTTCCTTACATTGGTGATCAGTGAGAAGAATGTTCCTTACATTGGTGATCAGTGAGAAGAATGTCCCTTACATTTGTGATCAGTGAGAAGAATGTCCCTTACATTGGTGGTCAGTGGGAAGAATGTTCCTTACATTTGTGATCAGTGAGAAGAATGTCCCTTACATTGGTGGTCAGTGGGAAGAATGTTCCTTACATTGGTGGTCAGTGAGAAGAATGTTCCTTACATTGGTGGTCAGTGGGAAGAATGTTCCTTACATTGGTGATCAGTGAGAAGAATGTTCCTTACATTGGTGGTCAGTGGGAAGAATGCTCCTTACATTGGTGATCAGTGGGAAGAATGTTCCTTACATTGGTGATCAGTGAAAATTATATAAAGTTAATAAAAATAATTAAAAAAAAATGTAAAGCACCCCCATGATCCCAGCACATGCTCTATATGAAAAGCTTTATGTAGGATGAGCACATGTATGTAAACATGTGTCTATAGACGCAAATGCTGGACACAGGAGCCCACCCCCCCCCCCCCGGGAGAGCGCTTCTCCTAGGGAGTTATCTGATGTGGGGAGGAGCCGCGAGAGCCACCCCCAGATGTCGAGGTTCGGGGCCACTCTGTGCAAAACGAGCTGCACAGTGAAGGTAAGTATGATATGTTTGTTATTTAAAAAAAAAACGAGCCTTTACAATCACTTTAATTTTGGAAAGGTACCTGTTGTTGCACTTTCTTTAATGTAATTCTGTGACGAACGCATGTAGTGTGGGCAGTGCAAAATGTAGGTGGGGATTTGTGTGGGTGTGGCTTGAGTGTGGGTGGGAACACATGAGCGGGGACAGGGGGCCCCAGGATCTCCTATTGCCCGGGGGCCCCATGAGTTGTCAGTCCGCCCCTGGTGATACTTTAACAAAAAAGGTAAGTAGTCCAGCTTTAAGAAAGGAAAAAAATCATGTCTTCAGCTTGGAACTCTGCCAAAACAGACAATTGTACCTCACTTCCAAGCAATGTTTCATATTACTATTTCTTGCCTCAAATATCTGTGTGCTAAGTATACCTTTTTTTTTATTCACATAGGGGAGAAAAGAATCGGGACATCTGAGGACACCAGGAACCCCACTACTCCAGAAGAAGGGGAAATCCACACACACCCTGAAGAAGATGTGGAGGGAGGAGAGGTTAATGAACTGGGTGAAATAGTGACCACAACAGGTCAGTGTCTGAGACCACAGCTTCAGGTAATAGATGTATGCATGCATATTTATAATACATGGGGGGTTATTTACGAAAGGCAAATCCACTTTGCACTGCAAGAGCACTTGAAAGTGCACTTGGAAGTGCAGTTGCTCTAAATCTAAGGGGTAGATCTGAAATGAGTGGAAGGTCTGCTGATTTGATCATGTGCAAGCTAAAATGCTGTTTTTTATTTTCCTTGCATGTCCCCCTCGGATCTACAGCAACTTTATTTCCAAGTGCACTTTCAAGTGCACTTACAGTGCAAAGTGGATTTTCCTTTGGTAAATAACCCCCATGGTGTGTTTTTTTTATTTTGAAGTGATGTGGATGTTGTGGAAGAAGAAACTCATTTCAACAGTGCAAGTGCACAGATCCTCATCGGGGAGATCATGGTGTGCAATTGTGAATTAAATTGTGAATAAAAAATGTTTTACACATCGTCTGGCATATCAATGGCCCCCCTACCTGCAAAGTACTCTACATACTTCTGTCTTACTTTGGGGGGGCAAGCCAGGACAGCCAGCTTCAAGAGCCATCAAGGTTGTTTGATTTTGAAAGCCGGCCTCAGTCCCAACTGAAGCCACCTGGTTTGTTGCATTTTTCCTTAGGAAAGTATGGAGTATGCATTATGCAAGGACAATAGGATTCAGTTTATATTCCGCCATGTTGATCGCTGTGAGAAATAGGCGGAACCAGCTGGCTATTATTCCAAACGCATTCTCCACCACTCTTCTGGCTCTGGCCAGCCAGTAATTAAAAACCCTCTGGTCTGGGGTAAGGGTCCTCATCAGGAACGGCCTCATCAGATGGTCACCCAGCCCAAATGCTTCATCAGCCATGAAGACAAATGGGAGTCCTGCCATGTTGTCTCCCGGAGGTGGCAAGCCCAAGCCGCCATTCTGGAGATGTCTGAAGAACTCTGTCTGGGCGATGACTCCACCATCTGACGTCCGGCCATTTTACCCCACGTCCACATACAGGAACTTGTATGTCGCCGACACCACCGCCAACAGCACAATACTATTAAACCCCTTATAATTGTAATAGTATGACCCTGAGTTGGGGGGTGGGACTATGTGGACATGCTTCCCATCTATTGCCCCTCCGCAGTTGGGAAAGTCCCACTGATGGGCATACTGGGATGCCACAGTCTGCCATTCCTGTGGGTTTCAAGGAAACTGTGAAGTCAAACAAGAAAAATAAAAATTACTACTTTTGCACATAACACTGCAAGCAGATTACACACAAACATTCTTGGCCAACATAAGTATAACATTTATTTTAAGGAGTATTTAAAGACAAAAGTATAAGGTCCACTTATCAGATTCCTCACCCCCTCTGATGGCCCATTGTAAAAATGTTAGGGGGGGGGATGTTTTGGACAGGTAACCCTCTCCACTTCATTGAGAGCTGAATGCCTAAATAATGTGTGATACTTTGGCCAGCCCCTCCTTACTTACACTATCCAGCCCACTGGACAGGTAAGAAGTGTCATAATCCAAAAAATATGAATACACACTGTACAAATGGAAGCACATTTTTACATTCTGCAATTACCTAACAAGATAATAGGAGAACAAAACTTGAAACAGTACCATTTGAAAGTATTCAGGCAGGCCCTTGCACTACATGCTTTGGTGAATTCATCCATAAATCTGACCACAAAAGAGGTAGGTATAGTGAGTATGGGTTTGGCAAAGTCACCAGATAGAGGATTGGTAACAGCTGACTTAGAGGTTGGGGGGTAGATAGGGTTCCAAATGAGTTTGGGTCCCCCCCAAAAAAATCTTGCACTATGCCTGAATTTAAGGACAACAATAACATGTGTACACATTTTAGGGGGTGTTTAGGGTAAGCACTACAATGGAGCTGACAAAATATATTGTTAAGTGACTAGGCTAAGTGTGTATGGGCCCAGAATAGCATGCTGGGGAGGTTAGTGAAGGCAAATATGCATGAAGGAAAAAAAAGGAACAGTAAAAGCTTCCAGCATGCATGAGGACAAAGAGGACATTCACAGCATATTACAATCATGGTAATTATTAGGGTTGTCCCGATACCGATACTAGTATCGGTATCGGCACCGATACCGAGCATTTGCCCAAGTACTTGTACTCGGGCAAATGCTCCCGATGCCTCCCCCGATACCTTGACTGTCAGCTGTGATCGGCGCGTGGGGGAGTTACAAGATTCTCCCCCCGCCGGCTTTCAGCTGCTTTAGTGACACAGCGGTGATCGCTCACCGCTGACTGTCACTGCATCCTCCTCCATGCCCCCTCCTTTCCTCTGTCCCTCTCAGCTGTCCCCTCCGTTCTGCTCTTATCTGTCCCTCTCAGCTGTCCCCTCGTTCTGCTCTTATCTGTCCCCTCCGTTCTCCCCCTCAGTTCCTCCGTCCTCCCCCTCCTCCTTCCTTTGTGTATGGATAGAGTCAGCTGACTCTGTCCATTCACATAACTGAAACATTGTAATCTCCTGTGATTACGATGTGTCAGTTTATGAATGGAGAGAAGCTGCTGTGTTCTCTCCATTCATTGTCAGTGCAGCTGACGCTGCAGAGAAAGGGACTTGGGATTCTCTATCCTCTGTCTCTTTCTCTGTCTCAAGGGGGAGATATCAGAGGTCTGTTAAGACCCCTGATATCTCACCAAAGCCCCCCAAAAGGGCTGATTAAAAAAAAAAAAAAACAATAAAGAATAAAAGAAATATTATTGTAAAAAATAAAAATTGTAAAAAAAAAAAAAATAACACACACATACAACGTTCACCCCCTCCCCCCAAAAAAAGCAAGCACTGTTAAAAAAAAAAAAAAAAATGAAAAAAAAAACACTGTCACGTGACATTAAAAAAAAAGTATCGGTAATCGGTATCGGCGAGTACTTGAAAAAAAGTATCGGTACTTGTACTCGGTCCTAAAAAAGTGGTATCGGGACAACCCTAGTAATTATGGAATGATAAAATAAATACAATACATTAGCAAACATTAAATACACAGAATGCGCTGTTAAAGGATAAAACTTACATTAATATAGTCCTTTTGCAGGACCTGTATGATGGCAGAACAGGTCTCTGGAATAATGATTCCCAGAGCCTGGGGGGAGATCCCAGGTGCGAACTTGATGTCCTCCATACTTCTCCCCGTTGCCAAGTACCGCAAGGTGGCAACAAGCCTCTGCTCGGGAGTGATGGCTTGCCGCATGCAGGTGTCCTGCTTCGTAATATAAGGGGACAGCAAAGCCAACAGACGGTTAAAAACGGGGTCTGTCATCTGGTGATAATTCCTGAAATCATCAGGATTATTCTCCCGGATCTCCCGCAACAAAGGCATATGAGAGAATTGGTCACGCTGGAGCAACCAATTCTTCGTCCATGAACTCCTCCCTGCCCTGTTCATGGACTGGACTCGGGTCAAAGCAAGAACTCCAACACCAAGCCCCTGCACAGCATGAACTCTACGATGAGTACGTACCCACAACATGGCTAGAAAACGATTGGCTGGTCAGAACGAATTAACAGAACACACTGAAAATCAGAAAGGACCTGAGAAGAACTATCTGAAAATCAGAAGCGAGCGGACAAGAACGCACTGAAAAACAGATATGAACTATTAAATAGAATGCACTGAAAGACAGGAACGAACTGACAAACGCACTGAAGAACAGATACAAACCCACAACCACAAACTGACAAGCAGAAACTAACTGAAAAGCATGAGGCTGAAAAGCACGAATTGTCTCTCACCAAACTTCTACTAACATAAGATAAACACGAGATTAGCAGAAGGAGCCCAAAGGGTGGCGCACTGGCTATTGAACTTCCTTTTTATAGTCCCGTCGTACGTGTTGTACGTCACTGCGTTCTGGACGTTCGAAATTTCCGACAACATTTGTGTGACCGTATGTATGCAAGACAAGTTTGAGCCAACATCCTTCGGAAAAATATCCACGGTTTTGTTGTCGGAATGTCCAATCATGTGTACAGGGCATAAGGGTAGTCCTTATTTTTACACTTAGGCAGGGATTCTCATTCTTTAGCCAGGTTGAAGCACAAATCAAGAAAAAAATAACAAACAAAGGTAAGATATTTAAAAAAAAAAATGTTAGACTTACTAGACTCTCACTTGAAGGAGCCAGACCCACCAGTGAAGGCTTTGAAGAGCCTGTTTGGTGCCGAGCAAGTTGCTTAAAAATGGAACAGGTGAGTATTAGGGTTCATTTACACTTATGCATTAACAAGTCTTATCACATGTACTGAGGCTGGCCGATGTTTTTAAAGGAGCTAGTTCATATGTATAATAGTGCAAGTATGAGGGTAAATGGCGCTACCTATATAATGAAAGGTGACAGACCCTGTCCACTTGTTAGGTGCTATGTGCCTCTATAGTGACTATTGAATGTGCATATGCCAATAGTGCAATCCTAAATTACCAATGTGCATGTGCTAGTGTTGCAAACCTCATTAGGTTGCCAAATAAACTAGATATAAATAAATGTTTAGAAGTGATACAAAAAACGTGATACTACAATAACAAAAATACAGGTATATGAAAATAAATAAATAAATCAAATAAAAATAATAAATAGTCCCAAAAGTGTAAGACAGATATAAAATATTAAAAAATAGTTAAAATTATATGAAACGACCCCAAAAAAGTCCAAAAAATACATTAAAAAAATCAATCCAACCAAAGTCTTATGTGATAGTTAAATGCTTAGTGACGATACACAGGAACAAAATCCAGGTGACTTTTAAGTGCTCCCCCTCTTGGGTCCCCATTCACCAGCTCCAGTAACCCCTACAGGGGTATCTCGCATAGCATAAAGGCTTAATGCACCAATCATGCAGCCAGGCTCCAACTTTACCAACCGGTATCCAGCTCCTATGGACCTTCCAAGGATATCCCGCAGCTGGATCGAATTATGTGTGCAAAAGATCCTTCTCCAAGCCCAAATCAACCAGCTGTACTCCTCTCCTAATGCTCTCTCCAATATCCAGTATAGGTAAGGATTTCATGCAAGAAATGAGATATGGGCTCCCATAGTGTAGTATTTTAAATAAGGAAATGTTTTTATTCCAAAGTTAAAACAGTAAAAAAACTTTGCTTGACACGCTAATTTTTTGGGGTCGTTTCATATAATTTCAACAATTTTTTAATATTTTATATCCTTCTTACACTTTTGGGACTATTTATTCTTTTTATTTGATTTATTTATTTATTTTCATATACCTGTATTTTTGTTATTGTAGTATCACGTTTTTTGTATCACTTCTAAACATTTATTTATATCTAGTTTATTTGGCAACCTAGTGAGGTTTGCAACACTAGCACATGCACATTAGTAATTTATTAGGATTGCACTATTGGCATATGCACATTCAATAGTCACTATAGAGGCACATAGCACCTAACAAGTGAACAGGGTCTGTCGCCTGTCATTATATAGGTAGCGCCATTTACCCTCATACTTGCACTATTATCACTCTAGTCCCCTATTGGGGACCTAGCAGGGTAGGCTGCACATCTAATTTCCCCTTTGGCCTAAGCGCGGATATATTATTTTATTTAGTTCATATGTATGCAGTGCGTTGACTTGCCATCCATTGTTAAGAACATTTCACATTTCACCAATGCTCTGTTCAGTAAAATAAAATTGTGAGTATTCCACCCAAATTGGTAGAATTGGCCCTCCTGCCTTACATATCTGTTCTGAAGCTTTTCTACAGTTTCTTTGCTGTCTGCAACTTCACCTATTATTCATATTTGGACTATATGATTCTTCACCCATGTGATGGGAGAGTGCTGCTTGTTGTGAGGGATCCTTGGGCGTGACCTATGTTTTCCTACCCACCCTAGAGAAACCAAACCAAGGGTGGACTTGAAGTTACCAGTGTGCACCTATAGGGAACAGAGGGTGTATTGCTTTCTCACCACCTTCTTTAACCCCTTGGACCCTGCACTAGCACGCCACAACTGTGTTCACTGTGCTCGGTTCCAGGACGTTCCCATAGTAGCCCCATTTACTTGAATGGGTCGCAAATGGAGGGCTGTAGTGACTGCCAAAACCAAAAGGGCATATATTTCCTCCATGGCTGCAGCGTATGCAATGCATTGACTTGCCATCTATTGTTAATGCAGTTCTCCAGCCCCCCCCCCCTATTTTTTTTAAAACCCCTGGATGCCTTGTGGTGGGTACTGAATGTTTCAGATACTCACCCACCCAGTGATCCAGTGGTGTCTTGCAGAATACTGTCAGAATTCTGCACCCACTCAGCCCCGTGCTGCCATATTTTGTGTGTCCCGAGGCCCGTTGGCTCTTCCAGGTTTAGCCAACAGGCCTAGGGATGACACGCCGCTAAGCCCACCCCCTCCTCCTTTCTCTATGAAATACTATGCCTTCTGGGATATTTAACAAGCATATCTCAGGATGAAGGAAGGTATCCCTGTGACCGCACATCCATATCATCCAGGGATTACCTATAACTAAGCACAGAGGGGCGGAGAGAAACAAGTTGGGGGTGAGGCCTGGCTGGAGTCTAGGCTGAGGTTTCCACTTACCATTACTCTTGGGATAATTCGGATGTGCAGTCACAGGGATACCTTCCCTCACATTGAGTGAACATAGGAGCCAGGGTGGGCTTCCTCCCGACCAGCACTCTCAGCAGTGGACATTAAAGACTAGTACCCCCTCTAGAGAGCCTGAGCGGCACATGATACAGGTCTTTTGGGTCACAGTGCATGTCCCAGGAGCCACAGCGGGCATAATTCCCATAATTCATCTAGGCGAATGATGGGCATTAGGGGGCAGTACAGAACTCTTTTAGGAAAAAAAAAACAAAACAAAAAAATGGGCTTTACATGGGGAGAAGGGGAAAAGGAGTGGAGAGGAGGGAACTTCACAATAAGGGTGAGGTTCCACTTTAAGAACATTTGTTTAATCAATTTGTTCAGTAAAATAATATTGTTAAACTTCAGGCTAAATTGGTAAAATTGCCACCCCTGCCCTACATATCAGTCCTGAAGCTTTTTCACAGTTTCCTTGCTGTCTGCAGCTTTGCCTATTATTCATATTTGGACTGATTTACAGAAGTTGAGAACCGTCGCACAATAAATCGCGTGCATATTCTCTTCAATTATCCAATCATATGCTGATGAAATAAGTAAACAGGAATTTGCATTTCACATGATTGGATAATTGAAGTGAATATTCACACAATTTATTTTGTGAATATTCCTAATTCCCTTAGTAAAGCATCCTCATTATTGTATTTTATAAGTGGGCATGGTAGAGGTAAATCAAGTAGTCTATAGAACTGTGTTTCTTAAAAATTACTTTTCGTTACATTTTATTGCAGGCTTTCTGAAAACAATCTCAGCTTGCAGGGAGTTCTTCTCTAATGAAATCAATTCCTCAATAAAAAAAAAACAACGTTTGCAGCAAATTTAAATGTCTGAATTAAAATCAATATAACATAGTTCATAATCCGGGCTGTTTGTGCAGGAACAATACATGTGGCCACACACAACTGCACTTCGCTCAATACAGAATGAATATTGATAGTGTTCTGCTCTAAAACCTTCTCCAGGATCGTTAATATCATTACAGTATATGAGAGTCAAAGTGGCCTTTGCTAGCCTTAATCTTAACAATTATTCAGCACTCAAGAGTAAGCACTGCAAAAGAAGCTTTTTTTATTCTCTAAAGAAAACCTTTGCAGTGCTGGATTCATTCTATAAGGGCCCCTTCAGAAGAGGACTACTTATGTCTTATATACAGGAGCTATCCAATTCAGTAGAATGTTCTTTATGCATTTTATGTGATTCTTCACCCATGTAAAGGGAAGGTGCTGCTTGTTGTGAGGGATCCTTTGGTGTGGCCTGCTTTTTCCTACCCGCCCTAGAGGAACGTAGGGTGGACTTGAAGGAACCAGTGTGTACCTATGGGGAACAGAGGGTCTAAGATGGAATAATTCAGGAGCTAGTGATGTGTGAAAGACTTAAGCAGCTGTCTATTAGGGCTCATTCACATGTGTGGCAGGGGACTGCCGCTCCTCTGGAAAGCAATCCACGCTCGGATCTCTTTTCAGAGGTATTTGACAGGTAGTAAGGAGGTGACATTGTATAGCCTTCTCACCACCTGTTTGAACTCCTTGACTCGCTTTCAGAGCAGCCCCATTCACTTGGGTCGCAAGCAGCGGGTGGTAGCACCTGCTGAAAGTAACAGGGCATATAATTCCTGCCGTGGCTGTGAAGTAAAGCAAGGCAGCCACAGCATGTGTACACCCCCAGGCCACTGACCCTGCAGCGATAGGATGGGTGGTTCTGAGACAATAAAACCACAGCTCACCCCCACGCCTTAGAAAGACCTCATGCAGAGTAGTGAGCGCACTCCTTGATTCATCACTGTGAGTTGGAGAAGGTCTATCGAAAGACCAGTCTACCCAAAGTGATAAGTTAGCGGAGCTTGGTGAGCTAAGTCATACGTCCCTCTGCCATTTCCTGCTGTTTTCCCAATTCCTGACTCTGTTCCCATCCACCCTGGAGGTCTGTGTCCACCTTTGTGTCCTCCAAATCATCTGGTTACATTTTCAGTGAAATAAAATAAATAAAAAACTCCTGCACAGAAAATGGGAACTACTCATAAAGTGTACAACAGGTGTGCAAACCCAGGAATGATCTTCTCACAGTGTGCACATTAGATGATGCAGCAAGTCAGAAAGCATCCAAGCCATTTCCTGGCTGGGAGACATCCAACATTACTCCCCCCCCCCCACCCCCTCCTTTCTTCCTTTTGTTGGGGTTAAGTAGGGTAGTCCAGTGTTTTCAGGATGCTTTGTGTGGCCAATCCTCATCTGGCTGCATTGCCATAGAATAGCGCAGACAACAAGTAATGACATCACTGAATCTAAAATAAAGTATGTAACAGAAAAGACTTTATTTAAAAACAACATTAGAATTTTCATGAACAGGGGAGGAAAAAAACAGGGAAGGCAAAATATAAGTGGATTGAACTTCAGCTTTAAAGTGAAATTCACCAATCAAGTGAAAAATTGGAATCCTATGTAACTGGTTAAAATAGTTATTTTTTTATTCCTATCCTTGCCATCTGTGAAGGCGCCATTTGGAATAAACATAAGCATGTGCTGAGAAGAAGACAGTGGAATAAAATGAGCATGTGCTGAGGAAAAGATCTGGCATAGTTGCCAGTATTAAACATGACCATGCTCGTTTGCACAGAAATGCGCGCATGCGCACTGACGCACTTTCACGCACACCTATTGGTTGAACTGGATGGACTTGTGTCTTTTTTTAACTAGACTATGTAACTATGTAACCTGCTCCCAGGACTGGCGCCAAACACACTATGTAAGGGCAGCAGCTGCACTTAGAGTTCGCTGGATGATCTTTAGCTACCAGTACTCCTTGCTCCTGTGTATCCTGTATTCCTCGGACCTCCTGTTACTGACTCGGCTTGTCTTTGGACTCTCATGCTGCCTGATTCCTGGTTTGACCTCGGCTTGCTCTAAGGACTCTGCCTCTTCTGCCCAACCGTCCATGACCCTGGCTGTCACCTGACTACTCTTTTGCCTGCTCCCTTGCATTCCTGTGTATGACCTTGGCTATTATTCCTCACCACGCTCCTGCCCGCTCTCTGGCTTACCTTTCCGTGTATGACCTCAGCTTCCATCCTGACTACGCTTCCTCTGTCTGGTAGTCTGACTAAGCCACCATCTCAGGTGCCATCTTGCTTGTGGCCGCTGCTTTGGTCTCGCTGTATCTCCAAGAGCAACAGAGGTCCTGCCATCAGTCCTGATAGACCAGCTGACAATTATCTGGTGAACTTCACTGCCAGCAACTACCAGCAGTGCTACCTAAAAGGCACCTATGCTTTTTTTGGGCCTTGCACTCCCTGTTCCCACCTTCAGGGGTGCTCGACAATCAACCGTAAGGGAAGTCCTCTCGTCAAGTTGGCCTCCAACCAGGTAAGTAACACCCCCACTGGGGGACATCAGTCCAGCAGACAAGAAGCAGGGTGATTTCCCTTCAATTCCTGATTTATCCTTAAAATAGACGTATAGTGAAAATAAACCTCCAAAACTAGTGAATCAAAAAGTCTTAACAATGTGAGAGAAGGTCTGACCCCTCTCCATTTAAAACTAGAAAAAGTTTTGCTTTAACTGCAGTATGGAGTTGTGCTTTAGCTGGTCATAGTTGATGATCTCAGATTCCTGCTTGCTAAGCAAAGGACCATCACTTAGGTTTAAAGACAATGTTGATATCCAAGGTCCAGTAAATGCATTGTGCTGTAAATTTCTTTAGCGTAAATGAATTAACCTCCACCAAATGCAGTCATTCGCTATATGCCTGCTGTCGTTATATATAAGTGCTGTGTATTAAAAGGACATTAACCTTGGCGTAAACTTTGCTTAAACGCCTGCATTAAAAATCATGGCTGCAGATGATATTGTTGTTCCACCACTACACCTAAAGCAAACAGATGGTCATTTTAATACGGGACACAAAATGCACACTATGGCGTTGAAACCAGCGTGTACACAGGCTATGCATTTTTATATGCTTACTGTGATAAAATGTTAAAATGTCCATCTGTTTCCCTTACTTTGAAACGGATATAAACATGGCACATTGGAAAGGACGGGGGATTAAATTACCCACATTTTACCTTGCATGTATCGTATAGGTGATCCCTGAGGAAGATGCCAAAGTGGTTTTCCAGAATGGTTGCATTATACAGTGAAAGTCTGAAAAACAGAAGAATATTTATAGCTTTAAAGTTGAACTCCAGGCAAAATATAAAAACACCAATTAATACAGTTATGTATGGCATAAAAATATAATTAAAGAATATGTTAACCCAAGATTTTATATTTCTGATATGTGCCTTTTGTACCATGTACTTGTATGAAAAAGTAAAACATATTCTGTACTATTTGTATTGCTTCCTGTGTGTGAAATGCCTAATGTTTCTGCCTGTCCCTCTGCTTTCCTTTTAAAAACTGGCCACACTAGGCATGAGATCACAGTTGGGTCAGTTTCCTAGCTGTGCTGAGAACTCAGCCTGCTCTCCTTCAATGATCAGACTTATGCTGACACCCACCACCACCACCAACCACCGTACAGCCATTCACAGGAAAGATCGGTGTGATGCTGTTTTTTTCCTCCCCCAGCTCTCTGAGATCATTATGCAGCTGAGAACAGAAGTGTAGCACCCTCCTAGGTAAGTGCTAGGATGAGTGTATTATAGTTTTTGGTTTTGCTGCTTAGACAGAGAGTCAGCTAGTTAAATGTATGTGCTGTCTGCTTAACAGAGGGCTATGATCAGTTAGTGTAGGCTGCTGAGTGTGCTCTGGTGCTGCTTATGCTGTGTGGCTGGCCCTGGTCACACCATAGCTGACAAAGGTAGAGACTACAGTGCATCTGGTCTGGTATCACGGAAAGAGAAGGCTCCTGGTGGTGCTGCAGGAGCCTTGTGAGTACAGACACCATAAGGATTCTTAGACAGATATATACAGATATATACAGATATATACCCTCTTGTGCTCTAAGTCAGCTGAGTGGCCACAAAGAAGAATGCTGGCTAGTGTTCTTATAGCTTTGTCCAGAACTGTCTACTACTTTTACTAAGGGACATTGCTCTGTGCTGTTGTGAAAAAGTCTCCATGTGGCTTTGCAAGGACTTCAGTCAAGTTTCACTAGGAAAGGAAGTTAGAGTCCTCGGTGTGAATAGTTCAATTTGGAAGCATCCCAAATTCTCCAATAAAACAACAAAAACAAAACCCCTAGACTGGTTATTGGAGTAACGAGCGAAAGTGTATGTGCACTTAGCTGTGGGAAATACCTTCTGCTTGTCTGTGGGGCAAAAAAGTGGGGAAGACCCAGGCAACATACTAGCGGCCCCTGTTGGGGTAGTGCTACAGGAGGACCACCAATAAAAAAGTAAAAAAAGGTATTTATTTATTATATAAATATAAAAAATATAATAAATATTATAAACACAGACAGCAGCACAGTTGAAATCAGACTGTACAAATGTTCAGCAGAAAAACAAACTACAGGGGGTCCCCAGGTTACAAACAAGTTAGGGACTGTAGGTTTGTTCTTAAGTTGAATCTGTTTGTAAGTCGGAACAGGTACATTTTTTAAGTGTAGCTCCAGCCAAAAAAACAATTTTTAAGCTTTTTGGAAAACATAGGGAAGGGTTAACACCCCTGTATCATTTGTTTTGCTGTGTGTGCACCTCTTCAGAAGATTTCACCTCACTTTCTGTCCCAATGACAATTGGATTTTGAAAATTTTGGGTTGTTGTGGAAACAAGTCTTGGTGATAAAGCATCAGTGGAGGTCCCTTTTCCCCATAATAGCTCTTACAGGAGTTTATTTCTCTTCCTAGGGGTAGTTTTCCTCTCACTTCCTGTTGTATCCCTCCGTTTGTAAGTAGGAGTCGTTTGTAAGTCGGGTGTTTGTAACTAGGGGACCCCCTGTATCTGGTAATACCAAGCTCTACCTAGACCACTGGCTAGAGAGAAACTAGCTCAAGTATTGCTGGCATTGGGGCCCTTGTTTACTTGTGATGGAGTGCTCTTTCCCCATGTATAGTCCTCTGTGTAATAGCACAGTCCTCTCATGGCAGAACAGAGACAGTGGGAACAGTAGCAAGATGAGCAGCACTTCATGGTGGCCAACAGGGCCCTCACCACTTGTGAAGATCCTGTAGCATCCTCTGGAACAGCAGTGATTCTGAAAAAGTAGGTCTGCAACAACAGTTCTAGAACAGTATCATCGCGGAAACTCAGTAGCTATAACGCAAATGTTTTTAATATGTGTTAAAGTGCTATTCAAAATGAACGCCAGTGAGTCTCAAACCAACTATACAGTACCTGTGCAGTAATGTGTTTTGCAGTAACATATGGTAATGCATACATTTAACTGCTCATTACCAAGAGCCACATAATAAAGCAACCTTGAACTCCAAGCTGCTGCATTTCTACTAGTTGTCAGTCACTATACAGTCAAGATTAAAGATTAAATTGTCTTTTGAGCTGATCATTTTGCCATTCCTCCTGTTCACTCGAAACCTCTTAAGTTATAAGAATCTCATCCGAATCACCCCCGCCACCTTTGTGTTCTCCAAGTTGGCAAGAGCTACCACCAATTTACATATTAGGAAAGCAATTTCTGAGTCCATCGCCTCATTTTTGTCTGATTTTGCCAAACTCAAAACATTGTCTTTTACATAATGGGGGTTGGGGGTCCACTTTTTTACATCATATTATGGAGAATATAACAGGAGGTGCAGGAGCACACAAAGGTGGGTGGGTACGCATGGCACTCCCAAGGGGACAGGAACAGAGTCAGTAAATATGGCAAGAAACTCTTGCTGTTGGAGAATTCTAGTTCTACTGTTTTCAGTCGTGGCACCCTTTAAAAGAATGCAAAATATTGAGGCACCCCAGCCTCTCATCAATCTATGATCCAGGGCAGTCCACTGATCATGCTGTCTACTGTGATACTGACATTATGTCACCACACACAACTTTTGGTTACTGGGTCGATGTTTGCCGTACAGGAATATTTGCGGAAACTGATTCATGATTTGCCTTTGTAAGTGCGCACTTTGTTCTATAATAAATTGATTATTATCAGCGGTATTGCCCTATGGAGATTGTTTTATCTTCTATGGTAATAACATGACGGAATCTTGATGTATGATAGCGATAAGTTCCAGTTCTGATGCATTTAGTTCACAGGAGCCATTAAACCTTTGAGTGTTATACATTTATTATAGCTTGGTAATCATTTAGATCTGGTAAGCACAAGACAAGAGCACTGATTTTGGAGTCCTGGACACTTTCTTGGTGTTGGAGGATTGGATTATCATATTAACTTTATGAACTTTTTATTTACATGTGAAGCATATTTATGGACACTATTTGGTGGATTTCGCATTATATGGTTTCTGCACATTTGTATTGCATTTGCATGCTTGTGTATTATAGAAGTTTATTATTTTTTTATTTTTCAAAAGCTGTACAATATATATTATATTGTATTATAATTGAGGGCAGACTAGGTCTTGTTTGTTAGACATGTGCAATTCTAATGTAAATTTCGTCCAAACTTTTGGTTATTTGAAGATACGGATGTATCCAAATCTCCAAATGAAATAGTAACAAATTTCTTTAAAATTTGTTTTGTTTAATTGTTTTTTAACAAATTCTAAATTTTGGGAGCAATTTGAATTCAGATCAGTCGAAAAATTATCGACTGATTTGAATAGCTGGTTGTTAAAGTGGATCTTCAGTCAATTTTTCAACTTTCCATCTATTAAATCTTCTGCCCTTGTTGTTTTAACTTTGGATAGTAATTTTTTTTTTTCTGCCAGTAAATACCTTATACAGCCCACTTCCTGTTTCTTGTCTGGTAAAAAGCCTAGGCTTATGACATCATGCACAGCTCTCTCTCTCGTGAGAGTTTGCCAGGAAGGGAGGGGGGACGAGTCATAAGAGGGCCAATGAGAGCTGCAGGGCTGCAGAGCTGGAGGTGTGTCTTTGTGTGTCTGTATAAATCTAGTAAGGGGAACAGGCAGCAGCTTCAGCTGCCCACAGTTAAAATGATTGCAGCAAGACTTAGTGGAGGGAGATTTCTGCAGCATTTTTGGCAAGTACAGAATCACAGTATATATAAAATAATATGCAAAGTGGTTGGAGGGAAATCCCCCCAAAATCCATACCAGACATCCAAGCATGCAGCCCAGCAGGTCAGGAAAGGGAGGGTGAGCAAGCGCCCCCCTTCTGAACAATTCCAGGCCATATGCCCTCAACTTGGGGTGGTGCTTTGGGGCAGGGGGGCTCTGCTCCCCCAACTAAAATCACCTTGCCCCCATGTTGATGGGGACAAGGGCCTCTTCCCCACAACCCTGGGTGGTGGTTTTGGGGGTCTGCGGGCGGGGGCTTATCGGAATCCGGAAGTCCCCTTTATCAAGGTGGCCCCCAGATCCCGCCCCCTCTCCCAAGTGAATGAGTACCTACCCATTCACCAAAAAAGTGTAAAAAGGGAATAACATGAGTTTTTGACAATTTCTTTATTAAAAAATAAAAAACGATGTCCCCCGATGTAAATCCATCATCAAGATCTGCACTGCCAGACCCGAAAAAAGAAAAAAAAAACCTTCAGCCTTGTCGAAGGCTCCCCACTAACTGCCTGCTCCTTCGTATGACATTTCTTAAATAGGTAAGGAGCGGAGTCGCCCGATACGCTTACTTTATTGCTAAAATTACTGTGAAAAAAGATGTAGCTGGGTGTAGTAAGATGTCCACTGCCGTCTTCTGACTCCGGGTGTTCTGTCAGATGAGCAAACCTGGTAGCGGTGGAACGCATGCACAGCTGACAGAACGTCACTTCTGTTACCTAATCTGACGGGTCACTGATTCTAACAGAACACCGGCATTCTTTTACATTTCAGCTCTCAACGGGGAAGTCAAAACAACTGATGAGTCATCGATGTCAAGGACGCGACCCACTGCGTAACAACCAGCTATTCTTCACACAGAATTTGAATCAGTTGATAATTTTTCGACCGACCTGAATTCTAATTGTTCCGAAAATTTTGAATTCGTTTGAAAATGAACCACTTAAGGACCGTCGCATGCCGATATACCTCCTAACTTTGAAGAGGAATATCTTAGTTATGGCAGCAGCTAGCTGTCATAACCCCGGTATCCTCTTCTTCAGCCGGCGGTCCGCTTTCCGATAATAGTGGTCTCTGCGGCGCATTCGCCGCAAGATCACTTTTATCAGCGGCAGGAGAGGGGCCCCCCTCCTGCCGCGCTTTGGTGCCCTCCGCCACTTACCGAAGCCGTCGGCAGTGGCGGAGGCGATCACATCTTCTCCCTTGCTGGTTATGGAGACGAGTGAGGGGAAGATGGCCCCCACCCATCTCCATACCATTGTAGGGCGGAAGCGACGTCAAAACATCACATGTCCCAGTGAGGATGTTATATCGGATCCATTCGGATGGCATTTAAAGCTAAAGTAGATGGTACCCGAGCGTTAGTTCAAGAACAAGGTTTTGCTTGTAATGTGTCCTTTTTAGGCGCTGGACCCTTGTTACATGGTATCCCTGGTCTTAATTTTCCCAATGGAACCAAAAGGGTGCTTTACAGGTCAAGGGGGGTGGACCCTGTACAATGGGGGACCCGGTCCCTGAAGGTCCTCAGAGGCGCTACCCACCATGATGGGGGAAGATTGGGCCTGTATCGGGTCCTGCAGCGAGGACTGGTGAGTACTCCCTCTGGGAGGCCTATAAATTTTCTGTTGTTTCCTGTATAAAGTGCCTTATGTAAGCCCTGTGTCTAATTACACGTGGTTCTGTTACAGAGCAGCGTGCCTGTGTGTGTATGTGCATCTTACAGGGTGCACATGTGCGGTAGAAGCACGGCCGCGCAAGCGTCACTGGGCGGCGCACGAAATAAAGGGAGGTACGCTCTGACATGTCATTGCTGCTAGTCAGTTAATCTTAGCAGGGCCTCGTGTGCGGTGGGACACAGAGGTTGAGATTGGACAGTTGCAACAAGTTGGAGGCTGGTAAATCTGTGGTGGCGGCTGTGTGCTGGGCCCAGCTAGATAACTCAGAGGGAGTGCCTTTTTTTCCTCAAACTTGTAAGCGATGTCTGCCAGGAAACGAGGTATGGGGAGCAGGGCAAGTCCTGGGGTTAAAAGTACTCCTTCAAAAACAGGAGATCAACCTCAGGTTGCTGCAGCATCAGTCTCCCCTGAAAGACATTTGGCCTGGCTGAGCCATTGCAGTTGTCAGGCATAGTGGCCACTACCAATATCCCTGCTTCAGCCTATGTTACTAAGGATGATTTAGCATCAGCCCTTGCTGGCCTTGAAGGCAAAATAGCAGGTATGATTGCCACAGTAACACAGGGAGGGAAGAAACGTCATAGATCTCCCTCTCCTGAGCCTGGTCCCAGTGATGAAACATTTGAGCACTTGGACCCGGTTGGCATGGGTCTCTGTGATTTAGATCCAGAATGGGCAGAGGATTTAGAGGAGGAGGCCGTTAAAGACAAAGAGGAAGGGGAGGCTGATCAGTCCTCGGCTGAGGATTCAGGTTCTGAAGAACCAATTTCAGCTTCCCAATCCCAAAATTTGTTTATCCAATCCTTGACTGAGATGGTGAGAGCTGGATTTAAATTACCTCCGGTACAGGGACCGGGACCCTCCTATTCTACATTAGGGTCCTTGCGTCCTCAACCAAGTCCCCAGGCATTTCCTTTGCATCCTTTATTGGAACAGGTAATTTACGCTGACTGTGACCACCCAGACAGGACATACTTGCCTCCTAAAAGGTTTTCCTTTTTATATCCTATGGAGGAAAAATTCAGGAAGAAGTGGGATACACCGTTGGTTGATGCTGCCATTTCTTCAGTGAATAAGAGTCTGACCTGCCCAGTGGATAATGCCCAGGGGTTTAAGGATCCGGCAGATAAAAAGCTGGAATCCTTACTAAAGGCTTCTTTTTCAGTAACTGGGTCAGCAGTACAACCGGCAGTGGCAGCTATCCGTATTTGTCAGGCAGTGAAGGACCGATTTAAGAAATTGGTCAGGAGGAAGTTTCTGACGAGCTATCAGAACTTCTTCGCGCCTTATGTTTTGCGGTAGATGCGTTAAAAGACTCAATTCAGCAGATGTCTCATTTTGCGCTACTCTCAATCCATATGCGCAGGGTATTGTGGTTAAAGAATTGGTCGGTCAAGACGCCATGCAAAAGGCTACTGGCGGCTTTTTCTTTTCACGGTGAGCGTCTTTTTGTGGAAGATTTGGAAAAATATATCCAAAAAATCTCAGACGGGAAAAGCTCCTTGCTTCCAGTTAAAAAACGGGGTAAGCAGCCTTCCTTTAAAATTCCTAATGCTCCTGGGCCGAGTGCATCTTCCCCTAAGAGGTATCGACGGCCTCAGCCACCTACCTTTAAGAAGCCTCAAGGTCATAAAAGACCTTGGACCCAGAAACCAGCCAAGACCAATTCCAAGACTTCCCTGTGAAGGGGCGCCCCCACTCCTGCGAGTGGGGGGCAGGCTGCGGTGGTTTGCAGATGCTTGGGGAAAATTGGTTCAGGACAGGTGGGTCATTTCAACCATTTCTCAAGGTTAAAAAATAGAGTTTCGGGATTTTCCCCCAACTCAGAATTTGGTATCCAGGGTTCCATCAGACCCAGGGAAAAAGAGGAGTCTATTCCTGGCTTTAGAACAACTGGAACGGCAGAAATTAATCATCAAAGTTCCACAAAGGGAAAGATTCAAGGGGTTCTACTCGAACCTATTTACAGTGCCAAAGCCAAACGGAGAGGTAAGGCCCATCTTGGACCTCAAATCCCTCAATTCCTTTTTAAACGTCCAAACCTTCCGGTTCGTTCAGTAATCACTTCCTTGAGAAAAGGAGACTTTTAACGTCCATAGACATCAAGGACGCATACCTGCACGTACCGATTTTTGGCCCACATCAAAGATTCCTGCAGTTTGCAGTAGAGGGGTATCATTTTCAGTTTGTGGCACTTCCATTCAGTCTAGCCACGGCCCCTCGAGTCTTCACAAAGGTTTTGGCCCCAGTGTTGGCTTTCCTAAGGTCCTAGAGTATCGCGGTGGTAGGATACCTGGACGATCTTTTGCTGAGGGATCAAGCTTACTCCACCTTAGTAGGAAACATTGCGACTACGGTCCGTTGCCTAAGGTTGTTAGGCTGGATTCTAAATTTGAACAAATTGGCCCTTCGTCCAGCTCAGGCCTTAACATATCTGGGTCTGGTCTTGGACACAACCCAAGAAAAAGTATTTCTACCTCCCTTAAGAGTCAGTTCTATAATGGAGCTGGTTTGGAAGGTCAAGGGGACAAAAGATCCTTCGATCCATCTATGCACGAGGCTTTTAGGCAAGATGGTGTCATCTTTCAGCGCGGTTCCTTATGCGCAGTTTCACTCCAGGATGTTCCAAAGAGCTATCCTGGAAGCTTGGGACAGGTCGATTCAATTATTGGATCATCCCGTGTATCTATCCCTACAGGTAAAAAGGGAACTCTCTTGGTGGTCAAAGACCAGCAACTTGAACGGGGGGAAATCTTTTCCGCCAGTAACCTGGAAAGTAGTAACTACGGACGCCAGTCGTCTGGGCTGGGGAGTAGTCCTGGAGGAGGCTTCCGTTCAGGGATTGTGGTCTCAGGTAGAGAAGGCCTTACCCATCAATCTGCTAGAAATTCGGGCAGCTCGCTTAGCTCTCCTATTTTGGACATCCAGACTGCAGGGGTTCCCTGTCCGAATCCAATCCAACAACTCCACGGTGGTGACGCACATCAACCACCAAGGGGGCACCCGGAGTCGGGCGGCCCAAAGGGAAGTGGATCACGTATTAACTTGGGCAGAGAGACATGTACCATTTCTATCGGCAGTGTTTATTCCAGGGGAGGACAATTGGCAAGCAGACTTTCTAAGTCGCAAGCAGTTACTTCCAGGAGAGTGGTCTCTTCATCCCGAAGTTTTCCTTCAGATTTGCCAGCATTGGGGGGTGCCAGATGTGGATCTTCTGGCATCCAGATTCAATGCCAAGGTAGACAGGTTTGTGTCCAGGACCAGGGATCCACTTGCTATCGGAACGGATGCACTGGTATTTCCCTGGGACAGGTTTTCCCTAATCTATGCGTTCCCTCCGATCCAATTGCTGGCACACTTGTTGCGCAGGATACAGAGGGAGCAAAATACAGTGATCCTGGTGGCCCCGAGGTGGCCCAGGAGGTCCTGGTGTTCAGAGATGGTGAGGATGGCGGTGGAGGACCCGCTGTGTCTCCCAGACCATCCAGATCTGTTATGTCAAGGTCCCATATACCATCCTTCTTTACGGTCGCAGGGTACCAAGGGACCGTGGTATCAGGGGTTCAGTCTTATCCACTCTGATCAATGCTAGAAAACCAGTTTCTAGAAAGATCTACTATAAGGTATGGAAATCGTATATTTCCTGGTGCGAGGAAAAGGAATGGCATCCTCGCAGGTATGCGATTGGGAGGATCCTTGCCTTTCTTCAATCAGGAATTGATTTAGGCTTATCTTTAGGAACCATTAAAGGGCAGATTTCCGCCTTATCAGTTTTTTTCCAGAGGCCAATTGCATCCCATTCTTTAGTGCGAACCTTCGTCAAGGGGGTACTGCACTTAAAACCGCTGGTTAAACCTCCCTTAAGCCCTTGGGACTTAAACTTGGTGCTATCAGCTCTGCAGGTTCAGCCCTTTGAACCGCTAAGGCATATTCCTTTAATCCTGTTGACCAGGAAATTGTTTTTTCTGGTAGCCATAACTTCAGCTAGAAGGGTGTCTGAATTGGCCGCCCTTTCATGAAAGGAGCCGTTTCTATTCTTACATCAGGACAAGGTGGTGATGCCCCCCCGTCCAGATTTTTTACCAAAGGTGGTTTCCAGATTCCATTTAAATCAGGATATCATTTTACCCTCCTTTTTTAAATCCTAGGTCTAAAGAGGAAAGGTCGCTTCACTCACTGGATGTGGTGAGAGCGGTCAAGGTTTTTTTTTTTTTTTTTTTTTTTTTTTCTCTTTTTTTTTTTTTCCACTTCAGCAAAAATCTTATTGAGAGACATTGTATCAACTTTGAAAATCAAAATTTATCTCCTCATTTTTCACATCATTGTGGCTTATTTCCCTCTTATCTTTTTCCCTTTTTTTTTTCCTTTTAAATATGAAATAAAGACTTATCCAACCAAGCAAATAGTGTGCACATCCCATATTAAAACTTCTTAAGAAAAGTCAGCCTACTAAAGAGCAGAAAAACAAAGGACAGCATCCCCAAACATATTCCCCTATAATACCCCTCCACACCTCCCCTCCCTTCATCACACCATACCTTCCAGCCTCCCTCCACCCCATACTCACTCCACCCTTTCTACCTAATCCACTCGTACCTAATCAGACCATTCATACTCCAGCCATTGCTTCCATATCTTCTTATATTTCTTCAAACTACCTTTTTTCCTATACCAAAGCTCCTCCTTCATAATCATATCATTAACCTCTCTCAGCCATTCTACTACTGTTGGGGGGGTCTTTTGCCTGCCACTTCCTTGCTATGATCTTCCTACCCTGGAACAGACATCTTATTATTGCGGTTTGGGTGTCTTTCAGCATACCATTGTTCTCCATCAGGCTCAAAAGGCAGGTTCTGGCCTCCATGGCTAGCGAGGTCCTGAATACTACGTTGATTTTCTCCACTATTTCTTCCCAATACCTATATAGCTTGGGGCATCGCCAGAACATGTGCATCAGGTCCCCTCTCCCGTCCCCGCAACGTTGGCATTTCGCGTCTTGCCTCCTTCCAAACCTAAATAGTTTTTCTGGAGTATAGTATAGTCTATAGATCAGATACAAATAGGATACCCCTTGTGCCGGTGACAGAGAGATCCTAGGCCCTAATGCTAGGACATACTTCCACTGTGCTTCCGTAATAGTGCCAATCTCTTCCTCCCATTTGGCTCTTTTCTTCAACTCCACTACCCACTCCCGCCCTGCCATATTTATGCCCCTATACATTTCTGAGATCAGCCCTCCCGAGCCACTATTGTTTACCACTTTCCTCAACAAAGGCATTTCGTTCCACTCTATCCCCTTTCCTCTGAATTGTGTCTCCAGGGCATGCCTCACTTGCAGATATCTAAAAAATAGCCTATTGGGGACTGCAAACTCCTCTCTTAGCTCTTGAAATGACTTCAGTCTCCCCACCCTATACAGCTGTGCCAAGCAGTGAATACCTCTCCTATCCCACTCCTCTATTTTCCCCAACGTAATAAGCTCTTTTAAATTTTTGTTATTCCATATTGGAGAGAACTCAGAAAACCCTGTATACCCTAACACGGCCTTCACGGTCTTCCAGCTTCTAATCATTAACTGAGTTGTGGGACAGCTATGCACAAAAGATTCTGCCTCCACTGCTTCCACAACTGTATCATGACCGCTGTTGTTTAGCCATATACCACTACCTCCTTCCCTCACTTCAGGCAGGTTGCTGCCTCTCATAAACTGCATTTGGGCTGCCAAAAAATAGCTCCAGGGGTCAGGCCTCCCTCCTCCCTCGGCCGACGAAGCACCCGCAAACCAATCCTTGCCACCCCATTCCTCCAAATTAATTCTCTGAACAAACTGTCCATCTTTTTAAACCAATGTTTTGGGATCCAGACAGGAGAATTGTGTATTACGAATAGAATTTGGGGCATCCATATCATCTTGATAAGGTTACATCTACCGGCGACCGAGAGAGGAAGACTGCCCCACACCAGACTCTTTTGCTTTAACTTCACCATTAGCGGTACTATATTACCTGTTATGTACTGTCCCGGGTCTTTTGTTATATTCACCCCTAAATACCTCATTTGATTTACCACTCTTATTAAATCTACCTGTCTCGGAAGCGGGTCTACCAGGGGGTCTATCGGCAAGAGTGTAGATTTTTCCCAGTTGATTTTTAAACCGGAGAAATGGCCGAATTCTTTAATCAATTTCATGGCTGCTAACAGTGAGGACTGTGTATCCTCCAAAAATAGCAGAATATCATCCGCATACATTGCGACTTTCTCTTCCTCGCTCCCTCTTCTAAACCCACAAAACTCTTGTGACGTTCTTAGAGCCACTGCCAGTGGCTCCACTGCGAGGGCGAAGAGCAGGGGCGATAGTGGACACCCCTGTCTCGTCCCCCTCCCCAACGGGAACCCCCCGGAGCACTCCCCATTGACCCTGACTTTAGTTCTTGGTTTGTCATATAAAATTCTCAGCCATTTCACAAAATTAGGACCAAATTTAAACTCTGCCAATACTTTCCACAAATAATGCCATTCAAGGCTATCGAAAGCCTTGACCGCGTCTAAAGATAAAATGGCTCTATTCCCCCCCCCCCTCCCTGTAAGCAATTGTACATTACCATAGACACGCCTGATATTCACGCTTACCGATCTATCCGGTATAAAACCTGTTTGGTCCGAATGTATTACTTTAGCAATTATCTTTTTTAACCTATTTGCTAGGGCTTTTGCCAGGATCTTAATATCTGTGCACAATAGTGAGATCGGTCTATAGGAGGATACTTCTAACGGATTCTTCCCTTCTTTCAACAAAATTATGATAGTGGCTTCTGTCATGGACATGGGCAATCTTCCTTCCACCATGGCCCCGTTTAAAACTTCCAGTAATTTTGGGAGCAAAACATCTCCATATTTCTTGTAAATTTCTATAGGCAAGCCGTCGGGTCCTGATTTCTGATTCGCCATTTCCATTACCACTCTTTGCAGCTCTGCCTGTGTTAACGGGGTTTCCAAAATTTCCCTGTCTTCACTGGATAACGGGACAATTTTCAGTTTTTCAAAAAACTCCCACATCTCACCCTCTACATCCAACTGTGGGGCCTTGTACAGGTCTTCATAATACTCTTTGAACACCTCCACTATACCGGGGGAAGTCCTTATAATCCTCCCTCCCTTATCCCATATTGCTGATATAGTGGATGAGGGGCCATTTGCTCTAGCTATCAATGCCAAGGTTCTTCCCACTGATTCCCCTTCCCCAAAAAGATTCTGCTTCTGAAACATTCTCCTTTTTTCCTCTTTCTCCAGAACTAGTTTCCTATATTCCTCCTGACCCTCTACCCACCCCTCATATCTGGCTAAAGGTGGTATATCTGCTTTCCGCCTCCCTCACCCGTTCCTTTAATTTATGTTCCTTAACCTGTGATTTCCTCTTGACAGAGGAGATTTTCTGTATAAGGATCCCCCTAAGGAACGCCTTCAAGGCGTCCCATGTTATACCTAGCGGGTCGGAACCTGAATTCAGCTTTATAAATTCTTTTAGATCACCTACAATCCCCCCGTCATCCTCAATTACTTTGAGCCAAAAGGGGTTCAATTTCCACTCCCTCCCTCCAAGATTCAACCCCGTTCTAACTGAAAAAACTACTGGAGAATGGTCTGAGAGCCCCCTTGGCTCGTAGTCTACCCCCGCCACTATCTTCAGGGCTTCCTCATTGCAAAGCACAAAATCGATCCTAGAGAGAGTGGCATGTGTTCTAGAGTGGCAAGAGTATTGCTTCACATCCGGGTGCCACTTCCTCCAGATATCCACCCACCCTACCTCATTACAAAATTGGAGGAGCGGGCCCCTGGGTACCCCTCTAGAGACCCCCCTTGTCGGGAACCTATCTAAGCAGTTGTCCATAGCCATATTAAAGTCCCCCATCACTATTACCGGCACCCCAGGTTTATCCGCTATAAAGCTTATCAATTCACTGAGTATCTCTGTGCTGAATGGTGGAGGTATATACACACTTGCCAGAATACAATCCCGGCCCTCAATATTACAGAACAAAAAAACATACCGGCCCTTCTTGTCCAGTTTACTCTGTCTACAGGAGAAGACCAACCCAGTGCTTATCAATACACTCACACCCCTTGAATACGAGGAGTATGTTGAATGATACTGCTCCTGATAATTCCTATTTCTCAGAACACTAATTGTACCTTTATCCAGGTGGGTCTCCTGAAGACAAAGTATCCCGACATCCCTTGACCTGGCCATAGAAAAAATTGCCTGTTTTTTCCACATCTCCTTTACCCCCCGTGCGTTCCATGAACATACATTCATACATCTAGATATCCCTGAAGTTACCATCCTACCACCTTTAGTGCCTAACATTCACTTGTTCCTGTGTCTTAACTTAACACAAAATAGTACTCCTCTCTAAAACCCTTGTGACTAATATTTGAAATTTTTGTGATTTTGCTTTTCGTGTACAATCAATACTACTCACTACATTCCACACCACACCCCTACCACCCTCCTCCCCCCTTACCACCTTATACATACCCTTTCTTCCAATCCTCCTCCCCACATCCCCCCCACCCCATCCCTTCCACCCCCCCTTCCCCCACCCCCCTTCGCCCACCCTTGGGCCCCTATCCTGGGCTTCCAAAGTGACCGTGTTTAACCTTCTAAACATGGGTGTACCTCCTTTCTCCTTTTGCGTTGCTACCCGAACCTTTATAAGAGGGGAGTTACCCCCAACATAACCAATGTGAAAAGGATTAAATCTGCTACCCCCCTAAACCTTCACTTCTAAAAAGAAAAAAAGAAACTACATCAGTGCAAGGGGGAAGGAAAGAGAAAAAGGACAAAAAAAAAAAATCTTTTCCCTTTTTTTTTTTTTTTTTTTAAATTTAAATGACCATTAGTCCAAAGAGCAAAAAACCCTAATTTTATCCTTCTCCTCTTCCCCCCTTACCCTCTATAAACCTTCACCGTGCTGTGGCCTCCCTTCATATTTCTCCAGCCATGAAAAAACTTCTGCAGGGGCAATAAAGAGCTTCACCTCCCCATTTGCTGTTACCCGCAAGCGGGCTGGGTATAATAGCGCATAGCCAATTTTCTGCTGCTGAAGTTTCCGTTTACACTCTATAAACTTTGCCCTCTGTCTCTGCAGCTCAGGGGAAAAATCTGGGTATAGGGATATTATTGCGCCGTTATACTGTATGTTTTTCATCTCCCTTGCTTTCTGGAGGATGGTAACTTTATCTCTAAAAAACAAAAAATTGACAATGAGAGGCCTTGGCTGACCACCTGACAATGGAGCCCTAGAGGCAACTCTGTGTGCACGTTCAATTGCGAAAAATTTAGAAAAAGAGTCTTTGCCAAACATGTCCCTGAACCAGCCTTCCATATATTCTATGGGGTTGTTACCCTCGCTCCATTCGGGGAGACCCAGAACCCTCACGTTCTTCCTACGTGCCCTATTTTCGTATTCATCCATCTTCCGTGAACACATATCCACTTGCTCTTTCAACCTTTTAATTTCATGTCTCATTGGGTTCACGTCGTCTTCCACCTGACTGAGTCTCTCCTCGAGAGCGGTTGTCCGCGCACATACCTCCTGCATATCCCGTTTCAGCATATATAAATCTTCTCTGATACCTCTAAGCTGATCCGATAAATCCGACAAGGAGGTTTTACAGACATTGATTGCTAGGAGAATGTCCTTTAGAGATGGCTCCTGCTCTAGTGGCCCTTTACCCTCTATTGTTTCATTGCTCGATCCACTTTCCAAGTGTGTTTGTGATGCTGCTTCCGAAAGTATCGGTGCACATATTTCTGCTGGTCCTTGGCTTTTTCCTTCCCCCAAGGTGGTTGGCCTGCGCCCCCTGGTGTTGTGCACCCCCCACCTGGCTGCCTTTCTTAGGCGTGCAATTCAGTGTATGGGCAAAGGGCAGTTTTGCGGCTACTCCCTGACCTGCTTTATCCTTGGGGCCACGCGTGTTATGTGCCCCAGCTCCTTCCTGTGCTGCAGCCTCCTCTGCCCCTTTCTTCCTGGTCATCTTGCCTCCAAACACCCCTTGGGTCTTCTGGAATAAAGGGCCACACTCCACAATGGGAACAGAGCAAGGGACGTACCAGGGGGGGCAGGTTCCAAGAACCCCTCCAGGGATACCAGTGGCAGGTTCTCTTTACAGCACACAGCGTACCTGAAAAGTCCGCACCGCACGATCGTTCGATCAGCTGTTCAACTCATAAGTATCAGCGTCCTCCCCCCGATCTCCACATCCGAATCTCATCCAGGGGACACACCAGGGGGGGCAGGTTTCAGGATCTCAACCAGGAATACTACGGGCGGGCTCTCTCACCGCACACAGCGCACACAGCGTACCTGAAAAGACCTCACAGCACGGCCGTCCGATCAGCTGTTCCGCCCGTCAGCGCCCCCCCCCCTTCTCAGCCAGTGCAGCTGCTCCGATGGGTGTGCAGGCTCCTGTCCCCAGGAAGACACAGGACGGGGCTCCGGTCGGATCTGTATCGCCAGGCTAGTTGTGCCACCTGCCTCCACAAGAACCGGCCAGCATAGGTATAGGGAGAGCCGCTACCGCAGCTAAACTTCTAGCACAGACATTAGGTAGAGCAGCTGGGTCCAGTTCCTGCAACGTCCTCCCCCTCCCCTCAACCTCCGGTCACGCCCATTCCCCCCGGTTTTTATACGTAATCACGTATTAACTTGGGCAGAGAGACATGTACCATTTCTATCGGCAGTGTTTATTCCAGGGGTGGACAATTGGCAAGCAGACTTTCTAAGTCGCAAGCAGTTACTTCCAGGAGAGTGGTCTCTTCATCCCGAAGTTTTCCTTCAGATTTGCCAGCATTGGGGGGTGCCAGATGTGGATCTTCTGGCATCCAGATTCAATGCCAAGGTAGACAGGTTTGTGTCCAGGACCAGGGATCCACTTGCTATCGGAACGGATGCACTGGTATTTCCCTGGGACAGGTTTTCCCTAATCTATGCGTTCCCTCCGATCCAATTGCTGCCACACTTGTTGCGCAGGATACAGAGGGAGCAAAATACAGGAGGTCCTGGTATTCAGAGATGGTGAGGATGGCGGTGGAGGACCCGCTGTGTCTCCCAGACCATCCAGATCTGTTATCTCAAGGTCCCATATACCATCCTTCTTTACGGTCGCAGGGTACCAAGGGACCGTGGTATCAGGGGTTCAGTCTTATCCACTCTGATCAAAGCTAGAAAACCAGTTTCTAGAAAGATCTACTATAAGGTATTGTATATTCCTGGTGCGAGGAAAAGGAATGGCATCCTCGCAGGTATGCGATTGGGAGGATCCTTGCCTTTCTTCAATCAGGAATTGATTTAGGCTTATCTTTAGGAACCATTAAAGGGCAGATTTCGGCCTTATCAGTTTTTTCCAGAGGCCAATTGCATCCCATTCTTTAGTGCGAACCTTCGTCAAGGGGGTGCTGCACTTAAAACCGCCGGTTAAACCTCCCTTAAGCCCTTGGGACTTAAACTTGGTGCTATCAGCTCTGCAGGTTCAGCCCTTTGAACCGATTAGGCATATTCCTTTAATCCTGTTGACCAGGAAATTGTTTCTTCTGGTAGCCATAATTTCAGCTAGAAGGGTGTCTGAATTGGCCGCCCTTTCATGTAAAGAACCGTTTCTATTCTTACATCAGGACAAGGTGGTGATGCGGCCCCGTCCAGATTTTTTACCAAAGGTGGTTTCCAGATTCCATTTAAATCAGGATATCATTTTACCCTCCTTTTTTCCAAATCCTAGGTCTAAAGAGGAAAGGTCGCTTCACTCACTGGATGTGGTGAGAGCGGTCAAGGTTTACTTAAACATGTCAGCTCCTTTTCGGAAAACGGACTCCCTTTTTGTCCTGCCAGACGGTCCTAGGAGGGGACAGGCAGCGACTAGTTCAACTATTTCTAGGTGGATTCGCCAGCTCATTATTCAGGCTTATAAGTTAAAACGCAGAGTTCCACCTCAATATTTCAAAGCTCACTCTACCAGAGCAGTTAGTACATCATGGGCAGTGCGCCAGCAGGTGTCTATGGCTCAGGTTGCAAAGCGGCCGCTTGGTCTTCAGTTCATACGTCCACCAGGTTTTACCAGCTGGACGTCAGATCTCAAAGGGAGACTGTTTTTGGCCACAGCGTGCTGCAGGCAGCCTTATAAGTCCTGGGCCAGAAGAGGATCTAGGAATACTGTGTTCCCTCCCCTCAAATGCATTGCTTTAGGACATCCCAGATAGTCATTACTATGGTGCTCTGTGTCCCGTGATGTACGATAAAGAAAAATGGATTTTTAAAACAGCTTACCTGTAAAATCCTTTTCTTGGAGTACATCACGGGACACAGAGGTCCTTCCCCTCTTTTCTGGGATCTTCATTGCTTGCTACAAAACTAAAGGTACTTCCTGTATGGGAGGGGTTATATGGGAGGAACCTTCTTACTATTGGTTGCCAGTGTCCAATCACCTAAAGGTAGCATATAATCCAGATAGTCATTACTATGGTGCTCTGTGTCCCGTGATGTACTCCAAGAAAAGGATTGTACAGGTAAGCTGTTTTAAAAATCCATTTTTTTTATATTGCATTTCAGTGTAAATATGAGATCTGAGGGCTTTTTGACCCCAGATCTCATATTTAAGAGGTCCTGTCATGCTTGTTTTCTATTAGAAGGGATGTTTACATTCCTTGTAATAGGAATAAAAGTGATTTTTTTTTTTTTTTAAAGAACGGTGTAAAAAATAAAAAATAAATAATAAAAGGTAAAATAAATAAGAAAAAAAAAATGTTAAACGCGACCTGTCCCGCCGAGCTTGCATGCAGAAGCGAACGCATACGTGAGTAGCGCCCGCATATGAAAACGTTGTTCAAACCACACAAATGAGGTATCGTCGCGATCAGTAGAGCGGGAGCAATAATTCTAGCCCTAGACCTTCTCTGTAATGCAAAACATGCAACCTGTAGAATTTTTTAAACGTCGCCTATGGAGATTTTTAAGGGTAAAAGTTTGGTTCCATTCCATGAGCGGGTGCAATTTTGAAGTGTGGCATGTTGGGTATCAATTTACTCAGCGTAACATTATCTTTCACAATATAAAAAAATTGGGCTAACTTTACTGTTGACTTATTTTTTAATTCAAAAAAGTGTATTTTTTTTTAAAAAAAAGTGCGCTTGTAAGACCACTGCACAAATACGGTGTGACAGAAAGTATTGCAACAACCGCTATTTTATTATCTAGGGTGTTAAAAAAAAAAAGTATAATGTTTGGGGGTTCTAAGTAACTTTCTAGCAAAAAAAAACAGTTTTTAACTTGTAAACAACCAATCTCAAAAAGAGGCTTGCTCCTTAGGTGGTTAATAAACTAAAGGAAACTAAATAAATTCTGAAACGATTAAACAAAACAAACTTAGTAACATAACAAATCTATCCGAAACTATACAGATGTTTCCGTTCTGCACATGTCTATCTTCATAGGTGAACCTAAATGGCACTCCGTGGTTCTGCTGCAACCTGGTTGAGAAGCACTGTCCTAGTTACATAGTAAGCCAGAGGCTGACTCTGCCCATCAGGCTCCATCTGTAGCTAAAATATCACTTTTGGCTGGGCGGACCCTTTTTTGCACATAAAACATCAAAGAAAGAAAAAGAAATACATGAAGAGAAGAGGAAGAGCTAGGAAATCATCTGCAAAATACAAGATGTGTTTAACACAAAGCGGTGAAATCCATACTAATAACTCCCATCTCCCCCAGCTCATTAAATATACATATACTAATATAGTACTCTGGCCCTGTCCTCAGGCAGAATTTACCCCAACAGGATAATAAATTGTAAAACATTTAAGAGAGAGTACACTTTACTGAACTAGCCTGTCCAGCCCAATATAACCAGAGTCACATGTGTTCTAGACCACAATCTCAATTACAATCATTTCTCTGCAGGCCTGGTATTTAACTTAAGCTTATGTACATAAAGGTATATTGGTTTAATGCACAAACTTAATCCACATAATGGATTTTAAACTATGCCTTGTCTAGATCTATTGTAACAGCAAGACATCCTCTTAAAGTGAATATAAACCCTAACAATGAACCTATTAACTCTTATTTGCTCTCATCTGGTCTATTATATATATACCACTGAATGTGTTTCATTATATATCAGTTTGATAAGTGCAAAAAAAAAAAAAAACACCTGCCAGAAATCCAGTAAGCACCAATTTTCCTGTGCTCTCTGCCTCTGCTGACTGTTAACCATTTTTCCCCAGCTGTCTCTGTGGACTACAGAACACATCCCCCATGATACAGGGAAGCAAAGTCCTAAACACTTCCTGTCCAAGTTGATAACACCGTTTCTCAATGTATACAGTATGGTGCATGCGTGTTGTCACCCTAGAACACAAAGTGTTTTACTAGTAGGGGCAGCAGGTGAAATTAAAAAGGGAAAAAAAAGAAAAAAAAAGAAAATTTAATGTAGACGCCTGCTGCATTTTTCATCACATTAAAGTAGAACTTTTGGCAAAACTTTGGATAGAGTAACAGAGGGGTATAACCCATTGTTTTTCAACCTTTTTTTCAGTCAAGGCACCCTTTAAATTATGGACAGTCTAGAGGCCCCCTGTTCTAAAATGTAAAAAAAAAAACTATTCTAATAGGGTTACACAATGCAGCAACATCCACACGTAGGACACCCAACGTTACAGGTGATTTATTCTTCCAAAGCAAAAACACTTTTGCACACTGGTACTGACTAGTATTCCAATGTTTCTCTTCTTCCTCAATTTCTCTCCATCCATCAGATAATGATGGAGAGGGGCACAGGAGGGTCAAACAAGGATGTTGTGGAGGCAACAGTCATCCTCCTTATTAACTGATGATGTCAATGGTTGTTAGAATGACATTGTCTAGAAAGTCATAATGTTGCATAATGAAAACCTGTGGTTTTGTGTAACTAATAGATAGGCTTGATCCAGTTGATGGCTTGTATACAATTTTTTATCAATTTTTAGGCATTTTGCCAAAGCACCCCTGAAGAAACCTCAGGGCACCCCAGGGTGCCTGGGCACCCTGGTTGAAAAAGGCTGGTATAATCCCTGTCAGTTTTTATGCCATCTGTGTCCCATCAGTCAAAACAGGAAGCAGGGGGAAATCCCTGCAAATTAAGGGAATCCGTTGGGCCCCCCAGGTCACCAGAACTAGCTTCCCCATTGGAAGATTTCCCCTCTATTACAGTTCTTGAAACAACCCAAAATTTGGGATTGTCTTTTACTTTCACTTTCAGTGATAATGGTAGATAGTAGGGCTGCACAATTCTGGAAAAAATGAGAAACACTTTTTTTGCTTAGAATAAAGATCAAGATTCTCTCACGATTCTCGGCGTAACATCATATTGTTTAGTTTTTTTTAAATTCATTGAAGTGTATTTTTGCCCAAAAAATTGCGCTTGAAAGACCTCTGGGCAAATACAGTGTGACATAAAATATTGCAATGACTGCCATTTTATTCTTTGGGGTCTCTGCTAAAATATATATATATACAGTGGGGACAGAAAGTATTCAGACCCCCTTACATTTTTCACTCTTTGTTATATTGCAGCCATTTGCTAAAATCATTTAAGTTCATTTTTTTCCTCATTAATGTACACATAGCACTCCATATTGACAGAAAAACACAGAATTGTTGACATTTTTGCTGATTTATTAAAAAAGAAAAACTGAAATATCACATGGTCCTAAGTATTCAGACCCTTTGCTCAGTATTTAGTAGAAGCACCCTTTTGATCTAATACAGCCATGAGTCTTTTTGGGAAAGATGCAACAAGTTTTTCACACCTGGATTTGGGGATCCTCTGCCATTCCTCCTTGCTGATCCTCTCCAGTTCTGTCAGGTTGGATGGTAAACGTTGGTGGACAGCCATTTTTAGGTCTCTCCAGAGATGCTCAATTGGGTTCAAGTCAGGGCTCTGGCTGGGCCATTCAAGAACAGTCACGAAGTTGTTGTGAAGCCACTCATTCGTTATTTTAGCTGTGTGCTTAGGGTCATTGTCTTGTTGGAAGGAAAACCTTCGGCCCAGTCTGAGGTCCTGAACACTCTGGAGAAGGTTTTCGTCCAGGATATCCCTGTACTTGGCCGCATTCATCTTTCCCTCGATTGCAACCAGTCGTCCTGTCCCTGCAGCTGAAAAACACCCCCACAGCATGATTCTGCCACCACCATGCTTCACTGTTGGGACTGTTTTGGACAGGTGATGAGCAGTGCCTGGTTTTCTCCACACATACCGCTTAGAATTAAGGCCAAAAAGTTCTATCTTGGTCTCATCAGACCAAAGAATCTTATTTCTCACCATCTTGGAGTCCTTCAGGTGTTTTTTTTAGCAAACTCCATGCGGGCTTTCATGTGTCTTGCGCTGAGGAGAGGCTTCCCTCAGGCCACTCTGCCATAAAGCCCCGACTGGTGGAGGGCTGCAGTGATGTTTGAATTTCTACAATTTTCTCTATCTCCCGACTGCATCTCTTGAGCTCAGCCACAGTGATCTTTGGGTTCTTCTTTACCTCTCTCACCAAGGCTCTTCTCCCCCGATAGCTCAGTTTGGCCGGACGGCCAGCTCTAGGAAGGCTTTTGGTCGTCCCAAACGTCTTCCATTTAAGGATTATGGAGGCCACTGTGCTCTTAGGAACCTTAAGTGCAGCAGAAATTTTTTTGTAACCTTGGCCAGATCTGTGCCTTGCCACAATTCTGTCTCTGAGCTCTTCAGGCAGTTCCTTTGACCTCATGATTCTCATTTGCTTTGACATGCACTGTGAGCTGTAAGGTCTTATATAGACAGGTGTGTGGCTTTCCTAATCACGTCTAATCAGTATAATCAAACACAGCTGGACTCAAATGAAGGTGTAGAATCATCTCAAGGATGATCAGAAGAAATGGACAGCACCTGAGTTAAATATATGAGTGTCACAGCAAAGGGTCTGAATACTTAGGACCATGTGATATTTCAGGTTTTCTTTTTTAATAAATCTGCAAAAATGTCAACAATTCTGTGTTTTTCTGTCAATATGGGGTGCTGTATGTACATTAATGAGGAAAAAAATGAACTTGAATGAAATGATTTTAGCAAATGGCTGCAATATAACAAAGAGTGAAAAATTTAGGGGGTCTGAATACTTTCCGTCCCCACTGTATGTATGTATATATATATATATATATATATATATATATATATATATATAATGTTTGAAGGTTTTAAGTCATTTTCTAGCAAAAAATACCGATTTTTTAACTTGTAAGCAACAAGTGTCGAAAAAAGGCTTATGCCGCGTACACACGATCGGAAGTTTCATCAGAAAAAACTTGGATGTTTTTTCAGACGGAATTCCGCTCAAGCTTGCCTTGAAAAAAAACACAGTTGAACAAAAGTTCTCTGAACTTTCAACCGTCAAGAACGCGGTGACGTACAACACTACGATGAGCCGAGAAAATGAAGTTCAATGCTTCCAAGCATGCGTCGAATTGTTTCCGAGCATGCGTGATTTTTTGCGCGTCCGAATTGCATACAGACTAACGTATTTTCGGATAGGAACTTTTCCCGACCGAAAAATAGAAAACATGCTCTCAATCTTTTGCTGGCTGGAATTCCGCCAGCAAAAGACCGATGGAGCATACACACGGTCGCATTTTCCGTCAAAAAGCTCTCATCGGAGTTTTGCTGGCGGCATTTCCGATCGTGTGTAGGCGGCATTAGTCTTTAAAGTGGTTAAACTGACCTCATTTGCAGACCGAAGTGTAGGGATATCTAAAGGTCCGTTTTTTTTTGTATTCTTTTTCAAAAACAAACATGTCCTACTTACCTCCTCTGTGCAGTTGGTTTTGCACAGAGTGGCCCCGATCCTCCTCTTCTATTGACACAGACAGCAGGACTTGGCTCCCGCTGCTGTCAATCAAATCCAATGACACGGGAGCCAAGTCCTGCTGTCTGTGCCAACAGAAGAGGAGGATCAGGACCACTCTGCGCAAAACCAATAGCTGCGCTGCTACCAATCTATCCAATAAGGACTTGAGACACCGTCTGGAGCTGGTGTGCTCGTCCCTGTCTCTGGAAAGGCTGGGTTCAGGTAAGTAAAAGTGGGGCTCTGGGGGGCAGCTGCATCACAGAAGGTTTTTCACCTTAATGCATAGAATGCATTAAGGTGAAAAACCCTGAGGGTTTACAACCCCTTTCATTCCTTTGAACTAAAAGAACCAAATGACACAATGTTTATAGTTATCTCGCAATGTTGATAAACATTTGTGGAGGCTCTTTTTTTTTTGACAGCTGTGAGTGAGTAGAGAACGGCTCTGCACTGTTTAAATAGAATTGTGGAAATGCCGGATTAAGATCGCGAGGGGGGTTGAATCAAGATTGCGATTTTTTAACAATTAATCGTGCAGCTCTAGTAGACAGGACAAATAGAGAGGGCGAATCTCCCTAATGGGGGCACAGATAAC
The DNA here is from genome assembly GCA_037952835.1 of Lithobates septentrionalis. Lineage (NCBI taxonomy): Eukaryota > Metazoa > Chordata > Amphibia > Anura > Ranidae > Lithobates > Lithobates septentrionalis. The sequence continues at coordinate 2,997,933 of JBBDGP010000373.1, forward strand.
AATAAAAATCTAATAGGTGTTCTTATCCCTCTCCACTCTGTCCAAAACAAAAACAAAAAAGGTTTTTCCTTAATTATACTTTAAATTTTCACAATTAAAGTGGAATTAAACTCTGCTATATTTTTTTAAATACATGGACCCCCAGGAGCTTTATGCCATAATATGCTAGTATGCACAACATATTAGTGCGTTATGGCAAACTTACCTGTCAAACTAAGCCCTCCAGTGATGAGCTGTCATCCCTCCTGCTGGTCACTGACGCTTCCCTCTTCTCCTGGTCTTTCCTTCCGGTTTCACTCTGTTTGGCCACTTGAATGGCACAGTTCAGTGTACTTTACAGCCGAAAGGCAAGAAGAAGCAATTATGACAGAGATTGATAGGGTTGCTTCTGTCATAAAAACCCTACCTGTTAGAAATGTTTTCATTATTTGAATTTAATTCTGCTTTAAAGATCTAGAGTTTCGCTATAAAGGGTCTGTCCCACAAAGATACCGTCACTTTGCATTGAATGCCCTAAACATTCAAAATGAATGTTATTCAATTAGGGTTTACATTGTGTAACAAAACGTCCCACACTCTGCTTGAGTGCTTTCGTCATATACCACTTCCTCCCAGTCTGAATATAGATATCATATATTCCAAACCGCTGACAACAAATAACAAGGCAGTACTCATTTGGTTGCTCAACATGAACTGTTTATTAAAACACATGAACAGAGAGGTAACACTCAGGGACAACCCCTCCCCCTCCCTTTGCATTCAGGGTGGGGTAAACTGTCCAATAACAATAGACACACAGGTCAGGTATATTCAAACTTCTCATCAGTAAACAGTCTTATCAGCAGGGAGGGGCTGCTGGAGGAATGCCCCCCCCCCCTCCACATAGACATACATCCCATAAAATACTTTTCTCCCAAGGCAGACAGACACAATAGAACAATGGAATACAACAACACCCCAAACGACCCAGCAAAGAGTACACAACAAATTGAGACAATATGCAATAAATATATAAATATATATATATATATATATATATATATATATATATATATATATAACATTCCAGTGTGGTTGTACAGTGAGTCAGTTTAGTACAGATCGGACTGGATTTCTCGGTCACCCTGTGCCCCATTAGCGACACAGGGTGACTTAGACATAGGAGGTGCATGGGTAGCTGAAACAAGGGTTTCTCAACCTCCCCGAGGGATCCTGGGTTCCACAGGCCCCCCTCCCAAAGTGACTCCTGTCACACATTGACTTTAAGTTTTATTGCTACGTTTGAGTCTTAAAGTGACACTAAACAATGCCCTTAGGCCTCATGCAAGCTGCTGCACCTAAACTGATGTTTTTAGGGCTTTTGGTTTTTTAGTCCCTGAACGCACCTCAATAAAAGCCTATGGGTTTGATTTACTAAAGGCACATAGACTGCAGTTGCTCCAGAGCTTAGTAAATGAGCAGAAGCTCTGCTGACTTCCATCATCCAATCATATACAGGCACAAATGCTGTTTTTTTTTATTTATTTTCCTTACATGTGATTGGGTACTCTTTGCAAAGTGAAGCTTTACCTCATTTACTAAGCTCTGGAGCAACTGCACTTGAAGAGTGCAACTGCATCTTGCAAGTAAATCAACCCCTCTGTGTCCATGCACAGTCACATGGGGGATTTAATAAAACTGGTGCACACAGAACCTGGTGCAGCTGTGCATAGTAACCAGTAGCGCCCCCCCCCCCCCCCCCAATCCATGTGTCTGCCCACTCATCTACATGCGGGGAGCCAGACGCATGGATTCCAATAGGGTTTTATTTAATAGGCTCTAATTGGCTTCAAAAAAGGGTGGGCTCAGGGGGCAGAGCACTGCACTCTGAGCCCACCCACTTGTATGACAATAGTGAATTAATATTCGTTATTGTCTTCTTCATTCTCCTCCTGGCCAATCAGGAAGCCTCAATTGGCCAGGGAGTCTTAGGAATCCCTGGCCAATTGTGTCTCAGGACACACTTCCTGTTCCTGCTCGGTTGGGAGGAGAATGGAGAATGTCTCTCTGTGTGCTGTCGCCAGGAGAATCGGTCAGAACAGCCCCGGCTCTTCCTTCTCCTTGCCTCCATAAGGTAAGTCAGGCATCTGATTCATCTGGCACATTTGAATTCCCTCAGGAGGGGGGGTTGATCTCCGGCGTCCGTCTCCCACTCGTGGGGGCAGTGATCGCCGCTGTCCATCTCCCCCTGGAGGCGTAGGGTTTGGGTGGTGTAAGTTGGCTGCTCCCCCCCCCCAAAAAAAAATATTGAGCACCAACTGCCACTGATAGTAACCAATCAGCTTCTAACTTCAGCTTGTTCAATTAATTTTTGACAATAAAACCTGATAGCCGATTGGTTTCTATGCAGACACTGTGTGCACCAGTTTTAGTACATTTTCCCTATAGGCTTTTAGCAGAGTTTAGGAGCAGCAGTTTTTAGAGGCAGTCAAAGCTCCTTCTACTGAATGCAGAAGAATCACATTCAGGAGAGAAGTTTGTTTGCATAAAACACACTAAACGTGTCTAAATGCATCAAAGTGCTAGGCGCGCTTAGCTCCAAAAAGAATTCATACACATCCTCTACTCAATGACCCTGTAATCTATTTTTCATGAAATTGCCTACAAGTAAGCTCTGTTGGGTGAAATGCATTAGAGAGGAGGTCCTATAGGCGGGGACTATCATCCCCTGGAGTAATAAGATGTCATCTGTGTGCAACGGCTCTTTACTTTCTTCTTGTTTATTACTGTGTTTTTCGGCTCTTTTCCGCTCAGTTCTGTTTGTTTGAAACGAGTGGTGCACATTAGTTGTGGTTATGTGCATTGCTCTACGTACACTATACATCCAGTAGTCCATAGTCCATCTTTGGGGAAAACAAGAGAGAGTGGCTATGTCCCTACATACAGTGGGACTATAGAGAGTGAATGTAGCCACCAGTGGCGGCTGGTGCTCCATTTATTGACCCCCGCTCGCTCAGTCGGTCCGCCAGTCAGACCTGCTTCTGATTGGCCGGATTGAGGATCAGTGTTACAACAGCAGCGAATATTAATTCGCTGTTGTAACACCTGGGTGGGCTCATGGCGCAATGCTCTGCGCTCCGAGCCCACCCTGTTTTGAAGCCTATTAGAGCCTAATGGCTCTAATCAGGTGCTTCAAAAAAAAAATACCTATGCATGAATCCAATATTCATCTAGGGGGTGGCGTGGATAGAGGGGGCGGCATCTGGGTGCCCCTAATGGACGGGCCACCACTGGCTGTTAGGATACAATAGTCAGTATTGCAGATTTATCCATCCATGCTGTTTAGATGTGTGGATAGGGGAATGTGTGGTTGAGGCTGAGCATGTATGGCTAGCTTCACCCAACCTAACCCCTGCCATTAGGTTAACCCCCAAAAGACCTGTACTTACCCTACTTCACATATCTCATTGTAACATAACATTTCTGCCATTACCCATTCTATTTGGTTCTCTAATGGGAACATTGCTTTTAAAAAATTCCATATGTAACATTTTATAACAGAAGAAAGATGAAAGCCATGTGGCTGGTAATGTTTCATTATACCTTACTTACAAATAAACCTTTCTTTCCACAGCAAATCTCCCCTTTACTGACAGCTGAATTATGACCCACCGTCTCTTTAAGTAGCTTCCTAGAATAGTCCTTTAGTGGTCTCAGATGACCCATGCCGACGAGGTTAAAGGAAAATGTGTTGTTTTACTGGAAGATTATGTTGAATCCATCATTATTATTTTTCTCTAAAAAAAAAAAAAAAAATTCTGCCCATCAGTGTAGATCTATCATGGGGAAGTTACACAGAGTAAGGAGATGGATAGATAGATTTGTTAGGCTATAGGAAATTGCACACAACTGACATGTAATCACCTGGGACAGCCTGCAAAAAGCCGATCTCACATTCTGAAATGTAACTTTAGCAGATGATAAATGTCAGTTTTTAAGCTGTCTTTGTAGGGAAGCCGCTCGATGTTCTCGAAAAAAAAACTAAAAATGATAGAAACCTTATGGCAAATAGCAAGCAAAAGTCAGTGATTATCATATTTTATACCCGCCATAAAAACGCTGCAGCGCAATGGATCCGTTCCATCAGTGTATTTGAAAACTTTAAAGTGGAAAGCAGATTTTGAACCCTACAATAAAATAAATGCTCTCCATATGCTCATGGGTTTCAGTAGAAATTGGAGGAATTAGAAATGTCATCTGTTGGGAGATTGTTAAACAAGAATTGGTCTGCTTTTTTCCCCTTTGCTTTGTAAAGAGAACCTGTCATGTAAATTAAAAAATAAATGACTGCAGGTATAAAGTGCACATACCTGTATCAACTTCTTAACCCCTCCTATTACAGCTAAATGCCAGCCGGTTCTGGAAGCTCCAATCCTTCTGGGCAGCCCCATATGGGTTCAGTCTGAACCTGGAACTTCCATGTCATGGCTGGGCCCATGAACTTCGGGCAAGAGATTCTCTACCCCAAAGCTGCATGTGCAGTGCCTTGAAAAAGTATTCACACCCCTTGACATTTTCCACATTTTGTTATGTTACAACCAAAAATGTAAATTTATTTTATTGGCATTTTATGTGATAGACCAACAAAAAGTGGTACATAATTGTGAAGTGGAAGAAAAATGATAAATGGTTTTTCACATTTTTTACAACTATATATGTGAAAAGTGTGGCGTGCCTTTGTATTCAGCCCCCTTTACTCTGATACCCCTAACTAAAATCTAGTGGAACCAATTGCCTTCAGAAGTCACCTAATTAGTAAATAGAGTCCACCTGTGTGTAATTTTTTTTTTTGATCAAATCTGTTTATTGATTTAATAACATAAAGAATAAAACAACAGACATTGATTGTAAAGTACAGTGGGGAAACCCTTTCAATAAGCGCATTATCTTGGCAAAACTTGTATACATAAACATAAACAATGCAAATGGGTCGCCACAGAGTTAGTAGCTAATTGGCTCCTGAAGTGAATATGCTATACAGGCCCCCAAAATATGTGTTCAGAGAAAACAATACATTCATCAGTTGCACATGACTTACATTAGGTAGAGAGCAGTATATATGCATGAGCAGCTCAAGGTGTTTCGGAAGTTGTTGAGGGCTCTGCCAGCCATTTGGACCAGACCTTGTCATATTTTTTAGGACATCTTCTATTAGCATACGTGTCTTTATAGAGAGGTAAACTGTTGCTTCCAAAAAGTGAGGGGGGGGGCAGTTTTCCGCCAATATAGAGCTAAGGCCTTACGGGCATAGAAGTGAAGTAAGCCAGCTAGAGTACATCCCATAACCATAGGGATTAGTTGTTCTATTAGGCCCAGAATACAAATTGACATGAAAGGTTGTAGTGGTATGGCGGTAAACTGATTGATGAGTGTCAGTACCTCTTTCCAGTATGCAATAATAGCCAGACAGGTCCAAAAAATGTGGGTAAAGTCTCCGGGGATCCCCCCACAGCTCCAGCACCCGAGGGAGAATTAGAACTCATTTTGTGTAGTCTATATGGGGTAAAGTATGCACAATGAACTATTTTATACTGGATTAAACAATCTCTCAGAGAGATAAAAGGAACTAAATGGGAAATCCCGTATGTCGTCCCAGTCATCATTGTCCAGATCTGGGATGTCATGTAACCACTGATCTCTAAGTTTCACCAGGACAGGCAGGGAGGTCATAATCAGATAGGATAATTGTGAGGTGGGCTTCTTTGCACAATCTGACCTAAGGAGGTCCTCTAGTGCGGACTGAACTACCGTGGGGGAGAGTGAGGGAATTGGCTACTGAAGGTATGGGAGAGCTGTAGATACCAAAAAAAAATATGACTGTGGAACATTAAAATCAGAAATTAATTTAGAGAGGGGGGCCAGGGATTGGTTATTAACTACCTAGGTAATCGTTTTTATGTTAAACTTAGTCCAGGCGTGGGGTTCTGGCAGTGTATAGAGGTGATCCAAAACGGTGTTTAACCATAAGGGGTCATTGGGAGAAACTGCCTGTTTAGGGTAACGCTCAAATTTGAGTCCAGCTCCCCATGCATACAGTGTAGTGCGCATGGAGGGTGTTAGTTGATACGGGGCCCTAGAGCCTCGAAACAAGAGAAATGTCAGCACTTCCAGGGAATTTACTATTGCCACCTCAACTAGCGTTGCGGAATTGATAGTGTCTGGGCTGAGCCACCAGGCAGCCATAATTAACTGGGTGGCCAAAAAATATTTATAAATATCAGGACACGCCAGACTTCCCTGGGAGGCTGGGCGCATTAATGTGGACCATCTGTACATGGCTCCAGTATGTGGGGAGAACCACACAGGCTTTAAAAATTGGTGAACATTTGGCCAATATCCGTAATAGATTTATTGGACATAATGTATCTAGACATTTTCGCGAGCGTCACAGGAGGGACCCCTCCGAATTGAAAGTTATAGCCATAGAAAGATATTCTCCCCACTGGAGGGGTAGTAATATGAAAAGACAGATTTCTAGAAGGAACATATTCATTTATTGATTTACCAATTAATTGTTATTATCTATATGGGTATTAACCAAATTATAAATTAATGATTTTTTTTTAAAACATAAAAATACATTTTTTGAAAGTTTATTATGGTGGTTAGACTGTTCTGTGTATTATTACTGTTGTTACTGTTTGACAGATGAAATCAGTTAACTATGTGTATATATTATAGTAAACCTTGTATTTGACTAAACCAAAATATGTTTTAATATGAACTTTGGTGTCAGATCCAAAGTGATACCTAATGGCTATTTTGTGGTAATTATGTCTACATAGAACTCTAGAAAATGTATCAAACGATTGAATGAAAACCTTTTTAGTTTTAATTTCGATTGTGATATGTTTTAGTGTAGCAGTTTATGTGGAGCTCTTTTTAAATATTGTTTTTAAATATTTTGTTTTTAAACAATGTTTGCTGCATAAAAAACTGTGCTATGTGTGTGTGACACCTGGGAGGAGCAAATGAATTCCGTACCTCCTGTGACTCCCCTGCCTAGTATAAATTACGTGGTGAGTGACGTCCCAGGTTATCTCCGTTCCCAGTCGATGCCTGTTACAGGAAGACGAGTCGTTTGGAGAGAACCATGTGACGTCACCATGTACCAACTGGCAGTCTGAAAGTTCGCAGCTGTGTTTTGTACCGTATTTCTTTGCTGTGCCTATGCAAAAAAATTTGGAATAAAACTACCACTTTGTACTGCACCATGAAGTTCTTTTTTTTTCTAAATCCTTTATACCTAGTAGAGGAGCATCAGGAAGATTGCCTGGAAGGTTGGAAACGTATTAAACGTCTCGTTGTCTTTGGCGGAGGAGTGTGGCCAGTGTTTGGAGCGGACCAGGTGGAACACCACAGCTGATTACTGTGCATATCAGGCGAGCTTGATCCCTATAATTTGGGGTCCATCTTGTCCGGTAAGAGGCCATCTGGCTTTTTAGCTTACCTCTCCACTTGGATATAAAGTACCGACCAGTTGCCATTACAGGTTTCTGGGTGCTGCATCAGAAGTTGCATTCATTACTTCACTTTAAAGTTGCATTTATTATCACTTCACTTCAAGTTTGGGACTTTTTAACACAATATTAATTGATTTACTTTGATTGATTCACTCACATGGTTATGTGTTTTGTATGATTATTCAATAATATGTTTAAGGTTTGCGCAATCTTCTTTTCTATAAATGAAAAACAAAACGAACATAAACAGAGAAACATATGTGCACACTGAAATATTTAGTTTCGGAATTTCGTTTTCGTCCGAAAAATACATTTATTTAGTTACTCCCGAAATTCGTTTTTATTTATTTAGTTTCGTTAAAAAATGCATTCGTCCGAAAATCCGAAATAATTAAGATCAAATCTGTCATTGAAGGCTTATGGTGTCTGTCGAATGTTCTAAGAAGATTCGACGGAGCAGCTAAACTGTACGATGCCGCAATCGTACATTTCCGGTCGAATGTTCCGCCTACAAGCCATAGTAGAATTCTAATGTTGTATGAGACTAGTAATAATTATATTTATTAATTATTATTACTAGTCAACCAACATAAGAATTCTTCTATAGCCTATGGGCAGAGCATTTGACCATAAATGTCTGCTCGCGGCGACTGCTTCGTTGAATCTTCATGTCGAATCTTTTCTCTCTATGTCGAATAATCTTGGACTAATAGAGTTAGGTTAGGCACATTCAACCTTTTTTGCTATTGTCTCTATAATGTTGAATCTTTTCTCTCTATGTAGAATAATCTTGGACCAATAGAGCTAAGGTTAGGCACATTCGACCACAGGTTCGATGGTCACAGATCGCTATTGTCAGCGTCATGTCGAATCTCCCATCTATATCGAACTGTTGTCGCAACGAAAATGAAAATAAAGCATTTGTTTATGTCGGATCTATCGGTTTTCGGAATCTGCACGTTCGTTATCGTTTGTTAAAACGATAACGAAAATACCCGAAATTCAGACGAAAATGCATTCGGACGAAAACGAATGCACATGTCTAATACATATTGCATAAACTTTACCCATTGTGACAACAGAGTGTCATCCCTGCCCTTGTCTGGTGTCATCCCTAAAACACAGGAGTGACCAGATCAGGCCTATTCCCAAAAACTAAAACAGTAACATGCAGTAGTCCTATGCTATGCCCAAAAAAAACTGAGGAAGTCCTCTAGTTAGTAAAACTGAGTGACAAGTCAAGGAGCCTGTATCGGGAGGGGGGCTTCCGTCCGGCAGTATCTGCCTCCAAACAAAAAGGAGAGATAAAAGAAAAAAGGAGAGAAAAAAATATGTAAAAATTTAAAAACAAAAAAGGTTTGTTCATAAGGGAGATTGCGTGAGGGAAACACTGGAGCTTCATAAACAGGAGGGTAAGTCCGTAGAATTATGAACACAAGTAGGAGAAAAATTCCAGCACAACAGGGAAAAGTCAGGGAAACGTCATCACTTTGAACTTGTGATGTGCAGCGCAGTGTAAAGAAGGAGAGTGTGCTATCCAACACAACTGGGGTATACAGGAGAAACAGATACAGTACTTAGCTGATATCCTGAAACTCGATGAGGGTTATAATGGCAGAGAGGGCCTCAGCGGGTGTCCAGCCATGCAGATGCGGCTTCAGGGTCATCAAAGAAGCGCGTATGGTCACCATCCGTGATCCTCATCCTGCTGGGGTAGAGGAAGCTGAAACGAATGCCCTTTTCTCTGAGCCTTTTGCGCACTTCTGTAAAGGATTTGCGCCGCTGTTGTATTTCTTAGGAGTAGTCTGGAAAAAAAACAGTAGCTTGGTATTCTCGTACTTTATGTCAGGTGGGATCCGGGCTGCAGCTAGGATACGGTCTCGGTCCCAGTAATTGAGAAAAAATAGTAAGAAAGGGCGCGGTGAAGCTCCCGGTTTAGGTGGGATCGGTGGGACTCTGTGGGCACACTCCAACTCCACCACAAACGTCAGACCGAACAGGTCCGTCAGGAGCTTTTCAGTGAAATCTGTGGGCCTAGTGCCTTCTGCCCATTCTGGCAGGCCCAAGATGCTTATATTGTTTCGCCGCAGGCGATTTTCGGTATCTATGGCCCTTTCTTGTTATGCCCGTACCTGAAGTTGCAGAGCCCGGAGGTCTCTGGAGTCAGACCGTACCATGTCTTCCACTGTAGAGACTCAATTTTCCACCTCCGAAACTCGGGCGCAAAATTTGTCCAGATCTTGGCAGATGAAGCTGACATCCTTCGCCACATAATCAATTTTTGTTGTTAGGTACTCTTTGTACTTGACAATCGCCGCCAGGATTTCAACTCCAGAGGGGTAAGCTTTATCTGCCGTCTCCTCTGCAGTCTGTGTGCTGGCAGACATGATGGCAGCTGGCAAGCACGTGGGCAAGATGGCCACCGGCTGGGAGAACGAGGGCTGGAAACTGCTAACAGAGGGAAGTCAGGATCGGAGCTGCAGTGAAGCATGTCTTCTCTGGTTTTCTTGCCGGCCACGCCCCACCTCTTTGTATCTTAATCTCTGTATAAATACAGCTGTTCTACGAAGCCCTCAGAGGTTTGTTAGAGAACCTTAGTTAACAAACAGCATCATGAAGACCAAGGAACACACCAGACGGGTCAGGGATAAAATTGTGGAGAAGTTTAAAGCAGGGTTAGATTATAAAAAAATATCCCATGCTTTGAACAGCTCACAGAGCACTGTTCAATCCATCATTAGAAAATGTAAAGAGTCTGGCACAACTGCAAACCTACCAATACATGGCCGTCCACCTAAACTGACAGGCCGGGCAAGGAGAGCATTCATCAAAGAAGCAGCCAAGAGGCCCATGGTAACTCTGGAGGAGCTGCCGAGATCCACAGCTCAGGTGGGAGCTGCATGTCACAAATCTGGCCTTTATGGAAGAGTGGCAAGAAGAAAGCCATTGTTGAAAGAAAGCCATAAGAAGTAGACATGTGCAATTCGTTTTGTTCCAAATTCGTTTTTTAACGAATTTCAACAAATTAGTTAATTTGGAAATATCCTAATTAAGAAAACCCGTTTAACAAATTTTTCCGAATATTCATAAATTCTAATATTCGAAAATTTGTAAATTCGTACATTCATAAATTCGTAAATTTGTACATTAGTACATTCGTAAATTCGTAAATGAGTAAATTAGTGAATTCGTAAATTTGTAAATTCGGAAATCTGAAATAATAATTAACTAATAATAACTTAACTATTACTAACTATTAAATTATAGGTATTGTAATTTCCTTTCAAATTTGGCTGTTAGTTAACGTAACACATACAAATTTATCCAAAGTTACGAATTATCTGAAATAACGAATTCCGTATCCAAACAAATGTAACGTAATGAATTAAAAATTTGTTGCATTCCATTTGTTTAGATGCAGCAAGGAAAGGAAATTACAATACCTATAATTTAATAGTTAGTTACTATTTCAGATTTTCGAATTTTCGGGTTTTTGGATTTTCAAATTTCTGAATTTTCTAATTTACAAATGTACGAATTTACGAATATACAAATTATCTAATTTACGAATGTACGAATTTACAAAATTATGAATTCACGAATGTACGAATATACGAATTTACGAATGTACGAATTTACGAATGTACAAATGTACGAATTTACGAATGTACAAATTGCGATCATAACGAATGACCCGAAAAACTAAAAAAAAAATAAACTAATGAAACAAAAACGAACACATTTTTTGGCAGTGCACATGTAATAAAAAGTCCTGTTTGCAGTTTGCGAGAAGCCATGTGGAGGACACAGCAAACATGTGAAAGAAGGTGCTCTGGTCAGATGAGACCAAAATTTAACTTTTTGGCCTAAAAGCAAAACGTTATGTGTGGTGGAAAACTACTGCACGTCACCCTGAACGCACCATCCCACCGTGAAACATGGTGGTTGCAGGATCATGTTATGGGGATGCAGGGACAGGGAAGCTGGTCAAAGTTGATGGGAAGATGGGTGGAGCCAAATACAGGGCAATCTTAGAAGAAAACCTTTTAGAGTCTGCAAAAGACTTGAGACTGGGGCGGAGGTTCACTTTCCAGCAGGACACGACCCTAAACATACAACCAGAGCTACAATGGAATGGTTTCAATCAAAGCATATTCATGTGTTAGAATGGCCCAGTCAAAGTCCAGACTTAAATCCAATTGAGATTCTGTGGCAAGACTCGAAAATTGCTGTTCACAGACGCTCTCCATCCAATCTGACAGAGCTTGAGCTATTTTGCAAAGAAGAATAGGCAAAAATGTCACTCTCTAGATGTGCAAAGCTGGTAGAGACATACCCATAAAGACTTGCAGCTATAATCAGTGGTGGCCAGTGGTAATTTCTTTTGGGGGGGAACAATACCACCCCCCCTTCCCCCATTGGTCGGTCGGCGGGCGGGTCTGCTGCACTTACCCCATCTATGCAGCACTTCACGGGCAGCTTCCCTTGCTCGGCGGCAACAGCTTTCCCTTCCTCTGCTCTCAACGGACATTGACAGCTTCCGTTTCCTCCCTCCTCCTCGGAGGCCAATCAGGAGTCTTCTCTTTTCAGCCAATCGGAAAACGGGTCTCAGACCTGCTTCTGATTGGCCGAATTGTGGTAACACCTGAGTGTACTCATGATGCAATGCTCTGCGCTCCGAGTCCACTCTATTTTGAAGCCTATTAGAGCCTATGGCTCTAATCAGGTGCTTTAAAAGAACACCCCCGCCGCTTTAATTCAGGAGCCCGGCATCCTAAAAGGGGCCGGACGCATAAATAGGGGCTGGCCGTGGAGGCCGTGGATAGATTCATGCTATGCATGAATCTATCCATTGTTCATATAGGGGGTGGCGTGGATAGAGGGGGCGGTGCCCGGGCGTCCCTAATGGACGGGCCACCACTGGCTGTAATTGCGGTGAAAGGTGGTTCTACAAAGTATTGACTCAGGGGGGCTGAATACAAATGCACGCCACACTTTTCACATATTTATTTGTAAAAAAACTTGAAAGCCATTTATCATTTTCCTTCCACTTCACAATTATGTGCCACATAAAAGCCCAATGAAATACATTTTCATTTTTGGTTGTAACATGACAAAATGTGGAAAATTTTAAGGGGTATGAATACCTTTTCAAGGTACTGTACTGTATATAAAGGGGTGGGGATGTGTGTGACACCTTTCCTTCTGATCAATAGGTTTCACTCACCGGATGGTCTTTAAATTGTTATAAAAAATTTTTTTATATTTATTCATAATTAAATCAAATGAGAAGTAGCACCACGCCTACACCTTCCCAATTCACATTGAGCCAATATTGCCACATGGCCATTTTAGGTCAATGATTAGGCTTGCAAAACTTGCAAAGAAATATGCAGAGTTATAAGTCAAATGGGCATCCCATAATATCCCTATTCCCTATCCAAGTTTTAACCCCTCAATAAAATCTAAGAAAATGAGCACTAGACTGTTTCTTGACTCTGGGAGCCTGTGAAGATGGTCATTGGTATGAGAGTCTCATACACATATGTATGATTAATATATTTTTAATGTTTTAAATATTGACATCTTAACCCATCACTATCATACATTTGTGTATGAGTTGACTGTAGCACATGCACACATACATGCCTTCCCTACATGTTTATTTCCTCTCCCCCCCCCCATGTATGGATGAACACATATGGGCATGGGTATATATATATATATACACATTTCCCATACATCCATATGATTTATCTCTCTCTTTTTAATTAATTTCTTTCAACCAATCTTATATTATTTTTTATTTTATGTATACTATATTTGTTCTAGGTTTAGGATTTAAACATTTACCTTCCATTATCCTTATATGTTTGAATAAATTAGTTCAATTTGTCATATATTTTATTTCATTTCACATTTTATTTTATTTTTTTATTTTTTATTTTTTCATTCTTTATTCTCATTAAAATATATATATATATTTTTTATATTTTTTAAATTTTTTACTGTATATCTATTGTCATTTTTCATTTTATTGTATACTTATTGTCATTTTAATTTATCAATTTGGATTTTAATTTACCATATTTTATTATATGTACTTCATAAGGCTTATGTGCCTTTTATTTTACAAATTTTTCTAATGGGTACATGTTTGTAGTATGCAGTGACCCGGGCAGTACTACGGCCTGGCCATATTGAATCAATTACCATCAAAACCGCTAGTTTAGCCAATTGGCTGGGGGTCTCTGTTGTACAGTCTCCTATGAGAATGGGAACGCAGCATTTAATCTGCTAATGTATTAGAAAAACAGTTTAATCGAATGTCTCCCCATTTGCCAAACCATTTTCGCCTCAATACGGGCCGCCGTGTTACTTCGCACAAATGCCGTAGGGACACTACACCCTATAAAAAGCGGGAGGTGTAGCAAGATGGACGCTCCAGATGACGTCTTGGATGATGAAACGCGTAGAGCGTCATTGCGTCAGTGAGTCAGTTCCGGTCTGAGCGTCGATTGTTGTTTACACAGCGCCGTCTCTGGTTTTAATTACTGCATGTTTCAAACTGTATAAAATGTGAGTATATCTTCCAATTTTTTACAAAATAAAGCCTCTCTTAAGCAATATTACACTATGGGCATTCCTCTTTCATGTGACATCTCGGCGGAAAGCCCTGCAAAACGTTTCTCAGATTGCCCAGCAGGATTCCAGAGAGCTGCACAGTGGCTCATACTGTGAAGGCATAACACCCCTGGGGGGGTAATGTCATCTGGTGAGTGCAATCACATTACCAACACGGATAATATCACCTGGCACCACTGTAACCAGCACCAATTTTTGATGAAGCACTGGACACTGTTTTCTGAGCACAAGTCACTTTATTCATTGAATGGACTAATTGCTATCGATTTAGTGTTTGAAGCATTTTATCATCTGTTTTGGTTTTTGCTTTAGGGTTTGTACTGTGGTGGAACACAGAGATATATAATTATTTATCACTATATTTTTCTATTTTTCATTTATTAATTTCTTTCTTTTTTTTATTTTTATATTTATTTTTCTTTTATTTTATTCCTCTTGATCCTTTGTGAATATGCATTGCCATATTTGCCTCCGGTTTTGACACAGAGGGTCAATCACATTGATCACTTTGCACACACAGGGAAACAGAGAACCCTACCCTCTGTAAATGTCAGCCCACTGCACAGAATAGGTTTTAGTTTACACACCTCAGAGGGTGTAACACACCAGGCGGTTGTATTACACCAGAAGGTGTAACACGTTAGCAGGGACACCTATTTGAAGTTTATTTTTGTAAAATACTCTGTGATCAACAGGCAGAGGGTGTGACACTTTTATATCTTATTTGTGCAGGATAATAATTTTCAGGTTTACATACTTCAGGGCGTGTAACACATCAATGGTTTTACTTCACCAGAGGTTGTAACACGTTGGATGTTCATATTTGTTTTAAAGCTTGGCATTTATTTTTTCTATTTTTTCTATATACACTTTGTGATCAACAGGCAGAGGGTGTAACACCTTTAATATATTTAATTTTCTAGCACTCAAAGCACAACATACCCACACGTGACTTCACATCAGTATTCTACACCATGTAGATTCATATCCACCTTTTATACTTTTATGCCCCCCTGATTTGGTAAAGGCAGAGGGTGAAACACACCAACCCCCTTTCCTTCTGATCAATAGGTTTCACTCACGGGATGGTCTTTAATTTTTTATAAAAAAACTTTTTATATTTATTCATTATTAAATCACATGAGAAGTAGCGCCACACCTACACCTTCCCAATTCACATTGAGCCAATATTGCCACATGGCCATATTAGGTCAATGATTAGGCTTGCAAGACTTGCAAGGAAATATGCACGCTCACTGGATTTCTGGCAGGATCAACAGGTATTTTTGCACTTATCGAACAGATATAAAAAAAATCTTTTAACCGATTACTTAGCATAAGAAAAGGAAGCACTGTTAGGGTTTACATGTACTTAAACAGTGGAGGTGTGGAAAATGTGGGAATGCCATTTAAAAAGTACTTAATCTATTACAGAATTTATGTATTACCATAGGGGCACTGGAGCTGAAGTTTAATCTATTTAAATGT
The DNA here is from genome assembly GCA_037952835.1 of Lithobates septentrionalis. Classification (NCBI taxonomy): domain Eukaryota; kingdom Metazoa; phylum Chordata; class Amphibia; order Anura; family Ranidae; genus Lithobates; species Lithobates septentrionalis. The sequence goes on from JBBDGP010000373.1 coordinate 3,013,568, forward strand.
TGCCTTCCTTCCCTGTCTTCTCCTTTCCTCTCTCATCAACATGCTAATGAAATTTTTAAATAAAATATTTCCATTTTCATTACATATCTAACGCTAACCCCTGGAGGGGCTCCTGGAAATACATTGGGCCCCCCCTTACTTGTCCAGAGGCTGCCCTCCCTGTTTTTAGTCCCAAAAGCACATTAAGGCTCAGTCTAGAGTTATCTTTTAGAATTTATTTCAGATCTTTTTTTTTTTAACTTGGTTTATTCAAAAATGTGCACATCAGACAGAGAACAGGTTGACATTGAAAGCAGTACAGAGTCATGAATAATATCATACAATATGACAAATCAAGCATGAAAATGCTCTACAACATCACATGACATGTACACATGTGACATGTTAAATATTCTGGGTCATGCCAGCAGGGGGCAGTCGGGTGGAAGATGGAGAAGGAGTGCTGAGGAGGCTGTGGTTGGCCCTTGAGGGTGCCCACTAGTCTTGGAGGGGGGATGTTGACCTCGGTCCTGGGGCTTGGGTGCTGGAGGGCTCCTCTAACAACACACGGAGGAGTCCTGTCCTTGATGCACGGGAGCAGGTGTGAGGACAGCGGGAGAGAGTCAGCACGTCCAGAAGTTCTCCAGAAGACAGTCGGCTGGTGAGTGTGCAGTCTGGGATGACTGTAATGCAGTCTGGGAGGACTGTGAACAAGTAGCCAGGTGGTCTAGTGAAAGGAGCAGCTGCAACCAGGCGGGCTGGCAGTGCCTGAAGAGGTGGTGATGAGATGAGTAGCCACAGGGATGTAAGCTGGACACTGTATTTTTCTACACAACCCAAGAAGCATGGAGTCCCCGCCTGTAAAGAGCTTTTGCTACAAGATCTGACTGTTGCCGTTTAGCCAGATCAATTATCAGTGTGCCAGCTAGGATTTCTGCAACCAAGTGTGCTGGAGGAAGAGAGAGAAGAGTGTATAGAGACTGTATACAGGAGAGTTGTCCCTGAAGAGTTATAAGTCAAATGGGCATCCCATAATATCCCTATTCCCTATCCAAGTTTTAACCCCTCAATATAATTTAAAAAAAACGAGCACTGGACTGTTTCTTGACTCTGGGAGCCTGTGAAGATTTGGTGTGCCTGGCTGTGCATGGTGAGGGATCCCTAATCACCAGCGGCTCCTACAAGGGGTGCGCTACAGTGGGACGTGTGGACTTTGCTGTTGCCCCTCACAACCACTGTAAATGCTTGCTGCCATCTGCTCTCAGTTGCTCGGCCACAATAGGTGTAAGAGGATAAAGTAAAGTGCAGCGCTAATAAGTGAAAAATATGGCTGAAATAGATGTACAGTAAATATGAATACAATATACAAAAATAAAAACAAGTGTCCATAAGTGAGATATGGGGACCACAAAGGTCCTATTGTAAAGGAAAAACCAAAGTATGGTCCAATGGAATGAATAACAGTCCATTAGATCGTAAAGGTGTATCAAAACATAAGTGTCAAATAAATATTGGAAATTGATAGAAGATCCACCACCAAAGTCACCAATCGCTTACTGGAGGGATTGAACCCAAATAGATATACACCTAATGAGTCAATCAAGCTTTTGTGAGGTACCCGGGATGATTCAGGCTCACAGTATGGACACAACCTCCAGGAGGTGTTCAGGACAATGGATATCAGCCAGTAGGATAATAAAGGCAGGCAGCCCAACCATTAGATATAAAAGGAAGAAGGAAGGCACATAGTGTAATTCCGTATGGAATAGGCAAAAATTGAATGAGCAAATAAGAGAATTGCACTCACATTTCCAAGGTAAAAAAGCGCTTATAAAAGGACAGTAACAGTGTAATCAGCATAGCATCCCGACGCGTTTCGTTATATGCACTAAGGCAAAGGTGATATCAAGTCTTATACACCGATTCTATTGCTCTGCTTTAGCCTCAGAGGTGCCTCATCAGAGGTACTTTAGAAACATAATGATCACAGTGACAAAGGGCAAACTATCACTGGAGAAGAGCCCTCCCCACTATCACCATTGGTGCTTTCGGCCCTTCTGTCTTTATACTGTTTATCTCCACGAGTGCAGATTGCCCCAACAGTATATAGACAGAAGGGCCGAAAGCACCAATGGTGATAGTGGGGAGGGTTCTTCTCCAGTGATAGTTTGCCCTTTGTCACTGTGATCATTGGGGGTTATTTACAAAAGGCAAATCCACTTTGCACTGCAAATGCACTTGTAAGTGCACTGAAAGTGCATATGGAAGTGCAGTCGCTCTAAATCTAAGGGGTAGATCTGAAATGAATGGAAGCTCTGCTGATTTTATCATTCAATCATGTGCAAGCTAAAATGCTGTTTTTTATTTTCCTCGCATGTCCCCCTCGGATCTACAGCGACTTTACTTCCAAGTGCACTTTCAAGTGCACTTGCAATGCAAAGTGGATTTTCCTTTAGTAAATAACCCCCATTGTGTTTTTAAAGTACCTCTGATGAGGCACCTCTAAAGCAGAGCAATAGAATCGGGTTATAAGACATCTCCTCTGCCTTATAACGAAACGCGTTGGGGCGCTATGCTGATTACACTGTTACTGTGATTTTATAAGCGCTTTTTTTACCTTGGAAATGTGAGTGCAATTCTCTTATTTGCTCATTAAATTTTTACCTATTCCATACGGAATTACGCTATGTGCCTTCCTTCTTTCTTTTATATCTAATGGTTGGGCTGCCTGCCCTTTATTATCCTACCTGCTGATATCCATTGTCCTGAACACCCCCTGGAGATTGTGTCAATACTATGAGCCTGAATCATCCCGGGTACCTCCGGTAAGTGATTGGTGACTTTGGTGGTGGATCTTCTATCAATTTCCAATATTTATTTGACACTTATGTTTTGATACACCTTTACGATCAAACGGACTGTTATTCATTCCATTGGACTATACTTTGGTTTTTCCTTTACAATAGGACCTTTGTGGTCCCCATATCTCATATCTTATGGACACTTGTTTTTATTTTTGTATATTGTATTCATATTAACTGTACATCTATTTCAGCCATATTTTTAACTTATTAGCACTGCACTTTACTTTATCCTCTTACACTTTTGGAAATTAAATCACTGCTGTATTGGCTGCTATTTTTGTATGTTTGGACAGCGCGGTATATGCTCGTATACGGCCACAATTGGTGCCAAGCGGCATGTCCTGACAAGTTATGCAAGTGCCAGTGTCAATGGTGTTCCTGCAAACTTGAATACAGTCAACAAGGGGTTACATGCGGAGCATGCAGGAAAAGGCCTGTTTATCAGAGCTGCAGGTGCCAGCCCATGTGGAAGCCTGGGGGTGGAGCCACACCCTAGAGGAGACCCAGCATTCTCTGCTAATAGTGAGAGAGAGGAGCATGATGGCAGAAGGTGCACGTGTGTACCCAGTGCTGACCTGGTTGCCTGATCTGCAGGAGCTGACACTGGTGGACACTGGTGTCAGGCTGAAGTAGGAATGGGGATCAGATTATATGGCCATGGTTATGTGTGTAGTAGGGCTGATTTAGAATTTCAGCTAAGAAGCCATTCCTATTTACTATGCTAAGAACATTTTGTGAGATCTGTAGAACCTGACACTGAATTCACCCATTTCCCCCCCTTAGCACAGCCATCTGTGCTTAGCTTAGCACACTTTTCCTGTGTCCAGGGTGTGTCAAGCTGGTCAGCAGATGAAGAAGGTAACCGTAAAGCAAGGCTTGTGCAATGCTTGTGAAAGAATATGCTTTGCTAAACTGCTTTGCATCAATAAGAGGAGGTTAACTGTTTAAAAGGTTAGAATTTCTTATAACGGAAATGTATAGTGTGTTAGCTTGTGACGCAATATGATGAAAAGATATATTTACACTGTATTTCTCTGTATGGCTCACTCTTGGCGTGTAGACATGAGTCGGGTCAGGAGTGTTCATTCTTAATGGCCAAAAGAATGGAATAAAAACCTCGCATACCAGAAGTTCATTGTCCAGCAGTCATTACCAATATTCTGCTACCTCATTTGGTGCATTGGCCGTAAGGGGGGAATATCGGTGTGACCTGTTGAGGCAGGTGGCACTGTTTTCCACCGGACCTACAAGGAGTGGTCCGAGAGGCCAGCCCTCTGGGCTATATCGTAGTCTCAAAAGGCGCCTTCTAGAGCTGTTATCTAGGAGACTGCGCTGTGTCCCATTTGGTGGCCTGCTGTGGACGACCTTCGTAGCGTCAAAAGGACCTGGGAATCCGAGAAGTAGATAGCTGGAGCTCCAACGGGAACAGGTGAGAGTCTTTTTACTTTTGTTTTTGGATAACAGTCAGACAGCCAGCCAGCCTCTTGACGGATCGAGAGAAGGGAAGCCTGATCACCTTCCGAGAGAGACGTCCATTCAGATGATTGTGCATCTTTCGGACGAATCCTCAGTCAGTCAGTAATTTTTGGGTGGGAATGTCTGGTATGATTGATGTGTGTATGAGACATCACTTTGTGGTGAAGTGACCGTGCTCCTCTTTTAAGTGCGGTTCCTGGCTGGGAGACCACGTCCAGGCCACTGACCGAGGGAAGCGTTGTCTATTGTCCCTACCTGTGTCGAGGATTCAGACCCCTTACTGAATTCTCATCATTTACCCTACCCTCTGTGTCTGTCTTGGTGTCTGTTAGGTTATAAGAATGGGTGGGAAACATAGTGTTGAATCTCCCCTACAAACCATGATCTCCAACTTTAAGAAGGGATTTTCTAAGAACTGTAATTTAAAACTTAGCCCTGAGAAATTGATAACATTGTGTGAGAAAGATTGGCCCTGCTATGGAGCGCGGTGGCCCCCACAGGGAACCCTTGACTTAGAGACCATTGACTGATTATTTGAGAATATTATGTCAGACTTACAGAAACATGACAAAGACGCACCTTCCAGGAGGACTGTTCGTTCGGGTGATTGTGCATCCCTTGAATAAATCCTCAGCCAGTCAGGAGGAATATCCGTCCAGATGATTGTGCATCTCTCGGATAAATCCTCAGCCAGTCAGTCAGTCAGTCAGCTAGGAGAAAACGTCCGACTGGATGATTGTGCATCCTTTGGACAAATGGGAGATAAAGACCTGCAGTGGATAGAAGCCACAAAAAGAGGAACAGTATAGAATTATAGTTATGACAAGAGTAGTACCAGAAAAAAAAAAAAAAAAAACAACAAAACACATATATTCTCAACCCGAAGAGACAGATCAGCCTCCCCCGTATGTAGATGAAAGGACCTTAGATAGAGACAGGTCAGAGCCATGTCCACATGCCCCGTCCAGTAAACAAGGGGACTCAAGTTGTTGTCCACCTACATCAGATTCAGCAAGTTTGTCAATGCCAAATCTCAGTAAATATACTCCTGACCGTAACACTCTGGGTATAGGCAGGACAGAAATAGGGAACTCAGTAGTAGTCAATGGGCTCCCCATTCAAGTGTCCACTTCCACTCCGAGAAATCCTGATGCAAATAGCCGGAACCTTGCCCCGCATCCCTTTGAAGCCCGCATACTGCAAGACATCCCGGGACTGTGGGCAGAAGACAACCTACCAGGATTAACCACACACGTTCCCCCAATCCTTATTGAATTAAAATCAGGAGCCACTCCAGTCAGCCTGAAACAGTACCCAGTCCCTCTGAAAGCCCTAGTAGGAAAACAAAAGTACTTAAACAAATTCCTACACTATGGAATTCTAAAACCCTGTCAGTCTCCCTGGAATACACCTCTACTCCCAGTGCAGAAACCTGAAACAGCTCACTGTCATCCTGTTCAAGACCTCGGAGCGGTCAATCAGGCTGTAATGACCATGCACCCAGCGGTCACTAATGAACTGTTACAATTACTGTGGGAGACAGGTTATAAGGTGTCCCGGAGAAAGGTGCAATTTTGACAAGAGACTGTAAAGTACCTGGGATTCAGAGTATCACAGGGACAGAGACAATTGGGAGAAGGCAGGAAAGAAGTTGTTTGTCAGATTCCCACCCTGACTACCAGACGGCAAGTACGTGAATTCCTGGGGGTGGCAGGATTCTGCTGAATCTGGATACCGGACTTTGCCATAAAAGCCAGACCCCTCTATGAATCCACAAAGGGGGGAGAAAAGGAACCCTTCCAATGTGGAGAACAGCAAAACAGAGCATTAAGACATTAAGGTCTCCCTAATGCAGACTCTTGCGCTAGGCTTGCCAGATAGCCAAAAAGTCTTCTATTTGTATGTCAGTGAAAAACAAGGAATAGCAGTAGGAGTCTGACACAATACTCTGGGTCTTGACAGCGTCCTGTAGCATACCTTTCAAAACAACTGGACGCTGTAGCTCAGGGATGGTCATCTCTCCTGCGGGCCATCGCAGTAACAGCCCTCCTTGTGGTCGAAGCTGACAAGTTGTCATTGGGTCAGGAGACTTATGTCCGGGTCCCACAACAAGTACAGGCATTAATGGATTACAAGGGAAATCACTGGTTTACTAACATTCGAATGGTTAAATATCAAGCTATGCTGTGTGAAAATCCTCGTATCCACTTAGAGACTGTAAACACTTTAAACCCAGCCACTCTGCTCCCCACCTCACAAGAACCCCTAACTCATGACAATCTCCGGGTAATGGATATGCAAGCCGACCAGACTTGAAAGACAGTCCCTTGAAAAATCCAAACGTTGAGTACTTTACTGACGGAAGCAGTTTTGTAAAAGATGTTTATCCCCAGATATAGGCCCAGACAATGGCCCTGACTTTGTCCATAAGTGCCTCCAGGAATTAGCAACGGCACCTAGGTTTACTTGGAAATTACACACCGCATATAGGCCCCAAAGCTCTGGAAAAGTTGAACGGATGAACCGCACACTCAAGTCACAACTGGCCAAGCTCCGTCAGGAAACCCAAATGGAGTGGACCTTGATGTTGCCCATTGCTTTACTGAGAATTCGGAGTACCCCAACAAAGAGGAAAAATCTGTCCCCTTTTGAGGTACTGTATGGTAGGCCCCCACCCATCATTAGAGGGATAAGAGGAGACTTGCATCAGATAGGAGGGGTAGTTAACCGTGAACTGATACAGAAACTTGGGGAAAGTATGCAGGACATAGGGAAATGGGTTCAAGAGAAACTTCCCATAAGCTTGTCAAACCCAGTACACCCCTTTAAACGAGGAGAAACAGTGTGGGTAAAGGAGTGGAACATAACCCCACTAGGGCCAAAATGGAGAGGTCCTTACACTGTTCTGCTATCTACCCCAACAGCCATTAAGGTAGCTGAGGTGACACCCTGGATACACCACTCCAGGGTAAAGCGAGCTGCTGACCTCACAGTACACTGGCACAGTACAGTAGACCCCCAAGATCCTTTGAGACTGAGATTGACCAGAGAAATCAGAAGGAAGAACTCCAGCCCTGTGTTCAGCACACCCCTGGAAGCTGCTGAATTTACGCACGGCAGAAGATAGACAGACTGCAGCCCTGCGGCCAACACACCCCTGGAAGCTGCTGGCTCAACGCACGGCGGAAGATAAAGGATATCTACTAAGCTCTGCTCCAACCACAGCCCGGACGCTGGTTGGTCTACGCACAAGCTGAAGCTTGAGGATATTCATCGGTGTAATGTTTACTAAAATCGTTATAATGAGACTGTTGATAGTCATAATCGTGATACTGACCGGGTTAACAGGGGGGGAGAGTATCTCATGTGACCCTTGTATAAAGACTACCAGAGTAGGATCCATAACTACCAAGATGTTATTGTGGCACTCCCATTATCAATGCAAGGGCACAGAGACTGGTACTTGCATACATAATGGGACTACCTATTCAATGTGCTCCTTTGAAAATCAGATAACCTGTTATGACCCCACTTATGCACCCTATAAAACCTGGCTAACCGTTCGGAGCTTTAGTTCCACCGGTATGCTGATAAACCGTACACTGATCACTGACCCCAGCACTGCAGCAAGCCTAATCTTTGATGTGTGTGCTGCCATCAACCTCAACCACTTCCCAAGGGGAGGGTGTGGGGGATTGGAATGGGAGAGAGAGTATTTGAGAAATGATAGGTACATCTGTTCAGGGAAACTGGGACCTAGCTGTGCAAGTGAGGAATGGAATTACTGCCCCAACTGGAGGTGTGCTGCCTGGGGAACATGGGGAATGAAAAATCAGGATGCCATTCTACAATCTTTAGCTGGTTCATCCAGCTGCACAGTGGGAAGTTGCACCCCTGTGAATTTCACCATACATAACCCTGTCCAGTTTTTAGCACAATGGGGAAATAAGTTTGGAGTTCATATTTATGGTAAAGGATCAGACCCCGGTACAATTGAGTATGTCTCACTAGAAACTGAACTAACAAAGAGTGTTAATCATCAGCTATTTCATTCCTTATATGAAGAGCTAGCCACTGGTATGGAAGTACCCCCTAGCACAAAGAACCTGTTCATTGAACTGGCAGAAAGTGTGGCTGACAATTTACAAGTAACAGATTGCTATGTGTGTGGAGGAACTAACATGGGAGACCAATGGCCTTGGGAAGCCAGGGAAAAAGATTATGATGTGCCATTCAGTGCCACCTCTGAGCAGCCCCCTGAACGAATAAGGTCAGAATGGCACCTGAAAACATCAATAATTGGGAAATATTGTATAGCCAGGTCGGGTCCCCAGTATAGAACACATGCAGGAGAAATGGCCTGTTTAGGACAACAGTTTTATTACAACACTTCTAAAAGTACATCCTGGTGGAGTGATACAAACGTACCCATGCCTGACCCATACCCCTTTACCAATTTCACTCATCTAAAAGGGCTATGGGAAAATCTCACCAAAGAGTCTAACTGGAAGGCCCCAGAAAACTTGTACTGGATTTGTGGGAATAAAGCCTATTCAGAGCTCCCCCAAGACTGGTCAGGAGCCTGTGTCTTAGGCACATTAAAACCCTCATTTTTCCTTCTTCCACTGGGGAATAGGGAAGAACTGGGAGTCCCTGTGTACATAGGTTCAAAGAGGAAGCGGAGGTCATCTAGTCTGACGATAGGAAACTGGAAAGATAATGAGTGGCCCCTAGAACGTATTGTCCAGTATTATGGTCCAGCCACATGGGCCGAAGATGGTAGTTACACCAATTTATATGCTTAATCGAATTATAAGGTTACAGGCTGTATTAGAAATAATTACTAACGAAACTGCTGCTGCCTTAAATTTGCTTGCTAAACAAGGAACTAATTTACGTGCTCATATGTATCAGAATAGACTTGCCTTAGACTATCTGTTAGCTACTGAGGGTGGTGTCTGTGGAAAATTTAATCTGAGTAATTGTTGCTTAGAAGTGGACAACACAGGAAAAGTAGTTGAGGAAATCACTGGTAGAATGAAAAAGTTAGCTCATGTGCCAGTCCAGACATGGGATGGTTTCAATGCTGGTAGCTGGTTCGGAGATTGGGGTTTTCCCAGTGTATATGGGGTAAAGGCTATATTGGGGATCGTTGTAGTAATACTCATAGCATGTCTGCTGCTGCCCTGTCTGATTCCCCTTGGGACTAGAATGATCCAGAGTTTCATTGAGGCCACCGTAGAAAGAAAGGCTGCGACCCATATTATGGCTATGTGGAAATACCAGCCATTAACCCCCCAAGACTAAATAAAAAAATCTCAGTCACATTGGGCTCTGATCCATTAGAAAGCAGACCTGTATGCTATTTAGTGATGCTTAATCTCGCTCATATTAATCGCTATGATTATGATCAAAGGGGGAATGAAGTAGGAATGGGGATCAGATTATATGGCCATGGTTATGTGTGTAGTAGGGCTGATTTAGAATTTCAGCTAAGAAGCCATTCCTATTTACTATGCTAAGAACATTTTGTGAGATCTGTAGAACCTGACACTGAATTCACCCATTTCCCCCCTTTAGCACAGCCATCTGTGCTTAGCTTAGCACACTTTTCCTGTGTCCAGGGTGTGTCAAGCTGGTCAGCAGATGAAGAAGGTAACCGCAAAGCAAGGCTTGTGCAAGGCTTGTGAAAGAATATGCTTTGCTAAACTGCTTTGCATCAATAAGAGGAGGTTAACTGTTTAAAAGGTTAGAATTTCTTGTAACGGAAATGTATAGTGTGTTAGCTTGTGATGCAATATGATGAAAAGATATATGTACACTGTATTTCTCTGTATGGCTCACTCTTGGCGTGTAGACACGAGTCGGGTCAGGAGTGTTCATTCTTAATGGCCAAAAGAATGGAATAAAAACCTCGCATACCAGAAGTTCATTGTCCAGCAGTCATTACCAATATTCTGCTACCTCAAGGCTGGAGCATCGAAAGGGATTCGCCCTCGGGGTGATCGAAGGGATGGAGTGACTGTGTCTACTATGTCCCGGCTGCAGAATACCAGCAGCGGTGGTTAGTGCCTGGATCTGGCGCGGGCACTTCGACGAGCCACTCACCCGGCTCATAATGAGTGAACAGGAGCCACTCGACTACAGCGTGGACCTGCGGTCAGGCCTCTGCATGGAACAGCTGCAGATGTTCTAGAAGGCCAGTGCAGGCCTTCAATCATCAGCTCAAGGCAGGGTTGAGTCTGACTCTGGTGAGTCCCCTGAAAAGACAAGTGACATCGGAGAAGAAAGTCAGGAGTCTGCCTTGGCCTGCTACTACTGCCTGGTAGGAGCCAGATGCTGCCCCTGAGATGCCAGCTGTGCCCGTACACCCTGCCAGCCCCAACTGGAAAGAGCCAGTGTTGGAAGACAGCCCCTCTTCAGGTGAGCCAGTGGGGAGTGGTAGTGGTGGGTACATGGACTGGGGGTTGCCCAGACTGCAGGCAGACTTTGGGCCCATAGATGGCATGTTTGCAGACTGGTCATCTTACAGCAGCTTGGAGGAGGTGCGGGAGTGGGGACCCACTCGAGAGCAGGAAAAGGTGCTGTCTGAGGTGAAGGATGAGCCAGGGTCATCTGAATGGACCAGAGGAGCTGTGCAGATCCCAATCAGTGTGAGGCAGTTCCTAAACAGAGCCTCTACCATCCAGACCAGAGCAGCTGAACACAGTCAGTGGGTTGTGAGATCGCCCAAAGCCTGTGTCCTTCTTGGGGAAAGGAAAGCCAAGAGAACTGCCCAGGTTTTCCAGATTCCAGCAGGAGGAGCAGCGAAGAACCGGTCTGGAGTGGGGTCTGAACTACCCATATGTCCCTTCCAACATCATGGACATGATTGAGGACTCCCGTGGGAGGATGAGATGGTGTGGAAGTACATGCATGTCCCTAAGCCCCTGCGGGGACATCATTGCAATCAAGCTTGAACCCAGTTCCAGGACTTTCGGCAAGAATGGCGACTGGGAAGAGCTATTTACAGAAACAGGGTGGTGGTTGTAAAAGCAGGACAGCCCACCAAGAGCCACTCTGTCACTGTTAGAGGAGCTGATGGCAACCTGAAGAGACTTCCCTAATACCTATTATTACCTGTGAAGGACTTATGGGAGAGTTCAGCTTGCAGGTAAAACTTTGCATGGACAGCTGTGAGGATTGCTGCCTGAGTATACCACCCTCTAGTTTAGAGTGCTAGCTGGTAATAGTTAGTGTTTAGTGTAGGTAAATTTTAGCCTGGCTGAGAGCCAGGCTGGGTTGAATCTGGGTCAGGGTGACTCAGGGAGGCTGGGTGACTCATCAGGCAGCACCTATGGTACACCTCCCCACTTGCTGGAACCTTGGAGAAGCTTCCAGAAGAATGGGTGGGAGGTATGAAGGAGCTGCCTGGAGTAAGATCTGAAGATCGGAAGATCTGATTGAATCTCTTTTTCATGGTAATGCTATATGGTGCCGATACTAAGCATTTGCATGTGTACTTGTAAAAAGAAAAGTAGGGAAGGATAGAAAAAAAGATATAAAAATCTGCATATTCAGTAAATTATTAAACCAGCTGCTGAAAGTAATTAAAAAGCTAAGAGTCTAATATCAAGGCTAGTATATATACTGAGGAACCTGGGGCTGCAAGGCAGAAGTGCTAACCACTAAGCTGCTTTGCTATGCTATAGATGGAGATGACCTTTAGAAGTTTTAGCTCCAGGGGCTTTAATAGAATTGTGAATTTGTAATACAAACATTTTGTGCTTGTTCAGCTTAATTGCCCCTGGGCTCTGATAAGCAGGACTAGTTAACAAGTCCTCCAAGTCAACTTTTCACAGCTTTTAGATAACCTGCAAAGATTGGTTTCTTTATAACAATCTGCTAACTTGCTAAGTAATTCTTTTCTCAAAAACATACCCCTGTGGGCACCCCACAGAGAGCAATCAATGGGTTATCAAAATAGCTTTAAGGAGTTGAAGACACGCTTGAATAATGTAATATAAAACATATGGGTTTGTTCCGAGTTCCCTTTGCAAGTATAATCTGGAGCGAAATTAAATTGGCAAATTCTCATCAATAATTAAATAATTCATATTGTGAACATAATTTAAAAGACGGTTTCCACACACCACTCTGTTCTATTTGGATAAAATAAACTGTTTAGCGCCTATTGTTTGGATAGTGAGAGCAATTATTAAAATGAAAAATGTACTGTTTCTGTCATAAAATATTTAAAACGTACCAAGCGTTGACTTTTTTTGATGTACTTAAAAAAAATAAAAAATAAAAAAAAAATTACAAAAACAACTAAACTCCGCAAGGAACTCTATTCAGAAAGTAATTATAATGGTCATTGCCTACCCATGATTTTCTCATCTTCCTTGATTTCTAGCTGCGGCCATCTTGAGTAAGGGCAGATGATTCAGTAAGCATTTACTTCCTGGAATCCATCTTTCCTTAGCTGAAACGTGCAGATTTTAGTCCTCGAAATGAAAGAAAAATGTTTTTATGAAGACTCCTGGGATGTGTGACATCATTTTAGCCTAGTTACTACAGGGTGAGGGTGTGTCTCTCTACGCGCTAATAGCCACTGGTAAAAAACGTAACCTTTACTTAGGATTTCATTAAAATATATTAAATACTGTGTGTGTGCCTAATAACTTATAGGGAGGGGCTGAGACAAACTCCAAAACAGGTAATACGTCATAGAAATAATAGTGGTTGATGATTGATTACTGTCCATAAAACTAAAGATTCCCACCTGCAGTGCTACACCATCAATCTCTGCAGGTCTCGGGGACATACAGACAACCCCATACCCAGATTGAGGTCCCTGCACTATAAATCATAAACTAGAGGTCCTATTGTGCCCTATTGGTTTGAAGGTCTTCACTCACCGGTGCAACTATGCAATTATATGCATAGTATAACGCCCCATCAAAAGCAATGGACAGTGGCGGCTGGTGCTCAATTTTCTTACCCCAGCCAGCCAGCCAACCAATCACATAACCCACCCCCCAGTGCTCACTTGATCGATCGCCGCTCCCCCACCCCCAGTCACTCGATCGCTCGCCCGTTGCCCACCAGCCCCGCACTTACACTATCCAGGTTGTGGCTTCGATGACTCCCCCCCCCCCCCCCCCCGCGTCTCCTCCCGGCCAATCGTTACAGGCGGTCGCTTCTCCTCCTGGCCACTCGGGAGTTAGAACTTGCGGCCAATCAGGTCTTAGGACTCCCAGCAAATCAGGTCTCAGGACCCCCTTCCTGATTGGCTGGGAGGAGAAACAGGAAGACATTAGCGAATATTAATTCTATAATAATACTTCACATTCCCATCGCACACATTCCTGGATGAGCTCACGAGTATGGGTGCTGCAGCCACAACCAGCTGGATACTGGTTCAAGTCACAATGAAGATATTTGCCAGCACACCATGGAACTACGTAGATAGCATCCAAACGTGTAATTTATTGCATGATTACAACACAAGGAAAGTACAACGTTTTGGAATCATGCAGGCCCCCTTCGTCAGGTATGTGACGAAGGGGTCCTGCGTGACTCCGAAACAATGCATTCTTCTTATGTTGTGATCATGCAATAAATTACATATTTGACGCCATCTACGTTGTTCCATGGTGTGCTGGCAAATATCTTCATTATTAATTCGCTAATGTCACACAACTGGGTGGGCTCGGTGCACAGTACTTTGCGCCCTGAGCCCACCCCTTTTGAAGCCAATTAGAGCCTCCGGCTCTAATCACGTGCGTTGAAAAAACAAAACAAAAAAACATTGGTATCCATGCGTCAGGAGCCCTGCATGTAGATTAGGGGCCGGGCACATGGATTAGGGGGGCAGCGCCCCTGCACCCTGCATGAGCAACCACCACTGGCAATGGAGGTACACAAATCAAGAGATACATTGACTGGGGGAACAGTATATCGACCCCCCTTTTCACTGTGCCACTTGCTATGGAGGAACACAAATCAAGAGATACATTGATTGGAGGAACAGTATATCGACCCCCCTATTCAATGTGCCCCCTCCATACATAAAATCTGGACTAATTCAAAAAAGACCACCATATATTATAAATGGAGTTACCAGCCCACTCCACAATTACCCATGCAAATCCCCAAAATAATATTCAATAAGTGCTCCCAAACAGATCCAACATGTTTTGGTCGGAAGAGCTTTGTTAAGTGTGCAGGGGGGGGGGGGGGGTGCAAGTTAAACCCACACAGTTTAACTTGGGGTGCAAGCTAAACCCACATGGTTTAACTTGCAACCCCCCCCCCCATTTTTTCACCAACCACCATTATTTATACGACTTATTACCTGTTTTGGGAGTCTGTCTCAGCTCAGTTATTAAAGAGGAACTGCAGTCTGCTCACATAATCTGTAATAAAAACATCTTTGCCATTCTGAAGCTTCCCTCCAAGCACTTTGCATATTATTTTATATATAGAGTGATTCTGTACTGCCAAATATGCTGCAGAAATCTCTCTCCACTGGGTCTGGCTCCAACCATTTTAACTGTGGGCAGCTGAAGCTGCTGCTTGTTCACTTCCTGGATGTACACACAGAGGCATACCTGCAGCTCTGCAGCTCTCTTTGGCCCTCTTATGACTCATTCCCCCACTCCTTCCTGGCAAAATCTCACGAGAGTGAGAGAGAGAGAGATGTGCATGATGCCATAAGCCTAGGTTTTTTACCAGACAAGAAAGAGGAAGTGGGCTGTATAAGGTATTTACTGACAGAAAAAAAATACTATCCAAAGTTAAAACAAGAGCAGAAGATTTAATAGATAAAAAGATGTAAAAATTACTGAAATTCTGCTTTAAGCACACACACAGTTTTCAATATACATTTTAATAAAATTAGAAATAAAGGTTATGTTTTAACCCAGTGGCTGCTAGGCTTTTGTTAGTTGATTTGATCATTTTGGCCTAGGCCAGAAACCAGGCTGCAACTGAAGAAATGTAAAGTAAATTTAATATACTTTCCTATCTTTTTACTAGTGCAAGCAGCATAATTAAAACATAGTCAATGTTGAGTGAGAGACTTTATTTTCTCTTTAAAATAAATAGAGTGAGTAGTGCTTGCCTGCTTCCTTCTTGCTCTGTTTCTCCAATTTCGGTGCCCTATCCCTCCTGGCGGCTGGCTTCTTTTTCCTTCTCAGCCGGCCCACTGATGACATTTGTGCCTTATTTCACATGTACAGTAATGCATTTGGCTCATGTAGCAGAATCTCTGACCTCTTCCAATCTAATGGGAACCTTCAAGGCCAAAGATAGCTGACATCCTTCAAAAGTGGTGGGTTGTGAGGCATAGTGGGTGCAAAGGTGGTAAAAGTCATTGGGAGCCAGACACTTCTTGGATGTAAAAGAGTTTTTATTTCTTTGACAGTCCTTTTTATATTTTGTAGGGGAAAGAGGGTTAGGGCCAGGACACCCTTAAGTAGTTGCTATTTCAAATGGCAAACTCCGAGACTTTAACAAGAGGACAGTCGTACAGGGAAAGACCCCAGCAAGGTGCCATTTCTGCACGAGCAGGATTGCTGTCTCCTATGGCAACAGTACTTAAACAGTTTCTAACTCAGTAACAGTTCTCTCAGCTGTACTAGAACTTCTTCTTGTAGCTCTTCAGCCCCTTGAGCTGCTGGTCCCTCACTGGACCCCCTGATTCACTAACTCTGAATCCTGTGAGCTCCTCAAGGCTTTTGCAGTGGTATATCCCTCAAGCATCACCCATGCTTCCCTGCTGGGTCCCTAGCTTGGCACTTTGGATACCTTCAAGCTTCACCCCTGCTGACCGGCTCGGTCCCTATCTTGGCACACAAGACTGCTCTGCAAGCGTCACCTCCGCTGGTTGGCTCCCTGACTTGATCACCGCCTGAAGTTTCCTGATTCTCCACCGTGTCCGTCCGGTGAGAATATTGCTCCGGTACTTGCTTCACTTACTCACTGTGGTCCCTGGTAAAGGCGATTGGTCCCTTCGTGGCAACAGCTTCCCTTCTACCTTCGGCCACTGACAGAACCTCTGGCCGGCAGAACTGTCACTTTTGGTTGGACTGCAAGCCACAGTCCCAACCCTGCGCTGCCCTCTTACTTCTGGATAGGCCCTCACACAGCCTAGCAGCCTAATGCCCCCAGGATAGGCCCAATCTCTGCCCTAGCAGCCCGAGGCGCATGACACACGTCCACCCAGAAGGCAGTCCGGGTGGCACACAAGAATCTGGATCACCTGACCTCACCCGAATATATAGGCTCTCCCAGCAGGCCAAGGGATTCAACAAAATCCCTGCCCATTGGCTGAGATACCCCATATATCCATAATCTGACCTTGAGCTGTCCTTCTCAATCCAGTACCCCTAAGTGCCCGGCCACCTGGTGGTAGAAGAGGAAAGTACAACCAGGCAAAACTTAGTGAGAAATCAATGGATCCCTAATAATTAACTACAGTAGCTACTCCTGACAAGGAATTTGGTGAAGAGCTCCCTGACTAAACCTCAGGGTGCTACACTCGTATGAAAAAAAGCTTTGTTTTTCCAGTAGAGCAGTGTAATGTTGTACAGTGCTTATGGAAGCTTACCTCCCTCAGCAGCTCACAGAGGTCACATTTGTTGAGACAGAGATAGCTGGGCAAGTGATCTGCAGCCATGTGAGAGGCCTTTCACCATCAGAACCAGAGCGTAGGCACACGTGCAAGAGCCTAATAGCAAGTAGCTTCTCCAAAAGATCCAGCTACAGTGGGGAACCTCTTCCCAGCTGCTTCTAGAGTACTGAAGTTACAGTGGGGTGACACTTTGATCTTGCACCTTGGATCTCTTCAGCTGCTCACCTGTGTTACCAGAGCTACCCTGGACTTCACTGAGAAGGATGTTGTCTATGAGGACAATTGCAAGTACCTCAACTGCCTGGTTTGGTCACACAACAATGCCCATATGAAAGGGGCCTTATACTGGGAAACGAGAAGGTTACTCTTGCACCTCCCAGCTGAAAACCAGGATTCTATTGACAAGATAGCAGTGAAGCAGTGTATAGCAAAGCAGCAACATTCAGAGACCCTAGGACTGACGTTACTGTCAGAAGGCGGAGAGTGGACTCGCACTCGAACTGCAAGACATAGCAGCAGAAATACACTGTAGGGAAAGGGTCAAGTAGGATGGCCCGGATGAGGTAATACGGGTGAAAGGAACATTTTGTAGTGGTGCTGCTTTAACCTTGGCTCCTGGGTCCCTTCAGTTATTCACCTGTATTACCAAAGCTACCCTGGATATCACTAAAAGGGATGCAGTTAATGGGGTTAATCACAAGTAGCTATATTCTGTACTATTTTACTGAAGTAGTGATTCTCATCTTCACTCTTGGTTATTATAGAGCTTAATAGAGACTATGGGGTTGATTTACTAAAACTGGAGAGTGCAAAATCTGGTGGAGAACACAAAATCATGGTAGCCAATAAGCTTCCAATGTAGGCTTGCTCAATTAAACTTTGACAAAAAAAACTGGAAGCTGATTGGTTTCTATGCAGAGTTACACTGGATTTATGCATTCTCCAGTTTTAGTAAATCAACCCCCATGCTATGCAGTCATATGTTATACTTATTGAGTCATAGACACATTGCTGTAGAGAGTCCATGTTTGTGTAGTTTAGAAATTGGGTTATTGGGCCAAGTGATTGCCGGGCCTGATCCGATCATAAAGGATCTTGGCCAATAATGCCTTAGGCCCCTTTTCACATAGGCAATGTAGCTTATTCATGATCCACAGTGGATTGCTTTGTCAGCAGTTACTGGCCAACAATTAGCGAAAGGTGATATGCCGCCTCCCACACACTTGTTTGAGGAGGGAGTTCACACTGATATCCCTCTTCACTGTCCGTTTTACAACCATGTTCACTTCTATGGAGCACATTGGCAGGCCGTAATGGTTGTTGAACACAACATACCTTACTTTTTTTGCCATGCCCTGACCCAAGGCCTTGTGGCCATGACACTGTGTATGGGGCCATCTGGTGGCCATTGCCAGGTTTTGACAGGTGGTTTAGACATGCTAAAAATGCACCTCAACTGCCTGCATTGGTCACACAACAATATGTGAAAGGGGCCTTGGAAGGGGAGCGAGAAGCTTAATCCTTCACCTCCCAGTGGAAATCTAGAATTCTCTTGACAAAATATTTATGTAGAAGTGACTAACCAAGCAGCAACATTGAAGGACCTTAGGGCTCACTTCACTGTCAGAAGGCAGAGACTGGGAGAATTCAATGCACAAAAACTGCAAGACATTGCAGCAGAGATACACAGTACGGAAAGTAGGATGGCCCAGATGAGGTGATGCAGATAGAAGGAACTTTTGGTCGGGGTGGTGCATCTTCATTGGCCCTTGGATCCCTCCAGTTGTTCACTTGTGTTACCAGAGCTACCACGGACTTTACTGAAAGGGATGCAGTTAATAGGAAGAAGAGACTATGCCATGCACTCACATATTACCCTGGTTGAACCACAGAGACCTTGCTGTGAAGAGTTCATGTCAGTGCAGCTTTCAATATTCTGCAATATGTGCATGTTTTTTTTCCATCCTGAACCTGTTTTGCATTATTGCCTCTAACTCTAAACCTGTTTAGTAAATAGCAAATTCTGGTTACCCTCTGTCTGATCATTCGTCCAATTAGCTATTCTTTTAAAAGAAGGTTAGGAGAATTTGGTTCCATTTGAAGAACATTTAAGAGGTATCTATTTATACCTGTCTGAATGTCATAAAGAGAGATAAGTGAGAGATTTCGTGACTTCAGAACTTCTTGGACAGATTTGCAGGAACAAATTAAGTGTACAAGCATGAAAGGTATCGATCCAGAAAAGGACATGATGTCAATAGTCATGAACTGCATGGCTGACTTTCACGCTACAGTGGTGCTCTTTTACTGGTAAGCCAAGCTCATTTTAAAGCTATTTGCTGAATATTTTGCTGACCATCTAGCTAGCTGGCTAATATAACATTTATAGGCACGCTTTCAATGACAAATTGCTCCTAATATGAAGAAAATTGGACTATATTCTCTGTAAGCTTGTCTAATGCTGCCCACAGTACAGTTGTTGTAGAATTCAATTTTCAACCAATGTTCTTTCCCTACAATACTGTTCCACACACTCCTTGTCATTGTTCAGTTCAATCTGTTTCTAGAAAGAAAAAAAAAAGGATAGAAACTTTGGCCAAATACATCACATACTGTAAAGTTAAAAGCCTTTAAGTTGTTTACATTGAGGGCTCTTGCACATGGATGCCAAAAATGCCACTGTTTTTACTGATCTGAATGTAACCCAATGGCTTTATTAGGCCTGTGCAGACAGGCACATAAATATATCAGTAACCTACTTTTCGGGAATCAACTGCAGGGATGGCCACATCTGCGTGACTATACTCAAGAACCTGGGACCAGACTGTGTATGCTTTCAGTGAGATTTATTTAGAGTGAAACAAAATCCATCCAAACACCAGCAAACAGATTACATAGCAAACATAAAGATACAAGTGAACCAAAATGCCAGTGACAAAAGCCTAACTAATAAACTATATACAATATATACAAAATAGGGTGTCACGTTACTACTTACAGTGAGCCCACAGGCGAGCAGGTGACACAGGATCCCCCAGGGCGTGGAGTCTAAGGGCCAGCTGGTATTCTGCCAGGGACTTAGCTGCGTGCTGACCCCAGGTCACGACCCCCGGGTTCACCCTGCTCGCTAGGGAAGTACCAAAAGACACTGTCATACAAGGATGGATGGATGAAGCAAAGGATAGCGAGCCAAGGTCAGGGCGGGCTGCAGACAACGTAATCAGAACAAGCCGAGTCAGTACACAAGAGATCAGTTCACGAGAGGTCAGGTTAAGGCAGGTTACACGAAGGGAGCTCATAAACAAATGTTGCTTAAGCAACCGGAACTGGTCTGAGAGGGATTTAAATAGAGAAGCACATGGGGGCTGGACAGGAAGTAGCAGGAAGGAATCATATGTTAAGCAACAGGTGAAGCCGGCGACACCCATAGCCAGGGGCGGAACTACCACCATAGCGACCCATGCGGGCGCTATGGGGCCCGCAGCCGAGTGGGGCCCAGTGAGGATGAGAGCACCGCCGGCACAGTTTACCAGCCAGGGGAAGAGAGAGGAGAGGAAGAGGCGAGCTGTCCGTATCAGCAGAGAGCTGATTTGCCCGATGTAATAGCTTTCATTAGAACTTCCAGTGTTCCCGGGGCTCACGTCACATAGCTCCACCTCTTGGCCCTGTGCCTTTGATAGACAGAACGCTGATCCAATACGGGACATGTGACGTCATCAAAGGCGTCGGGCCAAGAGGTGTGGCTATGTGACGATGAGCCCCGGGAAAACGGGAAATTCAAATGAAAGCTATTACAGCGGGCAATCCCGCTCTCTGCTGATCCGGGTGGCTTGCCTCTTCCTCTGCATAGGTGAGGCTGTATGGGGCACAGGCAGACCAGGCTGTATTGGGCACAGATCACGCTGTATGAGGCACAGGTCACGCTGTATGGGGCACAGGTCACGCTGCATTGGGCACAGGTCATGCTGCATTGGGCACAGGTCACGCTGCATTGGGCACAGGTCACGTTGTATGGGGCACAGGTCACGCTGTATGGGGCACAGGTCATGCTGCATTGGGCACAGGTCACGCTGTATTGGGCACAGGTACCGCTGTATGGGGCACAGGTCACGCTGCATGGGGCACAGGTCACGCTGTATGGGGCACAGGTCACGCTGTATGGGGCACAGGTCACGCTGTATGGGGCACAGGTCACGCTGCATTGGGCAAAGGTCACGCTGCATTGTGCACAGGTCACGCTGTATGTGGCACAGCTCACGCTGCATTGACACTAGGGCAGCTGTGGGGGGGGGAGCTGTTTGCAGCGGGGCCCCATACAACATTTTGCCATGGGGCCCTGCTATTCCTAGTTACGCCCCTGCCCATAGCTGCAGAGTGCAGCAGAGCTGAACACAAGATAGTGGAACAACAGATGCCAGCCGGCCTACAGCAGTAAAGGTGAGACACAGATCAGCTCCGCAGCTGATCTGTGACAGTACCCCCCCTCTTACGAGGTCCCCCTACATGTCTGGGGGCTGGCTTGAAGGGAAATTTCCGATGGAATCTGGTCACCAAACGTGGGGTTGAGACATCGGTGGCAGAACCCAAGACCTCTCCTCCGGACCATAGCCCTTCCAATCAATCAGATAAAGTAGCCTCCCTCAGGCGTACTTGGAGTCCAATATTTCTTTAATCTCATACTAATCCGTGGTATCAGCCACAGGAGCGGGATGAGAAGAAGGGCGAAAGAAGCGATTGAGGACCAGTGGCCTGAGCATGGAGACGTGGAAGGCATTGGGTATCCTGAGATGAGAGGGCAGACAGAGCTTGAAAGCAACTGGATTGATGTGACGGAGAATAAGAAATGGACCAATGAAGCGAGAGGGGCAAATTTCATTGAGGGCACCCGGAGTCAGATGTGCTTGGTAGAGAGCCAAATGCTATCGTCAGGCAGGAACTTAGGAGCCGAACGGTGATGACGAATTGCTGTCGTTTTATGCCTGGAAGCAGCTAGATGAAGATTCTCAGAGACTTATTTCCAGATTGAGTTGAAGGACCTTTGGGTTTCAGCGGCTGCTGGTACAAGAGGAGAAATGGGAACAGGAAACGGAACAGATGGATGCTGCCCGTAAACAGTGAAGAAGGGAGATTTTCCAGAACCGGCATTGGAGTGATGGTTTAAGGCAAACTCTGCCCAGGGCAAAAGGTCCACCCAGTCATCTTGGTGGGCTGAGAAGAAGGCACAGAGAAAACGTTCTACATTTTGATTGACACGTTCCATTTGCCCATTGGACTAGGGATGAAAGACAGATGAAAAATCCAATTTAATCCCAAAGGAGCTGGCTAAGGCTCTCCAAAACCGAGCAGTAAATTGAACTCCTCTGTCAGAGACGATATGTGAAGGCATTCCATGAAGATGAAATATCTCCTTAACCACTTGCCAACCGCCTCACGCCTATATACGTGAGCAGAATGGCACGGGCAGGAAAAATCACGTACCTGGTACGTGATTGCCTTCCCGCGGGCGGGGGGTCCGATTGGACCCCCCCCCCGTGCCAGCGGCGGTCGGCATTTGTCTGGCAGCGATCAAAGATGAGGGGGAGGCCATCCGATCGTGGCCCCCCCCTCGTGATCGCTCTCAGCCAATGAGAAACATCCCCTGCCTCTGTATAGTACACAAAGGCAGAGGATGTGATGTCATCTCTCCTTGGCTCGGGAGTTCCATTCCAGCGCCGAGGAGAGAAGACATGTGAGTGAGTGCACAACACTACACAACACAGTAGAACATGCCAGGCACACTAAACACCCTGATCCCCCCCCGATCGCCCTCCGATCCCCCCCCCCAATCACTCCCCCCCTGTCACAAACTGACACCAAGTAGGTTTTTTTGTTTTTTTTTCCTGATTACTGCATAGTGTCAGTTTGTGACAGTTAGAAGTGGCAGGGCAGTGAGTGTTAGCCCCCTGTAGGTCTAGGGTACCCCCCTAACCCCCCCTAATAAAGTTTTAACCCCTTGATCACCCCCCGTCACCAGTGTCACTAAGCGATCATTTTTCTGATCGCTGTATTAGTGTCGCTGGTGACGCTAATTAGGGAGGTAAATATTTAGGTTTGCCGTCAGCGTTTTATAGCGTCAGGGACCCCCATATACTACCTAATAAATGTTTTAACCCCTTGATTGCCCCCTAGTTAACCCTTTCACCACTGATCACCGTATAAGTGTTACGGGTGACGCTGGTTAGTTCGTTTATTTTTTATAGTGCCAGGGCACCCGCTGTTTATTACCGAATAAAGGTTTAGCCCCCTGATCGCCCGGCGGTGATATGCGTCGCCCCAGGCAGCGTCAGATTAGCGGCAGTACCGCTAACACCCACGCACGCAGCATACGCCTCCCTTAGTGGTATAGTATCTGAACGCATCAATATCTGAACCGATCAGATCTATACTAGCGTCCCCAGCAGTTTAGGGTTCCCAAAAACGCGGTGTTAGCGGGATCAGCCCAGATACCTGCTAGCACCTGCGTTTTGCCCCTCTGCCCGGCCCAGCCCAGCCCACCCAAGTGCAGTATCGATCGATCACTGTCACTTACAAAACACTAAACGCATAACTGCAGCGTTCGCAGAGTCAGGCCTGATCCCTGCGATCGCTAACAGTTTTTTTGGTAGCGTTTTGGTGAACTGGCAAGCACCAGCCCCAGGCAGCGTCAGGTTAGCGCCAGTACCGCTAACACCCACGCACGCACCGTACACCTCCCTTAGTGGTATAGTATCTGATTGGATCAATATCTGATCCGATCAGATCTATACTGGCGTCCCCAGCAGTTTAGGGTTCCCAAAAACGCAGTGTTAGCTGGATCAGCCCAGAAACCTGCTAGCACCTGCGTTTTGCCCCTCCGCCCGGCCCAGCCCAGCCCACCCAAGTGCAGTATCGATCGATCACTGTCACTTACAAAACACTAAACGCATAACTGCAGCGTTCGCAGAGTCAGGCCTGATCCCTGCGATCGCTAACAGTTTTTTTGGTAGCGTTTTGGTGAACTGGCAAGCGCCAGCGGCCTAGTACACCCCGGTCGTAGTCAAACCAGCACTGCAGTAACACTTGGTGACGTGGCGAGTCCCATAAGTGCAGTTCAAGCTGATGAGGTGGCAAGCACAAGTAGTGTCCCGCTGCCACCAAAAAGACAAACACAGGCCCGTCGTGCCCATAGTGCCCTTCCTGCTGCATTCGCCAATCCTAATTGGGAACCCACCGCTTCTGCAGCGCCCGTACTTCCCCCATTCACATGCCCAACCAAATGCAGTCGGCTGCATGAGAGGCATTTTTATGTCCTCCCCAGTACCCCTACCCAACAAACCCCCCCAAAAAAGATGTTGTGTCTGCAGCAAGCGCGGATATAGGCGTGACACCCGCTATTATTGTCCCTCCAGTCCTGACAATCCTGGTCTTTGCATTGGTGAATGTTTTGAACGCTACCATTCACTAGTTGAGTATTAGTGTAGGGTACAGCATTGCACAGACTAGAACACACTTTCACAGGATCTCCCAATATGCCATCGCATTTTGAGAGACCCGAACCTGGAACCGGTTACCGTTATAAAAGTTACAAGTTTGCAAAAAAAACACAAACAAAAAAAAAAAAAAAGTTGTCGTTTTATTGTTCTCTCTCTCTCTATTCTCTCTCTATTGTTCTGCTCTTTTTTACTGTGTTCTATTCTGCAATGTTTTATTGTTATTATGTTTTATCATGTTTGCTTTTCAGGTATGCAATTTTTTATACTTTACTGTTTACTGTGCTTTATTGTTAACCATTTTTTGTCTTCAGGTACGCCATTCACGACTTTGAGTGGTTATACCAGAATGATGCCTGCAGGTTTAGGTATCATCTTGGTATCATTCTTTTCAGCCAGCGGTCGGCTTTCATGTAAAAGCAATCCTAGCGGCTAATTAGCCTCTAGACTGCTTTTACAAGCAGTGGGAGGGAATGCCCCCCCCCCCCCCACCGTCTTCCGTGTTTTTCTCTGGCTCTCCTGTCTCAACAGGGAACCTGAGAAAGCAGCCGGTGATTCAGCCAGCTGACCATAGAGCTGATCAGAGACCAGAGTGGCTCCAAACATCTCTATGGCCTAAGAAACCGGAAGCTATGAGCATTTTATGACTTAGATTTCGCCGGATGTAAACAGCGCCATTGGGAAATTGGGGAAGCATTTTATCACACCGATCTTGGTGTGGTCAGATGCTTTGAGGGCAGAGGAGAGATCTAGGGTCTAATAGACCCCAATTTTTTCAAAAAAGAGTACCTGTCACTACCTATTGCTATCATAGGGGATATTTACATTCCCTGAGATAACAATAAAAATGATTTAAAAAAAATAAAATGAAAGGAACAGTTTAAAAATAAGATAAAAAAGCAAAAAAATAATAAAGAAAAAAAAAAAAAAAGCACCCCTGTCCCCCCTGCTCTCGCGCTAAGTCAAACGCAAGCGTTGGTCTGGCGTCAAATGTAAACAGCAATTGCACCATGCATGTGAGGTATCACCGCGAAGGTCAGATCGAGGGCAGTATTTTTAGCAGTAGACCTCCTCTGTAAATCTAAAGTGGAATCCTGTAAAGGCTTTTAAAGGCTTTTAAAAATGTATTAATTTTGTTGCCACTGCACGTTTGTGCGCAATTTTAAAGCATGTCATGTTTGGTATCCATGTACTCGGCTTAAGATCATCTTTTTTATTCCATCAAACATTTGGGCAATATAGTGTGTTTTAGTGCATTAAAATTTAAAAAAGTGTGTTTTTTCCACAAAAAATGCGTTTGAAAAATCGCTGCGCAAATACCGTGTGAAAAAAAAAATGAAACACCCACCATTTTAATCTGTAGGGCATTTGCTTTAAAAAAATATATAATGTTTGGTGGTTCAAAGTAATTTTGTGGCAAAAAAAAATAACTTTTTCATGTAAACAATAAGTGTCAGAAAGGGCTTTGTCTTCAAGTGGTTAGAAGAGTGGGTGATGTGTGACATAAGCTTCTAAATGTTGTGCATAAAATGCCAGGATAGTTCAAACCCCCCCCCAAATGACCCCATTTTGGAAAGTAGACACCCCAAGCTATTTGCTGAGAGTCATGTCGAGTCCATGGAATATTTTATATTGTGACACAAGTTGCGGGAAAGAGACAAATTTTTTTTTTTTTTTTTTTTGCACAAAGTTGTCACTAAATGATATATTGCTCAAACATGCCATGGGGATATGTGAAATTACACCCCAAAATACATACTGCTGCTTCTCCTGAGTACGGGGATACCACATGTGTGGGACTTTTTGAGAGCCTAGCCGCGCACGGGACCCCGAAAACCAAGCACCGCCTTCAGGCTTTCTAAGGGCGTAAATTTTTGATTTCACTCTTCACTGCCTATCACAGTTTCGGAGGCCATGGAATGCCCAGGTGGCACAAACCCCCCCCCCCAAATGACCCCATTTTGGAAAGTAGACACCCCAAGCTATTTTCTGAGAGGTATAGTGAATATTTTGCAGACCTCACTTTTTGTCACACAGTTTGGCAAATTGAAAAAAGAAAAAAAAAATTTTCTTGTCTTTCTTCATTTTCAAAAACAAATGAGAGCTGCAAAATACTCACCATGCCTCTCAGCAAATAGCTTGGGGTGTCTACTTTCCAAAATGGGGTCATTTGGGGGGGTTTTGTGCCATCTTGGCATTTTATGGCCTTCAAAACTGTGATAGGTAGTGAGGAGTGAAATCAAAAATTTATGCCCTTAGAAATCCTGAAGGCGGTGCTTGGTTTTCGGGGCCCCGTATGCGACTAGGCATCATTTAGTGACAACTTTTTGTAAAATTTTTTTTTTTTTTTTGTCATTATTCAATCACTTGGGACAAAAAAAATAAATATTCAATGGGTTCAACATGCCTCTCAGCAATTTCCTTGGGGTGTCTACTTTCCAAAATGGGGTCATTTGGGGAGGTTTTGTACTGCCCTGCCATTTTAGCACCTCAAGAAATGACATAGGCAGTCATAAATTAAAAGCTGTGTAAATTCCAGAAAATGTACCCTAGTTTGTAGATGCTATAACTTTTGCGCAAACCAATAAATATACGCTTATTGACATTTTTTTTACCAAAGACATGTGGCCGAATACATTTTGGCCTAAATGTATGACTAAAATTTAGTTTATTGGATTTTTTTTATAACAAAAAGTAGAAAATATCATTTTTTTTCAAAATTTTCGGTCTTTTTCCGTTTATAGCGCAAAAAATAAAAACGGCAGAGGTGACCAAATACCATCAAAAGAAAGCTCTATTTGTGGGAAGAAAAGGACGCAAATTTCGTTTGGGTACAGCATTGCATGACCGCGCAATTAGCAGTTAAAGCGACGCAGTGCCGAATTGTAAAAAGTGCTCTGGTCAGGAAGGGGGTAAAATCCTCCGGGGCTGAAGTGGTTAATGAAAGTTGTGGCAAGACTGGGAGCAGAAGATAGGCCTGGGAGAGGAATCAAGTGACACATTTTGGAGAACCGATCCACCACTACCCAGATGACTGTAGAACCTGTTGAGGGGGGCAGATCAGAGATAAAATCCATGGAAATACAACGCCAAGGTATATCATGAACTGGTAAGGGCAAAAGCAACCCAGCAGGGCCGGACGTGGAAGATTTGGATAGTACAAAAACCGTACAAGCTTGAACGTATTCCTTGACATCCTTACGAAGAGAAGGCCACCAGTAATGATGCTGAAGAAGGTCACAAGTACGAGGTGTGCCAGGATGTGCAGAGAACTTGGAGTCCTGTGCCCAAGCAAGGAGGTTGGGACGAAGTGCGTGAACTACAAAAGTTTTACCTGGAGGAGGCTGCATAGACCGGAGCTGAGCAGTGGCTAGAATATGATGCGGAGGGATGATGGGACCAGGATCTAGGTGATTCTCAGAATCGTTGACATCAAACGACCTGGACAAGGCATCGGCTCAAAGGTTTTTGGCACCTGGACGAAAAGTAATGTTGAAGTCGGTGAAAAAGGACCCAGGGAGCTTGACGTGGGTTCAAGCGTTTCGCGGATTGTAAATACTGCAGATTTTTATGATCAGTATAGAAGGTAATACAATGGGGAGAATCCTCTAGAAGATGTCGCCATTCTTGAAGAGCTAGTTTAATAGCGAGTAGCTCACGGTCCCCAATGGTATAATTCTTCTCTGCATCAGAAAACTTCTTGGAAAAGAATCCGCAAGGCTGAGACTTGCCCTTCTGAGTTTGGAGTAGGATGGCACCGACTCCTACTGAGGAGGCATCAACCTCCAAAGAAAAGGGTTTTATAATGTCTGGACGTAGAAGAATTGGGGCGGAGAGGAAGGCTGCCTTGAGTTTGAGGAAAGCATCAATGGTTCAGGGGACCAGAGCCAGGCGTTGACACCCTTGCGGGTGAGGGATGTAATGGGGGCCACCAAGTTGAAGTAGTTACGAGTGAATTGGCGATAGTAATTGGTGAAGCCCAAAAAGCGTTGGGTGGCTTTAAGACCAGAGGGCTGGGGCCACTCAGAGATTACCCGACGTTTGGCTGGGTCCATGAGGAGGCCCTGTGACGAGATTATATAGCCCAGAAATGGAACTTGTGTTTTTTCAAATAGACATTTCTCCAATTTTGTATATAGACAATTGTCTCGTAGACGCTGTAGCACAGCTTTCACATGAAGACAATGGGTAAGTAAGTCTGGTGAGAAAATAAGATTATCATCCAGATATACATTAACACAGGCATACAGAAGGTAGCGGAAGATCTCATTAACCAAATTTTGGAAGACCGCTGGGGCATTGCATAAGCCAAAGGGCATCACAAGATATTCATAATGTCCGTCCCTGGTGTTAAAGGCGGTCATCCATTTGTCTCCTTCCCGGATTCTTATTAAATTGTAGGCTCCTCTAAGATCCAGTTTGGTAAAAACATGAGAACCTTGCAGTCTGTCAAAGAGTCCTGAAATTAAAGGAAGAGGGTATCGGTTCTTCACGGTGATGGCGTTAAGGCCCCTGTAGTCAATGCATGGACGGAGTGAACCATCTTTTTTCGCTACAAAGAAGAACCCGGCTCTGGCAGGTGAGTTTGATTTCCTGATGAAACCCTTTTGCAGGTTTTTCTGAATGTATTCAGACATGGCTTATGTCTCGGGGATAGATAGAGGGTAGACTCGGCCTCGGGGAGGAGAGGTCCCAGGTAACAGATCAATGGAGCAGTCATAGTCTCTGTGAGGAGGAAGGCGATCAGCAGACTTTTTGCAGAAAACATCTTGGAAAGACTGATATTGGGAAGGCAACATGGGAGTTGTGGAGGTCTCAGCCAGAGGAATGGAAGGAGGAGGCAGCACCTTGGAAATACATTGTTGCTGACACGGAGGACCCCAAGCCAATACTTCTCCAGAATTCCAGTCAAGATGTGGGGAGTGTTTCTGCAACCATGGAAGGCCCAGAATGATGGAACTGGAGGATTTAGGCAGAATTAGGAAAGAGATCTCCTCAGCATGCAAAACCCCAATGCGTAAGACAATGGGAGGAGTTTTAAACTGGATGGGGCTCATAGGCAAGAAGGCGCCATCTACTGCGGTCACGGAAAGGGGTATACCCAAGGAAATAAAGGTAATGCCTAACTCGGAAGCTAAAGATTGTTCAATGAAACTCCCGGCAGCACCAGAGTCCATGTATGCAGAGAATTGGTAGGCATTTTGAGCCCAGTGGATAGTCACGGGAAGGGTGAAACGAGGGAAGCGGACAAAATTAAAGGATTGGTCTAGATCAGGGGTCTCAAACTTGCGGCCCTCCAGCTGTTGCCAAACTACAATTCCCATGAGGCATTGCAAGGCTGACAGTTACAAGCATGACTCCCACAGGCAGAGGCATGATGGGACTTGTAGTTTCGCAACAGCTGGAGGGCCCCCAGTTTGAGACCCCTGGTGTAGATCAACTCCCTCCGAGTGACCTAGACCCTGGAGTTTCCCGGACGGACTGGACAGGAGTTCAAAAGATGTCTTTTATCGCCACAATAAAGGCACAAGCCCAATCCCATGCGTCGGGAACATTCCTCGGGAGTGAGGTGAGTTCGACCAAGCTGCATAGGTTCTTCCAACGCGTGAGAGGTTGAAGACAGAGAGGGTTCCACAGGTCTTTGGACTACCTGTGCTGGACGGCCAGCAGGGGAATGACTGGATCTGTATTTCTCCAGGCTCGCTCCTGGAAGCGAATGTCTATTTGAATACTCAATGCGATTAATTCGGTAGGAATGGTGCGTCCAGTTCATCCTTGACACGCTCAGATAGGCCTTGCCAGAATGTAGCAGTAAGGGCCTCATTATTCCATTTGAGTTCAGCGGCCAGCGTACGGAATTGAACTGCGTATTGACTGACTGTCATTCCTTGCTGAC
This sequence comes from Lithobates septentrionalis, assembly GCA_037952835.1. Taxonomy (NCBI): domain Eukaryota; kingdom Metazoa; phylum Chordata; class Amphibia; order Anura; family Ranidae; genus Lithobates; species Lithobates septentrionalis. The sequence goes on from JBBDGP010000373.1 coordinate 3,043,889, forward strand.
GAAGACGAAGGAGGGCCCCAGCAGCGGAAGACATTCTGCCGGGCTCATCAAAAGTTTTCCGGAATGAATCCAAAAAGAGCTGGAGGTTGGAGGTGATAGAATCGTGTGATTCCCAGAGTGGGGAGGCCCAAGCTAGAGCATCACCGGAGAGGAGAGAGATAATATATGCCACTTTGGTGCGATCAGTTGGAAAATGGTGGCTAGAAAGTTCAAAGTGGATGGAACACTGATTAATGAAGCCCCGACAAGCCTTAGGGTCACCAGAAAAATGAGGTGGCGGCGGCAGATGCAGGCAGGGATTGCCAGGTGTAGCAGGTAACACGGGAGCAGCTGAAGCAGAAGCAGGAATGGGAGGAGCTGAAGTTGCAGCGAGTTGCAGACAATCCAGACAGGAAGCAAGATCCTGAAGAACCAGCATTATTTGCGCTTGAGCAAACTGTCACGGTACTACTTACAGTGAGCCCACAGGCGAGCAGGTGACATGGGATCCCCCAGGGAGTGGAGTCTAAGGGCCAGCCGGTATTCGGCCAGGGACCCCCTCACAAGGGTTTAGGCTTAGCTGCGTGCTGACCCCAGGTCACGACCCCCAGGTTCACCCTGTTCGCTAGGGAAGTACCAAAAGACACTGTCAGACAAGGATGGATGGATGAAGCAAAGGAAAGCTGGATAGCGAGCCAAGGTCAGGACGGGCTGCAGACAACGTAATCAGAACAAGCCGAGTCGGTACACAAGAGATCAGTTCACGAGAGGTCAGGTTAAGGCAGGTTACACGAAGGGAGCTCAGAAACAAATTTTGCTCAAGCAACCAGAACTGGTCTGAGAGGGATTTAAATAAAGAAGCACATGAGGGGCTGGACAGGAAGTAGCAGGAAGGAATCACATATTAAGCAACAGGTGAAGCTGGCGACACCCATAGCTGCAGAGTGCAGCAGAGCCGAACACAAGCTTTTGAAACAATAGGTGCCAGACGGCCTACAGCAGTAAAGGTGAGACACAGATCAGCTCGGCAGCTGATCTTTGACATAGGGGACACAGATCAACAAAGTAAACTGGAAATGCATGGAGCAGATGGTAAGGGGGAACCAGGACTGGGATCAGGAACAAGGGGAAACGACAAGAGGCAGCAGGGTACATGATACAGGGCAGGAGCAAGATCAGGGTCGGGATCAGAATAAATGGCATGTAGTATCTAGAAGTAAAGCAAAACACTGGAGCAAGAGGGAAATATCGAGGAGGAACTAAATACCCTCCCACCAGCCAGCATTAAGTGGAAACTGAATACTGGAACCTGTTGGCTGCTAGGAGACACCTGCTGGTGGACAACTAAACTACAACCTTCTGCTCTGGGAAGCACAACTCCATCAGCAGGTTATCCAGTTCCTGACGCTAGCACCGGGTTTATATCAATCAGAAAAATTTTTTTTAAATCTGTGTTACTGGTCAGTATTTCATGTGCATATGCATGTAAATCATACCTCCCTTGAATAGTAGATTACATTGTAGCTGAAAGAAATTATACAAAATTTAAACGTGTGGGTGTTATACAGACCATACTTTTTGTGCAGTAACTTTCCACCAGGGAGATCCAGCATTCATACATCAGAACTGTGTGCAAAGCCCCTAAAGTGTATTTAAAACCAAAACTTTTGGGAATGGTTATGACCTCTTATCTTAGCTGTCTATGTCCCGTTGAGAAGATTTCCTTTCACATCCTGTTCCACAGACAAATCTGAAATGTAGTGGGGATCTCCCCAAAGCAAGGGGAACTGAGCTCTGTAAGTTGTGCCCCTCCCCCCCCCAAAAAAAAAATAGTCAGAGGACAAAGGACTAGTCAGCAATATTGTCTGTAGTATTACTGCTGCTGATCCTTCTCTTGCCTTGCCTTGTTCTGCACTGTATCTCTGGGTGGAGGTGGCCATATTGATAGAGGTAAGGCTTTGCTTCCTCATGTCAGACACTCCAGCAAGGAGAACAATAATCAGCACATCAATAAAATCAACAAATCTCGTTCCAGATATGCTAAGACTAGAATCAGAGGCAGCAGTGCCTTAGATCCAGGAAGTACACTGTTTTTTAGGATTACAGCAGAAAAAGAACTATGAACTTTCTAGGACAGCACCCAAGCACATAAATGACACATGAATATTAAAAAATATTTGCAGATGTATATTCATACAATGTGCAATTTTAAAAGAATAACATATGATCCACATTGCAATATTGTTTTTTTGACACACTACAAAGACCACCTATATAATTGCATAATACTTATGCCCTGTACACACGGTCGGATTTTCCGATAGAAAATGTCCGATCGGAGCGTGTTGTCGGAAATTCCGACCGTGTGTGGGCTCCATCGGACATTTTCCATCGGATTTTCCGACACACAAAGTTTGAGAGCAGGATATAAAATTTACCGACAACAAAATTCGTTGTGAGAAATTCCGATCGTGTGTACACAAATCCGACGGACAAAGTGCCACGCATGCTCAGAATAAATAAAGAGATGAAAGCTATTGGCCACTGCCCCGTTTATAGTCCCGACGTACGTGTTTTACGTCACCGCGTTTAGAACGATCGGATTTTGACCGTGTGTATGCAAGACAAGTTTGAGCCAACATCCGTCGGAAAAAATCCTAGGATTTTGTTGTCGGAATGTCCGAACAAAGTCCGACCGTGTGTACGGGGCATTAGTGTCCCATTCTACAGGTAACAGATTTCGGTCAACACATTTCATAGATAGCTCCACCTCATCAGGACTGGAATTAAAAGGGTTACAAGACAAAAATTACCATATTTATCGGCGTATAACACGCACAGGCGTATAACACGCACATTCATTTTAAGAGGGAAGTTTCAGGAAAAAAACTTGAATTTTAAATAAGGAACTTTGAAGCAAAATAAGGGTCAGTGCCCATCTGCAGCCTCACCATTGCCATCAATGCAGCCTGATCAATGCCCATCTGCAGCCTCACAAGTGCCATCAATGCAGCAGCCTCACCATTGCCATCAATGTAGCAGCCTCACCATTGCCATCAATGCAGCAGCCTCCCCATTGCCATCAATGCATCAGCCTCACCATTACCTTCAAAGCAGCAGCCTCGCCAATGCCATCAGTGCAGACTGATCAATGCCCATCTGCAGCCTAGAGGGTACAGGGAGGGGGCGGGATGAGCACCGACAAATTACACACAATGAGAATCTCTTATGATAGACAGAACAGTAGTCCAATGGCGGCCCACGAGACGGGACTTCTTATTACAGAGGCCACCAAGTAAACAGAAGATTCTCACTGTTTGTAACCTGGCGGTGCTCGTCCCACCCCCTCCCTGTCCCCTCCGAGGCAGCTAAAATTGAAGTATTGGCGTATAACACGCACACGCTATTTGCACCGATTTTCATGGTGAAAAAGTGAGTGTTATACGCTAATAAATACAGTAGTTTCTTTTGATCTCAGTATAGTGGTCTGAGATCAATGGAATTGCATAGATGTCTTGTTCCGGACCAAAGATCCATTTTCCAAGGTACTGCTTAGCCACAATTAACATTCTAGATCTTCCCTATAACATAGCAAATATTCACTTATTGAGTGCAGTTCCATTTCAAACAGTTGTCATCAGAAATTTGGAAGATCTTCCCTCACCTTCTGTTCCTGTACTTTCCCCTTTGTTTCTGTATCAGTGACAAATTAAATTTATGGATTCTCCATCACTTTCTATACCAGGACAGTGGTCCTTAAAAGCAATGACATCACCTATAGGCTCCCATGGTGCAGCCATTGTCGGTGGTCTCTTCTCTCCCCTGCAGCTGCTGCTGGCTGACACATGTGTAAAATGTGTATATATTCTTTTTTACATATTGTTGTTTCAATATCTTGCACCCTTAAAGTTCCGCATCTTTCAAATATTTCCTCTTATCTATACAGGATGTTGGTGCCATATTTTATGTAGACTTTGGTACTGGTTTCTGACCACACATTTTACCTTGTTTTAAATAATCCCCTCGAAAAGGATGCATTATATTTTTAAGCTGCCGCAGAGCTGGGAGAGCCAAATTTTTTTTTTTTTTAAACTTTAAAAAAATGGCACTCCACGTGATAATAGCAATGGCAATAATGGCAACAGCAAGAACAAAATAAACACGTAAAGAAAACTTTTACAACCATCACAGCTCAAACACTGACAGCAAGTAAATAAAGTATTAACGGTAAGAAATGATTTTCTGCTAGATGCAACAATAAAATCTCACAAACGTGTTTTTTTTTTTTCAGGAGAAACACACACCAGGAGAATTGTAAATCATCTCATAACCGCATGTTGTCTTAGAACATGCTACCTCCGACCCAAATTCCGTTATTGAAAACATTAAACATTTAGAACACCTGAAAAGTTACTTCTTTTCTAATTAGAAGTTTACCACTAGAATATAATAAATGGTTTTCTTCAGTTGCCTGAAGGGGAAGCGGGGAATAGAACTCTCACTAAAGGCGCCGCTACAAATCCCTGACTGTATAACTGTCTGACACGTCAATTGAAGGTGAGTGGAAGAAAATACTTAAAGGCATTATACGTAATCAGTTAGTAATGGCCGTGCTGTGGTGTGAGGGATTTAACAGAGTATCACTATATTGTATAACGAAAGATATTGGTCGCCTGTATTTGGTTTGCATGGGGAACTACATGCTGTGATTTTAATAATTCCTCAAGTGTTTTCATTCTGATACCATATATTGTGTTAGTTAGCACCCCTCATGGCTGGAGGCCAAACTGTTACACTGGACCCCACGCTGGAAGGATAACGTCCTTCTTCCTGCCAGTCATACCTGTCCCGGCACTGACTATGAAGCTACAGTATTTTGAGGGAAATAGCATGAAACACTGATTTTTCTCCATAAGTTCTCTACAAACCAGTGGCGGCTGGTGCAAACAAACTGAAAAATTCTGAAAATACCCCATCAATTGCAGCCTCACTGTACCATCAATCGCCGCAACTATGCCATCAATCGCAGCCACTGTGCCATCAAACACAGCCACTATGCCCATCAAACGCAGCCATGGTGTCATTAAACGCAGCCACTGTGCCATATCAAATGCTCCCACTGTACCATCAAATGCTACCACTGTGCCCATCAATTGCCGCCACTGTGCCCATCAATCGCAGCCACTGTGCCATCAATCGCAGCCACTGTGCCCATCAATTGCCGCCATTGTACCATCAATCGCAGCCACTGGGCCATCAATCGCAGCCACTGTGCCATCAAATGCAGCCACTGTGCCCATCAAATGCAGCCAATGTGCCCTATAAAATGCAGCCACTGTGCCAATCAATTATAGCCACTGTGCCATCAATCGCAGCCACTATGCCATCAATCGCATCCACTGTGCCATCAAACGCAGCCACTGTGCCCATCAATTCTGCCGCTGTGCCATCAAATGCAGCCACTGTGCCCATCAAATGCAGCCACTGTGCCCTACAAAATGCAGCCACTGTGCCATCAATCGCAGCCACTGTGCCCATCAAATGCAGCCACTGTGGGATGGGAATTGATAGATTCATGCAATGCATGAATCTATCTATTGGTGCTAGAGGGGGGTGGCCAATGTCGGGCAGCATCAGCCGGTTCAATAGGTTTGCCACCAGGGCTGGATTGAGACTAAAATTTGGCCCTGGACTTCATCCAGACCGGCCCACTTTCATTTTGTAAATACACACAAAACAAGTGAACAAGTGAAGTGGGAGGGCTAACGTCATGCAGGAACATTGCTACAGCCTCATTGGCTGGAATTTCAGAAACCGCCACCCAAGTCCCCCCCCCCCCATTACTGGCCATTAGTCATTCTACTTTATTTCTCTTATAGCAGGCATACTGCTGTCCGGTCGGAATTTTTTTTTCAGCGGAGGTCCGAGTGTCATATTGGTGCTATCACTTCACATGATATCCTCCACATTGCAGCCTCCCGTGCACATCACAGCGCCCCAACACACACACACCTTTCGGGCCCACACACATCACACTTTGTGCTTTTTTTCTTGCAATTTTATTGAAATGTCAAAATACATTTTATACATTTTCATGCACCGCAGCTCAGTTGTAGTGCATAGAAACAGTATGCATTGTTTTCTATTGCCCTTGCAGAGACCTGTGTTTTGCTAGTGCAGAAATCACAGACCCCCTTTAACATCAGTGTCTTCAGTCCCCTCTTCACATCACATTACAGACCCCATTTTACATAAGTGTCCTCAGTCCCCCCTTCACATCACAGACCCCCTTTTACATCAGTGTCTTCAGTCCCCCCTTCACATCACATCACAGATCCCCTTTTACATCAGTGTCCTCAGTCCCTCCCTTCACATCACATCCCACCCCAGTTTACATCACAGGCTGCCTCATCAAGGGACCCCGCCATCACAGACCCCCCCATTACAGACTGACCCATCACAGACTGACCCCCCATCACAGACTGACCTAACCCATCACAGACCCTCCATCACAGACTGACCTGACCAATCACAAACCCCCATCACAGACTGACCTGACCCATCACAGACCCTGGCTATCACAGACTGACCCCCCAAATCACAGACACCCCATTACAGACTGATGCCCCCATTACAGACTGACATATCACAGAGTGACCCCCCCATCACAGACCCCCATCACAGACTGACCTGACCCATAACAGACCCACATCACACACTCACAGACTGACCCCCAAAATCACAGACCCCATCACAGACTGACCCCCCCCAAATAACAGACTGACCCCCCCATCACAGATCCCCATCACAGACAGACCCGCCCCCTTCACACACTGACCTGACCAATCACAGACTGACCTGACCCATCACAGACCCCCTACCATCACAGACTGACCCCCCAAATCACAGATCCCCATTACAGACTGACGCCCCCATTACAGACTGACCTATCACAGACTAACCCATCCCATCCCAGACTAACCGGACCCATAACAGACCGATCATCACAGGCTGACTCCCCAAATCACAGACTGACCCCCATCACAAACCCCCCCCTTTACAGACAGACCCCATCACAGACTGACCGCCCAAATCACAGACCCCCCTTCACAGACTGACCTGACCCATCACAGACCTCCATCATAGACTGATCCCCCCATTCCTTTAGCTTGTCACTCTCCATTACCCAGAAGGTTAACACATAGGCATACACTTCATTCCCCGATCCTATATACCAGGGATATGCAATTAGCGGACCTCCAGCTGTTGCAAAACTACAAGTCCCATCATGCCTCTGCCTCTGGGTGTCATGCTTGTGGCTGTCAGAGTCTTGCTATGCCTCATGGGACTTGTAGTTCTGCAACAGCTGGAGGTCTGCTAATTGCATATCCCTGCTATACACTATAGGATTTAATGCTCACATTGTGTTCCCACCAAATCAGATGATTCTCTTAACCAACAACTCCATCTACTGAATTATTGGCATAATCAAGCAACTTCTTTCCATACAGTTGTTCCAGCAATCAGATGGCAGTGCAACAGGCATTAGATGAACAGTGCCCCCTTTAAAATATGGCAGTGTCTTTAGGGCTTTGCTTTGGTGTCTCATACTTTTGGCTTTGGACTCAGTATCCAAACAGTAAAATTGGCACCTACCTACATGTATAGGAGTCCAGGTTGGGTGGAAGTAACATAGGGGACCCATATAGTACAACAACCTTTACAACAGCGTATACAGGTAGAACACGAATCTAGAGTTAATCAAATTAGTTGCTGCAAACTGAGATTTGATTAGTAAATTTGGACTTCCTACCAATTCTGACACCAGTGTGGCCTCCAAGCCTTCTCACTCCCTGGTTGGAAGTCAAAAGAAACCAAGTGTATTCTTTACTAAAAGCTGAAGTTTAATCAGTTGATATTTTACCCTCTCTGCCCACCCCCCTTGTCATCAACATGCTAATGAAAATTTTAAATTAAAAAATTAAATTCTTCATTAGGTAGCATCTCCTTACCCTTTGAATCATTACTTGGCTTGCTAAGCTAGCATTTCCCCTCAAGGTGAAATCATTGACTCTTTGTGGGGTGAAAGAAGTTGGACTCCAGTCACTTTAAGAAGTAGGGATGGGCTTTATGTTCGGCCGAACAGCGAACAATTTGGGGCGTTCGCGCCGAATTCTAAAGCCGCGGAACACCCTTTAAAAGTCTATGGGAGAAATCAAAAGTGCTAATTTTAAAGGCTTATATGCATGGTATTGTCATAAAAAGTGTTTGGGGACCTGAGTCCTGCCACAGGGGACATGTATCAATGCAAAAAGAAGTTTTAAAAACTGCTGTTTTTTCGGGAGCAGTGATTTTAATAATGCTTAAAGTGAAACAATAAAAGTGTAATATTCCTTTAAATTTCGTACCTGGTAGATGTCTATACCGTAGTATGCCTGTAAAGGGGCACATGTTTCCCGTGTTTAGAGCAGTCTGACAGCAAAATGACATTTCAAAGGAAAAAAAGTCATTTAAAACTACTCGCGGCTATTAATGAATTGTCGGTCCCACAATACACATAAAAGTTCATTGATAAAAACGGAATGGGATTTCCCCACAGGGGAACCCAGTACCAAAATAAAAAAAAAATACGTGGGGGTCCCCCTAAATTCCATACCAGGCCCTTCAGGTCTGGTAGGGATATTAACGGGAACCCCGCACCAAAAAAAAACAAATGGCGTGGGGGTCCCTCTAAATTCCATACCAGGCCCTTCAGGTCTGGTATGGATATTAAGGGGAACCCTGCGCCAAAATTAAGAAAAAAAATGGCGTGGGGGTCCCCCTCAAAAAGAGGTCTGGTATGGATTTTAAGGGGAACCCCGTGCCAAATTTTTTTTTTAAAATGGCGTGGGGTCCTTCCAAAAATCCATACCAGATCCTTATCCGAGCAGGCAACCTGGCAGGCCGCAGGAAAAGAGGGGGGGGATGAGAGAGTGCCCCCCCTCCTGAACCGTACCAGGCCACATGCCCTCAACATTAGGAGGGCACTTTGAGGTAGCCCCCCAAAGCACCTTGTCCCCATGTTGATGGGGAGAAGGACCTCATCCCCACAACCCTTGGCATGGCGTGTGAATTGGTAATGAGTAGGGATGAGCTTCGTGTTCGAGTCGAACCCATGTTCGACTCGAACATCGGCTGTTCGACCATCCGTCGAATTGCGAACGTTATGGGCCGTTCGCGCCAAATTCGTGTGGCGCGTCACGGCCCATAATTCACTGCGGCATCGCAGTGCATTGCTGGCTGATGATTGGCCAAGCATGCACTATGACCCGCATGCTTGGCCAATCACAGCGCCGTCAGTAGAGAGAGCTGTAATTGGCCAAAGCCAGGGTGGCTTTGGCCAATTATGGCTCAGGGGATTTAGTACACGCCCCACACTATATAAGGCCGCCTGCACGGCGGCCCTGTGTAGTGTGTTCCGGTGTGCTGATAGAGAGAGAGACAGACAGTGTCATTTGATTTGAGTTAGATAGATTAGGCTAGATCTGTTCCTGCTATTTACATTTAGTGCAGTGCGTCCTGCTCACAGTGTTCAGCTAGATCCATTCCTGCTATTTACATTTAGTGCAGTCAGTGCGTCCTGCTCACAGTGTTCAGCTAGATCCGTTCCTGCTATTTACATTTAGTGCAGTGCGTCCTGCTCACAGTGTTCAGCTAGATCTGTTCCTGCTATTTACATTTAGTGCAGTGCATCCTGCTCACAGTGTTCAGCTAGATCCGTTCCTGCTATTTACATTTAGTGCAGTGCGTCCTGCTCACAGTGTTCAGCTAGATCTGTTCCTGCTATTTACATTTAGTGCAGTGCGTCCTGCTCACAGTGTTCAGCTAGATCTGTTCCTGCTATTTACATTTAGTGCAGTGCGTCCTGCTCACAGTGTTCAGCTAGATCCGTTCCTGCTATTTACATTTAGTGCAGTCAGTGCGTCCTGCTCACAGTGTTCAGCTAGATCCGTTCCTGCTATTTGCATTTAGTGCAGTGCGTCCTGCTCACAGTGTTCAGCTAGATCTGTTCCTGCTATTTACATTTAGTGCAGTGCGTCCTGCTCACAGTGTTCAGCTAGATCTGTTCCTGCTATTTACATTTAGTGCAGTGCGTCCTGCTCACAGTGTTCAGCTAGATCCGTTCCTGCTATTTACATTTAGTGCAGTGCGTCCTGCTCACAGTGTTCAGCTAGATCTGTTCCTGCTATTTACATTTAGTGCAGTGCGTCCTGCTCACAGTGTTCAGCTAGATCCGTTCCTGCTATTTACATTTAGTGCAGTCAGTGCGTCCTGCTCACAGTGTTCAGCTAGATCCGTTCCTGCTATTTACATTTAGTGCAGTGCGCCCTGCTCACAGTGTTCAGCTAGATCTGTTCCTGCTATTTACATTTAGGGCAGTGCGTCCTGCTCACAGTGTTCAGCTAGATCTGTTCCTGCTATTTACATTTAGTGCAGTGCGTCCTGCTCACAGTGTTCAGCTAGATCCGTTCCTGCTATTTACATTTAGTGCAGTGCGTCCTGCTCACAGTGTTCAGCTAGATCTGTTCCTGCTATTTACATTTAGTGCAGTGCGTCCTGCTCACAGTGTTCAGCTAGATCTGTTCCTGCTATTTACATTTAGTGCAGTGCGTCCTGCTCACAGTGTTCAGCTAGATCCGTTCCTGCTATTTACATTTAGTGCAGTAAGTGCGTCCTGCTCACAGTGTTCAGCTAGATCCGTTCCTGCTATTTGCATTTAGTGCAGTGCGTCCTGCTCACAGTGTTCAGCTAGATCTGTTCCTGCTATTTACATTTAGTGTAGTGCGTCCTGCTCACAGTGTTCAGTTAGATCTGTTCCTGCTATTTACATTTAGTGCAGTACGTCCTGCTCACAGTGTTCAGCTAGATCCGTTCCTGCTATTTACATTTAGTGCAGTGCGTCCTGCTCACAGTGTTCAGCTAGATCTGTTCCTGCTATTTACATTTAGTGCAGTGCGTCCTGCTCACAGTGTTCAGCTAGATCCGTTCCTGCTATTTACATTTAGTACAGTCAGTGCGTCCTGCTCACAGTGTTCAGCTAGATCCGTTCCTGCTATTTACATTTAGTGCAGTGCGCCCTGCTCACAGTGTTCAGCTAGATCTGTTCCTGCTATTTACATTTAGTGCAGTGCGTCCTGCTCACAGTGTTCAGCTAGATCTGTTCCTGCTATTTACATTTAGTGCAGTGCGTCCTGCTCACAGTGTTCAGCTAGATCCGTTCCTGCTATTTACATTTAGTGCAGTGCGTCCTGCTCACAGTGTTCAGCTAGATCTGTTCCTGCTATTTACATTTAGTGCAGTGCGTCCTGCTCACAGTGTTCAGCTAGATCCGTTCCTGCTATTTACATTTAGTGCAGTCAGTGCGTCCTGCTCACAGTGTTCAGCTAGATCTGTTCCTGCTATTTACATTTAGTGCAGTCAGTGCGTCCTGCTCACAGTGTTCAGCTAGATCTGTTCCTGCTATTTACATTTAGTGCAGTCAGTGCGTCCTGCTCACAGTGTTTATCTAGATCCGTTCCTGCTATTTACATTTAGTGCAGTGCGTCCTGCTCACAGTGTTCAGCTAGATCCGTTCCTGTTATCTTCCTACTGACAGGCAGGCTTGTCTGGTTACAGTATATAAAGCTACCTGAAGAAAATTACAGGTGTTCTATCCCAGCTTAGTGCAGCTACAGGCCATTAGTATGTCTGGAAGGCCAAGAAGGAGAGGCAGACAGTCACAAGCCAATAAGAGAGGGCAAGCAGGCTCTGTGTCTAGTGCTGGTCGTGGAGACGGTGCATCCTCATCAGCACGTGGCCATGGGACACGCTTGGCCTTTTTTTCGGCAGCTGGCCGTGTTGAGCCGCAACATGCGGAAGACTTGGTCGAGTGGATGACCAAGCCGTCCTCATCCTCCTCATCCTCTCTCACCCATGCCCAGGGTGCTTTGTCTGGCAAAGCAGCGGCCTCTTCCCTCAGCTCAATGTCATCAGTGACTCCTTCCCTAGCTCCACCATGTCCTCCTGAGGATTCCCTCGAACTGTTTGACCACAGTGTTGGGTACATGCTCCAGGAGGATGCCCAGCGTTTGGAAGGCTCTGATGATGATACTGAGCTCGATGAAGGCAGTAACATGAGCACGGACAGAGGGGGTGCCCAAGAAGGACAGCAATCTGGCAGTCATGCTCCCCCTGCTGCAGCATACTGCCAGGTTTGCTCCAGTGATGAGGAGGGAGGGGATGATGAGGTCACTGACTCAACGTGGGTGCCTGATAGGAGAGAGGAGGAGGAGGAGGAGGAGGAGGCGGCACATCACCAACGAGGCAGGATGCCCTCCAGGGGCCAGCCTAAGGGCAGCACATTGACTGCATCACACCCCAAAGCTCCACATGTGCAGGGCGCTGCAGTCTCTGCGCGTTATTCAAAAAGTTCTTTGGTGTGGGCCTTTTTTGAGACGAGTGCATCAGATCGCACCGCTGCTATTTGCAACATATGTCTCAAGCGTATCTCGCGTGGCCAAAACATCTCCCGCTTGGGTACCACATGCTTGACCAGACATATGTTGACCTGCCATGCAGTTCGTTGGCAAGCATATCTAAAAGACCCACACCAAAGAACAAAGAGGATCTCTCCTTGCTCCTCATCAGCTGAGATTTCCAACCCCACTAGACCTTCAGTCCTCTCTGAGACCTGCAGTGAGAGGAATGAAGGTGTAGAATTAGGTGTGTCACAGCCAAGTACTTGTGGGCAATCTGCTTTTGGTACACCGACGTCAGATTGTACCAGGCAAATTTCCCTGCCCCAGCTGCTGCACCGCCGAAAGAAGTTTGCTCCCAGCCATCCACATGCCCAGCGGTTGAATGCTAGCTTGGCAAAATTGCTAGCACTTCAACTGCTGCCTTTTCAGTTGGTAGACTCTGCCCCCTTCCGTGAGTTTGTGGAATGTGCGGTTCCTCAGTGGCAGGTACCCAAACGCCACTTTTTCTCACGGAAGGCGTGTGGAAGGCAATGTCCATGCCTCGCTGGACAGGGCGGTCAGCGGTAAGGTGCATATTACCGCTGACTCATGGTCCAGCAGGCATGGACAGGGACGTTACTTAAGTTTCACGGCGCATTGGGTGACTCTGCTGGCAGCTGGGAAGGATGCAGGACAAGGTGCAGTAGTGTTGGAGGTTGTTCCGCCACCACGCCTCCAAAATGCTGATTGTGACACACCTCTCTCCTCCACCCCCTCCTCTTCTTCTTCCTCCATGGCCTCTTCCTCGGAACCAGCGGTGCTCCGTAGGCGTTCAAGGGGCTACGCAAGTACGCAGGCCAAAAGATGCCATGCGGTGCTTGAGCTGGTGTGCTTGGGGGACAGGAGCCACACTGGGGCAGAGGTTCTGTCAGCTCTGCAGGGGCAGGTTCAGAGGTGGTTGACGCCACGCCAACTTAAGGCAGGAATGGTGGTTTGCGACAATGGCACCAACCTCCTCTCTGCCCTCCGACAGGGACAACTGACCCATGTGCCCTGTTTGGCTCACGTCCTTAACTTGGTGGTGCAGCGGTTCTTGGGCAGGTACCCGGGCTTACAGGATGTCCTGAGGCAGGCCAGGAAAGTCTGTGTGCATTTCCGCCGGTCATATAATGCCAGTGCTCGGCTGACGGACCTCCAAAAGGAGTTTAACCTGCCCAAGAACCGCCTAATCTGTGACATGCCCACCAGGTGGAACTCAACGTTGGCCATGCTGCAGCGGCTGCACACGCAGCAGAGGGCCATCAATGAGTACCTGTGCGACTATGGCACCAGGACAGGGTCAGGGGACCTTGGTTTTTTTTCCCCACGCCAGTGGGCCATGATCAGGGATGCATGCACTGTCCTGTCACCATTCGAGGAGGCCACGAGGATGGTGAGCACTGACAGTGCATGCATCAGTGACACTGTCCCCCTTGTCCACCTGTTGGAGCACACGCTGCGTGGAATAATGGACAGGGCACTTGAGGCAGAACAGAGGCAGGAAGAGGAGGACTTCCTTAGCTCTCAAGGCCCCCTTTATCCAGACAGTGTTCCTGCGTGCCCGCCGATCACACAGGAAGAGGACGAGGAGGAGGAGGAGGAGGAGGAGGAAGATTGTGTCAGTATGGAGGTGGAGCCTGGCACTCAGCATCAGCAGTCTTTAAGGGATCAGTCCCAAGGAACACATGGACTTGTACGTGGCTGGGAGGAGGTGGCTGCGGACGTTATTGTCCTTAGTGACCCAGAGGACTCCGGACCGAATGCCTCAGCAAACCTACGCTGCATGGCCTCCCTGATCCTGCAAAGCCTGCGTAAGGATCCTCGTATTCGTGGTATCAAGGAGAAGGACCAATACTGGCTGGCAACCCTCCTTGATCCACGTTACAAGGGTAAGGTTGCGGACCTTATCTTGCCATCGCAGAGGGAGCAGAGGATGAAACATCTTCGGGAGGCCTTGCAGAAAGGTCTGTGCAACGCGTTCCCAGAGACTGGGAGGTTACAAACTCCTGTTTCTGGACAACGTGTTGCTGAGGCTTCGGTCAGTCAAAGAAGGAGCGGTGGAGAAGGTGGCCGTCTGACCGATGCGTTCAGACAATTTTTTGGTCCGCAGCCCCAAGGTATGATCGGTTCCAGCAACCATCGCCAGCGTCTGTTTTACATGGTGCAGGAATACCTAGGGGCAAGATCAGACTTGGACACCTTTCCCACCGAAAATCCTCTGGGTTACTGGGTCTTGAGGATGGATCACTGGCCAGAGCTTGCACAGTATGCAATTGAGCTACTGGCCTGTCCTGCATCCAGCGTTCTTTCGGAACGCACATTCAGTGCTGCTGGAGGCGTGGTAACCGATCACAGGGTGCGTCTGTCCACTGACTCGGTCGATCGGCTGACCTTCATAAAAATGAATCAGTCTTGGATCACCACCAGCTACCAAGCACCTGATGCTGATGTAACTGAATAATTTTTTTCAGATCCCTTCAAAGACTGCCTATGCTGATGCTGAGTGACTATCCCTGAGTAATTATCCTCTTCCTCCTCAATCATCACGCTGATAGCTTGTAAGAACATTTTTGGTTCTGGGCGCCACCACCAGTGCCTAAGGGACAATTTTTCAGCCCCTGTTTAACAGGGGCGTGTAATTACAATTTTTGATGTAATACTTTGCAGCAGGGCTCGTTCCTGCATTCCAACTAGAGTGTCTGTGAGGGGTTGCAGTGTTGTGGCACCAGCACCAGTGCCTAAGGCCCAATTTTTCTGCCCCTGTCTAACAGGGGCGTGTAATTACAATTTTTGATGCAATACTTTGCAGCAGGGCTCGTTCCTGCATTCCAACTAGAGTGTCTGTGAGGGGTTGCAGTGTTGTGGCACCAGCACCAGTGCCTAAGGCCCAATTTTTCTGCCCCTGTCTAACAGGGGCGTGTAATTACAATTTTTGATGCAATACTTTGCAGCAGGGCTCGTTCCTGCATTCCAACTAGAGTGTCTGTGAGGGGTTGCAGTGTTGTGGCACCAGCACCAGTGCCTAAGGACCAATTTTTCTGCCCCTGTCTAACAGGGGCGTGTAATTACAATTTTTGATGCAATACTTTGCAGCAGGGCTCGTTCCTGCGTTCCAACTAGAGTGTCTGTGAGGGGTTGCAGTGTTGTGGCACCAGCACCAGTGCCTAAGGCCTAATTTTTCAGCTCCTGTTCAACAGGGGCATGTAATTACAATTCTTGATCTAATATTTCACAGCAGGGCCCTGTGAGGGCTTACAGTGTTGTGGCCACAGCAACACCTAAGGCCCAAATTTCTGCTGAGTATATAGGGCAGGACCCTACTTTCAAACATCTAACTTACAAACGACTCCTACTTGCAAACGGAAGGAGACAACAGGAAGTGAGATGAAATCTACCCCTAGGAAGGGAAATTCTCTCCTGTAAGAGTTAATATGGGAAAACAATTTCTCCTTTCCACTGATGCTTTCCAATCCTTGTTCCACAAAAAAACCCAAATTTTCAAAAAACATTTTTCATTGGGACAAAAAAGTGAGGTGAAATCTTCTGAAGAGGAGGAAAGACAGCAAAACAAATGTCACAGGGGTGATAACCCTTCCCTATGTTTTCCAAAAAGCTTAAAAAAGATTTTTTGGCTGGAGCTAAACACGTTAAAAATGTACCCGTTCAAAATTACAAAGAGATTCTACTTAACAACAAACCTACAGTCCCTGTCTTGTTTGCACCGCCTGTATACTGCTGTTCAGAGTATATAGGGCCTTTCCTTATTTTAATTTGGGTGCGGGGTTCCCCTTAATATCCATACAGGACCCAAAGGGCCTGGTAATGGACTGGGGGGGTACCCATGCCGTTTGTCTCACTGATTTTCATCCATATTGCCATGACCCGACATGACATTAAACCCGCAAGCAGTTTTAAATGAGATTTTTTCCTTTAAAAATGACATTTGGTGCAGGGACTGTTCTAAACATGGGAAACACGCGTCACTTTACAGGCATACTATAGACACCCCCCAGGTACGATATTTAAAGGAATATTTCACTTTTTTTTTTTTTACTTTAAGCATCATTAAAATCACTGCTCCCGAAAAAACGGCCGTTTTTAAAAGTTTTTTTTGCATTGATACATGTCCCCTGGGGTAGGACCCGGGTCCCCAAACCCTTTTTCGGACAATACCATGCAAATTAGCCTTTAAAATGAGCACTTTTGATTTCGAACGTTCGAGTCCCATAGACGTCAATGGGGTTCTAACGTTCGTGCAAACTTTCGGTCCGTTCGCGGGTTCTGGTGCGAACCGAACCGGGGGGTGTTCGGCTCATCCCTAGTAATGAGGTACAAATGTACCCCTACCATTTCACAAAAAAAGTGTCAAAAAGGTTAATAAAACACAAGAGACGGTTTTTGACAAGTCCTTTTATTAATTTCTTCTTCTTTCATCTTCTTTCTTCTGGTCTTCCGGTCTTCCTTCGGTGTTCTTCTTCTTCCTCCATTTTCTTCTTCCTCCATCATCTTCTTCTTCTCCATCTTCTTCTTCTGCCGCTCTTCTTGTCCCGCATCTTCCTCCAGACTTCTTCTGCGCTCCGTCCGCACGATCAGCCTCAGTGGGAGTCTTCCGCCGTGTAATGCTTCGGTTCTTCTACATTTCTTATATAACGGAGGGCGGGGCCACCTGGTGCCCTCCTCTGACGCACGGGGAACTTCCCTGTGGCTTTCCCCGTGTTGTCAGAGGGGGGCGGGGTCACCCGGGTACATAAACGAGTTGAGACTCTATTGCATGGCCGCAGCATTTTACCGTATTGGATCCTTTGTGAGTATTTAGGACGGGCTAATTTGCCTTATCTCTACATTACCAATTAGAACTAGGCTAATGTCACCATTTCTTTCTTTACACTCTGCAGACATATTTTAGCATCTTCCCCTGAGGAGTGTCTCTACACGAAACGCGTCGGACACAAGTGATGCTGACCTGTGTCTGTAATGGACACATTGATCCTGGTCTGCAGTAGATTATTAGTTCTGACATTCATTTATTCATCAATCATGGTTTTTTTTTTCTACATCCATACTCCTACTGCTGGTGCTGTTTATATGTCACATGTCTATATATGAATTTACCCCATGCAGTGTATTATTGAACTGTTTTAGAAATATCATACTTATGCAATCTTTTACCCATGCCACACCTGTATGTTATGTGTGGGTGGAGCTAATATGAATTATTGTACTAACTGTATATGTGGTTTTAATATTGCTATATTCTCTATAACGCTCTTCATTAATAAAATTTGCAATTTTTTCAATTTTGCCTCCACAAAGTCATCCATCTCTCAACCTCTTTGAGTATGCTGTTCTAGAGTACTTTAACCACTTGCCTACTGGGCACTTTCCCCCCTTCCTGCCCAGGACAATTTTTAGCTTTCAGTGCTGTCACACTTTGAATGACAACTGCACGGTCATGCAACACTGTACCCAAACTAAATTTTTATCTTTATCTAATAGAGCTTTCTTTTGGTGGTATTTGATCACCTCTGGGGTTTGTATTTTTTGCTAAAAAAACTAAAAACAGACAGACATTTTTGCAAAAAAAAAGGTTTCTTTGTTTCTGTTATAAAATGTTTTCTCCTTCACTAACTGGCACTGATGAGGCGGTACTGATGGGCACTGATGAGGCCGCACTGATGGGCACTGATAGGGTGGCACTGATATGTAGAATTGATGGGCACTGATAGGCGGCACTGATATGCAGCACTGATGGGCAGTGATAAGTGACAGGCGGCACTGACAGGTGGCACTGGTGGACACTAATAGATGGCACTGATGATTAGGTACTGACAGGTTTTCCTGATGGGCACTGATTGGCACTGTGGCGGGCACTGACAGGCGTTAATGATGGGACACTGACTGGCAGCTGATGGACACTGTTGGTGGCACATCTGATGGGGGCTGTGCTGGTAATCAATATGCTGATTATCAGCACAGACCCCCCTCTGACAGGGAGAGCTGCTGATCAGCTCTTCCTGTCAGTGCGAACCGAGGAAAGCCATTTACCGGCACTTCCTGGTTCACGCTGTGATCAGCTGTGATTGGTCACAGCTGATCACGTAGTAAGGAGCCTCCATCAGAGGTTCCTTAATACGATCGGAGATGCAGTGTGTCAGAGTGACACACAGCACCACTGATTGCCGCACTGCGCGTCCCCGTGGGCGCTGGCATGTTATCCTGCTGGACTTCATATGATCCCCAGTCAGGATAACTGAACCACCGCCCGGCCGTCATTCTGCTATAGGCCGGGCGAGAAGTGGTTAAGAAGTTTACCAGAGTTTATTATAAGACCAATACACTCAAGAAAGAGGGGGGTTAGGGCACAGGATACCCCCCCCAAAAATGTAGACTTTGTAGCTCTACTTACATTCAATACAGAAGAAGGGCATTTAAGCTGAACCAGCACTTTGTATTCTGTATGTAGGCGGGGTAAGTGTGAAGATAGACCTTTCCTCCATGTTTTCTCATTACCTCGTTGGGCGCCAAGTCTGGGTCACATGAGAGGACTACCTCCTGGGTGGGTTCTTCTGGGCCACGCTAGGTACTTCTATTGGGATAACTCTGCCCTACACATGGGGTACCTTTGCTCTGTATCATTCCATAAATGGCCTGGAACAAGGCTGAGGCCACTGTGGGGGGAATACTCGACCTTAAGGCGGGCCTCTGCTTTTAGAGATGAACGTACACTGTGTACACTTGCACCGCAACTGTTCTCCAGTTAACTCTTCGGTCCCCATGACAATGTACACCTTCTCTGTAACTTGCATTTAGGAGGTACAGGCAGAGCCTTGCCCATATCCACCTGTCCAGCATATCAACGATACCTCACTCCCAGTAACAGTATGAGGTCCCACCGTGTACTCACCTTTAATTCTTCCGTACCTGTTCACAGGCTAAAGACCTCTGCGGTGTGAGTCCGCTTCTGTTGCTATGGGAGAAAGACCACTCATGGAGGGAGTGGCAACAACAATTTCCTCCTGCAAGAAGCTATACATGCTTAAAGATAGGCTGCTTAGCTCACTTCCCTTACTCCAGGAAACCACTTGTATCTGCACACTACATCAACTTTGGTGCTGATATCTTCATAACCCACAGTACCTCAATGACCCGAACTGTAGAAAGTCGCCAGTTACTTGCTGACCAGTGGGAACAAGGTTTCAAAGCTTTACTTAGAAAAGTGCTAAAAAAACCTCAAAGTCCAACATGCAAGAACAGTCTCTCCTACATCCCTAATCCTAACTCAGGCTATGTGCTGCCCATAGGTGTGCGCAGCCTAATACATTAGGGTGTGCACCCCAAAGCTCAAACACATATGCGTGTGTGTGCATGTGTGTATACTGATGGTGTCAGTAGAGCAGTGGACAGTGTCAGTAGGGTAGAGATTGGTATCACTAGAGCAGTGGATGGTGTTAGTAGTTTTTATTTTTTACAATTACATTTTTTTGTATTTTTTTTTTACATTTTTTTTTAGGAGCCCTGGTAGGAGGCTTTTGTAAAATATTAGGGGTTTAATAGTAGGGGAAATCTGCACCACATGGGGTGATTAGGGTGTGCCTGGGCACACCTGGCACACCCTGTGCGCACGCCTATAGTGCTGCCCCAGCATACCTACAAAGGTAGAGTCCATGTACAATCAGGGGCTCCAAAAGTGGCTTTTTCAAGTGTTGGAATCTTCAGGGTCGAGCCCCAGGTCCTGATGACCTTTTACATCACGGCTGTGACAAGCGACATTCTTTCACTCCTCCTAGGTGGAGCGCTCCGATATTCTGGTTCTCTTTTGGGCTCGGGGGTTCTGGGGCTCAGGGGCTCTCTACTCCAGATCACTGTCCCTCTCTTATATCACAGGCCCAGTGGGTCTGACCCAAAAATAACCAGCCAAAATCAAAGAACTGGGAAAGGCATTAATCCTTACCCTCCCGTCCAGGGCAGCACCTAACTGGCATAAATTCAAGCTGCTTACATGCAGATTGTAGAACAGTTTTAGGGCAGTACTCGTACTCCTTGGATGAGCCACGAGAACATCCAGAAATGTCCACAGCTTCCACCCAACTCTTTTCAATCTTTACTCAAATCTTTACTTTTTGAGTAAAACTGTTTTGCAGCCACTAATACATCATTAAAAGTATTTTCATATGCAAGCAGTATAAGTACCTGAATTTGAACTGGGATAAGTCTCTTGAAGTCCATGTACAGCAGGGCTGGATTGTGAGAAGAAAAAGCAGCGGAAGTGATTACCTAGATACCCGTGAAAACTAGGTACCCCCCTCCCCAAAAGATGATATGCCAAATGTGCCATGTCAGGGGGTCAGAAGTCCTTAAAGGGGTTGTAAAGATTCATTTTTTTAAAATAACAAACATGTCATACTTACCTCCTCTGTGCAAGGGTTTTGCACAGAGTGGCCCTGATCCTCCTCTTCTGGGGTCCCTCTGCAGCGCTCCTGTCTCCTCCTCCTCTTCTCGAGTGCCCCCATGGAGAAGTGCTTCCCCTGGGGGCACTTGTGCGTGCGCACTCCTGAGTCCTGCTGCTGCGCCCATTGACACAGACAGCAGGACTCGGCTCCCGCATCATTGGATTTGATTGACAGCAGCAGGAACCGTAGGCTCC
This sequence comes from Lithobates septentrionalis, assembly GCA_037952835.1. Taxonomy (NCBI): domain Eukaryota; kingdom Metazoa; phylum Chordata; class Amphibia; order Anura; family Ranidae; genus Lithobates; species Lithobates septentrionalis. The sequence goes on from JBBDGP010000373.1 coordinate 3,065,027, forward strand.
CGCTGCTATCAATCTATCCAATGAGGACCCGGAGACACCGGCGGGAGCTGGTGTGCTCATTCCCGTCGCTGGAAAGCTCGGGTTCAGGTAAGTAAAAGGGGGGCTCAGGGGTGCTGCTGCACTACAGGGGGTTTTTTCACCTTAATGCATAGAATGCGTTAAGGTGAAAAACCTCAAGGGTTTACAACCCCTTTAAAGCGGAAGTTGCACTTTTGGGTGGAACTCCGCTTTAAATTTATTTTTTAAATGTTATAAGTGTAAATAAGGTTACATTTTTTTTTCTGTTATATTGTCACTATAATAAAAAAATCCAAGCAGAATATTTGTTCAAAACAGTGTACCACATACAATTCTTGTATGTCCTTAAAAAACTGAATAAAAATGAATTATGTAGGCTAATTAGTCATAACGATGTAGTCATATTAACCAAAGCATACCAATGCTGATCAATTTGGCCTGGGTATCAGTAACCTCTGGTTAAAAAAGGGTTAAAGGGATGGCTATATAGATGGATGAGTTGACAGACACTCATATCTATGCTATAAATTATCTTCAAAAATGCCAGATCACATTCCTATAAAATTCTGTGGTACACCCAATCCCTGCATAACTTACTGAACACTTTTCTCTCTTTCATATAAAGCAAACAGACTGTGAGTCATGGGAAATTGTAGCCTGCAAATCGTACTGAACGGCAGAGATTTTAATTTTCAGATGTGGCTGCAATTTCAATGATTCAATCTGGGAGCATTTCCACCTCTGCAACAACAGATAGGGATTGCTACCAGATGCACATACGTGTGCATACATATATTTCTATACAGTACATAAACAGCAATCTCAGCATCAGCTTGAATTTATCAGGCACACCAGGAGCATTTATTGCGCTGCCCACCAGGTATGACAACATACCTCGAGACTATACAGTTCCAAACACTTTAAAACGAAATTCAAGTCAAACTAACAAGATAAAAATGAACAGGACATTGTAAGATAAAAAAAAAAAAAAAAACAGGTGTTGCTGTGAAATTTACCTTCAATCAGAGATTTGCCCTGCAGTACTTTTTTCTGCCACTAGATGTCCTCAGTCTGATGGCCAACATTATTTAACCCACTTATTCTGAGTCCAGGTTGTTCTGGATCTGCTTCAGCCAGCGACTGGACCGTGAAAGGAAAAGCAGTACAGTAATGAGTTCATCTCTCTGTCCCTCTGCTCTCTCCTCCTATTAGCATGCTTTTTGTTAGCTCCTTGTTCTGCTTCTTCTTCTCCCACTCCATTCCTGCTGTACGGGGACTTCAAGAAGGTGATAACAGGTCAAACAGAGGTACTTACACTGCTTGCATTGAAAAAAAAATTATGTGTTAAAGCGGAGTTCCACCCAAAAGTGAAACTTCCGCTCATTTGTCTCCTCTCCCCCTTCGGTGCCACAATTAGCACCTTTCGGCGGGGGAGGGGGGACAGGACACCTGTCTTTGACAGGTATCCTGTTCCCACTTCCGGGAGTCCAGGCGGCGGCCTGTGACATCACCGCAGGGCTCCCTCCTCCTTCTCTCCCTGTCGCTGGTCAGTAGGAGAGAGGAGCGGAGCCTCGCACATGCGCAGTAGTGTTCCCGGCGACACTGCCGGGTACCCTTCCCCGCAATGGTGGCGGCAGCACCCGACAGCTGATGGAAACATCAGCTGCGGTGCCGACATCGCTGGACTCCAGGACAGGTAAGAGTCCTATTGTAAAAAGCCAGCAGCTGCAGCATGTGTAGCTGCTGGCTTGTAATGATTTTTTTTTTTTTTTTGGGCGGAACACCGCTTTAATGAATACAGTGCTGCACTTATTTGTGTATTTCATATCTGCCTGGAGTTCAGCTTTAAAGTATACATATAGCCAAAACTTTTTTTTTTTTGCATAGATTAGGGAAGAATTAAAGTGGTTGTAAACCTCAGACATGAAATATGAACAAAGCATATCCATCTATAGTGTGTACTTGTCTCATTTAAGAACACAGGGTGGTTGATTTACTAAAGGCAAATCCACTTTACACTACAAGTGCACTGCAAGTTCACTTGGTAGTGCAGTCGCTGTAGATCTGAGGGGACATGCAAGGAATCATGTTTTTCTTGTACATGATTGGATGATAAAATCAGCTAAGCTTCCCCTCGTTTCAGATCTTCCCCTCCGATCTAAAGCGACTGCACTTCCAGTGCATTTGCAGTGCAAAGTGGATTTGCCTTTAGTAAATCAACCCCTAAGTGTCATTTCTGTCTGTTGCTTTGTTCCTCTGCTATCAGCATGAATAACCTCTGACAAGTTTTCCTGACACCAACAGAAAAAAGGTGACAGGGGAGGGACCTTCAGCTGATTGACAGCCTCAGCTCTGTTCCTGTGTGCTATGTGAAGGGGGTGTGTCCCTTTCCTCCAATCAGCTCTCTAGAGTGCAATGTTATCTCCCTGCCCCTTTTTTCTGCAAGCTCAGACAAGCTTTATAAAGTCTGCACTGTAAATGGATGTAGAAAAGAGAAGGCTGCAGATAAACAAGTCCAACCTATGTGGGAGGATTTGTTTAATCTCTGTGTATAAGGCCAGTCACTTCACTAAGTACAGTATATGTAAGGGTTTACAACCACTTTAAGAGACTTTCAGTTTTTTTTTTTAATTGTCTGTGTCCCCTAAGGAAGATTTCCTTACACTTCCTGTGCTAAAGACACAACAGAAAGTGAAATTTCCCCAAAGCAAGAGGAATTGCCCTTTTTGACAGTTGTCGCGGGAACAGTTATCCCTGGAAGATTTTCCCTCTATTCCTGTTCAAGTGGCAAATCAAAATATTGGATTTTCTATAACCTTTTGTACTGAGATAATGGTCTCTAGGACAGAGAGGATGAACTTCCCCAGCAGGGACACCGACAGCAATAACAACCTAAACACAACTAAAAACAAGGTGCTGAATATGGATTATAAGTGAGACATTCAAATCATTATTGGGCACACTAACTCCACTTCAGCAGCACTCCACAAAAAGGGAAATCCTTGAAAATCAGGGAAAATTTACAGTCCAAGGAGAGCACCAAACAAATGTCTAAGAATCCAGTTTTTAATTATAATATTAGACCAGAAAAAATCCAACGTGTTTCGGGGACCAGACTTCCCCTTCATCAGGGCTCAGGAATTCTGACTGTGCCTAAATGGACTCAGATACGCCGATGCCAGATAGACCTGTACTGTGATTTGCTGCTTAGAGCTGTTTCAGGAGGCAGGTGAAGCTTGTGTTAACAGGTACAGCAAAGCAATAAAACCTGACTCATAACTTGGATTTATATAAACTTTAAATTAGAAATTCTCCACCTAGCACCTACTAGTCCACCTATATAGTATCTATAAAAGAGTGCACATAGTCAGCAACAATACTCAGGTATACCGTAGAATTAAGATGATGCTCAGCTGGTAAGGTTAAGGGGAATTACACTTTATTTATAAATATAGGTGTCACTGACCTCACTTACAAAAAGATATTGATAAGATAGAACAAGTCAAGAGACAGGTAACAAAAATGGTGAAAGGTCTGGGGGGTAAAACAGCAACTTTCGGAACTTAAAGGAGAAGTACAGCCAAAGCTCATTCAGCTGTACTTCTCCTGTGGATCACAGCAGTGCAGTTCATTCTGACAAATGAAGCCCACTGTTAGCTGACGTCACGGAACTGGTGCAGGCTTGGTCAAGATAGCGACCATATGGTCGGGATCTGCCCACATGCCAGGACTGGCACCTGTCTCAACCTCTCAGAGAGCCGCTGAGAGCCTGAGCTGCCCCTCCACAACCCAGCGCTCCAGAGCATGGGGGGGGGGGGGTGTCAGAGCAGAGAGATGTTCAGTCACCAGCTCTCTGCTCAGGGAGCTTTGAGAATGGAGCGATCGGAAGTGTTTGATCGCTCGGTTCTCAGTCTTAGAGCCAGCGGGTGACAGATGCAGCATTGGGCCGATGCTCCATTCACCTAGGTAGGTATAATTTCAAAAAAATATTCCCATACTTCTCTTTTAATTTGACAGTTTGGAGGAAAGAAGGGAAAGGGGAGACATGATTGAAACCTTTAACCACTTCGCTACCCGGCCAGAGACAAATGACGTCCACAGATGGGATCTCCCATCCTGGGTGGACGTCATATGAGGGCCTGGGCTTCCCGGCCGTCTAGGGGGCGCGCGCGCGCCGCGTTGCTCAGGACCCGGTGCGTGTGCCCGGCGGTCGCGATGTCTGCTGGGCACCCGCGATTGCCCGTTAACCGGGCCGGACCGTGGATCTGTGTGTGTAAACACACAGATCCACGTCCTGTCAGTTGAGTGGAGACCGATCTGTGTTCCCAGTACAGAGGAACACTGATCGGTCTCCTCCCTTTGTACGTCCCCTCCCCCTACAGTTATAATCACTCCCTAGGAAACATTTAACCCCTCATGTCCCCCTAGTGGTTAACCCCTTCACTGCCTGTCACATTTATACAGTAATGCAATTTTATAGCATTGATCGCTGTATTAATGTGAATGGTCCCAAAAATGTGTCAAAAGTGTCCGATGTGTCCGCTATAATGTCGCAGTCACGAAAAAAAATCGCGATCGCCGCTATTACTACTAAAAAAAATAAATAAATATTTATTTTTTAAAAATGCCATAAATCTATCCCGTATTTTGTAGACGCTATAACTTTTGCGCAAACCATTCAATATATGCTTATTGTGATTTTTTTTACCAAAAATATGTAGAAGAATACGTATCGGCCGAAACTGAGGAAAAAATTTGTTTGTTTTTTTTTTAAATTGGGATATTTATTATAGCAAAAAGTAAAAGATATTGTGTTTTTTTCAAAATTGTCGCTCTTCTTTTGTTTATAGCGCAAAAAATAAAAACCGCAGAGGTGATCAAATACCACCAAAAGAAAGCTCTATTTGTGGGGAAAAAAGGACGTCAATTTTTTTTGGGTACAACGTCGCACGACCGGGCAATTGTCGTTTAAAGTGCGACAGCGCTGAAAACTAAAAATTGGTCTGGGAAGGAAGGGGGTGAAAATGCCCTGTATTGAACCGGTTAAATACACCAAGGGGATGAATAAGGTTCAGGAGAGCAGTTTTTTAAATACGAAACCAAAATCAAGACGGGGACATGACCTCAAACTAACTGGAAGAAAGTTCAAAACTAACTTTAGAAAGTATTATTTTACTGAAAGAGTAGTTGATGCTTGGAATAAACTACCAGCATAGGTAGTAAGACAGTCAACAGTAGGTGGCTTCAAACATGCTTGGGACAAACACAGATCTATAATCAGAAAAAAAGTTAACAAAAAAAAAAGATGTATAAAAAAAAAGATGTAGACTCGATGGACTACTCAGTCTTTTTTCTGCCGGCACAGTTGTTTCTATGTGTCTAATATGGCCATCTGGCCATTTTAGGTCAATGATGTCACAAGCATCCCTGTTCCTTTGTGACATGGAGCTGCAGGGTTGGGAAAGCCCTGGCCACCGTTGAATGATGAAGCAAAAGCAAGTCCTCTTTAAATCTTCCCCCCCCCCCCCCAAGTCTTTAGTCTATGTTGCCTTTCTAGGGCCAATTCATACCATTGTGGTATATTAATGTGCGCTATGCTGTGCATTAACAAGCATTGCAATAAAGAAGCCAGTTCAGAGTGAATGGGCTGTCAATACACCAAAATTGAACAAATTCAATACCCCTGAAAAGTGAGTGGGATTTTAAGGGCAACTAATAGATTAGATACAGTTGCATAAAAAATATACATTTATTGGAACATGTTAAAACGTTTTTTTCCCTTGCTGAAGATACAAAAGTAAAAATAGACAGAGTCATATGGCTGAAGTTACATATTGATATAATTCTATGAAACAAACACTCTGTCCACTCCCACCCGACGTGTTTCAGGAAGAAGTCAATTCTTTCTTCAGGGGTATATTTGGAGGGGATTTGTGTGTTCGGAATTTCATAGGAGATGATCAGAGTGCCTTACAGCCATCTATAGTTAAAAAAAAACCCAGTGCCTTATCCCCAAATGGAGAGATTTGGGCATATCACCTATATATCACCTAGGGTGACACGGGAGGAAGGACATATACACCAACCAGCAGCGGCAGACAGCTCTGGACTGGCCCATACCCTCCACAATCAATCCCTTATTTCCTCTTGAGGCATAAAGACCCCTCTGATTACTGACACCACCACCCTTGGAGGCAGTTGCATAGGGACCTCTGTGGGATCACTCAAGCCCCAGGATCATGCTGGCCACCCATTTCTCCATTTGGCGATAAGGCACTGGGTTTTATATCAACTATAGACGGCTGTAAGGCACTCTGATCATCTCCTATGAAATTCCAAACACATGAATCCCCTTCAAATATACCCCCGAAGAAAGGATTGACTTCTACCTGAAATGCGTCAAGTGGGAGTGAAGAGAGTGTTTGTTTCATAGAATTATATCAATATATACCTTCTGGCATATGACTCTGTATACTTTTACTGTTGTATCTTCAGCAAGGGAAACAAAAGTTTTAACATGTTCCAATAAATGCATATTTTTTATACAAGTGTATCTGATCAATTAGTTGCCTTTAAAATCCCACTCACTTTTTGGGGGTATTGAATTTGTTCATTACAAATCAGAATGTTGGCAACACATGATGGTTTTCTATGGTGAACCCTCTGTTTATATACCAAATTTGGTGCATTTCTAGCAACACAAAGCAATGCCTGTGGTTCAGCAAGGTGCGTTAGTGTGCCAATTAGAAACCGCATTGTAGACAAGCATTAATGTGTGTTGGAGAGCAATGTGGTAACGTATGCCTTACTGCATTTTGATAGTGCAAATGTTTCCTACATATACAGGTCTGAAGGCCTGGCAGTCAGAGAGGCCTGCTGGATTTCTACCTGCTACAGCATTTTAAGGGTGTTTCACATTATTGGATTTGTCATTTACTTTATGTTCCTGCAGTTCCATCCAGCAGTGAACTGCACCTCGCCTTCGCTAGGTTTATCTGCTGTGTTTGAAGCACCGGAAATTAAAATCAAGATGTCCAAAGCCGAGGTCAAGGTACTCTTTCCTGAAAGGATTGAACTTCTCCAATTTCATAGGGGATCATTGCCTTCCATTAGAAAGTTTAAGAACGTTTATGCCGCGTACACACGGTCGTACTTTTCGTCTACAAAAGTCCAACGGACGCTGACGGACTAAAGCTGGCTGGTAATCCGATCGTGTGTGGGCTTCTCCGGACTTTCAACGTACTTTTTTAGCCTCAAATCCGACGTACTTTAGATTTGAAACATGCTTTAAAACTTTACTTCGTAACTACGACGGACCCCGAAATCCGCTCGTCTGTGTGCTAGTCCGACGGACAAAAAGCCACGCTAGGGCACCTATTGGCTACTGGCTATGAACTTCCTTATTTTAGTCCGGTGTACGTCATCACGTACGAATCCGTCAGACTTTTGTGTGGTCGTGTGTAGGCAAGTCCGTTCGTTAGAAAGTCTGCCGCAAGTCCGCCGAAAGTCTGCCGGAAGTCTGCCGGAAGTCTGTCGGACAGGCTGTCTGACTTTTGTAGACGAAAAGTCCGACCGTGTGTACGCGGCATTAGATCTTGTTCATAAGTGATGGGAACAGGAAGTGTAATGCCGCGTACACACGGTCGTACTTTTCGTCTACAAAAGTCCAACAGACGCTGACGGACTAAAGCTGGCTGGTAATCCGATCGTGTGTGGGCTTCTCCGGACTTTCAACGTACTTTTTTAGCCTCAAATCCGACGTACTTTAGATTTGAAACATGCTTTAAAACTTTCCGACGGACTCGAGTCTGGTCGAAAAATCCGCTCGTCTGTATGCTAGTCCGACGGACAAAAACCCACGCTAGGGCAGCTATTGGCTACTGGCTATGAACTTCCTTATTTTAGTCCGGTGTACGTCATCACGTAAGAATTCGACGGACTTTTGTGTGATCGTGTGTAGGCAAGTCTGTTCGTTAGAAAGTCCGCCGCAAGTCCGTCGAAAGTCTGCCGGAAGTCTGTCGGAAGTCTGTCGGACAGGCTGTCTGACTTTTGTAGACGAAAAGTATGACCGTGTGTACGCGGCATAAGTATACTAACACCCAACTTATCCTTTCCATTTTGCACAGACTGGATAAAAAAAATGTTGCTGTTCTATCTGATCTCATTGAAGAAAACTGTCATCATTATAGATGTGCACAACAGAAAAATGTGTTTAGTTCTGGATTCATTCGTTAAGTAAATCCTTTTGTTTTGTCATATTTGTTATGTTAGATTTTTTTTCCAAATTCATTTTGTATATTTGTATTTGTTTCATTTATTCATTGTTCCAAATCGATTAGTGTTTTCAAAAGCTATATTAGTTTTATCATGTTAATTCGTTATTTCGGCTGATACTTATGCACGCTAATGCCGCGTACACACAAGCAGACTTTTCGACCGGACTGGTCCGACGGTCTATCCGACAGACTTTGGGCGGACTTCCGACGGACTTTCCGAACAAACGGACTTGCCTACACACGATCACACCAAAGTCCGACGGATTCGTACGTGATGACGTACACCGGACTAAAATAAGGAAGTTGATAGCCAGTAGCCAATAGCTGCCCTAGCGTCGGTTTTCGTCCGTCGGACTAACAAACAGACGAGCGGACTTTTCGATAGGAACTGGGTCCGGTGGAGTTCCGACGTAAAGATTTGAAACATGTTCCAAATCTAAAGTCTGTCAGATTTTCGACCGAAAAAGTCTGCTGCAGGTCCGATGAAGCCCACACACGGTCGAATTGTCCGCCGGGCTCGGTCCGTCGGACCAGTCCATTCGAAAAGTCCGCTCGTGTGTACGCGGCATTAGTCATCTCTGCTAGATCAACCCACAAAGAGAAATGGAATGAGCTGATTGGACTATATCGACTTAAGTCGTGTGCATCTGAAAGCAACGAATGGAATGAACATTTCGGATTCATTCGTTATGTTATGATTCTGATGGATCCACCTCCATCCATCCCAAACACAATAGGTAGGAATTATCTTATTTCACTTTTATACCTTACAGCAGGGTTTTTTAACCGGGGTTCCATGGCACCCTGGGGTGCAGCAAAGAGCCCTCAGGGGTTCCACGACCACGTCCCGGTCTGAGCGCTACTTTGTGTTAACTCCTGTGTGCAGTGACTCTGCAAGGAGAGAGAGAACACACCCCACGGGAGGGGGGGGGGGTTAGTGAGCAGAGAGCACAGCCCACATTTTGCTAGGGGGATTTGGGGGAGGGGGTGTCTTGTGCTAAGAGGGAGGATTTGGGGGGGTTTAAGTGGATTGTTCTAGGAGAGGGGATGGGGGGGGGGGTGTTGGAGCGGGGTTTATGCTAGAAGTGGGGATTAGGTAGCAGGGGGTTTTTGCTAGGAAGGGGGATGGGGGGGTTGTGCTACATGAAGGAATTTGGAGGGGAGGTTGTGCTAGTAGGGGGGATTTGGTTGGAGATTTGTCCTATAAGGGGGATTTGGTGGGAATTGTGCTAGGAGAGGGGATTGGGGGGTTGGAGCGGGGTTTGTGCTAGGAGTCGGGATTGGGAGCAGGGTAGTATGTGCTAGAAGAAGGAATTGGGGGGGCTGTTCTAGGAGGGGGATTTGGTGGGGAATTTGTGCTAGAAGAGGGAATTTGGGGTGGTGTTAGGAGGGGGGATTTGAGCTAGAAAGGGGAATTTGGAGGGAGGAGAGTTACAATCTAACTCTGCGCACAGACTACATTTTAGGGCTTCTTCACACCAGGTGCAGAGAGGTAATATGTGCAAAATTGCACGTTTTCCTGTACTGCACGAAAATGGGCTGTCTATTGCAGTTGCATGTGGGTGTCATTATTTCTTAATGAAACCCCAACGCATCTAGAAAATTAGTGTATGTTTGTGCTCATTAAAAAATGTGACGTGCGTACACATGAAAAAAAGTGTGTGCTCAGTTGCACCTACTGGTGTGAACGAGCCCTCAGACTGGTGTGCCCCGGGACTGTGTACAGTTCTAAAGGGTGCCTTGACTGAAAAAAAATGTTCAAAAACCCTGCCTTAGGCTCGATTCACACAGGGGCAACATGACTTCAGCGCGACTTTGTACCGCGGCTTCAGCGCGACTTCAGAGCGACTTCAGCACGACTTCAGCAAATTACAACGCGACTTGAAGTCGCCTCCATGACAGGCGACTTCGGCTGTGGCCAATCACAGGGCAATCAGCTCTCTGGGAGGGAGGGGTTTTCCCTGCAAAGTCGCTTGACTTTGAGAGAGAGATCCGACTTGGAGGCGACTTCCATTGATTTCTATGGTACAGGTCGCCTACCAAGTCGGATCAAAGTAGTACAGGGAGTACGCTCTGAAGTCGGAGCGACTTCAGTAGTGTCTATTAAGACGCTCCCGTTCACTCCCATTGAATCTCTTTCTGGGGCGACTTGAGGGCGTACAAGTCGGATCCCAAGTCGCCCCAGTGTGAACCGACCCTTACAGTATTTATTGCAATATGTTTCCATTTCCTATGTAGTTCATTTTTTTAAATTAAAAATATTAATGCAAAAAGAATTGGCTGATTATCCAAGAGTCAAAGACTACCACGCCGCTCTCATCTGAAAAAAATGAAAGGATCCCGAATTCAATTGTTATGTTATTTTGGATGCTTCAAATATTAACAAAGAGCCAAAACGAACGCATCATGTCATCTGAATAAAACAAATCAATGCAAATGAATTTGTTGTTTTCGTTACAATTTATTTTGGATTAGTTCAAATTTGCTACTATTGCGATTCAGAGATTCGGATGCAAGAAAAATGTTGTCAGAATTTTGTAACGAAACGAATCGCATGTCCCTAGTCATTATTTCTTGTCCCTGTGACACTGCTATTCAGATGGGAAAAGAAAGTAGATCTCAGAGAAGAAACATAGACATATAATAGCCTCATAGAAGCTTTATCCCCTAAACACTCTTTCCAAAATTAAAAAAATGCTCAGCCATCCCATGCATCCCATCCATACTCAGCCATACCCAGCCATACTCAGCCATACTCGTTCATGCTCAGTCATCCCACCCATACTCAGCCATACCCAGCCATACTCAGCCATACCCAGCCATACTCAGCCATACTCAGCCATACTCGTTCATGCTCAGTCATCCCACCCATACTCAGCCATACCCAGCCATACTCAGCCATACCCAGCCATACTCAGCCATACTCAGCCATACTCGTTCATGCTCAGTCATCCCACCCATACCCAGCCATACTCAGCCATACCCAGCCATACTCAGCCATACTCAGCCATACTCGTTCATGCTCAGTCATCCCATCCATACTCAGCCATACCCAGCCATCCAGATTCATGGCTCAACCATGCTCAGCCATCCCCATCCATGGCTCATCCATCCCCATTCATGCTCATCCATGCCACATCAGTTCTCATCCATGCCACCACAGTGCCTCACAAAAGTGTAATAGGTAGACAAATTAGATTTGAAATGTATGCCCCTAGAACACCTGATGGTGCTCCCTGCATGTTGGGCCTCTGTATGTGGCCAGGCTGTGGAAAAGTCTCCTACATGTAGTATTGCTATACTCAGGAGGAGTAGGAGAATCTATTTAGGGGTGTAATTTTTGCTATGTACATGCTGTGTGTTAAAATATTGTATAAAAAAAATGCATTTTCATTTTCTTTCTACATTTTCCAAAAACTTGTAGAAAAAAATGACATGCTCAAAAGACTCATTATGCTTCATAGATTATAAGTTGAGGTGTTTTCTTTGTCCTGGTGCTCCAGTGCCATCAAAAGTGCAAGAGGTAGTCAAGAAATTATACGTGTAATTTATGCTCCTAGAACGCCTGATGGTGCTCCCTGCATGTTGGGCCTCTGTATGTGGCCACGCTGTGTAAAAGTCTCACACATGTGGTATCGCCATACTCAGGAGTAATAGCAGAATGTGTTTTGGGGTGTAATATGTGCTATGCATATGCTGTGTGTGAGAAAGAACCTACTAATATGACAATTTTGTGAAAAAAAAAGAAAAGAAAAAAAAATCTTGATTTCGCAAAGAATTGTGGGAAAAAATTACAACTTCAAAAAACTCACTATGCCTCTTACTAAATACCTTGGAATGTCTACTTTCCAAAAAGGGGTCATTTGGTTTTTTTTTTTGGACTTTCCTGGCTTGTTAGGGTCTGAAGAAATAAGATAGGCCGTTAGTACTTCAGGTGTGATCAATTTTCAGAGATTGGCACCATAGCTTGTGGACTGTATAACTTTCACAAAGACCAAATAATATACACCGATTATTTTTACCAAAGATATGTAGCAGTATAAATTTTGGTCAAAATTTATGAAGAAAAATTACTAATTTGCAAAAACAGAAATGAAGAAAAATGCATTTTTTTACAGAATTTTCTGTCTTTTTGAATTTATAGCGCAAAAAAAAAAACAACCCAGCAGTGATTAAATACCACCAAAAGAAAGCTCTATTTGTGTGAAAAAGGACAAACTTTTCCTATGAGTACAGAGTTGCATGACTGAGTAATTGTTATTCAAAATGTGAAAGCAACGAAAGCTGAAAATTGGTCTGGTTAGGAAGGGGATGTAAGTGCCCAGTGGGTAAGTGGTTAATGTAAATGCACGAGCCCCGACTATACCAGGGGTATTTTTACCAAAAAAAAAAAAAACAAATGTCCGGAACTCCGCTTTAATGTAATTTTCAATAAAAGCCTTTGACACCTATGAAATGCGTGTAATTATACTTCAGTATAATCTGACAAAAAGATCTAAAAACACAGCAGACTTTGCGAATAATAATATTTGTGTCATTCTCAAAACTTTTGGCCATGTCTGTAGTCAGGGCCGGTGCTACCACTAGGCAAACTAGGGAGCTGCCTAGGGTGCCCTGCTGCCTAGGGCGCCCGGCCACTGGTGTTCCTACTCTCTTCTTTCTGCAGCAAGCAACTAAGTCTCAGCATCAGCAGGCAGCTGCCGCTCCGTTCGCACATGGTGTCAGCGGTGGAGGACTGTGTCTGTGTCCCGACTCCCGAATTAAAGGAAGCAAGCAAACATTCATTGATGGGCACTGGTAGGCTGCATTGAGGGTTGCTGGTGAGGCTGCATTTGATGGGCGCTGATGAGGCTGCATTGATGGGCGCTGGTGAGGCTGCATTAATAGGCACTGGTGAGGCTGCATTTGATGGGCGCTGGTAGGCTGCATTTGCTGGGCGCTGATGAGGCTGCATTGATGGGCGCTGGTGAGGCTGCATTAATAGGCACTGGTGAGGCTGCATTAATAGGCACTGGTGAGGCTGCATTTGATGGGCACTGGTGAGGCTGCATTTGATGGGCACTCCATTAAAAAGGTGGGCAGGGAAAAGGGGGTGGAGTCAGGGGTGGAGCCAAGGGGGCGGCAATATGAGATCTTGCCTAGGGTGTCAAAAATCCTTGCACCAGCCCTGGCTATAGTGCAAAGATCTGTCTGATTGGATATTAACTGCATTGGTTGTTGAGGTTTGGTCTCATATTATGTCATTCTAGTATCTGGAAAAGAGATTGCACAATGAGATTGTATAATATGTGGCCAGCTATTCTACAGCTGGCCACACATTATACAATCTGATTGTGCAATCTCTTTTCCAGATACTAAAATGACATAATATGAGACCAAACCTCAACAACCAATGCAGTTAATATCCAATCAGACAGATCTGAATGGCTATAATATAAGATATACACACTATAAAAGCAGAAGACACATGTTGAAGATCAGAGGATGACGCTGTCACGTCCTCCTCCGCTATCACTAGTCCCGATGTGATATAACAATGTAACATTCTATCACACAACCATCACAATGCAGCAGCAGAAAGTTTTCATCACTGGGAAAGTTATGCAGCGCCTGTGGGAGGGGCGTCCTGACAGCTGGAGGGAAACAACCAATCGCGCGCGAGAGAGGGCGTGTCCGACCGGCAAGGACGTTCCAGGCTGGCTGTGTCTGTCCATGTGGAGCTTGTGCGGCACTTCCGGTTTAGACATGGCGGCCTCCATGGCAGGACAAGTGCTGAGGACTATCACAGCCAAGAGCTCTCTGCTGGGCAGACAGAAGGTGAGGGGCACCGAGGGGCGGGGGGAGGGTGTCTGCAGCCGGGGACTGGGAGCAATGTGCAGGGTTGGTGACACTGGACAGCTGTGACCCCCAAAGGGTTGTCCCAGGAGGGGACTCTGAGACTTCTAGGAGTGTGGGGGAGGGGTGACAGGTCACAGGACATGTGTGTCTGATCTCTCCAGGAACTGAGGACTTCTCTGTAAATGGATCTCATGTCTACCAATAACCTTCCTATGATGATTTATTATTATTATTATTATTATTAGTGTTTATATATATATATATATATATATATATATATATATATATATATATATATATTTACCTTTTTTTTTTTTTTTTTTTAAGTTTTGTTTTAAATAAGAACATTATAAAAGAAACTCTTTATATTCCAGCATCACATTTTATTAAAGCCCAACTCTGGAAATTACCGAGATCTCCCCATCAGTAGTTCCCTGCAAGGGTTAAATCTCATCTGCTCTCATGGATAGGTGGAATACCCACCTTGCACCTTTCATCTGTGTGTCCGCTGCCCCCTCCCCCGGTGGTCACATGATGACATCATCAAGTACAATGCGGGTCCCATAGTGCAATGTTTCTCAAGTACCCCCCAACGGGTCATGTTTTCAGGATTTCCCTTAGATGAAACGACTGTGGTAATTACTAAGGCAGTGAAACTGATCAAATCACCTGTGCAAAATAATGAAAATCCTGAAAACATGACCTGTTGGAGGTACTTGAGGGCCGGAGTTGAGAAACACTGCCATAGTCCAGGTGGGGGTGGCCCATAACCAGATAAGTGACCCCGGTCACAGCTGTGCTACAAGAAGAATCCCACCTCCCCAATCTACGGGGGACCGCCCACATCCGTACAAAGCTTTGTGACTCGGGAATAAGGATGAGTTCCGGCGTGTTCGCACACTCCACGTGCCGAGCCCGCCAGGAAGTCGGCACTGCGCTAATCACAAGCAGTGAGACATTTCCCGATGTGCAGCTGCAGAGATCGGGAAATGTCTCCCTGCCTGTGATTAGCGCTTCCCAGTGCTGACTGCACATGGAGTGTGCGAACACGCCGGAGCTCATCCTTACTCGGGAATAGGTGAAGGCGCTGCTTTTGGTGGGACGTCGTGTGTCTTTTGCCCCCCCCCCGTAGTCTTCCTGCAGTTTTAGATTTAGGTGCACACGGGAAGTTTGGCCGCCTTTCCTCCTAGCTGCAGAGCATTCTATAGCACCAGCTATATATATATATATATTACATTTACATCAGGCCCTGCCCTCAAGGAGCTTACAATCTATAGTCCCTAATTCATTCATACATACTACGGCCAATATAGACAGGAGCCAATTAACCTACCATCATGTCTTTGGAGTGTGGGAGGAAACCGGTGTACCCGGAGGAAACCCACACAGGCACAGGGAGAACATGCAAACTCCAGGCAGGTAGTGTCGTGGTTGGGATTCGAACCAACAATCCTAGTGCTGCCAAGTGGAAGTGACCACTTAGCCACTGTGCTAGCTGTTGAAATGAATTAATGCTCAAGCACTAAATGCGTTAATGTGCGTTTACACATATCAAGCAAATTCCTGCCAAAATGCTGCAGCTCCTGGATGCATCGGCTGTGTGTTTGTTTTTGCCTCAAAACACCTTTTAACCACTTGCCGCCTGTCATATTGCAAAATGACGGTGGCAAAGTGGTTGCGATATCCCGACTGGACGTCATATGACGTCAGGATATCGAGTCGCTGCCCGCCCCGGGGGCACTCATCGTGGCGATCGTTGGTGCGGCGTGTCAGTCTGACACTGCAACTCTGATCTAGGTAAAGGGTCTCTGACAGAGACTCTTTACTATGTGATCAGCTGTGTCCAATCACTGCTGATCATGATGTAAACAGGAAGAGCCGGTGATCGGCTTTTCCTCACTCACATCTGACAGACGCGAGTAGAGGAGAGCCGATCTACTGCTCTCCTGACAGGGGGGGAGGGGGTCTGTGCTGATGGGATGGCCACCACACTGGACCACCAGATATGCCACCCTAGACCACCAGGGAAATGCCAATCGGTGCCAATGGAAAGTGCCGCCAGTGGTGCCTATCAGTGCCCAGCAGTGCTGTCTATCAGTAGTACCCATCAGTGCTGCCTTTCAGTGCCCATCAGTGCCATCTCATTGTTGCCGCCTTATCGGTGCCCATCAGTGCAGCTTATCAGTGAAGGAGAAAACTTACTTGTGTACAAAATTTTATAACAAAAACTTTTATTTTTTTTCCAAAATTTTTTGGCTTTTCCTTAAATAGTTTAGCAAAAAATAAAAACCGAAGAGGTGATGAAATCCCACCAAAAGAAAGCTCTATTTGTGGGAACAAAATGATAAAAATTCTGTTTGTGTACAGTGTAGCATGACCGCGCAATTGTCATTTAAAAAGTGACAGCACTGAAAATTGGCCTGGGCAGGAAAGGAGGGGGAAGTGCCCGGTATTGAAGTGGTTAAACCCCTATGTGTACAGGGATAGGATAATATGGAGGGGCACTTTGATGCAAAAAAAAAACACCAAACACCCCTAACAGTTATTTTATTAAGGTCAAGTATGTATGAGGCCTTAACTGGTTCCCGCCAACCGTATAGTCAAATGAGGCCGGGAGGGACCCCCTCTCGTTCTGGGTTGACGTCATATGATGTCCTGCCATTCTTGCCGGGCGCGTGGTGATCGGTGGTAAGCTGTGACCCTAGGACACAGCGCATCACCGATCGGGGTAAAGAGCCAATAACAGTGGCTCTTTACCAAGAGATCAGCTGTGTCCAATCACATCTGATCATGATGTAAACACACTTGCCGGTTACCCGCATTCCTTTCCTTACGCTGTCACAGCATGAGGAGAGAAGAGAGCTGGTCATCAATGTCCTGATTATCAGTACAGCCCCAATAGTGTCCATCAGTGTCCAGTAGTGATTAAATACCATTAAAAGAAAGCTCTATGTGGTAATGATAAAAATGTCATATGTGTACAATGTTGCATGACCACGCAATTGTCATTCGAAGTGTGACAGCACTGAAAATTGGCCTGGGCAAGAAGGGGGTAAAAGTGCCCAGTAGGCAAGTGGTTAAAGTATAACTAAAGGCAAAACTTTTCTTTTTCGTTTTGGATAGAGTGGGGATGGATTAGTACCCCTGTCAGGTGTTTATTGCTGTTTGCGTCCCCATTAGGGAGATTCACACTCTATATTTGTCCTGGTTATTGTTATCACTGAAAGTGAAAGAAAATCCCAAATTTTCGGTTGCCACCAGAATTTGGCTAAGGGCTGCCCAGACACAGCAGCTGCTCCCAATTTGACATCCGCGTAAGTGCGTGTCCCTGAACGGGCCTCAAATAAGCCCTAGTTTAAGTCCTTGTAGGTCTTATTTTCAGGGTAGGGCTTATTTTTGGGGAAACGGGGTAGGGCTTATATTGCAGCCATCACCGACAATCACGCTAGGTCTTATTTTCGGGGAAACAGGGTATCTCCTTTGCGGCTGCAGAGCGCACTCTTTGGCTTAGTTTCAGGGCCGAATTCAGTCATAGATTCGGCCCTGATTCGTCCCTGAAACAGGGAACAGGAATGCGCAGCGCTCCTGTGCGATCCGCAGGCGGAGTTCCCAGCATAGCTAGAGAACTGACCACACTGTGCTCCCCTGCTTAGTATGGTTAGTTTTTAATAGGAAAGAAGAGGGACTGGCAGGAACACCAGAGATTTCACAGAAAGTAACACAAAGAGAAAAGGATTCTTTCCCGTACAAGTACATGGTACAGCAGGCACATATTGGGAATATGAAGTGTTGGGGGTAGTGACACTTTATGAATGTCCATGTGAACAAGGCCTTATTTGCAGAGGATTGGAGTGTCTGTACACAGTTCTCTATCCTGTCTTTGTATCAGTATGTTGTGAACAATCCAGCAATGAGCCGGGCTCCTCTCCTCCACTGACCTTCACTGGTCTCATTCTGAATGCAGGGTGACCCTTGATTTATCTCAGACATTGTTGTGTTAGAGAGTGCTGGGCCTACAAAGTACAATTTCCTCATGTCATGCACCGTCTGTGTATTTCTCTCTATGGGGGAGATTTACCAAAACTAGAGAGTGCAGAATCTGGTGCAGCTCACCACAGAAACCAATCAGCTTCCAGGTTTTATTGTCAAAGCTTAAAGTGGTTTTAAAGGCAGACTTTTTTTTTTTTAATCTTAGCCTTCTGTGTGCAGCAACCCCCCCCCCCCTAATACTTACCTGAGCCCCCTTTCTATAGACCGATGTCCACAAATGCCTTGGTCGTCTAGGACTCCTGATTGGCTGAGACACAGCATCCGTGCCATTGGCTCCCGCTGCTGTCAACCAAACTCAGCCAATCAGGAGAGATGGCGGGGCCTAGGCGCGGCTCCGTATCTAAATGGATACACGGAGCTGCGGCTCTGGTGCCCCCATAACAAGCTGCTTGCTGTGGGGGCACTCGACAGGAGGGAGGGGCCAGAAGTGCCGAAGAGGGACCCGAGAAAAGGAGGATCCGGGCTGCTCTGAGCAAAACCACTGCACAGAGGAGGTAAGTATGACATGTTTGTTATTTTTATAGAAATAAAAAATGAGACTTTACAATCACTTTAGGGCTTGGTTCACATCTATGCATTTTTTAGTGCGTTTTCAGTTTTGCAGAGACACACTACAGTCCATTTAAAGCGGAGGCCCACCCTAAAAAAAAAAAATAAAAAAATACATAAACACGCTCCTTAAAATACATTAACCGGTTCAATACCGGGCATTTTCACCCCCTTCCTTCCCAGACCAATTTTTAGTTTTCAACGCTGTCGCACTTTAAACGACAATTGCGCGGTCGTGCGACGTTGTACCCAAACAAAATTGACGTCCTTTTTTTCCCCACAAATAGAGCTTTCTTTTGGTGGTATTTGATCACCTCTGCGGTTTTTATTTTTTGCGCTATAAACAAAAGAAGAGCGACAATTTTGAAAAAAACACAATATTTTTTACTTTTTGCTATAATAAATATCCCAATTAAAAAAAAAAAAAAAAAAATTTTTCCTCAGTTTCGGCCGATACGTATTCTTCTTCTACATATTTTTGGTAAAAAAAATCGCAATAAGCGTATATTGATTGGTTTGCGCAAAAGTTATAGCGTCTACAAAATACGAGATAGATTTATGGCATTTTTTAAAAAAAAAAATTTTTTTTTTTTTTTTTACTAGTAATAGCGGCGATCGTGATTTTTTTTTTTTTCGTGACTGCGACATTATGGTGGACACATCGAACACTTTTGACACATTTTTGGGACCATTCACATTTATACAGCGATCCATGCTATAAAATTGCATTGATTACTGTATAAATGTAGCAGTGAAGGGGCTAACTACTAGGGGGACACAAGGGGTTAAATATGTTTCCTAGGGAGTGATTCTAACTGTAGGGGGAGGGGACGTACAAGGGGAGGAGACCGATCAGTGTTCCTCCGTTCTGGGAACACAGATCGCTCTCCTCTGAACTGACAGGACGTGGATCTGTGTGTTTACACACACAGATCCACGGTCTGGCCCGGTTAACGGGCAATCGCGGGTGCCCGGCGGACATCACGGCCGCCGGGCACACGCACCCCTAGGGCCAGGCCGTCATATGACGTCCACCCAGGATGGGAGATCCCATCTGTGGACGTCATATTACAATACGTGGGTAGTGAAGTGGTTAAAAAACATTTGAAAAAAAAAAAAAATTTTTTTACTTACCAGAATTGGCTGTTGCTAGGCAGATTGTCCTAATCTGCCACTTCCTACTCTGCGGTTCTTGTCCTCCCTCGCGTTGTCTCCTGGGAGATGGGGCGCAATGTCTTCTGGGACATGTGTGTGTCCCAGTAGACAGGCGTCCATTCACAAAGCGCAGCGCATGCGCAGTAGGAAACGGGCAGTGAAGCCGCAAGGCTCCACTGCCTGTTTCCCTTTGTTAGGATGGCGGCGCCAGCACCCGATCCGGTGGACGGATCAGCCTCGGGGGGGCCAACATCGCGGGCTCGCTGGACAGGTAAGTGCCCTTATTAAAAGTCAGCAGCCTACAGTGTTTGAAAAAAAAAAACAAAAAAAAAAACGGCCGAACCTCCACTTTAACATGGCTTCCTATGGTAGTTCACTTCTGTGCATTTTATGGAAAGGGCCAAGGACTTTTTTTCTGGTTTTTGTTTCCATAAACTTCAATGGATGAAAAACATGTATTGAAAAATGTGACATTTAAGGTTAAAAAAAATAATAGAACCGATATATATCCTTAATCCCTAGAAGAGAGGATGTTGTTTATTGCTGGGATGTCTAGTAAAGAAAACAGCAGATGATGTTTGCTGGGACTTGACAAAGCTCAGGCACAGAACTAACAGCACTCCTTCTACAAGGTCTGTTTTCTTGGGAGATCAGCCAGCACAGTCCTGAAAAGCAAAAAGGTTGTGTATAAAATCTATAACTTCCTGCATATAATATTCTCAAAAAGGTTGTTCCAGTCCTGGAGGGGGTCTAAAGATCAACTTAACAGGGGTGTCGGCACTTCAGAGAAATAGGCTGGAAACAAATCATCTGTGGCTGAAAAAGAAAGTACCCCCTTCTCTCCTAAAACGGAGGCAAAGTTGGCCCATGAACCCCACACTCCTAAGCAGGATTATGTATATTAGACCCATCATTACAGAGAAGAGTGCGGACATGTACTGAGGATCAAAAGGAACTTGCTGTAAAGGGGGAGAGAGAAGAGAGACATATTTATGTTTTTTTTTTTTTTTTTTTTTTTTATATCTATACAAAAATGTTTTGACTTTTATATGTTAAATAGAATGGGTTGTTTTACAAGGTGATCGTTTACAATCACTTCAAAGTGGTTGTAAGCCCCTTTTATATATACCCAGTGACTTCAAGTAATAAACAGAGATGAATCAAATCCTCCTACATAAGTTGCACCTGTGTATCTGCAGTTTTCAATCCTCTCCATCCCATCAAAGTCCAGAATTTTATAAAGCTTGTCTGAGCTGTCAGATAAAAGGGAGCCGAGATCTAAAGTTACACACTGCGGAGCTCAATCAGGAGAACTCTGAGAGCTGATTGGAGGGAAGGGATGACCCCCCCCCCCCCCCCCTTTACTCGGCACACTGGAATAGAGCTGAGGCTGTCAATCAGCTTGAGGTTCCTTCCCTTTCACCATTTTTCTCTTGGTGTTAGGAAAACTTGTCAGAAGTGATTAATGCTGATAGCAGAAGGCAGCAGACAGAAATGACTCTTTATTGAGACAAGTATACACTATAGAGGGATATGCTTTGCACATTTTTCATGTCTCAGGTTTACAGCCAATTTAATATAAAGCACATTAACATGTGAGGTAAAGCACATTCATTAAAGGGGTTGTAAACCCTTGTGTTTTTTTTCACCGTAATGCATCCTATGCATTAAGGTAAAAAAACACCTGGCAGTGACCGGCCCCCCAGCCCCCGTTTTACTTACCTGGGCCCTGGAACTTCCAATGGCGAGGACGCGCTGCCCCTCTGTCCGGGGTTCTCACCACTTGATTGGATAGATTGAAAGCAGCACAGCCATTGGCTCCCCCTGCTGTCAATCAAATCCAATGACGCGGGTGCTGGGGGGGCGGGGCCGAGTCATACATTCAGCGGCTATGGACGCTGAATGCTGGACTCGGGAGTGCGCCTGCAAGGTAACCCCCAGGGAGAGCGCTTCTCCTAGGGAGTTATGTGATGCGGGGAGGAGCCGCGAGAGCTGCCGAGGGACCCCAGAAGTCGGTGTTAGGGCCCACTTTGTGCAAAAAGAAACTGCACAGTGGAGGTAAGTACGATATGTTTGTTATTTAAAAAAAAAAATATTTGGATATTTGAATCACTTTAATATGCCGCAACTAATCACTTGAGTGTACAACGGCTCTTTTTTCCTTTTCCCCTGAATGTCATATGCTTTGTGTATCATGTGCTTGAGGCTTTCTGTGTAGCAGAAATCTATACATAGAGAGAGAATGGAACATTACTGGTCTCTGTGTGATGTAGGACGGATTCCTGGGGGAAGATTTTCCAGTATGTTTCTGAACAGACCAGTTGAGATAATTACAAGAAAAGCAGATCAAGTTTTAAGTGGATCCAAAGGTAACTAGAGAAGACGGGCGACCGGTCTTCCCCATCCACCATTTTTGGCTATATAGGAAGGTAATCTCATGTGTTTTCAGACAATCCCGACCAACAGACCCGGGGCTATAAAGCTGACCATAGACTGGATGAAATTTGGGTAGATTCATGGAATATTCAGTAAATTTGGTCAACGAGAATTCTGTATAAAATGACTGAACAAATGATGAAAACCAGGGTAATGGTGTACGGGTAATTTGGTTGCATCCTCCTCCTTCCTGCGTAACCAACAGCAACACTTGTGGGGCTTTTGATATTTCAGCCACTTCCTGTCTACATTCCTGCACAGTGTGTTTCAGCATAGCTGCTCCTAGTCTCAGCCAGGGGCACATGTGATTTGAGCTCTCGTTCACATTGGAGGCGAGTTTGAAATTGTGCGAGTTCAGCTGAACACGATTTCAAACCCACGTTACATGGCTAGTTTAGTTTGAAAGACATCTCTGCGGGTTCATGCTAGAGCTGCACGATTTTGGGCTAAAATGAGAATCTTGATTTTATTTTTGCTTAGAATAAAGATCACGATTCTCACTGCATAACATCTTTCACATTATACAAAAAAATTGGGCTAACTTTTACTGTTTAGTTTTATTTTTTTATCCGTTAAAGTGTATTTTTTGCCAAAAATTGCATTTGAAAGACTGCTGCACTGTGACATAAAATATTGCAACAACCACCATTTTATTTTCTAGGGTCTCCGCTAAAATTAAAAAAATGATAGAGATATCTATCTATCTATCTATCTATCTATCTATCTATCTATCTATCTATCTATCTATCTATCTATCTATCTATCTATCTATCTATCTATCTATCATCTATCCTTTTTCTGACACTTGCTGCTTACAAGTTAAAATCAATATTTATTGATAGAAAATTACTCAGAACCCACACACACACAAGTGTGTGTGTGGGTTCTGAGTAATTTTCTATCAATAAATATTGATTTTAACTTGTAAACAGCAAGTGTCAGAAAAAGGTTTAGTGCCGGTTCACACAGGGGCGGCACGACTTGCAGGTCGCCTCACCGACCTGCACACGACTTCGGCGGCGACTTGCAAAACGACTTCTGTATAGAAGTCAATGCAAGTCGCCTGAAGTCGCCCCAAAAATACTACAGAAACCTTTTTCTAAATCTTGCGTCGCTCCTATTAGAACGGTTCCGTAGTACAGAACGGGAGGCGACTTGTCAGGCGGCTAGGTCGCCTGACAAGTTGCCCCTGTGTGAACCGGCACTTAGTCTTTTTAGGGGTTAAACTTCCCTCATCTACAGGCAGAAGTCAGCAAACTCTCTACACTTTAGAATCAGGAAATACTGTTTTAAGATCAGGAAGGGAAAAGAAACGCAATTTCGATTCTTAACGATTAATCGTGCAGCTCTAGTTCATGCACAGATGTTTATTGAAATTGCCCCCAAAGTCAGCAAAAGTAGTGCAGGAACTACTTTTGGAAATCGGTGCGGTGCCGCAAAGTCGGCTTTGCATTAATTTGGAAGGTGCGGCTGCCGGCAATGGGCTGCGATTTTGGCATGCAATTTGACATGTCAAATTGCCCTGATGTGAACGGGGGCTGAATGACAGATCATGATGAACATGATTTGGGAGACAAATTGTTGTCGCCCTATAAGAGGGGTTGATTTACTAAAACCAGAGAGTGCAAAATCTGGTGTAGCTCTGCATGTTAGCCGATCAGCTGCTAACTTCAGCTTGTTCAATTAACTGCTTGCAGACCGCCCACCGTACATATACTGCGGCAGGACGGCCGCTGTGTGCCAGATTACACGTCGGGGTGCGCCACTGTCGTCCTGCTGGGATTAGACACAGCGAGAGCCAATCAGCGGGTCTGGCGGACACGATGTCCACTGGGACCCGGCAATCATTCGGGAGACGGGCAGAACGGCGGTCTGCCTATGTAAACAAGACAGATCACCGTTATGTGAGAGGGGAATGTACTGATCCTGTGTTTCTGCTAAGCAGAAGCACTTATCTGTATCTGCACTCCCTAGACACACATTTAACCCCTTGATCGCCCCTGATGTTAACCCCTTCTCTACCAGTGTCATTAGTACCGTGACAGTGCATATTTTTTTAACACTGTCACTGGTTCCCAAAAAGTGTCAGGTGTCCGATTTTGTCCGCCGCAATTCCACAGTCCCACTATAAGTTGCTGATTGCCGCCATTACTAATAAAAAATAAAGAAAAATATCCCATAGTTTGTAGACATGATAACTTTTGCGCAAACCAATCAAAATACGCTTATTTTTTTTTTTATGGGTATGTTTTATAGCAAAAAGTTTATTTATTTATTTTTTCAAAAATGTTGTTTTTTTTTTTTTTTTTTTTGTTTATACCGCAAAAAATAAAAACCGCAGAGGTGATCAAATACCACCAAAAGAAAGCTCTATTTGTGGGGAAAAAAAGGACATCAATTTTATTTTTCATACAGTTGTTGGTTAAAGTAACGCACCTGCAGATCAGACAGTCTAGATTTAGAGGAGCCACAAGTCTGTATTGGCTTTGGAGGGTTATACTGCCCACAGACCTAAGACAGGGCATGCCAGAATTTAATATATAGATTTCCCAATAAATAATAATCTATTTCAAGATTGCTGAGTATGTGCAGGAATAATTCCGCCCCCCCCCCCCCCAGCAATTATCTGTGCCAGTCACCTGAGCAGCCTCTTATGTATATGGGCCGGGGGGGGGGGGGGCAAGGTGTTGGCAGCATCCTCCAATACCTGCTTGATAGGGGGGACAAGGGCAACTGGACAAGGTTATCAAAAGAAAACTATTAGACTAGGAGACTATGACCCAGTGTCTCTAGGCACCTTTTAGACCTGTCCTTCAAGCCGAGCAAGTGAGAATTTCATGGCTCAGCTTTTTCATTGCTGTGTCAAAGGGTGTTTTTCTGTTTGTTAAATATTATCCTGGTTATTCTTCAACCCCAGTGCAGCGTCAGCCTAAGAACTACATTAAACGAGCTGCTGAGTCTAAATCTGTCAGTATTTGGCACCTGGATTTCCAGGCATGTGAACACCAATGAATGCAGTTATCTAGGCATTAAACAAATCATTAAATGTATTTTTAAAATCTAACAAATGTAAGTTCCTGAATTTAATATACACTATATTACCAAAAGTATTGCCTGAATTTACACGCACATGACCTTTAATGGTCCAGTCTTCGTCCGTAGGGTTAAATATTGAGTTGGCCCACACTTTGCAGCTATAACAGCTTCAACTCTTCTGGGAAGGCTGTCCACAAGGTTTAGGAGTGTGTCTATGGGAATGTTTGACCATTCTTCCAGAAGCGCATTTGTCAGGCACTGATGTGGACGAGAAGGCTCCCAGTCTCCCAGTCTCTGCTCTAACTCATCCCAAGGTGTTCTATTGGGTTGAGATCAGGACTCTAGAAAAAAACACACAATGGGTCCTTAAACGCTAATACTGACACATTAAAAACTATTGTCATGTCATGATGATATATAAAGAAATGACTAGAGCCCAGTGCAGCTGCTAACTCCTGGAAGGAAGTAGGCAACAAAATAGACAAAAATTAGGACCGGCAGTAAAAAATAGTAAGTAAAGTGAACAGTCAAGGTAATTTATTGGATGCACATAAAAATTAAAAAACAGCTGGCAATGGAAAAATAAAATCACACTGATTGAAAACAGATCATTGTCAGAATTGAAGTACTCCAAATAATAGTAAAAATGATACCGCTATAAATCCAGGTTGTAAGGGGTTATTGTCAGCAAGTGTGCTTAGTATAACGATCCTCAATAGCGGACCCTGTGGATGGAATAGGGGAGAAACCGCTCTCTGCAGTGCAACGGGTGGCTAGACGTGGATTACTGGACTCACTGTGACCGGGAGGTGTCCTGTAGAACGCGTCATGGAATCCCCACAGTCAGGCTGGCTGATCAGGTGAGCTGAGGCTTTCAAGATGGCGCTGTGAATGATCCACGGTGAATTCAAGAGCCGGAAACCGCTGTCGGGGCCGGAAGTGAGGAGAAGGCAAATGCTGGGTGGATCATAAGCTCCGTTGTGTTGCTGTGGCGACCGTGACTAACATGTTTCATGCGCCTGCGCTTTGTCAAAGTCACCTGAGATCAGGACTCTGTGCAGGCCAGTCAACCACCTCCACCCCAAACTCGCTCATCCATGTCTTTATGGACCTTGCTTTGTGCACTGGTGCGCAGTCATGTTGGAACAGGAAGGGGCCATCCCCAAACTGATCCCACAAAGTTGGGAGCATGAAATTGTCCAAAATGTCTTGGTATGCTGACGCCTTAAGAGTTTCCTTCACTGGAACTAAGGGGCCAACCCCTGAAAAACAACCCCCACGATAATCCTACCTCCACCAAACTTGGAGGGGTGTCCCAATACTTTTGGCAATGTACATTTGGCAGAATGCAGTCAGGCAAGTACCGTTCTCCTGGCAACTGCCAAACCCAGACAGAGAATCGTGATTCGTCACTCCAGAGAACATATTTCCACTGATCTAAAGTCAAGGGGCAGCGTTTTTGACACCACTGCATCCGATGCTTTACATTACACTTCCTGATGTAAGACTTGGATGCAGCTGCTCAGCCATGGAAACCCATTCTATGAAGCTCTCTACTCCACTGTTGTGCTACTCTGAAGGCCACATGAAGTTTGGAGGTCTGTAGCTATGGACTCTGCAGACAGTTGGCGACTTCTGTGCGCTTCAGCATGTGCTGACCCTGCTCTGTCATTTTTACGTGGCCTACCACTTCGTGGCTGAGTTGCTGCTGTTCCCAGTTGCTTCCACTTAGTGGTAATATAACAAACAGTTGACTGTGGAATATTTAGTAGCAAGGAAATTTCACGGATGGACTTATTGCACAGGTGGCACTGGCAACCTATCATGATACCATGCTTCATTTCACTGAGCGCGACCCATTCTTTTTCAAATGTTTTGTAGAAGCCGTCTGCAAGCCTTGGTGCGTAATTTTATACACCTGTGACCATGGAGGTGATTGGAACACCTGAATAGAATGATTTGGAGGGGCGTCCCAATACTTTTGGCAATATAGTGTAGGCGAGTATGGCTGTGTATGTGTGTGTGTATATATGTATATATATATATATATGTGTATGTGTATGTGTGTGTATATATATATATATATATATATATATATATATATATATAATAAAATATATAATTTTTTTTTTTTGCTATCCTGCTCCTCTCCTTTAATTTGTCCATCTCCTGTTCTAGTCGTGCCAGACGATCCCATTGCCTATTACAGAAGAGGGGAAAAAATCCTGCCTATGTAATAGATCTGCTCCCTGCTTGGACAATTTTCCTATCAAATGCTATTTTAGTGAATCAATCATATGCTTCAATGACCAGTGCTTCTGTTTTATTGCTTCTTTCAAATGATAATCATCACTTGACTGTTAACTTAGGCACGTGTTATGGCAAGTGGTACATGAAATGGCCTCATCACTTGAGAAAACTGCACAGTTCATGGAACTTTGTGTGGAACTGTTCATGCAGTTTTGGTATTGGGGAGATGCTAGTGAATTGAATTATCAATTCTTATAGTTCCCAGGGACACCAATAGTATCATAGAGATTGGGTGTTGTCCACGGAGTTTCCAATTTTTACTATACAGGATCAGGAAGAGCACTTGGTCCATCATGCTGGACATCATAGCTGAACTCCGGGCATGATTTGTATTCCATTCTTGTATTGTTCTGCGTGGACCAATGAAAGTATGCAGATCTCATACCTAAGGGGCCACTTGGGAAGTTGAAAATCACTATAGTAGTTGGCACTACTACATTGCGATCTTTTGGATCCTGCTCGGGTTCAATGCGAGCGGCTGCCCCCTGCACACTGACCACAGGGGGTTGCTTGCTTGGTACTGCCACAATTCATTAAAATGCCTTATATTTTTTTCAAATGATACAAGCTGTTTCCTGTTTGGATGTCCAATCAGAGAATGCCTTGTATTCAGAAAAATAAATTATGACAGTGCTTAGCAAGCAACCCCCTGAGATCAGTTTGTGTAGAGGAAGCTTCTTGCACAGGTTGGAAGATCACAGCTGGCACTGACTACTACAGTAGGTGATCGCGATATTGTGACAATCTCGCCGCTGTTATTGGCGAGATTGACACCTGCGAGCCCCGTCGCGGGAGCCAGCGCTGAGCTGACTCGCTCATCGGGAAAGGAAAAATGTGTTTTTTCCTATCCCAATGAGCGACAAGCATTGCTGACATGTGTTTGGTATGAATCATGAGGGGGAACTCCATGCCAAATTTTAAATAAAAAACCGGCATGGGTTCCCCCTCCAAGAGCATACCAGGCCCTTAGGTCTGGTATGGGTTTTAAGGGGAACCCCCTACGCCGAAAAAACGGTCCCCCCCAAAATCCATACCAGACCCTTATCCGAGCACGCAGTCTGGCCGGTCAGAAAAGGGGGTGGGGACGAGCGAGCGCCCCCCCTCCTGAACCGTACCAGGCCGCATGCCCTCAACATGGGGGGTAGATGCTTTGGGGAAGGGGGGTGCCCTGCGCACCCCCCCACCCCAAAGCACCTTGTCCCCATGTTGATGAGGACAAGGGCCTCTTCCCGACAACCCTGGCCGTTGGTTGTCGGGGTCTGCGGGCGGGGGGGGGGCTTATCGGAATCCGGGAGCCCCCTTTAATAAGGGATCGCACTGGAAATACATTCTTGCGGGCAGGTACTGTACAGTGTCTCTTGGCTTTCCCAGCAGCCCCACAGATATGAGAGATGCATACTTAAATTGGTACAAGCTGGTCCAATTGAAGTATGCAATAAAGATCATACTTGATCAGCTTTGAAGATGGAAATTAAAAAAAATAAAATAAAGCCAGTGGGTGTGGCTATTCTGCCAGTACCTCTCCCATAATTGAAATTGGCTTGAATCTTCTGACCCTTTGAGGTTGTCCTCTCAGTAACTTTACGAGTGTGAATGAATAAATTACCGGTGACATCATAAAAAAATAATTTAAAAACAAAGACCATCACCATTTATAATTGGAAAAGCCATACCTGTGCTCCAGCGAAGTGAATTTGCCTAGGCTCAGATGATGTCAACAGTCTGCTTCAGGCAGACGAAGCATTTACTAAGTAAACTCCCAAGTTCAGACTGCAACTTTATACAGTATGTTTAAACCCAGGTTCACACTGACTGCGGGTTAGAAACTGAACTTGCACGATTTCAAACCAGCAATGCAGTCCGACTTCGGGGGCGATATGACAGACTATTCAAATCGCCCCCGAAGTTGCCAAAAGTAGTACAGGAACCACTTTTGGGAATCGGTGCAGTGCCGCAAAGTTGGCGTTGCACCGATTCGGACAGTGCTATTGCCAGCAATAGCAACCGATTTGGCATGCTGTCAAATCGCATGCCAAATTGGCCCGATGTGAACGTAGGCTCAAGCAAGTGATAAGGTATATATTCTTCTATATATACAGTTGTGCTCAAAAGTTTGCATACACTGGCAGAAATTGTGAAATGTTGGCATTAATATTGAAAATATGACCATGTCTTTTATTTAAGGATAGTGATCACATGAAGCCATTTATTATTGCATAGTATTTGGATCCTTTTTAAATCATAATAACAGAAGTCACCCAAATAGCCCTGATAAAAAGTTTACATACCCTGGAATGTTTGGCCTTGGTACAGACACAGAAGGTGGCACACAGCTTAAAATGGCAATTAAAGGTTAATTTCTCACATTTGTGGCTTTTTAAATCACAATTGGTGTCTGTTTATGAATAGTCAATGAGTTTGTTAGCTCTCACATGGAATGCACTAAGCAGGCTAGACACTGAGCCATGAGGAGGTAGAAAAAAACAGTCAAAAGACCTGCGTAACAAAGTAATGGAACTTTATAAAGATGGAAAAGGATATAAAAAGATTTCCAAAGCCTTGAATACGTCAGTCAGTACTGTTAAATCCCTTATTAAGAAGTGGAAAATTCAGGGCTCTTTTGATACCAAGCCAAGTTCAGGTAGACCAAGAAAGATTGCAGCCACAACTGGCCGAAGAATTGCCCAGGATACAAAGAAAAACCCACAGGTAACCGCAGGAGAAATACAGGCTGCTCTCCAAAAAGACGGTGTGGTTGTTTTTAAGGAGCACAATTCAACAACACTTAAACAAAAAAGAGCTGCATGGTTGAGCTGCCAGAAGGAAGCCCTTACTGCGCCAATGCCACAAGAAAGCCAATGAGGCATGTCAAGGTGGTGTTGGGCATAACCAGGCTTTTTTTGTGGAATTTGTGCAGTAAAGGCTTCTTTCTGGCAACTTGACCATGCAGCTCTTTTTTGTTCAAGTATCATTGTATTGTGCTCCTTAAAAACAATCACACCATTTTTTTCCAGAGCAGCCTGTATATCTCCTGAGGTTACCTGTGGATTTTTTTGCATCCTGAACAAATCTTGCGGCAGTCGTGGCTGAAATCTTTCTTGATCTACCTGACCTTGGCTTGGTATCAAGAGATCCCCAAAATTTCCACTTCGTATTCAACGACTGAACAGTACTGACTGGCATATCTTTTTATATACTTTTCCATCTTTGTAAAGTTTCATTACCTTGTTACGCAGGTCTTTTGACTGTTCTTTTCTGCTCCCCATGGCTTAGTATCTAGCCTGCTTAGTGCATCCATGTGATAACTAACAAACTCATTGACTATTTATACACAGAGACTAATTGCAATTTAAAATGCCACAAATGTGGGAAATTAACCTTTTAATAGCCATTTTAACCTGTTTGTACCACCTTCTGTGTCTGTACCAAGACCAAACATTCCAGGGTATGTAAACTTTTCATCAGGGCCATTTGGGTGAATTCTGTTATTACGATTTAAAAAGGATCCAAAAAACTGTGATAATAAATGGCTTCATGTGATCACTATTCTTGAATAAAAGACGTTTTTTTTTGTTGGCATGATTAGTCATATTTTCAATATAAATGCCAAAAGCAAACATGTGGTAGAAGGTGCTCTGGTCAGATGAGACCAAAATTGAACTTTTTGGCCTAAAAGCAAAACGCTATGTGTGGCGGAAAACTAACAGTACACATCACCCTGAACACACCATCCCCACCTTGAAACATGGTGGTGGCAGCATCCTATTGTGGGGGTGGTTTTCTTCAGTAGGGACAGGGAAAGCTGGTCAGAGTTGATGGGAAAATAGATGGAGCCAAATACAGGGTAATCTTAGAAGAAGACTGTTGGAGTCTGCAAAAGACTTGAGAGAGGGGCAGAGGTTCACCTTCCAGTAGGAAAACGACCCCGGGCATACAGCCAGAGCTACAATTGAATGGTTTAGATCAAAGCATATTCATGTGTTAGAATGGCCCAGTCAAAGTCCAGACCTAAATCCAATCGAGAATCTGTGGCAAGACTTGAAAATTGCTGTTCACAGACGCTCTCCATCCAATCTGACAGCTTGAACTATATTACAAAGAATAATGGGCAAAATTGTCACTCTCTAGATGTGCAAAGCTGGTAGAGACATAATCAAAAAGACTTGCAGCTGTAATTGCAGCGAAAAGGGGTTTTACAAAGTATTGACTCGGGGGGCTGAATACAAATGCACGCCACACTTTTTACATATTTGTTTGCAAAAAATTTTGAAAACCATTTATCATTTTCCCGCCACTTCACAATTATGTGCCACTTTGTGTTGGTCTATCACATGAAAGTCCAATAAAATACTTTTAGGTTTTTGGTTGTAACATGACAAAATGTGGAAAATTTCAAGGGGTATAAATACTTTTTCAAGGCCTTGTAAGTAGTGCCTCCCCTCGCCGCTGATTACATACTATGAAGTTTAGTACACAAGGACATTGGAGCTGCTTGAATACCTGCCTGGAGTTTGCATGTTCTCCTTGGGCCTGCCTGGGTTTCCTTCGGGAACACAGTTTCCCTCCCACACGCCAAAGACATGCTGGTAGGTTATTTGGCTTCTGTCTAAATTGGCCCTAATATGAATGTGAGTTGGGGACCTTAGATTGTAAGTCCCTTCAGGGCAGGGACTGATGTGTAGGTGCAATATACAGGGGTATATCCAAATATGGAAACGCTACATGATTTGCAGGTGTGAAAATGACGACATGTTTCACGTTGAAAGTGGAAGTGATGTAAGATTCTTTTGCTTCCGCTGTGTGATGAAAGACCTAGGTAACAGGTGGGACGACTCGCTTTTGTCGTTCACTGTGTGCGGTGCTAATAGTATGGAGTCATGTCAGAGCTTACTAAGACCCCTTTCACACTGTGCCGCCACCAGCGTCAGCGGTAAAGCGGTGCTATTTTTTAGCGCCGCTTTACCATAGTTTTAGCGGCGCTATCCGGTCGCTAGCGGGGCAGTTTTAACCCCCCCGCTAGCGGCCAAAAAGGGGTTAAATCTGGCCACAAAACGCCGTCGGAGCGCCGTTTTACCGGCGGTATCACAGAGCTGCCCCATTGATTGATGAACTCGCCGCTCCAAAGAAGCTGCTGGCAGGACTTTTTCTGACGCCCTGCCAGCGCACCGCTCCAGTGTGAAAGCCCTCGGGCTTTCACACACGAGTGAATGGAGCAGTTGTTTTAGGGTGGTTTGCAGGCGCTATTTTTAACGCAATAACGTCTGCAAAACGCTCCAGTGTGAAAGGGGTCTTAGTTTCAAAGAGGGCAAATTGTTGGCGCTCCCTTTTCTGGTGCCTCTGTGACTGAAGTTTCCAAGTTATTTGTGGTGTCCCGTGGTACAGTATCAAAGGTTACAATGACATATACAATTTCTTGGAAAACATAATCTAATAGGCGTAAGCGCAGTCGACGAACCGAAAGAGACAAAAAGACGCTGCGCAGGATTGTGACCTGAATTTTTGCATAAAGAGTGGTATCAGATTCCATTATCCACCATC
Organism: Lithobates septentrionalis; assembly: GCA_037952835.1. Lineage (NCBI taxonomy): Eukaryota > Metazoa > Chordata > Amphibia > Anura > Ranidae > Lithobates > Lithobates septentrionalis. Next base: position 3,098,233 of record JBBDGP010000373.1, read on the forward strand.
CAGACTTATATTTGTCAATTCCCAGTAGAATTGAGGCCATCCAACACCATATTGGGTAACGATTTCATTCTTTTAATTTACATAATTTGGTCTAACCCCTATGTATGTGTAAAGTATAAGTACCTGTAATAAATAATAAGAAGAAATAATAGGGTACATTTGGGCTGTATGCATGTAAACGTTAGCACAAATCTTACATAACTATGGTGTATAGACAAAATTTAGGAAGGATGTTACTTCATAACCCATTTGCATTGGGCCTAAAAACACTCTAGACTTTGTTTCCTTTCCAGGATGACTTGCTTTCCAATACACAGTCGTAGTAATCATTTAGGCATGAGGTCTGTATCCGACACCCTCTGGAGCTTGTGATGTCTATTGCATTTCACAAAGCCACCTTCTGTAAAACGCCAATTTGCTGCTTTTTTTTGGCAGCTTTTCAAAATAGATGCATGATCTACTCGAGCCGGGAAATGTATACCTTTATCCTTATTTTGTACCCCAGGATATAAAGCAGACTTGTAATTAAAGCAACAGGCAGTAAACATTAAATTGGTCTTGTAGCGCAGGAGAAGCTGGAAGCTATTTTTGATCCAATAATTGTAATCAAATAAATAGATTTAACATTCACTGGGCAACTTGTAAAGAAAAAAAAGAATACAGACTTTATTTAACAATCTAGGAGTTGGCTTCGGACTGAAATGCACAGTAAAAGTAGCATTGAAATGGATGTGACCTGGCACACACATTATAGCACACATGGCGACCTCCATCCCTAAATTAGTTGATAGAAAAGGAGAGCTATGGGACTTTAAATGAGGCAACCACCATGTCAGATTTGGACAAAAACAACATAAAGTTGAAGTTACAGTACATGATTTATTATTACATTGAATAAAAGTATTGTATCACATAGCAAAATTGAAGCAAGAATTCTTGATAAAGTCCCTCAACACTCCAGAACCTGGCAACCCTGGGTTGAACATTTTTTGCCAGCAGATATCGACGAAAGCCTCTTGTTACTTTAGGTGGGTCTTAACACCATCTGGAGACTGAAATGGTTCTTGTGCCCGCGTGGGCTGACCGGTACCTCTTTCCTCTCTGCTTCTCCTACCCACATTTCCTTCCCTTAGACCCCCTCTTTACTACTACTTTTCCTTCTTTCACTCTTCTACCCTATCCTACCCTCCAAACTTAAATATTGGTAATGTACTCTGTTACATGTGATAGTTTCGGTGGCCTCCCCACCACTGTTTTTGGGGAATGGCCAACACCTTATTGTAGTAAAACTGGGAACGTAGCTCCCTTTAACCTTTCATGTATCTAATTATACTGATCCGGCATGTTGCTTGATTAAGAATGTACCCGCTGTTATATTATCCAGTTTTCTTTATGCTCATGTTCTTTTACATTACTTTTATATACACTGTCAACTATTCATATGATACTATGTATTGAACTTGATGTAACAGTTGTATGTGAAATTACCAATAAAATATTTGAAAAGAAAAGTATTGTATCAAATAGGTAGTCACATGACTTACACTAAATATGCTGCTACATAGCATGCAATACAAATAGGAATTAGACATAATTAATGTACATGATAAGATAAATAGGTTAAAAAAACATATATTATAGGAACAAGTAACTTTGGGCATCTAGTGGCACTCAACGCGTTTCCAGACATTACAGCCATTCATCAGGAGTGTTGTGAAGTAATAAACTAGAAAGGAAATGGACAGGGGTTAATAATAATGCCCTTTAAAATAAGGGTGGACAGGGAGATTATATCCCAACAAGGTGGCGATAAATTGGGATACTTACTCACAGCCTCAAGGCCAGGTCCAGTATCCGCCAAGGAAGATGGGGGTAACAGGCATGATGTCTCCCCCCGGGGTTGAGACGGAGGAACCCTCCAAGGACGGAGAACAGCGCCCGGAGCCCAAAACGGTGGTCACATCATGATCCAATAAACTATGTGTGCACGAAAAAATGCATGGTATTCCTGGAAAAATGCGTCAAAAAGGGATAGATTAAATGTGTGAACGTGTAAAAATAATATGGCAAAACATCTATGTGTTCCCAAACGGGGACTACATGAGGGAGTGTATGTTAAATAAAACCAAGTAGAGGGAGGAAAAAACATACCAAAAGAGGATGGCTGATCTCCCAGCGAAGGGGGTAACCTGTGTGTGGGATCAATGTGTGCTTACTTGTGATTGAGTCAAGCAAATGAACCACCGGCTGCTCCAAGGCTACTATATACTCCCATTCCCAGGGAGGGGCCCTGTCAACGTCATACCTGATTGGCCGATCTGCACAAGAGAGGTGGGGAGGGGATTCCCAGCTGTGTGTGGAGGAGCCATCAGCAGTGGGTCTCCACCCATCCCGTGCGTGATATATACCGTATATATAATGTGCACATACGTGTTTGCATACTGTCCTAAATATGTTTAGATTTGTTTTCTTTTACAGTATATTCCTTTTTTGTATCTTCTCTACAGATCAATATTCCTCTTGAATTAAGCTCCTGAAGAAGCGGGCATTCCGCAAAACATGTAGAGTGTGAGATTGGAACTATGTTACTTGAGGTCTCTCATGACTGGGTGGACTGGTTAATTTCCAATCCATATCGGAGGAATTTATATTTTTAGAATTGTCCGTTTTTGTTTTTATTTGGACAATTTATTTCTTCCCCTTTTCCCCCTTTTTTATGGGTGAATTTTTTTAACATTAATTGATATAATAAACATTTCTATTTTTTTATAAAATCATTGTATTGTGAGTTCATACCATACCATGAAAGTCCTCAGTGCCTCAATCCAAATTTCTATGCTATATCTGAATTTATAGGACGTAGGTACCCTTTGTTGTTTTATATTTCTGTAGCATTTATCTTATACTCTATTGAGAACTAGTTGCCGCTAAACTTGTAGAAAAATAAATCTTCCATGTAAAGGTGGAGAACAAAATAATAGGTTCTGTTTAGAAATTGGAATTGCTGTGCCTTTAGAAACTTTAGAAAAGTCTTTGTCTTGCTTGGAGTCAAGGCAAAGACTTTTCTAAAATAATGCTTTTATTAAGGCAGTTATGCAGCATTATGGGTACGCGGTATGAGAAGTCATAATGCTCTGCGAGTACCCAGAGCTGCAAGGTCCGCTTTAAATGATTTGTTCCCAGAAATTGGCTGCCGCAATGTCTTTTTTTTTTTTTTCATGATGGTAAAGTATGTAACTGATAAAATAGAATGTTGAGCGCGGACCGGCTGTGGAATGTGAGATAGATGCTTGTGATATTTGTGGAAATGAATGTGTGTTAGAAATGGTGTTGGCTGTTGATATATCTGCACAAGTCGGCAATTTGCAGTGACCTTTAGAACAGGCAACTGGGTAATGATATTAAATGTTACGTTGACTCACCTGGGTCATCCAGAATGGAACATGCTTCAGAATATGAAGGGAGCATGCCATCTTATTCCAACTCTTATGTTTGTCACTGTACTCAGTTTAAATTGGTAGATGTTGATTCTGTTGCATTCATTTTGTTCTGCTGCCCCTTTTTATGGCTCCGGTAGATCTCTGTAAATGTTAGGCTTAAAGAATAGAAGTTCCTGCATTGCACACCAACACTCCACAGCAATTTAGCCTTCCCAAGGATAAAATTACTGTTTCTTTCTGGTACCGTCAACATCCTTTTTTTTTTTTTTTTTTTCCCCCCCCAGGAACTTGACGCTGATGACCCGCTTTATCATCCCCTCTGTGCTTCTACCTGGGGATAGCCATTTACAGTGTGATTCTAGCCCCTTTTTCACTAGCCTATTTAATAATAAGAATAAAGTTATCAGAAAATAAAAAGTATTCTTGCATTCTGGGAACCCACACTATATGGCAAGACAATTTGCATACCTATATGAGCTTGTTGGACATCCCATGCCAAAACCATGCCCATTAATATGACGTTGGCCTGCCCTTTGTGGCTACAACAGCCTATGCTCTTCTGAGAAGGCTTTCCACTTTTTCACCATTTTGGAGTGTGTTTGTGGGAATTTGCTCTTGCTTGTCATGTGACAGTGCAAAGCCCTGAATGTGAATTAATGTAGAAATGGCACAGTATTCATATTGAGACTTAAAGGAGTTGTAAAGGCAGAAGGTTTTTTTTTTTTTTATCGTAATGCATTCTATGCATTAAGATAAAAAAAACCTTTTGTTTGTAGCAGCCTCCTCAGCAACCCCTAATTACTTACCTAAGCCCCTTCTCTCTCCAGGGATGTCCACGAATGTCTAACCCATCTGGGACACTCCTCCTGATTGTCTGAGACACAGCAGCAGCGCCATTGGCTCCCGCAGCTGTCCAAGTCAGTCAGCCAATCAGCGGGGAGAGAGGGGACAGGGCCAGGTCAGGGCTCCGTTTCTGAATGGATACACGGAGGTCTGTCTCGGCTCAGGTGCCCCAATAGAAAGCTGTGGGCTGTGGAGGCAGGGGCGAGGAGCAGCAAAGAGGGACCCAAAAAGAGGAGGATCTGGGCTTCTCTGTGCAAAACCAACTGCACAGAGGAGGTAAGTATAACATGTATTTTATTTGAAAAAAAAAAAAAAAGACTTTACAATCACTTTAATGCGAAGCTCCAGGGCGTTTGTTAAGAGCGGTGAAAGCTGTACTATGTCTTCTCCGAGTTTTGTAATCCCGGATTGGAGACTGGAGTTTGAAGTTCCCAAAAGTTCTTTGGGTGGGAAGGAACCTCCCGATACTGTGTCGGGGTTTTGCTAGTTGCCTGCAGCCTGTGTGAGTGCACAGGTAAGCAGGATAATTATAAGCCAGATCTGAGCATAGCTCAGTGCAGTTGCTGCCATTTGGAGACACACCCCTGTCAAGAGATCTGGTGGTTCCTCTCAGATATTGTATCCCTTGTGTGGGGGACTTCTGGGAAAGTTGTAACAACTACACTGGTCTGGGAGGCCGAGAAATCTGAGGCGGCTAGTAGGTCCAGTGGGCTTGAGGAAGTCTGGAAGTTTCTGAAAGAGCGACCAAACCTCAAGGGGAGGAGGAGGGGGGGGTTTGGGTTGGCTGAAGAACTTTTTTTGAGGCCAAACGAGGTGCTACAGCTGAGGCCGAAGTTAGCCTAAGCCAGGTGGCTTGGAATTTTTCCTTGTTTGCGTTTGCTGGAGAAGAACCCTTGCATAGGCAATCCATTTGTGTAAGGACTTTATTTATTTTTTATTTTTTTCAAGAAAATTGGGCTGCCGAGCTCTTTGGAATTGAACTCCACTTTTGAACTTGTACTTACAGGTAAGCCTATAATAAGGCTTACTTGTAGGTAAAGTGAATATCTCCTAAACTTGCACTGTTTAGGAGACATTTACACAACATGCAGCCTGTGATGTCACCGGCGCATGCACTCTGAAGTGACGGCATACCGGTGCCGTACCTTCAGAGCTCCGTGTTGGAGCCAAGGGCTCCCACGCACATGCACATAGTTACATAGTAGGTTAGGTTGAAAAAAGACACAAGTCTATCAAGTCAACATATGTGTGTGCTTATGTCAGTATTAGAGTGAGTGTGAGTGGGATAATCTCAACCCTGGTCATTAATACAGCCGGGGACCGCAATCCTGGAAGAAAGACTGGGTGAAGATGGCAGCACTGGGGTGCCATGACAGCGCTGAGTTGGAGGGCTCAGTGTACAGGTAAATCTGTAATAATGTGCTAGTATGCGATGCATACTAGTACATTTATGACTTAAACCTGCAGGGGGGCCCATTGTTTTTTTTATTTTTCTGCTAGTTTACTACCGCTTTAAATATAGTTCCTATCTGACATGAACTCGCTTTGCAAACACATCCACCACAGGAGCTAAACATCCCCCATATGATGAGCCAAAAAAAACTTTTGTGAGTTCGGGTACTGAATTCATCCTAAACATGTTCAGTATGGTTGAGGTCAGGACTTTGTGCAGGGCACTTGTGTTCCTCCACACCAAATCCTCTAAAACAGTGGTCATCAACCCTGTCCTCAGGGCCCACTAACAGGCCAGGTTTGCAAGATAACTGAAATACATCACATCTGATATCATTTGCTGCTCAGTGATTGCAATATTCTAGTCTGCGTCTCCCCAAGGTAATACATAAAACCTGGCCTGTTAGTGGGCCCTGAGGACAGGGTTAATGACCACTGCTCTAAAACATATTCTAAAGCTCGCCTTGTATACAGTTGTCTATAATGACTTTATCCGTTGTTACATTACCACTGGAAGCCTGAATTGTATAATTTAGAGAGGTGCCCACTGCCCACACATACCTTTGGCCAAATTGGCAGATGGTGATTGCCAGGTGTCCACGAACGTTTTGCCATCTAGTATATTTTAACAGAAATATTGGAAGTAAGCGTAGAAGAACATCTTCACAAAGGTCTGAGGACTGAAAGAAAGAGCGTAATGACTGAAGATGCCATGTTGGGCCATGGGTTGCTTTAGCCCCCACTGCCCCTTTACCATGTAACCAACTCTGTTTCATCAGCTCAGAAGTTTCTAGACACCTGGCACAATGAACACCATTTTGTATTCTAGAAACCAGGTAGAAGGCAGGCTACAGTTGGTGCAGAAAAAATGATTCAAGCTTTGCATTCTGGCTCTGCTGAAGACATCTGTGTAGAGGAGTATTTATTCAGCATTTTAGGTTTACCTTAAAGGGAGTAAGCCATTAACTGGCAGAGAGGCAGCGGAGACTATTTAGCGGACACATTACATCTCAAATAACCTTCACCAAGTGATCTCCAGGCTGTTTGCTAATGCAGGGAGAAAAATGTACACAGATGTGTCGTAAAACAACTTAAAGGGAAGCGATACAGCCTTTTCAGATGTTTCTGGGCTTTTTGATACACCTAGAATATTCATTCTTGGTGTATTCAAGATTTTTTTTTTATTACTTTTTTAAAAATTAAAATTGCTTATCATACCAATTTAGATAGGCCTTTCCTGAACAAGTCTCCATCAGGATACCAAAAATAAGGAGGCACACAACTGGCTCAAATTTGCATGTGTGTTGAATCAGTGCCTTGTATTTCTGATGTAACCCCTCTCTCAATTGTCACTCAATAAAACTATTAGTGAAACCTAAAACACTGACTTGGAAGTGACATCACATGTCAAACAGCTACATTCACAGTCAAATGCATACCCTTTACTGCCAAAAGTATGGGGAAGCCTGCCTTTACACGCACATGAACTTTAATGGCATCCCAGCCTTCGTCCGTAGTGTTCATGATTGAGTTGGCCCACCCTTTGCAGGTATAACAGCTTCAACTCTTTTGGGAATGCTGGCTACAAGGTATAGGAGTGTGTCTATGGGAATGTTTGACCATTCTTCCAGAAGCGCATTTGTGAGGTCACACACTGATGTTGGACAAGAAGGCCTGGCTTGCAGTCTCTCTGCTCTAATTCATCCCACAGATCTTCTATCGGGTTGAGGTCAAGACTCTGTGCAGGCCAGTCAAGTTCCTCCACCCCAAATGCGCTCATCCATGTCTTTATGGACCTTGTTTTTGCATTGGTGCACAGTCATGTTGGAACAGGAAGGGGCCATCCCCATCTGTTCCCACAAAGTTGGGAGCGCGAAATTGTCCAAAATGACGCCTTAACAGTTCTTTTGACTGGAACTTGACTGGCCTGCACAGAGTCCTGACCTTAACCTGATAGAACACCTTTGAGATGAGTTTGAGCGGTGACTGCAAGCGAGGCCTTCTCGACCACATTGGTGCCAGAACTCACAAATGCGCTTCTGGAAGAATGGTCAAACATTCCTGTAGACACACTCCTAAACCTTATGGGCAGCCTTCCCAGAAGAGTTGAAGCTGTTATAGCTTCAAAGGGAATGCCAACTTAATATTGAACCCTGCAGACTAAGACTCGGATGCCATTAAAGTTTATGTGCGTATAAGGCAGACGTCCCAATACTGCAGCGCCTGCAAGGTCCCCCTGCTCAAGAAAGCACATGTACAGGCCCATCTGAAGTTTACTAATGGATATCTGAATGATCCAGAGAAGAACTGGGGGAAAGTGCTGTGGTCAGATGAGACCAAAATCAAGCTCTTTGTCATCAACTCAACTCGCTGTGTTTGGAGGAGGAGGAATGAGGTCTATGACCCCAAGAACACCATCCGCACTGTCAAACATGGAGGTGGAAACATTAGGCTTTGGGGGTATTTCTGCTAAGGGGACAGGGCCACCTCCCTGCATCAAAGGGACGATGGACGGGGCCATGTACTGCCAAATCCTAGGTGAGAACCTCCTTCCCTCAGCCAGGGCATTGAAAATGGGTCGTGGATGGGTATTCCAGCATCGCGATGACCCAAAACACACGGCCAAGGCAGCAAAGGAGTGGCTCAAGAAGAAGCACTTTAAGGTCCTGGAGTGGCCTAGCTAGTCTCCAGACCTTAATCCCATAGAACATGTGGAGGGAGCTGAAGGTTCGCGTTGTCAAACGTCCGCCTCAAAACCTTAAAGTTGCTGTAAACCCAATGTCATCCTTTCTAAACTACTGCCATTGGGTTTATCTATAAGGATATACATGCCTCCTGCATGTATCTTTACCTGTCAAATGTCTCCCCTCTGTCTGTTATGAGACCCGAAAAACTGCAGATTCTGTGGGCGGGTCTGTTGTCTGGAGCTCGGTGGGTGGAGTCGTGATGTCAGTAGACTCTCCCCACCCACCTCTACACTCCCCTTGTCAACATGCATTTTCTCCTGTGTATTTCCTACACTGAACTTCTGCTATGATCTCTAACATCCAGTGAAAAGACAGGAAAGTAACCACATGACTTCAGCATGCCAAATCATGCTGAGGTGTGGAACAGCCAATCCTTGCAGAGCTGCTGTAGAAAGGAGTGGGGGTGGGAATTAAAAAAATAATGCATGTCCTTAGGCTAGTGCACGAGATATGTAAATCACCTGTCACTCACAGCAAGGGGGAGGATTTGACAAAGTTTTTCTCTGTTTGTCAAGATTTATCTCACTGAACAATAAAAGAGGATTGCTCAGAGATAGATTAACTCTGTGTGGCAAGACTGGGCTCAAATGATAGGAAATCTTATACTCTACATTATGACATCAAAAAGAAAAAAAAAAATTCGGGTTTACATCCACTTTAATGACTTGGAGAGAATCTGCAAAGAAGAGTGGGGCAAAATCCCTTCTAAGATGTGTGCAAACCTGGTGGCCAACTACAAGAAACGTCTGACCTCTGTGATTTGCAAAGGGTTCAAATACTTATTTAACTCCTTTTTTTTTTTTTTTTTAATGCAAATTAATTTATAACTTTTTTTTAAAAGCGTATTTCTTGATTTTTTTTTTTTTCTTGTTTTTCTGTTTCTCACTGTTAAAATAAACCTACCATCAGTCAGTAAGGCAAACGTACAAAATCAGCAGGGGATCAAATACTTTTTTCCCCTCACTGTACATAGAACTATACAGAGTTGTAAGCCGTTGAGTCCTAGCAGACTGCACTACCAACACGTACAAAGTCCCAGCCTGATGGAAAGGCGTTATTCGTGATGAACTCTGAAGGTGTGCTTTGAAGTCTGCTTATGGTATGTGTAGGACATCACTGAAGGCCGAGGTGTGAAATGTATTGGCCGCCACTGGGTGAATCTCATTCATCAAGCTGCATACCCAAAAAACAAGCCATCAGTATTTGGTTGGACTACTCTCCAGTGTTCTAAGAGTGTTTTTTGGATAAAACCCAGATACAATCATTTGATTGCCTGTATTTATGGAAAATAAAATAATTTCTTTTCTGCGGGAGCTGGTGCGTTAAATGTTGAAAGGTGTAATCTAGGCAATATTAATTTTTAATCTCAGCTCGCTGCATGCCTCTCCCCTCTTAGGGTTCATTAAAGGGATTCTGCTCAGAAGTTTAATTAGAAGCGTTTCATATAATAGAGCATCTTTCATAATTTGAAATTTTAGCCCGGAGCCCCTCCGGTAAAGGCGGTGAATTTTCAGTGTCGTGCGCTGGAGGGTGCTAGTGGGGGTGACCTCTCCCGCAGATGCCGGGCAGGAACTGTGTAATGACAGACCCGTTAACCTCACCTGCTGAGAAAGTCACACACTATATTTTTGACCAATTTACTTTTTTTTTCCATCTGAAGTACTCTTGTTACAGTCTCGAAAATCTTTCTTTATGAAGAATTTGATAGACTTAAGTCACCTTGCTGGAAGGCAGAGTAACACAATTTGAACTGAAAAGCTTTTGTAATAAGATTACCAGAATGTTTTGCTTATACTGTTTGCTTCTGGGATATTCCTCGGACTACATCCGCAGATCTGTATTTTTCATGCAGTCTGGTTGCATTCCGGAGGATTTTTAGATCTGTGTTGTGTTTTTTCAGGCACTGCCAGTCAAAGAAAGGAAAACAGGATTTTTTTTAATACACTTCACCAAAATGCATACTGTAAATTTGAATATAGGTTTAAAGCCCTGGAGCCCAACCTGCGGACTGGGAGCCTTTTGGCACTTTTTGTGCAGCCCTCTGGGCCCCTGAAGACTCTAGTAGTCTCATGTAATGTGTCTCCAGTCTGACTCTCCTGAAACATGTTTCAGTTCCCAACAACTCCTATATCATGTTCACTGTCTGACAGTCTTCTGCAACATTTCTGTAGTCTGACCATTTCTTTTTTGATGTCCATAGTCTTTGACCATCTCCTTTTGTAATTTCTGCAGTCCCTGACCATCTCTTGTATCATGTCCTCAGTCTCTAACCATCTCCTGTATCATGTCCACAGTCTCTAACCATCCCCTGTATCATGTCCACAGTCTCTAACCATCTCTTGTATCATGTCCACAGTCTCTAACCAGCTCTTGTATCATGTCCACAGTCTCTAACCATCTCCTGTATCATGTCCATAGTCTCTAACCATCTTTTGTATCATGTCCATAGTCTCTAACCATCTCTTGTATCATGTCCACAGTCTCTAACCATCTCTTGTATCATGTCCACAGTCTCTAACCATCTCTTGTATCATGTCCACAGTCTCTAACCATCTCTTGTATCATGTCCACAGTCTCTAACCATCTCTTGTATCATGTCCACAGTCTCTAACCATCTCTTGTATCATGTCCACAGTCTCTAACCATCTCTTGTATCATGTCCACAGTCTCTAACCATCTCTTGTATCATGTCCATAGTCTCTAACCATCTCTTGTATCATGTCCATAGTCTTTAACCATCTCTTGTATCATGTACACAGTCTCTAACTATCTCTTTGTATCATGTACACAGTCTCTAACCATCTCTTGTATCATGTCCACAGTCTCTAACCATCTCTTTGTATCATCTCCATAGTCTCTAACCATCTCATTGTATCATGTCCACAGTCTCTAACCATCCATTGTGTCATGCCTGCAGTCTCTGATCATTCATATCTTTTATCATGTTCATTGTCTCTGACCATCTCCTGTATCGTTTCTGCAGTCTCTGACCACCTCTTGTATCAGTCCTATGGTCTTTAACTATAGCCTGTTGTGTGTTGTCTTTGAGACTAAAAATTTGCTTTATTTTATGTGCAGCTCTTTGATGTGAGGGGCAGCACTTGATGCCCCCATATCAAGAAAGTTGACCACCACTGGTTTAATGCATATCCAAACCTAAAAACAAAAGTGTAATATATAGCAGCTTACCAGTTCTCATCAGTGGTTGCATTATATTTTTTTAAAGGCCTCATAAATCAAATTTTGGCGGATCCCTGCTGAAATGTGAGCCTTTAAAATGTTACACCCATATTTATGGTGTAACATGTTACCTAAGAGCATTGCCCGCACCCGCTCAATCCCTCATTGTGACAGTGGGCGGGGGATATTCTCCCTGGACCGCTGTCACAATTTGGGGCTCCGCTCACCCTGGTGTATCATTCATTCATTCACAGTTTTCTGGGAAGTGTGTTATTTGCATTATTAACAGGTGAAATGACTGTTTGTCCCTTTGGGGAGGCTTCCCTTAACTTCCTGTAGACATAATGACTCTATAGTTGTCACTGCAACTAGTCTTCCCATTAGAAGATTTCTTCTCTACTGCTATTTTGATGTCACCAAGGCAAATAGAGAATGAATTTCCTCCACAGGAACTCTGACAGCAATAAAAACCTTCCCTATGCAAAACTAAAAAGGATTGGCTTAAAGCGGAGCTCCACCCAAAAGGGGAAGCTCCACTTGTTCACACGTTCTCCCCCCTCCACTTTCACATCTGGCACTTTTTTTTGGGGGGGGCCCAAAAAAAGGTACCCGATTCCACTGCTGGTTAAGATCGCTGCGGCGAACTCCCGAGTATTTCTGACCCCCTCCTCCTTCCCCCCATTGCGCAGCAGGAAACCGGATGTGAAGCCTGAAGGCTATCCCTTAGTGAAGATGCCTTGGCCTGCACCAGAAGCTGATTGACGAATCGGCTTGGGGTGCCAACATCGCTGGATCCCTGGACAGGTAAGTGTTCTTATATTAAAAGTCAGCAGCTACAGACTTAATTATCCCCCCCCCCCCCAGACTGGAGCTCCTCTTTAACCACCTTCCGCCCACCATATTGACAAATGATGGGCGGCTCTATTGTTCTGGGACATGGTGCATCACCGATCTCGGTAAAGAGCCAATGACGAGGCTGTTTACCCATGTGATCAGCTGTGTCCAATCACAGCTGATCACATGTTAACAAGGAAATGACGGTTTTCGGCATTCCTCTCCTCACACTGATCGTGTGAGATCTGCACATATGATTAGGGCACTGATTATCAGTGCAGCCCCAACAGTGCCCAGCGGTGTTTTACCAGTGCTGCCTATCCATGCCTCATATCAGTGCCCGTCAGTACAGCCTATCAGTGCAGCCTCCTCAGCGCACATGAGTGAAGAAGAAGAATTACTTATTTACAAAATTCTATAATAGGAACTAAGAAAAACAAACCTCTTATGTAGTTTCTGAGGATTAGTAAATTTCTGAGATGTCCCAATAGAAAGCAGCAGTGTTTTTTTTTAAATCCCTTTTTTATCGTTAATACGTTTTTGACCTATAGGCAGGTGACTCTGCCTAGGCTGTGATTATGTCATCAGTGTGCTTCAGGCAAGAGAAAGCATTTCATCAGTCTCCTCTCCCCCTTATTCATCAGACTGAAAAATTGTCAGCAGGGGCTGATCATGCACTCCAGGATATACATTTTGTTTTCCATATATTGTATACAAGATAAAGTATATATTTTTTTCAACAAAAATTAGTGCGTCATCTCTGAGCCAACATCTCCATGCAGGTAGTATATTGTGACCCTGGATTAATTCCTGAGCAACCTAGGCTTTAGTTTGAGATCTGTGAGCTGTATTAAACAAACGCTTTTAAGTGTAGTGCTTAAAGTAGAACTATAGGCAAGACTTATTTTTTTTCATTTTGGATATGGTAAGGGAAGGGGTGGTTATTATACCTGTAAGATTTTTTTTTTTTTTTTTTTTCACCATCTGTGTCCTATTGCATAGATTTCCCTTCACTTCCTGTCTCATAACCAAACAGGAAGTGAGAGGAAATTCCTGCAAATAAAAATTAATTCTTTGGGGACCCCCAAGTCACCAGAAATAGTATCCCTTTTTCCCACTATTACATTTCTGGGGACAACCCAAAGTTTGGGATTTTCTTTTACTTTCAATTACGGTAAACGGTAAATAACCTATAACGGGGGCACAGACAGCAATAAAAGCTGACCGGCTTTCTAATCCCTCTCCACTCTATCCAAAACGAAAGAAAAAGTTTAGCCTTTAATTATACTTTAACATGAAAAACAAAAAACATATCTCAACTTTAGAACAGACCTATACTTAGTGGTTGTAAAGACTTAAAGCGGATCTCCACCCATTTTTAAAACAATAGATGAAGAGCATTGCCGCAATATCCTAATGACAAAACGGCACTTTTTTTTTTTTTTTTTTTTCTACTGCACCTTTGTTGCTGTTAGTATCTTTGTGTCTTCCAGGAAGTCCATCCTGCGGTTGTGGGCGTGTTTACTGCGGCTAAATCGTCACTTCCCATTAGCCGCACTGGCTCCTGGGAGCTTGTCATTGTTCCCAGGAGTCAGTGCGGCGGCCTGGCGTAAGTTATCTCGAGATTTCTATCCTGCAAGTGATGTCATTATCAGCGTTGCCATCACAACGGGGCGGGACTTCCTACGACGCCGCTCGTTGTGATGGCAACCGGAGCTGTTGACGGCGCTCCGATGTCAGTGTACTGCGCATGCGTGAGATCGGAAATAGAACAGGCGGTGCATGCTGGTCAATCAGCAGCACCGTATCCCGGAAGAGGATGCCTGTGGGCTTCACATGCCCACAGGCAAGATGACAACCGTCTCGAGCAGAATTTATAACTTTATTTATTAGGAGAAAACGAGCAGCACTGAACCTCAAAAACAGAACAAGTGAGTTCTATATTACTAGATCCTAATCTTTGTCATTTTGGCAAAAAAAAAATTTATCCGAGATAGTGGAACCCCGCTTTAAGGTTAAAAAATATTCATACATTCTACACACACAGCTGGCTCGGGAGTGAGCCCGCTAGAGTGCCCCCATAGCAAGTGGCTTGCTATAGTAGGCATGTGGCTGGGGGAGGAGCCAGAATCACTGGTGGACGTCCCAAGATAAGGAGGATTGAGGTTGATCTGTGCATCACCATTTAAAAACAAAAAAAAATGTGAGCCTTTACAATCACTTTAGAGTTTGGGAATAATTAGGCAACCTTGGCACTCCAGCTGTGATGAAACTACAAATCCCATCATGCCTCTGCCTCAGGGAGTCATGTTTGTGGCTGTCAGTTTTGCAATGCCTAAGGCCCCTTTCACACTGGGGCGGTGGGGGCGTCGGCGGTACAACAGCGCTATTTTTAGCGCTGCTGTACCGTCGTTCTTGCAGCTGTATTCGGCCGCTAGCGGTGCGGTTTTACCCCCCGCTGGCGGCCGAAAAACGGTTAAAATCCCTTGTACAGCGCGGCTATAGCCGCGGTATTGCCGCGGTATAGCCGCGCTGTCCCATTGATTTCAATGGGCAGGAGCGGGGAAGGAGCGGTGAATACACCGCTCCTTCCCCGCTCCAAAGAAGCGGTTTGCAGGACTTTTTTCACCGTCCTGTCAGCGCACCGCTTCAGTGTGAAAGCCCTCGGGAACTGTTTGCTGTACCATTTGGCACTGTCATAAATCACACATAAAACAATAAAGCAGGGACAATAATCAAAAGCAATACTGCCGTGACACTCCTATACCTGCTCACCAGAACTTCAACTTAAGGAATTAAAGTTAGTGTTACTAAACATACATAATTAAAAAACTATTAATAAATGGTGTATTACATGCTGTTCATACTCAGTCACTATGGGATTCTTTTTCTGGATTATGCAAAAATCTGGTTGATCCTGCTGCTCTCTATCTCCACCTTCTGTCCACATCCCCAATTCAGCTAGGGATTTTGCAGCTGCAGTGGCAACTCTGCACATGCTCAGTCTTCAGCGAGTTTCTATGCTGAGCATTTCCTCCCTATCACATCTGAGTAGACTAAAGTACAAAAAATTCCCCTAAGTGGACTTTAAAGGCACTCAATTGGTGTTGTGTAGTGAAAGTATATGAAAATGTATAAAATTACATACATTTTATTTATAGAAATGCATTAAAAACTTTTGTAACAAGACATTGATTAATCTATACAATATATATAGAACGCCATAGCAGAGTATATAACAAAACCTCCTCACACCCAACGCGTTTCGGTAAGTATATATAATCCTTCAGGGGTGTAGAAAATTATGAGGGGTTCATATTCGTTTGATAGAATGATTTGACAATGTTTTGTTGGTTCACATAAAAGCTTGCAATTAGAGTAGCACCAAATAATTAGGGTGGTGAAATGGCTGTCTTGGGATAGACAATGGAGTATCAGGGTGATATCTGCAAAAAGGGGAATGAATTTATATCCTTTAGGAGGTGGGGGGGAAAGGTCTCTCCTGCACTCCACAGCAGCGATATGGCCCAAGGAATATACTGAGGCAAGAGAGGGATCATTTTGCTGGATTTGGGCTGTGTGGAGGGTCCGTTCCTATTCTGCTTCAATAAAGGGATCCCTCTCTTGCCTCAGTATATTCCTTGGGCCGTATCACTGCTGTGGAGTGCAGGAGAGACCTTTTCCCTTCCCCTCCTAAAAGATATAAATTCATTCCCCTTTTTGCAGATATCACCCTGATACTCCATTGTCTATCCCAAGACAGCCATTTCACCACCCTAATTATTTGGTGCTACTCTAATTGCAAGCTTTTATGTGAACCAACGAAACATTGTCAAATCATTCTATCAATCAAACGAATATGAACCCCTCAAAATTTTCTACACCCCTGAAGGAGGATTATATATACTTACCGAAACGCGTTGGGTTTGGGGAGGTTTTGTTATATACTCTGCTATGGCGTTCTATATGTATTGTATAGATTAATCAATGTCTCGTTACAAATGTTTTTAATGCATTTCTATAAATAAAATGTATGTCATTTTATACATTTTCATATACTCTGATGTATACTTTCACCACACAACACCAATTGAGTGCCTTTAAAGTCCACTTAGGGGAATTTTCTGTACTTTAGTCTAGTTTATTGGATGCGGCACTCCCCCCAAACATAGGTCAGCCTTTCGTTCTTTCTTTATATCACATCTGAGTAGAATGTGACTATAGAGTCGCACATGTTGATGTATACACACTGGTAAATGACAGCCCACTCCCTCCCTCCTCCTTCATGCCCACTAACCAGCTAAACACAATGGGGGCAGGATATTGCATGTAGATTATTGGAGGCTTCACCTCCCTCTTATTCTAAGACACAGGATGCTGGAGGGGCGTGACGCAGCCTGTGACTGGCAGAAATCCACCCATACCATGTTATTGCCAAAAAAATAATAAAGATTTCATTTCAAATATATATGTGTATGACAATGTAAAACAGTTTATTTTTACTCTATTCCAAAGGCTGTTTTTATTTATTTTGAACATGTGACCAGCAGCAGAGGACTAGAAGCTTCTCCTGCTTATGTTTCCCTGCAGACAGGCTGGGAAAGAGCTGAGTCATGTGACAGCTGTATATCGATCAGGCAAAAGGTGCTTAGATGCGTGTGTTTTTTTTTTTTTTATAATTGCAGTACCTTCATCCATATACAGAAATAGAAGGGACAATGTAAATTAAACAGTTTGTGTTTTGTATCACTTTTAATATCTGCTATTTAGAGCCCCTCCCTGTTTTATTGCCTTCCAGGGCATCCTACCTGCTTGCTGAACATACGTTCAGGCAGATATACTGTAGGTGCCGCCGTGGTCAAAAGTTTTGAGAATGACAGAAATCTTAATTTTCACAAAGTCTGCTGCTTCAGTGTTTTATAGATCTTTTTGTCAGATGTTACTATGGTATACTGAAGTATAATTACAAGCATTTCATAAGTGTCAAAAGGTTTTTATTGGCATTTACATTAAGTTTATGCAAAGAGCCAATATTTGCAGTGTTACCCCTTCTTTTTCAAGACCTTTGCCATTCGCCCTGGCATGTTGTCAGTCAACTTCTGGGCCACATCCTGACTGTTGGCAGCCCTTTCTTGCATAATCAATGCTGGGAGTTTGTCAGAATTTGTGGGTTTTTTTTGTTCACCAGCCTCTTGGGGTTTGACCGCAAGTTCTGAATAGGATTAAGGTCTGAGGAGTTTCCTGGCCAGGGACCCAAAATTGCAATGTTTTGTTCCCAAAGCCACTTGGATATCACTTTTGCCCTATGGCAATTGCTCCATCATGCTGAAAAAGGCATTGTTCATCACCAAACTGTTTTAGGGAAAAGTTGCTCTCGGGGGATGTTTTTGTGCTATTCTTTATTCATGGCTGTGTTCTTAGGCAAAATTGTAAATGAGCCCACTCCCTTGGCTGAGAAGCAACCGTACACATGAATGGTCTCAGGATGCTTTACTATTGGCATGACACAGGACTGATGGTAGCGCTCACCTTTTTCTTCTCCGCACAAGGTTTTTTCCGTAGTCCCCAAATGATTGGAAGAAAATTGCTTTACCCCAGTCCTCAGCATTCCATTCCCTGTACATTTTACAGAATACCAGTCTGTCCCTGATGTTTTTTCTGGAGAGAAGTGGCTTGTTTGCTGCCCTTCTTTACACCAGGCCATCTTCTAAAAGTCTTCATCTCACTGTTCGTGCCGATGGACTCACACCTGCCTGCTGCCATTCCTGAGCAAACTCTGCATTGTGGTGGTGCCCCCATCCTGCAGCTGTATCAACTGTAGGGGAGCGGTCCTGGCACTTGCTGGACTTTTCTTGGGCGCCCTGAAGCCTTCTTCACAAATGCAGTGGAAATGTTTTTTATGGGATTAAGTTCATTTTCATGGCAAAGTGGGACTTTGCAATTAATTGCAATTCATCGGATCATTCTTCATAACATTCTGGAGCATATGCAAATTGGCATTGTAAAAATGTATTATTTGTATCATTCTCAAAACTTTTGGCCACGGCTGTAGTTCTGCAAACACAATCACAACTCCAGTGCCATAACAAGCTTACTATTGGGAGCCCATTTACACCAGCTTGCTCCGCTGAGGTGCGTTAAACACATGCACATTGTGTCAAGTATTGTGTTAGGACAGTCCAATTATTTAAATGGACTGCCCAGCACATCACAATGGATGAAAATCATTAATGCAGCATTTTTTGGTAGAATGCTGTAATACACATCCATTGGCGCGGTGTGTTGGGTTGCAACACAAAAGTTTAAATGGGCCCCGAAGCTTAAAACATGCTAAAAATACGTAGTTCTTATTTGAAGCTTTAAAATACAACATATATAAACCTAATGTGTACACAACAGTCTAGATCAGGTTTAACTCTGCTTCCCTGTATAGCCAGATAGTCCTCGCTGATCTGTCTATGGTGTCGTACAGCAGTTTCTGATGTGCCATCTGTGATGGGAGTAACCTCTAGAACATAGCCTCCCTGTAATGGGAGTCCTGCAGTTAAAGCACAGGTGGTTAATGGTTAAGTCATTTTCCCCACTGTTTAATGATCATTAGAAGATACGTTCTCACTGTACCTTGTATCAGGACTGCTCTCCAATCGAGCCAGTTAAAATGCTGTTGACTCCATTACACAGAATATTTGCTGGTCCCATAGTAAATGCTGTGTTGACTAGAGATAGAAAAGCTCTTAAGCATTTTAACAGAATCCAGTTAAATGAAAAGTTGCGCTGTAGTTCCTTGTTTGTGATGAACCATGATGCTCCCTACATAGAGTTGGTTTGGCCTTTCTGTTTTATTGGGGTTTAGATTGGCTGTCCAAGTAGTGTTTTTATTTATCTTTTTTAAAATCACAATCCAAAAAGAGCATCTAATTGCCTGGCCTGAAAGCTTGTGTGAAGAGAGTTTCTTTTTAGTTTTTTTTTTATTGTGTTCCTAATGGGGAGGTTACCCCCTATTTCCTGTCTTTAAGATAGATTACAGGAAAGAGGGGAATATACACAATGAAACACAGCCAACCTTTGACACCTGTCACCAGAACCTGTCCTCATTGGTAGGGCTTCTCCCTCACCGCATGTTCTGGTGACAGCTCTCAACTTTTGAATTTACCGTATATAAGCCAACTTTTTCAGCACATTTTTTATGCTGAAAAAGCCCCCCATGGCTTATAATTGAGTGAGGGTCTCCCGCTGTGTCATGCAGTCTTAACTGTTCGGCGGCCGTCCACTGTAACAAAGCCCCGCCTCCTCCTCGTCCATGATAGACTGAACACTGATACAATGCTGGGAAACTGAATCAGTGTTCCGTCTATCACAGACGAGGAGGAGGTGGGGCTTTGTTACAGTGGATGGCCGCCAAATAGTTAAGACTGCAGTTGCATGACACAGCGGGAGACACCCGCTGTTTGTCATCAAATGTACAGGTGGGCACAGTGAGGCTGCAGGTGGGCACAGTGAGGCTGCAGGTGGGCACAGTGAGGCTGCAGATGGGCACTGATGATACAGGTGGGTACAGTGAGGCTGCACATGGGCACACTGAGGCTGCAGATGGGCATTGTTTACCCAGTAGCTGCTGCATTTCCCACACCTAGGCTTTTGTTGAGTCAATAAGTTTTCCCAGTTTTTGTGGTAAAATTAGGTGCCTCGGCTTATATTCGGGTCGGCTTATACTTGAGTATATACGGGTACCTTTTTATTTCGCTGGTGACCAACAACAAAGAAGCGTTTCATGTTCTGAATATAACGGGACATGTATGCATGGAAAAATGCTGATGCAAAAAAAGCTTCAGCGTTTACAAGGGCGCGGCGACCTATTCACTTGTATGACAGGCTGTATGTGGCACTTGCAGCTTCCCAGGCATGGGGGAAAAAATTGGAAATTATACCAGGTATGCAAAATTGTAAGCCCATGCATGAACCTAAAGAAGTTCTGTTGAGAGAACGACTTTGCAAGGCTTCAGTGCTTAAACCAGCGTTTCGCAAACCTTTTTACCTTGGAGGAACTCTTGTGAAGAAGTTTTTAAGATCACGGGGCATCCCTGAAATAATGTTTAGAACTACAGCAAGTTGATATGACAATATGTTTTTAGAAACAGCATTAAATAAAACCAATAAATATTAAAACATACCTATTTATGGTGAAACGTGTGCTTGCTTTTTTTCGGCACAGATGCTCAACTCTGGGTTGCACTTGAGTTAAGCAGTGTACAGGGGGTCAACAGGGCACAGCAAAGTATAGGGAGCAGCAGGGCACATTACAGTAGTGGTTTCCTTCACATACAAGGTCGTGCAGGGAAGCTGCTGTGATGGAGTCCTATTCTGATGCGCTGTTCCCTGCCTACCCTATTCTCCTGTCCATCCCATGTGATCTCGTATACAGGCGGTCCCCCAGTTACAAACAAGATGGGGTCTGTAGTAGGGTTGTCCCGATACCACTTTTTTAGGACCGAGTACAAGTACCGATACTTTTTTTCAAGTACTCACCGATACCGATTACCGATACTTTTTTTTAATGTCACGTGACAGTTTTTTTTTTTTTACTATTTTTTTTTGGGGGGGGGGGGGGTGAACGTTGTATGTGTGTGTGTTTTTTTTTTTGTTTTTTTTTTACAATTTTTATTTTTTCCAATAATATTTTTTTATTCTTTATTGGTTTTTTTTTTTTTAATCAGCCCTTTTGGGGGGCTTTGGTGAGATATCAGGGGTCTTAACAGACCTCTGATATCTCCCCCTTGAGACAGAGAAAGAGACAGAGGATAGAGATTCCCCAGTCCCTTTCTCTGCAGCGTCAGCTGCACTGAGAATGAATGGAGAGAACACAGCAGCTTCTCTCCATTCATAAACTGACACATCATAATCACAGGAGATTACAATGTTTCAGTTATGTGAATGGACAGAGTCAGCTGACTCTCTCCATACACAAAGGAAGGAGGAGGGGGACGGAGGAACGAAGGGGAAGAACGGAGGGGAAAGATAAGGAGAGCAGAACGGAGGGGACAGATAAGAGAGGAATGCAGGGGACTGCGGAGAGGCACAGAGGAAAGGAGGGGGCACGGAGGAGGATGCAGTGACAGTCAGCTGTGAGCGATCACAGCTGTATGTCACTAAAGCTTGTGAAAGCCGCTGGGGGAGAATCTTGTAACTCCCCCACGTGCCGATCACAGCTGTCTTCTAGGTATCGGGGGAAGCATCGGGAGCATTTGCCCGAGTACAAGTACTTGGGCAAATGCTCGGTATCGGTGCCGATACCGATACTAGTATCGGTATCGGGACAACCCTAGTCTGTAGGTTTGTTCTTAACCACTTGCCACCCACCATATAGCAAAATGACATCGGCAAAGTGGTTATGTTATCCTGACCAGACGTCATATGACATCTTTCAGGATAACAAGCCGCTGCACTCCCCCGGGGGCGCGCATCACGGTAATCATTGTTGCGGTGTGTCAGTCTCTGACCGAGACTCTTTACCACGTGATCAGCCGTGTCCAATCACAGCTGATCACAGTGCAAATAGGAAGAGCCATTGATCAGCTTTTCCTCACTTGCGCCTGTCAGACACGAGTAGAGGAGAGCCGATCGGCTGCTCCTCTGACGGGGGGGGGGGGTGTCTGTGCTGATTGATTATCAGCGCAGCCCCCCCAAGGATGCCCACACTGGACCACTGGGGATGCCCACCACTAGTCACCACCAGGTATGCCACCCATGGCCACAATGGATGCCAATCAGTGCCCACAATGGATGCCAGTCAGTGCCCACAGTGGATGCCTGCCAATCAGTGATGCCCATCAGTACCATCCATTAGTGTACATCAGTGCCGCCTATGTGTACCCATCAGTGCCGCATATTAGTGCCTATCATCGGTGCCCGTCAGTGCAGCCCCATCAGTGAAGGAAAAAACGTATTTACAAAGTTTTGTAACGGAAACAAATTTTTTTCAAAATTTTCGGTCTTTTTTTTTTATTTGTTTAGCAGAAAATAAAAATCCCAGAGGTGATCAAATACCACCAAAATAAAGCTTTGTGGGAACAAAATGATAAAAATTTAGTTTGGGTATAGTGTAGCATGACCGCGCAATTGTCATTCAAAGTGCGACAGCGCTGAAAGCGTAAAATTGGCCTGGGCAGGAAGGTGTATAAGTGCCCCGTATTGAAATGGTTAAGTTGAATCTGTAAGTCGGAACAGGTACATTTTTTAAGTGTAACTCCAGCCAGAAAAGCGATTTTTTTTTTTTTAAGCTTTTTGGATAGGATAGGGAAGGGTTAACACCCCTGTAATGTTTGTTTTTGCTGTCTGTATCCCTGTTCAGAAGATTCCATCTCACTTTCTGTCCCTATGACAATTGGATTTCCAATATTTTGGGTTGTTGTGAAAACAAGCCTTGGTGACAGCCTCAGTGGAGACACCTTTTTCCCATAATAACTCTTACAGGAGAGAATTTCTCTTCCTAGGGGTAGATTTTATCTCACTTCCTGTTGTCTCCCTCCGTTTGTAAGTAGGAGTTGTTTGTAAGGCCCCTTTCACACGGGCACCGTCAGTTTAGCCACGTTAAAAACGTATCAGTTCTTATCCGTTGCTTCATCCGTCATCCGTTCCGTTAATCTCCGTTTTCATCCGTCTTCCCTTCCGTTAATATCTGTTTTCATCCGTTAATGTACACATTTACATCCGTTTTTGTATCCATTTTCATCCGTTTAAAGCAGTTTCTTTGCATTTAAGGAAATTACCCAGAAAGCCTTGCTCCACCCGTCCTACATTGCCATGCGTGAACAATTTGCCGACTACTTTCTATCTCCATCAGAAGTTTCATGGCAGTACATATATATATATATATATATATATATATATATATATATATATATATATATATATATATATATATATATATATATATATATATATATATATATATATATATATATATATATATATATATATATATATATATATATATATATATATATAATATATATATATATATATATATATATATATATATATATATATATATATAATGCAGTGCAAATTTAAATTTATTAATTCATTAATTTGGGTATTTGATTGTGTTTTGATAGCATAAAAAGACACAAAAACACATGATATGTTCAAAACAGTTTGTTTTATTATTCTGCATAAACCTTTTAAAATAAAGGTTTTTTTACTTTTTTTTTTATTTGTCAAAGTATGAACTTTGAATTATTTCTTCAAAACGGATCTTAACTAATCGGACGTTGACGGACATTGTCTGTTAACGTCAGTTAATATCCGTTTTGACGAATCTGGACGTAGCTTTGTACGTTAAAAAAAGCGGATAAAAACGGAAGCGGAGGTTAACTGATGGTAACGGATGGTCATCCGTTTGCCCATATTAATGCATTGTCGTCTGTCGAGGGATGGAAGAAAAACGGATAGACGGTCCGTTCGTGTGAAAGGGGCCTAAGTCGGATGTTTGTAACTAGGGAACGCCTGTACAAGCAACTGGAATGAACAGGAGGGGAGGAGGGGCAAGTGGATTAATATTCACAAACTATTTTAAACCACTTTGTGTGCACTAAACCCAGATATTGCTCTGTAAAAGTAGAAATTACATCATCAATGTGCAGAGAACAGAGCTGTGGGAGTGACCTAACATGCCCAACACAGGCTGCCTGCACAAACTATAGGAGGAGGCAGAGACCAGACCAGTCCCCCGGCACAAGGAGAGAGGGCGGCAGTGTCCGGTATGATCCTGCATAAAAATAAAGTACAGGAGTTGGTTAAAGCAGAGTTCTACCCTGAAATGAAACTTCTGCTGATCTGGTTCCCCCCCCCCCCCCTCTTTGGTGTCACATTTGGCACCTTTCAGGGGGGAGGGGGGAGCAGATACAGGCATTTGCTCCCACTTCCGGCGAAAGATTGCCGCAGTATCCGCGGTGATCTTTGCCATGTCCGGCCCCTTCTCCCCCGCCCCCCCCCCACAGTCTTCTGGGAGACACACAGTTCCCAGAAGACAGCAGGGACCCCTCAGAACGCACAGCGTGACTTGTGCATGCGCAGTAGGGAACCAGGCTGTGAAGCCGCAAGGCTTCACTTCCTGATTCCCTTACTGAAGATGCGGGCGCCTCCACCCGGAGCTGAGGGACGGGTCGGCTTCGTGTGAGGACATCGCGGGCACCCTGGACAGTGTCCTTATTTTAAAAGTCCAGCAGCTGCAGTATTTGTAGCTGCTGACTTTAATTTTTTTTTTTTTTTTTTCAGGCGGAACCAATACAGAATTGTTTCAGAGATCAGAAACCTCCAAAATTGAAGAATAAATATGTCTCTTTTATTTAGGCAATATTAGTTCTACCCGGAGTTTAGCTTTAAAGGGTTATTTCACCTTTTCAGAAAAAAATAAAAGGTGAACTAACACCGTACGCATTCCCTGCCACCCCTGTCCCCACTGTATTTACCTCCGTGGTTGGTGAGCTGGTATTGCTCATGCAGCAGGTATAGCATTCGGGGATTTGAAATCCCTGCTCTTCTCTCTATTCTCTGTGCAGTGCTTCTGGGATGGATCCGAGTGATGTTTCATGCTGGTGCTGACCAATCAAAATTGCTCACATCCATCTTGGAAGCGCTGCAAATTTCGGGCTGCCTGGCCGCTGACAGCTCGGCACCCACAGAGGTAAGTGCAGCGGGGGGAAAGGGCAGAATGGGAAGGGTGTACTGTGCTATTTCACCTTTTCATGTTTTCTGTAAAGGTGAACTTACACTTTAATGATTTGTTTACCAGTGCCATTTGTGATCAGTGTTGGTAGTTTTTGTACCCACAAATTGCCCTTTGGGTTTTTGATAAAATTCTGAACGCAAATAAAGAGTACTCTTGTGTTTTTATGTGAAAAGAGCCATTTATAATTTAATGGGAAAAATGTCTCAGTGTGAAACTTTTAGCTAAAGAAATCGGTTGTCAATCTAACTATGGCAGGTACTACTTAACATGAGGGTGATTTGTAAAACAGACATCCACAGCATATCATATAAAGGCCTCAGAGGTTTGCACACCTACTAATTCAGAGGTTGAATGGGACCAGTGTTGTTGTTATGAATAGCAGACGTCAAACCTGAGGAACAGGCCTAGTTCTCCTCCCTGTTTCCCCCACGCACCGAGTACGATAGGTCTTTCAGACGTGTTCAGTTGAAATGGTTACCTGGGGTTTCAGTAGTCGGGGACATGCTTCTATCGTAAATACTTCACTGAATCTCCAGCTGGGCCTTAATGCAAATTAGAGTCCTATGATTGTCGGCACGGTGGGGGAATTATTCTCGGTGGCGGGCACATGCTGAGCCTGTCTATAAGGTCATAAGGTGAAGTTTGTTCCTTAATGACTATCTTTGATTTACAGGCAGTTCACCTTTTGTGCCTGGGGATAAAGGATCAAATGTAGTTTTTATGCTGTAGAAAACCCTACCTTTTGACTCTGGCCTACGGGCTACATTGTCCAAGCTCACTGCAGGCTGCATGTAATCACCAGTAATAATAGAACAATAGAGTGTAGGCCGAATTTGAGTCATGCTACAAGTATGTCTGAGGATAGCAGTTTCATGCAGCTCTGGTGATTATTCTTTAGAATTGGGAATCTTTAGACCCCTTTCACTCTGGGGACGCAGCCGCGTTAGCGCTAAATCGGCGCTCATTTTAGCGGCACTTTAGTGCTGTTTAAGCATCGCTTTTCAGCCGCTAGCGGGGCGCTTTTCACCCCAAAGAACGGGTTACAAACGCCTGTGTTGCGACGCTTCCGAATTGCGTTTCAGGCACTTCAGAAGTGATGCCGATTCATTCCAATGGGCAGGGACGTTTTGGGAGCGCTAAATGCAGCGCTCCCAAACCGCCCCGAAGATTCTGCTTGCAGGACTTTTTGAAACGCCCCGCAAGCGCACCGCCCCAGTGTGTACAGGAGGCGGTTTTCAGGCGCTTAGCAGAGGCCATTTCCTGTGCTAAAGCGCCTGAAAACCGCCCCAGTGTGAAAGGGGTCTTAGTTTTGATGCAATCTGATAAACTAGTGTGGAAGTACCATTAAGCCTAGGACAGTTTGGCAGAGACACTTTTATAGCTCTTGGACGGGTTGGTGGCTAAAGATGGGTTGTGGATAGGAAAGGGGATGGTTAGATCTTCTGCCAGGTTTTTATTGCTGTCTGGGTCCCAAAAGCTAAGGTTGTCCCCAAACCCTCCAACTCCCCAATTAGCCAGTAAGGCCTCCCTTCAATAAGGTATGCAGTAGGGAGCAGAGGAGCCAAGAGCAACTTTTAGAAGAAAAGTTAAGGTTTCTGTATAAAGTCAGCTGTCTAGAACTCCAGATCCAATTACTTTTTAACTGTTTAGTATTTACTGAAAGTTACTCTGTTGCCTTTTAACAAAAATTAAACCAAAGGTTCCATGCAATCAAAAATTGTTTCTTTTCGCCTGTCCTGCCAACCTGTTCATGGAATCTTTACTTGAGAATCATGGCTGCCCAAACGTCTTAATGTTAACACTTCAGGAGTGTTAAGTGCTTGCACCCTCACCAAACACTTTGGCTCAATCCATTGGCCCTACATCTAAACCGAATACAGTAATGATGTATTGGTCTGTAGATGGACCACAGTGCGTAACAGGTGACCAGACACCCGACAACAGCTGGAAGTGTGTCCTATGTGAAGACTCTTCAAGAGGCTATATCGCATTTCTAAAGGTGCAAGCTCAAGCTCCAGGGCCATCATGCTTACTCTTCTTTATAACTTGAGGAAATCTTGACCTTTGTTGGATTATTTGTTGAATTGGTGATATATGGTGATTAAAAATTGCTTGTAGGGTCCACTTTCATCTTTTTTTATTTTTTTTATTTAGGATGCCGTGATCTGTGGTACTTGTTCCAGAGCAGGGCAGCGGGCCAGATATGGCTCTTTGCTTGCCTTTGTCTGGCACTTTGGGGCACTATTCCTTCCACTGGCACCAATTATTCAGCACTATTCCTCCTATTGACATCAACAATGGGGTACTATTCCTTCCACCGACACAAGCGATGGGGGACAAATTCTCCCACAGACACCAGTTATGGGGCACTATTCCTCCAACTGACACCAATGATAGGGCACAATGCCTCCCACTGACACCAGTAGTGTATTTTTATTTTTCTTTACTCCCACTGAACACCAAGCCTATGGCATTGTTTGTTTACTCCCACGGATGCCAGGGCATTTTACTCCCGCTGGCCGTAGTCTGACGCCCCTTAGTATTTGAAGGGAATGGAACTGGCCCTATGTTTTGAAAGTTTGGGGACCCCTGTTCTAGAGCAATAGTAAGTAGGCATGATTCTATTAAAATTCTATACTGAAATTGGTCCTTCACTAGAACAAGGGTTGTATATCTCTTGTAATAACTACACAACTTTGTGTAAGCACCTTCAGATGTGTGCGTTAAGAGACCATTTTAAACGTGCATATTACGAACGCACAACTGAGTTTGCCAATATTACCTTACTAGAAATTATGCCGTTTAAATTGCTTGTCATATCATTTTAAACTCGCCTTCCCTAAGGCATACATCTCTCTTCACATGTTTGCGGTTTATATTTTCCATGGCTTTCCCACGGTTTGTATTTCCCAAATAGACGAGCAGCAGCTGTGAAATTTGCTGATCTCAAGCCATCTTAATAATGCACCTGTAGTTATATGTACTTACTCATTCTCCCTCCATCCTCCCTCCATCCTTGCTAGAGCCTGACACCTCTCATTTTTTCCTGTTTCATCTTGAAAGCCAAGTAGGATCCTTATCAACACAACCAACCTATTGGAACGGTGATGCAGTAATATGGTGGATGGGTTTGTGCTGCATTGAACCTGTAAAGAAAGCTAGAGCTGTTCTGTAGAGGAGTACTGTGAGCCACAAAATCGTGCACCTCTGGGGAGGGTCCACGAGAGGCTGGGCTTGGAATAGGTTGAATAATTTTGGGAATCCAGCCCAGAAGACTGGTGCTTGATCACAGAATGGTCTATGGGGGGGTCATAGAGTTAAGTATTGTAGCAAAAGCTGCTATTATTTATTTATTTTTCTTTTAATATGCCAAGTTAAAGTGGGGTTCCACCCAAAAAAACAAAAATACCTGAAAAATTCTAAAAAAAACCCTAAAAAAACATTTGGATATTTTTTTTTTTTTTTACTTACCTCTAAATGCCTGTTGTTAGGTGGTCCCTCGTAGTCTGCCTCTTCCTTTGCCTGGGCTGGTGACATCACTTCCCCCTCGGCACAGGAAGGGCTCTGCTCTGCTCCCTCCCTCCTGTCAATCATCTGGGACCCATTACAGGTCCCAGGTAATTGAGCGGCCAATCACGGCGCGCGGCACCACTCGCGCATGCGCAGTGGGTGCCAGGCTGTGAAGCCACAGCCCGGCGCCCACAGTTGAAATGCCGACGAGCGGAGGGGGGGGGGGGACGAGCGGGGCTTCGATCCCCCGCATTGCTGGACCCAGGGACAGGTAAGTGTCCAATTAAAAGTCAGCAGCTGCAGTATTTGTAGCTGCTGACTTTTAATTTTTTTTTTTTTTTAATGGACCCCCTGGGTGGAACTCCTCTTTAACTACTACAAATTAGTGCAACGGTGGAGCTGTTCTGTTTCCCTCTCTATCAGCACATATTCACCTTTCGTACATTGTCAAAGCCTGTGTATTAGTTGATGTGGAACTGTAATTTCTTTTGTGTGTTATTATGCATACAGACTCTTCTTAGTAGTAATGCACAATTTCTGTCCCACAATGCATGTTGTAACAATGTGAGACCCTGCCACTATGTAAATGTGCATCAAAGTGACAGTGGATTCTCAAAGCTGCTGTTTGAAAACAGGTTGTGAACAGAGAAAGCAGTATTCTATGTTTTCTCTGGATTTGGTAGTTCTGGATTAGGGCCAGGAGCTTAAAGGTTCCAAAGCGTATTGGGTGGGACGGAACCCGCAATCGGGAGTCCAGGCTTTGCTTGACTCTTGCAGCCTGGGTGAGTGCACAGGTTCATTATAAAGCAGTGGATAGACATGTCAGCCAGCAGGGACCCTGGTGAGCCCCCCCCTCCCCCCGAGTCATTGGCCAGCCTGGGAGAGAGTAGCCATGGGGAGTGGCCTGATGAGCGCTTTTATCACCTATGTTTGTGAGTAGTTATTGTAGCAAAAACTCTCGGTGGAGCTGCTGGTTTATAGCCGGCTGTTACCTTCACTCTCGATACCTCTGTTTCACCGGCACCGGGTCTAGGGTTCCTTTTGAGTTTACCTCCTGGACGATGCAAGCACTGAACACTCGAGTATATTTTCCAATGCTTTAATGAACAAATAAAGGAAGTAGCAGGAAAGAGGCAGAAGGAAAGCTGCAGGGAAGCTCAAATACCTTTCCGTAGTATTCTTCAGAACATTCTTTGCAATTGAACACTTGTAGTTGAATAGTCTCCCCTTTGTAGGATTTAATCTTTGCCCGCCTGGATAGGCCTCTCTCACTTGCCTAGCAGCCAGTACGTAGCACGAACAAAAGTCTCTGCCACAGACTTGTTTGGAATAAAACCCGTACGATCCTCTGCCACAGGATGTATTGGTTTGCGATGAATATCAGACACAGTACTTGAACCTTTAAGCCAACCCGGCAGTACTATGCAGTAAGATTACTTCAGGATACGACCTCCAACCGAGTCACCAGGCCCCTCTCCAGACCAGCACTCTGCATGATCCTTCCATGACGGGTCCTCCCCTGGGATCTTCTCGGTTGTCCAGCTTCTTCACTCAGGATAGACAGATTAGGACCATTCCTCTGCTGCTGTGGTAGGCCCCAGACAAGCTTCTGGGCCCACCCACACGCCGCAGCGACGTGGGCCTCCGGAACGGAGGACCACAAGGTGGTACTCTTAACACATACCTGTCAGCCAGGAGGGCCAGCAGGTGGCTGAAAACGAACCCCAAAATATGGCGTCTCCCATAAATACCCTCTCCAAGAATGCAACTCGGAGGTTCACCTCCACCGAGTTGTCTCCTGGACAGAAGAGCACTCATACGCTTCAACACGTTGCCTTTCCAACACTGGCCCATGGTGACGACACCCACAGGCACAGTGTAGAACCACATGCAACTCAGCCAAGCTGGAACAGAGGCAAATCTAACTTCCTCTAACAAGTGACCCACTAGATTTACCTATCAGCGGTAGATTAAAAATCTACCAGCGCTACATAATTTATCATATTTTATCTTTTTAAAAAAAAATAATGTTGGATAATGCATAAGGCCAGTGCGCCTTCTGTTTTTATCTATTTCTACAGCATGTTCAGAGGACAACTCCACTCCTAAAGGGCAGCAAGGCTTCAAGGGAATTATCCATCTTTTGCAACAGAGTACCTTTCTTATTGGGCTACTACACTTATGCACAGGGGATTATCATTGTCATTATAAGGCAGATCTGAGCATAGCTCAGGTCAGTTAAAAATTGGAGTTGTTGCAGTTGCTGCCATTTGGAGACAGATCCCCTGTCAGGAGACATGGTTGTTACTGTCAGAGGCTGCATCCCTTGTGAGGGGGACTTCTTGCCCAAAGGGCTGGGAAGATCTGGATGGTTAAAGCGGTTGTATACCCGCAATTTTTTTTTTTTTTTTTTAACCCTGTAAAGCAAAAGGCATAATGAGCTAGTATGCACCGCATACTAGCTCATTATGAAATACTTACCTTAGAACGAGGCGTCAGTATCTTACCTGGTCCACGCCGAGGGAGCTGTCATGTTGCCTCGGCGTGTCTTCCGGGTATCGCGGTTCCAGCGCTGTGAGTGGCTGGAGCCGCGATGTCATCACTCCCGTGCATGCGCGCGGGAGATTTCTTACTCGGCAAGGTCTGGCAGCTGCCGGGCTTCAGCCGAGAATCCCCTGTGCGCATGCGCCGCTGCAGTCAGCGGCGCATAGCAAGGGGAATATCTCCTAAACCGTAAAGGTTTAGGAGATATTTTTTTTACCTACAGGTAAGCCTTATTATAGGCTTACCTGTAGGTAAAAGTTACAAAAAAGACTATACAACCGCTTTAAGTGGGCCTGGGAGACCAAGAGACTGTCTGGGAGGCTGGTAGCGAGTCCAGGAAAGCTGGAAGAAGTCTGGACATCTTGGAGAGAGTGACCAACCTGGGGGGGCTGGAGAACCATATTTGGAGGCCAGGAGTGGGCCTGTGCAGAAAGATACTGGAATCAAAGCTGAGTGAGCTTGTTTTGTGTGAAACAAAACCCCTGTGTGGGAAACCCTACCTTGTAAAGACTTTTTTTTTTTTTTTTTTTTAAGTGGCCTACCAGGCCCTTAACTATAGTTCTTATCTGCTGTGGACTAACTGTACAAATGCATCTACCGCGAGAGCTAAACACCCCCACATCACAAAGCCTGTCTAAAAACAATAGACTATGGTTCTGTGAACATTCCCTATACAACACCACAATTTATTTGGCAACCTGGACAGTTTGTTTCAATATAGTTATTAAAATGTTTTCCAAGAAAGGACACGAATTGTAGGCAAAGAATGACATCAAGGATAAGGCCTACAATGCAGGTGGAACACATCAAACATCAAGAATGAATATAAAAACAGGGATCCAAATGGCATACCACCAACAGATACAACACAACAGGTTGCCATATAAAATATAAGTTCAAAATAAAAAAATAATTTCTTATAAAAGCTTACAACCTGCACAGTTTCTATACCTTTAGTAAACCAACAGTCATGCAATCTTTTGCCTAAGCTTTAGATCACCGGAGGAAGCAATTTGTCTCCTATTAGGAAAGGTGTACTTACTCACCAGAGTGGTTTGGTGTGCAGATATGTACCTTAACTGTTGCCATATTTTATTTATTTTTTGGATAGAATTATCAGTATGTCGATTCTGTTCATTGGGGTTGCCCTGTGCTGTCTTACAGAAAGGTAACTTGCCTTTTCATTTGCCGGCCCTTTAATTTGTGGACATGTGAAGTGAATGTTTGAAGCAGAGAAGAGCAGAGGCTGTACGGAACAAATGAAATGGTGCCCAGATAAAATGTGTAAGTCTGCAGAGCCGTGGGATCTGTGTGGTGTTGTACATATGGTACAGCAGAAGTGTGGAGCTGAGGACTTCCCACTCTTGTTCCTACCACCCCCAGAAGCAATCTGCACTTATTATCTTGTTACTGACTGTACCAAACTAGTTTATTCAGGCAAAGACTGGAGTTTTTACCTTTTGCTTTCACTCTGTGTGCTACTGTAAGCTCCAGTGTGTAACTGCATACCGGCAAAAGACGAGACGTTCCGAATTTCGTCAAACATCTGTGTTTCGGCAAAGGTCTACTGCAAGTTCACGTTTAGGAATAAACATTAGGGGGTATCTGATAACAATTTTATTTGCAGTGCATTTACATAAATATTGATGGCACATAGCCAGGCTTTTGTTGACAGGAAGTGAAACTGATTTGGCTAGAATGCTGCAGCAGGACAAATGCTTGTTAAAGCCCAACTCCGGGCGGCAAAAATACATTTAAATTGTGCATTATGCATCATTTACCTTACTCTTCAGACTTGATTCCAAACTCTCTTCCAAGCCATTCCACAGTATAATTTATGAAAATTAGTTTCCTCTCTGACCCAAGCTGATATCCTGCCCCTGGACCAGGCATTTTCCCCTGCTCGTTATCATCTTCTGGTTTTAGTAAAATGGACATTTGGATAGGTTTGAACGAGGATAATATAATAAGATAAGATAAGATAATAAGCCTAAACTTTTTTTTTCTATAAAGCGGAGTTGCACACAGAAGGTTTTTAATCTTAATGCATAGAACTGACTTTACAACCACTTTAAAGTGCATCTAAAGGCAGACACTTTTATTCCCTCTATCTGTCCTAGTGACTCCAGACACCGACCACAAGTGAGGATAATTTTAAGTTTCCAATGGAACTGTGATAGAGTGGACATCTTTCAAGTGGGAAACCTATTCTGTGATATCTGCCTAAGTCTGTCGTTCCCCATGATTTCCAATGATAACCATTCATATATGTGTGACTTCAAGGCGTGCCAACGTCAAAGTAGTCCCTGTACTACTTTGGTCTGGCTTTCATGCCAGTTGAGGTCCATATACCTCAAGTTTACACAGGTATTCCCTGAAATTGTGGCAAAATCGCACAACTTTTAGGTCACAGCAGTGTGAAAGGGGCCTAAGATGGGATTTCTCTCACTTTGGAAAGAAAGTCTCTTCCTGTTGTGTCTACAAGGCATGAAAGTGAAGGGAAATCTCCCTAATGAGACTCAGATGGCAAACAATTGTAATCTGGTTTTTATCCCTTCACTACTTTATACAAAAGAAAAAAAAGAGAGTATGTCTTTACATATGCTTTTACATTGGTTCATATTACTCTACAGGGCTTTATTAGTTTGAGATCACTGGGTTGTTTATTCTATAATTTTTTGGGGGAAGCAAAAAGCTGTTTAATCTCTCAAACTCGGTTTGTGAATTATTGCCAACCAATTAATTGTTTATTGTTTTGAGATTACATCAGTTTGCTGGTCATACTTGGCAGTACCTGATTTGATCTTTTTATAAAACGTTCCCAGTTTTTGGCTGGCTAGTACCCCCATGCCGTGGGTGTTGAGTGAGTGCACTACTGTTATTGCCAAGTTGTCTTCTGCTGGTTACTGCATTTAACACTGGTCCTCCGAAGTTTATGAAGACAATATTTATAATTGCTGCTGTTATCTGAATTTTACACATTTGTACCGGTTTCTTTAGCTTGTCCTCAGAGGATGTACAGAACTGTGTTTTCATTAGTGGAATCCAAGCCAGAAATGGGTGCCATCTTTTGTCTTAATTGCTTTGGCATAGGAAAACATAGTTGAAGTTATTACCAGGCCCCGAGGGAGGAAAGACAAATTGATGAGAAATTCAAGAACCTGGCAGTCCAATTTGGGAAACGGTAGGCGCTTTTACGGGACTTGGGGAAGAAATTTTAGACACCGAACATTACTTTTTAGCTGCTTTGGTTTTCTGACTTTGACCAGCCATGACCAAGAAACTGGTGTCTGGCAACTGTTGATAAGCGTAAAAGCTGAAGTTGTTGTGTTGGAAAGTAAACAAAAAGGAGGTAGGATGGAGCATATTGCATTGGAGGTTTAGTGGGATGTATTGAGCAAATATAAGATGAGAGCAAATATAAGAGATTCTTGTAGGCCAGCCTTAAGGTACATAAAGTTGAACTTTGGGACCAATAGATATTGTCACCAACTAAAACAAAATTGCTCAGGAAAAACAGAAAAGGTATTTTAAATTCCTTGCTGTATGCTTTCTTTCCACTTGTAATGTGCCTTTTAAACTTGTTAGAACATTTGAATACTCCAGGAAGAGTCAGGTCCCTAGCACAGTCCCCTCCCTACTTGCACGTCAGAGCCCTCTCTTCTTCTGCTAGTGTTTAATTACTGCCAGAGCAGGCCCAACTCCTCCGCCCCTCCCATCACCCTCTCACCCCATAACCTTTTATATGGCATCCAGAGGAACGTGGAGGGACACTATAGAGCAGTGGTCTCTAAACTGCGGCCCTTTGCTTGCCTTGATCCAGCCCTTGGGGTACTACTTCATCCAATGACACTAACAATGGGGCATAATTCCTCCCACTGACACCAATGATGGGGCACAATTCCTTCCATTGACGCCATTGATGGGGCATCTTTCCTTCCAATGATACCAGCAATTGGCCAGTTTTCCTCAGACTGACACTGATGAAAGGGAAAAATTCCTTCCATTTACACAAACGATAGGGCACTATTTCTCCATCTGACTGCAACAATGGGGAACTATTCTTTTCACTGACGTCAATGTTGGGGCACTATTCCTCCCACTGTCACCAAAGATAGGTCATTTTTTACTCCCACTGGATGCCAGGACATTTTCTACTCTCACTGCCCTAGTCTGGCCCCCTAAAGTCTTAAGGACATTTACTTGGCCGAAAGTTTGGAGACCCCTGCTATAGAGTGTCACTTGAGTGACAGCTCTGAGTCTGCTGACATCACATCCAAGATGGCAGCAGTCTCCGGGTTTATGGATGTCTTCATAAGGGAGGCTTTTGGAGGTCATGTGTTTGTGACTCTAATTACATTGATAACGTTTTCTTGAAAATTACAGGTGCCTACAGACGATGTTTAAAAAATATATCTCATCTTTTTTGTTGCATTAGGTTGGGTTTTTCCCCCCAAATTGCTATGTTAAAAGAAATAGTCTACAGCAGGCATCTCCATACTACGGCCCTCCAGCTGTTTCGGAACTACACATCCCATAAGGCACTGTAAATAGTGGTACACCAAAATTTTGGCCACTGAAAATTATCGTCCAAAAACGCTGTTTTCGGCATCTGGCCGAAAGAAGAAAAAGTGCAGATAATGGAGCCTAAAAGGGGGCGGTCCGCTCTGGGTCCCACACTAGTCCTCCTGGCGTGCCCCTGTCACAGTCCCCCCCCCCATTGAAAGTGTCCTCCTCCTGTCGCGGTGAGCTCCTGCTGTGTCACGGAGCTGGATTGAATCGCCGGGCAGTGCTGTGACAATGTCCCGCCTCCTAGACCGGCTTTTGTGGTAGACGGCACACTGATCCAATGCCGGCATAGAAGGCAAGACATTCTTACAGCGCTGCCTGGCGATTCATTCTAGCTCTGTGATACAGCGTGAGATCACACTACCAGGCACTGGTGAGACTGCATCTCAAGGGCAAACATTGCCTGGTCTGATGAGTCTTGATTTCAGCTGCAACATTCAGTTGGTAGGGTCAGAATTTGGCGTAAACAACATGAAAGCATGGATCCATCCTACCTTGTATCAACGGTTTAGGTTGGTGGTGTAATGGTGTGGGGGTTATTATCTTGGCACAGTTTGGGCCCCTTAGTACCAATTGAGCATCGTTTAAACACCACGGCCTACCTGAATATTGTTGCTGACCATGTCCATCCCTTTATGACTACAGTGTACCCATCTTCTGATGGTTCCTTCCAGCAGGATAATGCACCATGTCACAAAGCTCAAATCATTTCCACACTGGTTTCTTGAACATGACAATGAGATCACTGTACTTCAATGGCCTCCACAGTCACCAGATCTCAATCCAATAGAGCACCTTTGGAATGTGGTGGAACTGCAGATTTGCATCATGGATGTTTAGCTGACAAATCTGCAGCAACTGCGTGATGCTATCATGTCACTATGGACCAAAATCTCTGAGGAATGTTTCCAACACCTTGTTGAATTTATGCCACGAAAAATTAAAGCAGTTCTGAAGGCAAAAGAGGGTCCAACCCGGTACTAGCAAGGTGTGTCTAATAAAGTGGCCAGTTGGGTGTATAAGGAAGTTGCTTTACCTGCCAAAGGATTTGAATCTCCTTCCATCCAGTTCTATCGTTTACAAAGCTTTTTTTTTTTATTTTATTGTTTGGAGATGCAAGTGTTTTATGGGTCAGTAATAAAACTCTGCCCCAGTGCACAGAGCTGGCAGGATCTGCTGCAGTTAACAAGCACCTAATAGGTCTTTGTTCCACCCCCAGCCTGGAAAATAGACAGTAAGAACAGATGTAGTAAGATAAGTTCATCTTTTTGTCACTCTTCTCAGTCCCTCAATCATCATGTTCTTGGTTAGAACTTGAGTACTGTAACACAGTTGACTGGCTCATTGTTTGGACCCCCCCCCCCACATCCCAGTCTGAGCTCTGCTGTACAGGGGATGGCAATAGGCTGATACACGGCTTGCATTACAAATACAACATTCAATTATTTTTTTAAAGGAAATCTATGGCCACAGCTTACGCTTTAATTTTATAATATCAGCATTGTAATAAAAACATTAGTTATATTTGACAATCCAAGCTTACTTGGAAAGCTCTTGATTGCTGCCTGTCTGCTGACCACCTCTTTCCACAGCTTCCTGAATTCCCTGTATGCTTTGCAGCCTCACCTCAATATCTAAGGACTACATATCCCATGGTACTTTAATGCCTGAAAGCAGTGATTCCTGTACTGACCCCAGAGCTCTCTCAATAAAGAGACACTGTCATGTTTATTTCTATTACAAGGGATGTTTAAGTGACATAAGTAAAGGGACAGTGTAAAAGTAAAAGAAATAATAGAAAAAAATTGTTCAACTACTTCCCGCCCGGCCTATAGCAAAATGACAGCCGGGCAGTGGTTCAGTTATCCTGACTGGGCGTCATATGACGTCCTTCAGGATAACTGGCCATCCACATATCGGCCATCGGCCACCGCGATTTCTAAATATCGGCATCGGCATCGGCCAGAGGAAAACCCATATTGGTCGACCTCTAATGTGAGGTAGAGCTGCACAATTAATCGTTTAAAAATTGTGATCTTGATTCCACTTCCCCTCATGATCTTAATCTGGCATTTCCACAATTCATGTAAACAGTGCAGAGCCATTCTCTGCTCACAGCTGTCAAAAAAAAAGTGGCAAAGTGTATCACAACATTGCTCAGAGAGATAAAATGAAACATTGTATCATTTGTTTTTTTTAGAGATCAGAGGCTACTTTCATACTGCGGCCGCGTTGGCGGTAAAGCGCCACTCGTTTTAGCTGCGCTTTTCGGCCTCTAGCGGGGCGCTTTCAAACCCTGCTAGCGGCTGAAGAAGGGGTTAAAGGCGCCCATGTTGCAGTGCTTCCGAAGCGCTGCCCATGCATTCCAATGGGCAGGGGTGGTGTAGGAGTGATGTATACAGCGCTCCTACACCGCCCCAAAGATGCTGCTTGCAGGACTTTTTGTAACGTCACGCAAGCGCACTGCCCCATTGTAAAAGCACTCAGGATCTCACACTGGGGGAGGCATGAGAGGCAGTTTTCAGACGCTTTACAGGTGCCATTTCTAGCTCTAAAATGCCTGAAAACTGCTTTCAGTGTGAAAGAGGTCAAAGGGAAGAACTTGCAAGAGTCTGCAAATGAGGTCAGTTTAACCACTTAAAGACTAAACCTTTTTCTGACACTCGTTGCTTGCAAGTTAAAATCAGTATTTTTTGCTAGAAAATGACTTGGAACCCCCAACCATTAATATATATTTTTTTAGCAGGGACCCTAGAATATAAAATGGCGGTCGTTGCACTATTTTATGTCGCACTGTATTTGCGCAGCGGTCTTTCAAACGCAATTTTTTGGGGAAAAATACACTTGCATTAACCGTTTCAGCCCCGGAAGATTTTTACCCTCTTCCTGACCAGAGCACTTTTTGCGATTCGGCACTGCGTTGCTTTAACTTACAGTTGTGCGGTCGTGCGACATTGTACCCAAACAAAATTGACATCCTTTTTCCCCCCACAAATAGAGCTTTCTTTTGGTGGTATTTGATCACCTCTGCGGTTTTTATTTTTTGCGCTATAAACAAAAAAAGAGCGACAACTTTGAAAAAAACACAATATTTTTTTACTTTTTTGCTATAATAAATATCCCCCAAAAATATATAAAAAAAACCTATTTTTTTCCTCAGTTTAGGCCTATATGTAATCTTCTACATATTTTTGGTAAAAAAAAAAGCAATAAGCGTATATTGATTGGTTTGCGCAAAAGTTATAGCGTCTACAAAATAGGGGTTTAAGTGGATGTAAACCCGAATTTTTTTTTTTTATGTCATAATATAGAGCAGGGATATGCAATTAGCGGACCTCCAGCTGTTGCAAAACTACAAGTCCCATCATGCTTCTGCCTCTGGGTGCCATGCTTGTGTGGCTGTCAGAGTCTTGCAGTGCCTCATGAGACTTGTAGTTCTGCAACAGCTGGAGGTTCGCTAATTGCATATCCCTGATATAGAGTATAAGATTTCCTATCATTTGAGCCCAGTCTTGCCACAAAGAGTTAATCCAGCTCTGAGCAATCCTCTTTTATTGTTCAGTGAGATAAAACTTGACAAACAGAGAAAAACTTTGTCAAATCCTCCCCCTTGCTGTGAGTGACAGGTGATTTACATATCTCGTGCACTAGCCTAAGACATGCATTATTTTTTAATTCCCACCCCCACTCCTTTCTTCAGCAGCTCTGCAAGGATTGGATGTTCCACACCTCAGCGTGATTTGGAATGCTGAAGTCATGTGGTTACTTTCCTGTCTTTTCACTGGATGTTAGAGATCATAGCAGAAGTTCAGTGTAAGAAATACACAGGAGAAAATGCACATTGACAAGGGGAGTGTAGAGGTTGGCGGGGAGTCTACTGACATCACGACTCCACCCACCGAGCTCCAGACAACAGACCCACCCACAGAATCTGCCGTTTTTCGGATCTCATAACAGACAGAGGGGAGACATTTGACAGGTAAAGATACATGCAGGAGGCATGTATATCCTTATAGGTAACCCCTATGGCAGTAGTTTAGAAAGGATGACATTGGGTTTACATCCACTTTAAGTGTGTCCTAGGGAGTGATTCTAACTATGGGAGTGATGGTCTACTAGTCACATGACAGCTACCACTGCTCTTGATGACAGAGAGCAGTGATCTCTGTCATGACACAAGCCAGAACGGGGAAGTGCCTTGTTTACATGGGCACTTCCCCGTTCTGAGGCTCCGCGACACGATCGCCGGTCCTGCGGGCAGGGTCACGCTGTACGCGGCGCTGTAAAAAATGTAAAGTGTCGCATATGGAGACTTCTGAATACCATAGTTTGTCTCCTTTCCACGAGTGTGCGCAATTTTAAAGCATTGACATGTTTGGTATCTCTGGTCTTCAAGGGGTAAACTCTCCAAAAACACAAAGGTGCCCATGGTAAGGTAACCCCCTCCTGTCTGCCCGTTTTTTTAATTTGCATACCAAGGAAGAGTTAACAGCGAACGCTGCCAGCTGGGACAGACCACGGGACCATCCGTGTCTTCACAGATGTTCTGCTTTCCGCTCCAGGCTTTTGTGACAAGGAAGAGATGTGCTTTTCAGATTTAACGTGTTCTAGCTGTAGAATGGCTTAAAGCAAGCTTTTATGATCAACCTTTCCTTACAAATAGAGTTGAAATGTTGAACATTTGCAATCATAAAAATTTAAGGCACTTTTTTTTTTTTAGTTTTGATAGTTACTTTTTTTATTTTTATTGTTTTGGTGGTGCAAGAAGTGTTTTATGGGTCATAAAAAATAAAAGAATTGTCCATGGAGTAAAGACAAACAATCAAGTTAAAATAAAATAATACTTTAAAATGTGACTCTTGCTCAGGTTACTGATTCTGTTCTTATTTGAGACTTCATCTTTTACAATTAATATTACACCCAGAGAACATTCAGTAATGGAGGATTTTATTTCAGCAAGGTTTTTTTAGTTGCAGTTTTTCTCGCTTGAACAATTTTAAAGGAAAGAAGTTAGTAAAGAAATCTATCTTACGGTTTGCTTAAAACTATTTAAAATCTTTTTCTTTGCAATAAAATCAGCGAGTTCACTTTGAATTCCTGTAACTGGTTTCTGACTTGAAATATCCGATAGGAAATATAGCGAAAAAAATTCTTAATTCAGAAACCATGGATCCATTTACCAGGTTTTATTTTAGAAGAGATTATGATTTGAAAGCTTGTGATTATATATATATATATATATATATATATATATATATATATATATATATATTTATTATTAAAGTAGGTCTATGGCTAGGCTATGGACATTCTACTATTTAACATATTTAAAAGAGAAGTATGTTGGTTTTTTTTTATATGGCCTATTTATACTTACCTGGGATGATGCAGCATCCTAGGTAAGTATAAATGACCCATAGGAGAAGCTCAGGCTGGACTTCTCCTTTAAGTATAAATGAACTCTGTAGCTGCAGGCATTCTGGAGCAATTCATCCTCAAAGTTTACAGCAAAGATACTTTTGCTTTGTATTTTTAGCAGCTTAGCCCATTCTGCTTCCCCTCCCAGCACTGACTTGGCAGCTGGTCAGCCTTCTATTCCCTAATGTGAACACAGAGCAATTATATAGAAAGAGGGGAAGAGCAGGGTGCCAAGATCGTTTTAAAGTGATTGCAAAGGAACATTTTTTAAAAATAACAAACATGTTATACTTGCCTGCTTTGTGCAGTGGTTTTCCTGATCCTTCTCTTCTCGGGTCCCCTGCTGGCAATCCTGGCTCCTCACCCTCCGGCGATTGCCCTCTTAGCATGCCGCTTGCTATGGGGTTTCTCATGCATGCTCACTCCCGAGCTGGCTCTGTGTAATTATAGACACACAGGGTGTGGCTTGGCCCTGCCCCCCACTCTCTCCTCACTGGCTGTGATTGATTGCAGCGGGACCCAGTGGCTTTTGCTGCTGTGTCTGAGCCAATGAGGAGGGGGAGAGCCTCGTGCACATTGCTTAATTGTGATCAGTCTCCGGTGAATATAAGCGGGAGCTGAGTAATTGCTGCAAGCAGAAGTTTTTTTTACCTCAATGCATAGAGTGCATTAAAGCGTTTGTTACCCTAAAGTAAAAAATGTATCCTGTCCCCCTAAAGCATAAATAATGGCACAGTGCTTGTGCTGTGTCACTTGGCCCCCTGTATCCTCTAAAATACCTGGCTGACCCTGCCTGATTCTGCCCTCCCCCCTGTAAACTGACCAAGGTTTATCATGGCTGCTGAGCCCTGACACCGTGGTCAGTTTACGTTCCTCCGTCAATCACAGCTCTCCTCTGTCCCCCCCCCCCCCCTCTCTGCCCGTCAGCTGTGTCAGTGCTCGACCCCTCCCCTCCTGCAGAAATAACTGTTATTTTCAGGCATTCACCTGTCTTCCTTAATACTTTCTGTCCAGTTTATCTGTTTCATTAAAAAAATGTTGTTCTATACTGTGTTTCCCAGTGCCGCTTGGTGCTCATGTGACCAGCGGCTCTCTCCTCCCGACTGATGTCAACGGGGAATTCTCAGCCCCTTCTGCTGTAACTGCCAGATTGGGAGAGGGAGCAGCAGCCAGTCACGTAAGCGGCGCTCAGAAATACAGTATAGAACAGCATTTTTTAAATGAAAACAGATACACTGGGCACTTTGCATGAGGGAAGACAGGTGAGTGCCTAAAAAGTGGGGTCAAATCCACTTTAAGGTTAAAAAAAAAAAAAAAACTGCCTTTTTAAAACCACTTTAAAGTCGTTGTTAAACCACTCTTACTAAAGTGTCTTATCTCCTCTGTATCATAATAACCTGTGCCTGTGTGATGTAAAAAATCCGCTGATCTGTACCTGTATATTGGTCAGTGAGCTCATTCTTTTGCTAATTTTTACTTTCTGTTTCTCAGCATGTTACTTTATCAGCACCTGCATTTCTGAACATGTGATTGGACTATGGTGCTCTTGCCATCTACTAATCTAAGTTCTGCTATACATTATTATTATACAGGATTTATATAGCGCCAACAGTTTACGCAGCGCTTTACAATATAAAAGGGAGACGATACAGTTATAATACAATAAAATACAAGAGGATTAAGACGGCCCTGCTCAGAAGAGCTTACAATCTAATAGGGTGGGGCAGGTGGTACA
Organism: Lithobates septentrionalis; assembly: GCA_037952835.1. Classification (NCBI taxonomy): domain Eukaryota; kingdom Metazoa; phylum Chordata; class Amphibia; order Anura; family Ranidae; genus Lithobates; species Lithobates septentrionalis. Next base: position 3,141,235 of record JBBDGP010000373.1, read on the forward strand.
AAAGGTTGTAACTGTGGGGAATGAGCTGATGAAAGTGGTAAAAGATTAGTTAGAGGCGTGATAGGCTTTCCTGAAGAGATGAGTTTTCAGGGATCGCCTGAAGGTAGCAAGAGTAGGGGATAGCTGGACCGGTGGAGGTAGCGAGTTCCAGAGGATGGGAGAGGCTCTGGAGAAATCCAGGAGACGAGCATGGGAGGAGGAGATGAGAGAGCTTGAGAGTACAAGGTGATGTAGCTCGGGGCAGAGTTGTGAATGGCTTTGTATGTTGTGGTTAGTATTTTGAATTTAATTGGCTGGGTGATTGGGAGCCAGTGTAGGGATTGGAGGAGAGGGTTGGCAGACACTGAGCGGTTGGTAAGGTGGATAAGTCTGGCAGCAGCATTAATGATAGACTGAAGAGGGGATAGCTTATGGAGAAGCAGGCCAATGAGAAGGGAGTTGCAATAGTCAAGGCGAGAGATAACAAGGGAGTGAATGAGGAGCGTGGTGGTTTCATTTGTTAAAAAGGGGTGAATTTTAGAGATGTTACGGAGGTGAATTCTACAAACTTTTGACAACGATTGGATTTGAGGCTGAAATGACAAGTCAGAGTCTAGGATTACACCTAGTACCCTGGCGTGAGGGGAGGGACTGATGGTTGCTTTGTTGATTTTGATGTAAAAGTAATGGAGGGGGGCATGGGCGGGGGAAAATAATAATAGCTCAGATTTAGAGAGTTTTAGTTTAAGGAAGTAGTGCGACATCCATGCTGATATGTCAGTAGGTTAGTAATGCGAGAGGAGACTGAAGGAGTGAGGTGAGGAGTAGACAGATAGATTTGGGTGTCATCAGCTTATAAGTGGTATTGGAAGCCGTGGGCGGTTATCAAGTGACGAAAGGGAGGAGATGTAGATAGAGAAGAGAAGGGGTCCAAGAACAGAGCCTTGGGGGACCCCCACAGAAAGGGGCAATGGGGGAGGAGGAGACAGAGTTGTAGGTGACACTGAAGGAGCGCTGTGATAGGCAGAGAACCAGGATAGAGCAGAATCACGGAGGCCAAGGGAATATTGTTTATTGAGAAGGAGTGGGTGGTCAACAGTATCAAAGGCCACAGAGAGGTCAAGTAGTAGGAGTATGGAGTACTGGCTGTTGGTTTTAGCAGTTAGTAAATCGTTGGTGAGTTTTAGTAAGGCAGTTTCTGTGGAGTGCTGCGAGCGAAAGCCAGACTGTAAGGGGTCAAAAAGGTTATTTTCACTGAGGTAGGAGCTAAGATGGTTGTAGACTAAGCATTCTAGAAGTTTAGAGGTAAATGGGAGCAATGAGATGGGTCTTAAGTTGTTCAGGTTGGTGGGGTCCAGTGAGGGCTTTTTAAGAATGGGACTGATCTGCGCATGTTTTAGAGGGGAGGGGAAGGTGCCACTAGAGAGGGAGAGATTGAAGATGTGAGTGAGGGAGCATAAGATAGAAGAAGAGGGTGAACGTAGTAGTTGTGAGCGAACAGGATCCAATTGACAATTGCTTAGGTGGGCATCTGAGAAAAGTTGTGTAATCTCTTCAGTAGTAGCCAATTCAAAAGAGGAGAGTCTTGAATGTGCTGTTAGGCAAGGTATGTTGGGTGGGGAAGATGTACGCACAGTGGAGGTGTCCTCATGAATTGCATCAATCTTGTCTTTGAAGTGATTGGCAATTTCTTGGGCAGTGAGTGAGTTAGTGGGTAGAGGGGGTGGTGGACGAAGCAGAAAGTTAAAGGTTGAGAAGAGCCGACTGGGACTGGATGACAAGGAATTAATAAGAGAGACAAAGTAGGCTTGTTTGGCACCATGGAGGCAGGAATTGTGTTTTAGAAGGGCAGATTTATATAGGGTGAAGTCTTTCAGGCATTTGGTTTTACGCCACAGTCGTTCAAGAGAACGGCAATGTCTCTTGAGATTTCTAGTGTTGTCAGTTTGCCAGGGTTGTAACGGTCGGGACCTGATTCTGCATGTGGTTAGAGGAACAAGTGCATCTAGTGATGATGAGAGTGAACTGTTGTAGACAGAGGTGGCCAGGTAAGGACAGGACAGGGGAGAGATTATGTCATATAGCTGGCCAGTAGCAGAATAGAGAAGAGAAGGCTTAAAGTGGTGAAGGTTTCTACAAGTAATTGTTTGCTGCTTGGAGGGATGGGTGGTTGGAGGCAAGGATACAGTGAAAGTAATGAGGTTGTGATCAGAGAGAGGAAAGGGGGTGTTGGTGAGGTTGCCAGGGTTACAGAGATGAGAGAATACAAGGTCAAGGGTATTACCATTGGCGTGAGTGGAAGTATGTGTCCATTGGGTTAGGTCAAAAGATGAGGTTAAGTCGAGAAGTTTAGCTGTATTGGGGCTGTTAACATTGACAGGAATGTTGAAGTCACCAAGAATGATAGTGGGTATTTCAGAGGAGAGAAAGTAGGGTAGCCAGCAGCAAAGTCATCAAGAATGCGCAATACCGGTCCAGGAGGCCGATAAATTGCTGCAATCCTCAGAGGAATGGGAGAAAACAGACGAATACAGTGCATCTCGAAAGAAGAGAGGGAGGGACAGGAAGGACTTGGAAGGTGCTTTGTGGGGATAGAAGGAAACCAACTCCACCTCCTTTCTGTCTGTTGGGTCTGGGGGAGTGAGTCCAATGGAGACCACCATGGGAGAGAGCAGCAGGAGAAGCTGAGTCAAAATTTTGAAGCCAGGTTTCTGTTATGGCGAGTATGTTAAAGCCATGAGAGATGAAGTGGTCATGTACTGATGTTCGCTTGTTACAGATGGAGCGGGCGTTCCAAAGGGCGCATGAGATTGGTGGGCTGCTTTGAGGAAGCATGGGATTGCAAAAGGCTTGCCAATCAAGAAGGAGATATTTTTAGCATAGACGCAGTATGTGATTTTTTTTTTTCCTAGTTCACCTTGGTTTATAAAAATTGTTTAATAATCTGTTCCCTATTTTAAAGTGTTACTAAACCCACAACAGCAAAATCAGTCTGTATATGCAGTAAACCATGCTTGTTATAATCACTGTGGAACCTAAGGGGTTAATCCTCCGCACTGTGTAAAAAGAATGTGTGATTCCTGTCTTCTCTGATCCTCCTTTTTCCACTGTCCCCAATCCATCTCCTGATAAGACATAGCCTTTGGAGTCACTCTGCACATACTCAGTTTGGTGTGTATTGCTAGAGAGTTTTTTCTTTTTTTGGGAGCGTGCATGCGATCAGCACAGGGCCAATCAGTACTGTCCAGATAGAGGGTCAGGAGTCATGCATTCTCATAGGACAGTCAGAGTAGAATGAAAACTCCTCCAAGCTTTAACCAGACACTGATAGAAGTCACAAGACTGCTATATACTACTGATGAGAAAAGGTATTTAGCAGTTTATATCTACTAAAACTATTGCATTTCTATGTTCTGTGTACTATGGGAGACGAGATATAGTGACTGCAGGGTCCTGGGTTTAGTAACCCTTTACGTCCTCACACGTTATTTTTTTTTTCCCCACTAGGGTGCCCAGGTGACTTCAAGAAGATGGCTTAATCTACAGGAATACCAGAGCAAAAAACTGATGGCCGATAATGGCGTCACCGTCCAGAGATTCTTTGTTGCCGATAATGCCACTGAAGCCCTAGAAGCTGCCAAAAGACTAAGTATGTGTGACTAATGTTTCAGATTTACATCTATGCAATGCAATTTTGTGCCCAAAAAGTCAGATTTTTGCAGATTACATGTCAAGATGCAAACATAGTGTAGTTTCATTGAGCACTTTAAAAAAAAAAATCCTATCACTAGGTGATACACAAGTCTTCCCTAAAGTAGTAAAACTTTTCCTGTACCTTGCCTACCTGATCCAAATCTTCCATTGTTTGTGTCTCACAAGCTCCCCCTCCCAGACACTGCAGCTCACAGCAGGAGGGTACCAGCAGTCAAGGTAATGCTGTCAGTCCAGGAAACATTGGTCAGGACTGGTTTGGCCAGGTGCTAATTGACATGGTACATTCCAAAGCAGAGCCTGGGTATGTAGTGTGGAAACATGGCTGTCCCCATCTGCATACAATATGCAATTACAAATACAAAGTATGCATAAAAATAAGGTTTAAGTATAAAACACACTGAAAAGATGGTTTATGTCTAGTTAATCTCTATTGTATAAATATCCTAAACCTTGAAATGCTATACAGTCCCTGTAAGTGGAGCTTGTATATGGTCTCTCAGTGTAATCTACTCTTAAGGTTGCTGTGTAATTAAATATGCTGAGAAAACATAATAAATGGTAAGTAATGGATGAATCATTCATTTGCGCTAGTCCCCCTTTATCTGCTGTTTGTATTGTTATAGTAGCATGATTTCAATGCTAAGTAACAGCGAAGCCGCAGAGCCTTGCGGGACCTAATAAGAGAGCTAGCGGCTTTCCAGCACTCATGAGAACTGCTTGTGTATACTATGTCATGGAATAGCTCTATTTACACTGCCATTTGTGAAATAACGTATTCATCTGTTTGATGCAACTTCTAGAATGCTTTAATATGCTTTATTTATCACAGCTATTTTCAGATGTATTTCTTCATAGGGAAACAGTTGGCCTGACTCTCTGCTGACAATCTGACATATGGTGTCCATTTTAGGATATCCCTCCTACATACCTCTGTTCTGCATAAATCTCATTTACAGCTCCTACCTAAGCTGTCTTGCCTGCACAAATCTGTGTACTTCAACTCCAAAAATGTAAGATTTGTTATCTTCTAGAAATGTTAATTGTGCCAGAGCAGTACCCTGACAAAAAGTACCTTTAGTTTCAAATTCCTGTTGTGCCTAGATACTCCGATGCCTTTAGCATCATAGCTGTAATTCTAAAGTGTGAGGTCTTCTAAGGCAGTGTTTCTCAACCTTTTTTTCAGTCAAGGCACCCTTTAAAACTATGCACAAACTTGAGGGACCGCATTCTAAAATGTAAGAAAACTAAACTCCTAGTTTTGCATAATGCAGAAACATCCACATGTAGGACACCCAATGTTAGAGGCAGGGGCGGACTGGGCCAAGGGTCAATTGCCCTCCAGGTTGCTCTGATGCCCGGTAAAACAACTGCACCACTTCCGCTGCAGACATGCCTAAAGGCTTTCTGGTGAAGAGGAGTAATAAATCCCTGGCGATGTCCTACCGAAGTGCGGGATGAGGACAGGGGGCAGGCTGGTGTATGCCATGTCTGAGCAGAGGACGGCCTGACCGGAGGCTCTCTCCTTCCCTGGCCAGTCCCGACCAAGCCACCCCAGCTCCCCCCTGCCGGCCAGTTTGGGATCACGGTGTCGGTGCAGCAGGCTCTGTCCAGCCTGACCCAATAGGTGAGCAGAGAGTACCTGGAGTGGAGCTTCAGCCTGGGATGGGGGTTGGGAGGAGGCACAGAAAGAGGGATGGCGGGAGGGGGGCAGTGTCGCTGCACCATGGGCCTTTGGGTTGTATTTGCCCCCTAGTTAGAGGTGATTTTTTTCTTCCAAAGCAAATACACATTTGCACCCTGGTACTGACTACTATTTCAGGGTTTCTCTTTCTCACTCAGCTAATGTGACCCTGGTGCTAATAGGGGGGGGCAAACAAGGATGTTATGCAGGCACCCGACACACATCCTAACTGCTAATTTTTGGTGTTAGGGGGTGACTTTTGGACTTTGATGCTCCATTTCTGTTCTCATTATAACCCTTGGTACCCTTTGTAGTATTTTGATGCAGTATTAGGAATGCGTTCTATATTGCAAATTTTGTATGTACCATTATGCCTTTTTATGCCACCTTACCTCTTTAAACTTTGTACAACCATTTTATATGTTATAAAACCTAAATAAATACCATTGAAACAAAAATGTACCTTATCCACTTTCAGCACATATTCCATCCCAGCCTTTCGAAAAAAGGGTCTTGGCCACATGTAGGAGGTATGATCGCAAAGAAGTCAGGGAGAGGTGGGTTGTGTATTAGGAGGACCCGGGGGGTTCTGCCGGATTATGTGTGAGTTACAAGACAAGTGTAAAACACAATTTTTGAGAGTGTAAAACAATTCCTGCCTAATGCTTTGTTAGTACTCCAGTAACACTTCCTATGGAATAAGAGAAGTGCCAGGCCATCTTATTGAAAGTAAGTAAACATTCACAAATTCAAAGAGTATCCTTGAAACATCCTCCTTTAAACACTGTCATCCTGGCCTCCTGTGGTGTATGAGTAAAAGTTTTTGGTCCAGTGGTTGTTTCCTGTTCATTGAGCTGACATATTGGTTACTCACGCATTTCAGATGGCATCCTAGGGTTCAGATTGTTTTAGGTATGTTGGTACTCAGTTGCTTATCTGGGGACAATGGACAATATCACACAAGTACATCTTCTTTTTTTGGCACATTCTTCATTTATTATTACAAAGAAATACTTTTAAAAAAAAAAGAATATGTCTTCTGGTTGAATTTTTTTTGTACTTCAACCAACTAAATATATTTTTCTGAAAAATGAAAGGGCTAGTTAGATATTCAGTTTTGGGTAGATGGCCAGACATTTTGGCCAACTGTGGTTTTGAGCTGTCCTTGGTATGTCCATATTGTATGCCACAATTATTGTGGGGAAGCCTTGCTCTTAAATAAATTGTATGCTAGGAGTGCATTAGGAAGAGGAGGAGTATGTGGGAATACCACTGCTGCAGTCAGAGGAGTCAAGACCTTAAAGGGGCAGGAGCGGTTGCTGGGAGATTGCATTTAAAATCTGAATACATTATACTCACAAACATTAGTATATAAATCACTCATCGAGCTATCAGTAGCCCTATGGTCCTTGACTCGCAGGGAAGCCATCAGAAATGTTTGGGCTCTTTACACAGCTCTAAGCCTGCTCCCCCCCCCCCCCCAGCCTGACCACCAACATTCCCCAGGACTTGCCCACGGGCCATCCCACACACCGGCCACCTCACCTGTATTCACTCATCCCCCCCTCAATCCTGTATATATGTCAGCCCCCCCCTCAATCCTGTATATATGTCAGCCCCCCCCCCCCCTCAATCCTGCATATGTCAGTCCCCCCCTCAATCCTGCATATATGTCAGTCCCCCCCTCAATCCTGTATATATGTCAGCCCCCTCACACCTGTATATATGTCAGCCCCACACATGCACAAATCTGTAAACACACAAGCCTCCGGCTCCTCCCTGTACATAAGCAGCCCCCTCCCTTTCCTTCACAGCCCCGACTTGTAAAGGAAATCTTCCTACCTAGTCCCAGCTCGTTTTCACAAAGCTGACATGTTGCTGACAGAGGAGCACAGTACAGACAGCTCACACAAGGGGTGCACATGCACATAGTAGCCAGAGGTGGCAGTAAAGAGCTTGATGTCTGAGCTCAATGACACACAGAGCAGCAGAAGCTGTGAGATTGGTTCTATAGTGTACAACAGGGCTCCCCTTCACCTGTCCAGCCTTCTTCTGGCCCGGCTGGGCACCTAACAGTTGTATCGGCTGCCCCCCCGATGGTGGCCCTGTTTACTTGGCACATTCTAGAGAGCTGGAAGACCTCACTAGGGTCTTAAACAGCTAATGTGTTTCGATGGCAACCCCTTCATCATTCAAGACGCCAAACAATCTTTAAAAAGGGCTAAGTGGTGGTGGTGGGGGGGGCGTGGCGTGCATGACTACAATAGATCACTACAGTATGTCTAAAGAAATAGAACTAGTGGGTTTACACATATATATATCCTTTCCTTGGACAAAGTGGTAACCAGCAAAGTCATGCTCCTTGTGGGTCTTCAGCAGATCGCCAGTGAATACAGCAAATACTTTGAACTGCTATTTCATTTCAGAACATTGTGTAAGGACCTTGAACAGTTCGATGTATCCATCCTTACAGCCACACCTTAGAAATTCATGTTCCATGAAACAGAAAAAAATTCTGAGGAGGCACCACCTGATCTTGCATCCTGAAGATTTAATTGCTGGGATTATTTTTTTGGAGGGGGGTGGAGGCAGAAAGTATAAAAGGCATACAATTTTGCCTATGTTCCTGCTTTGCTTATGCTGAGAAAAGTTGTACTGTATGTTTCCTGTATATAAACGGAGGCTAGTAATACACAGATAGATTTGGCACATTCAGCCTACAGTTGTCACATCCATGGTAAACCGCATGGATGGAGGAATCTGCACTGACAGCTATTGTATTCAGACAGCTGCAGCAACTGCAACTGCCTGAATACTCAAACATTGATAGAATGCAACTACCATTTGGCTGACCATTTTCCAACCGGCTCAGTCAATTTATAAATCTGCTTTTGTCAAGCGAGTTGGTACCGACAGGACCACCCATGGCTCTTATGCCACAGCCACCTATCAAGGCCTTTAGATATTTGCATAATTCCTCCCAAACCCTACTCCTGATTCAAGCTGTGTATGGCTAGCTTATGTCTTAGTTCTTCATGGAGATAAGTAGTTCTTTTGCAAAAGTGATGTCTGAACATGTGTGTATGATAATCCCAGGATATTTTTCTGCCATGATGATTCTTGCTTGGACAGTTCCCTTAATAGGATGACCATGCTCTGTCTGAGGATCCCAATTATTATCCTGTGGTGATGCCCTGTAGTACACTTGCACAATAGGGGCAACAAATGTCTGCAGTGACGCACATTTCACAGGCGTGATCCACTGTTGTCACCATCGGGAAACCTGCCTTGAGAAATGCCATGCAGCCATTCTTGGAGTGAATGTAGACAGGAGGTGGCTTCAAAGTGGTTGTGGGAGATCAGGAAAGGATAAAACAGAATTGTCAGATCACTACAGGAAGTTAGGAGCTTACTAGATTTTTGGCAGATCAATAGGCGTTTTTCTGCACTTCAAGCATTTTTAAAGAAGCAAAACATGGGGAAGTGTGCTTATATTGCTAGGATGTACTGAATAGTTTTTTTTTGCCCATACACAAACTTTAAAGTGGTTATAAAGGCAGAATGTTTCTTACCTTAACGCATTCTCTACATTAAGGTAAAAAACATTCTTTTTGCAATCACTAGGTATTTCCATTGCAATATACTAGTGATAATGGGTCACAAAGAGGTCTTGCAGTACAAGTCCTTCTTGTTGCCAGCTGAACAGGGATGGGTTAAGGGCTGGCTTTGGTTGTTGATTGCTGCATTACCCAGCTTTACTATCCCTGCTAACGTGTTGGAAATGGCGCTATAAAAAGTCATTTTTGTTATGCTTTATAGTTCTTTGTTATCCGCTGGGGTTCTTTTTTGGGCCAAAACATTTACATTTAATGATCGCTGCTTTGTTGCCTTTTGTTACATGAGGCTTTGAATGATTTTTATGGGGATATTATTTTGAGCCATGAAAACTTTTTATGGATTTGGAAAGAAATTCCTCTTAAAATAGTTAATATTTAACACTTTTTTTTTTTCCCCTGTTACAGCAAATGGCATAGAAACCAGGTTGCGGCTTTGAAAAGGGCTTTTGTTTAAAGGGTCAGTCCGCTCATATAGATTGGGTGATTCAATGCATCTTCTACCAAAAACTAAAATAACTCTTAAAGATGACTCTGTCAAGACATCATTTCCAGGTTTCCTGTATGGTGCTTTCAAAATTTTCTGTCTTCTCATATACTTCAAAGTGTATCTGAATTCAAACAAGAGGTTTTTAAAGAGAAACACTGTGGAAGTGTGTCTGAAAAAAGCAGGTAGAGGGCAAATGACTAGTTACCAGCATTGCCTGTGGTCTCCTAGCAGTTGATATCTCCCTATTACTTACCATGTCTTGTTTTGCACTGTCTTTGTTTAGAGGCCAGGTTAGAACATATATCAACAACACACTGTGGATCTTCAAATAGTATTCAAAAACTTTATTATAACAATCACTTTGGGGCCACACAGGACCCCTTCATCAGGCATGTGATCTTCTCTGTGTGAAGACAGAAATCTTGGTAGAGGCAGGTATTTGCTTCCTCATGTCAAAGTCTCCAGCAAGGAGAACAGTGAGCAGTACAATAGTGATATGACCAAATCTCATGAGACTAGCAGTCAGAGGCAGCAGTACCTTTGATCTCACATTGCACATATACAGCTATGAGGCTCTAGGCACTCTCACATACTAGAAAGTGCACTTCTATTAGATAAATGGTATAGCTTCATCAATTTACTCAGAACTTTACATATATTGAACATTCACATCAGTCGCTGCCCTCAAGGAGCTTACAATCTAAGGTCCCTAACTCACATTCATAGGACCAATTTAGACAGGAGACAATAAACCTCCCAGCATGTCTTTTGGACTGTGGGACGAAACCCGAGACTCCGTGAAGGTAGTGTCTTGGTTGGAATTCGAACCAATGACCTTAGTGCTTCTAGGCAAAAGTGCTAACCTCTTAGCCACTGTGCTGCCCTTAGATGCAGTTAAAACTTCTAGATGCCCCCACCATGCTTCTCTGTAGGGATGATATTGGCCAGGTGATGAGCGCTGCCTGGTTTCCTCCAGATATGACGCTTACCATTCAGGCCAAAGAGTTCAATCTTTGTTTCATCAGACCGGAGAATTTTGTTTTTCGTGTTCTGAGAGTTCTTCAGGTACTTTTTGGCAAACTCCAGGCGGGCTGTCATGTGCCTTTTACTGAAGAGTGGCTTCCGTCTGGCCACTCTACCATACAGACCTGATTGGTGGAGTGCTGCAGAGATGGTTGTTCTTCTGGAAGGATCTCCTCTCTCCAAAGAGAAATGCTGGAGCTCTGTCAGAGTAACCACCGTGTTCTTGATCACCTCCCTGACTAAGGCCCTTCTCCCTGGATTGCTCAGTTTAGACAGGCGGTCCTCTCTAGGAAGAGTCCTGGTGATTCCAAACTTCTTCCATTAACGGTTGATGTAGGCCGCTATGTTCATTGGGACTTTCAATGCCTTGATACAATGCTGTCTTGGAGGTCTACAGACAATTCCTTGGACTTCATGGCTTGGTTTGTGCTCTGACATGCACTGTTACCTGTGGGACCTTTATATAGACAGGCGTGTGCCTTTCCAACCCATGTCCAATCAACTGAATTTACCACAGGTGGACTCCAATCACGTTGTAGAAACATCTCAAGGATGATCAGTGGAAACAGGATGCACCTGAGCTCAATTTTTGAGTGTCCTGGCAAAGACCATGAATACTTATGTACATGTGATTTTTTTTTTTTGCAAAGATTTCAAACAAACCTTTTTTACTTTGTCATTATGGGGTATTGTTTGTAGAATTTTAAAGAAAATGATGGATTAAATCAATTTTGGAATAAGGCTGTAACATAAAAAAAAGTGGAAAAAGTGAAGCATTGTGAATACTTTCCGGATGCACTGTATATTTTTTCTGTGCATTTAGCTGTTTAACTGTAGCTCATCTCTAAGGCTTGATTCACACCTATGCATTTTTTGTGCTTTTTGCATTTTGCAGATTTGCTCTACAGAACACGTTCCATAGGAAATCATGTTAAATGGACTGTAGTGCAAATCTGCAAAATGCAAAAAGCACTAAAAATGCATAGGTGTGAATCAAGCCTAAAGGATGCCTCTACTAAGAGAAATACTAGACCGCCATTGTTGACCATCTTGACTGCCATGCTGATCCTTGTGTATTCTCACTGCCCTAGAATAGGTACACAGATCAGAAGTTGTGACTTCACTTGCTCCATGCTTATTCTGGCAGCATAGAAAAGTTGTTTTTAAAAACCTTTTCTTTTTTTACATTCTTCTGTTATTAGTTCCAATTTTTAGGTCCCCCTTTCCTTTTAGCAGAGCTTGTATCTTATCATTAGGTCTTGGCAGTTAACCTGGACTGTTGGCTTTCATTGTGAAATAACGAGCTTCTCATAGGCACAATCCCGTACGCAGCGTTTTTTTTTTTGTTTTTATGCAGCCGCTGTTTCATAACCGTTTCTACTTTTTTCCAAAATGACCCCATACCGTCTAGATTTACAGTAATGAGCATAATAGACAGGAGTGCCACAAATCAAAATCTCATTTCAGATGTGAGACACTAATGTTCCTCTGACTTATTGTTCCGCATCTCCCATTTCTTAGAACGCTGTAAACACACCTACCGGAGAGCGAAGCAGGAAAAAATAACATTTGGGAGCCACGGAGCCGTCAGAACGCGTTCACATTTCACGAGACTAATAGACTGCACTCAGACTAGGAATCGTTACGGAAATAAAGAACAGAAAAAAGTTTGCCGTAATGGCTTAAATTAAACACTCTTCAGTTCATAATTGGTATTTAAATTTAGAGTGAGGCTTTTTGTGCTAGTCATTTTGAGGAATGTCTGTGCTTTATGGCAGTTGGCTTAGTAATGAAGCTTCTTTTTTCTTTTCTTGGCGTTGGGAGACGTGATGCTTAACAGCGAGGCTTTATTCACAGAAGAATAGTTTTCTTAAGGTTGTTACAGCATGATAAAGGAGAAATGTTAGAATAGATCTAAACCCAATCACTAAAACCTCATAGAAGTCTTAACCTCCCTGGTGGTATGATTATGTCAGATTTTTGATGCTCAAAGCTGTACAATGTTTTGCATGGAAATCTGGCGTTCTATATTGTAGGCCTGTAATTCTTAGGAATAACACACTTAAATCTGTCCAAACGAGTCTAGTAGACAGCCCCCGGGTATGATAAAGTTTGAAACACGAAATCATAAATTATAATATAATAACTATAAATAATTATAACAAATAATATAACAATAAAAATTATTCAATAATGTAATCAAATCAAAAACACTGAAATTTGCTCAGTTGCAGAATTGTCGCTGTCATTACTTTCTGTGTTTGATGACGGATTTCCCCACATCACTATCGCTCAATTCTGCAAGTGATTCTAATTTATTATCGCTGTTTTCTAGCTGGTTTAAAACCACTTTTGATGTAAAGGGACACTTTTTATTTGCCATGGACAATCTCCAGTTTCCAGGCAGAACAGTATACAGTATATAATATAAAACTGCATGCAGGGCACTGGACAAACCACTGGGGACAAAAGGGATGTGAAATAATTTGGTTTCAATATATTTTATTTCGAAATATGAAGAATACATCATATGCATAGATACATCATTGGTCTACATACCGTAGGAAATACTGAAGTTCTAATAAAGGTCAGATAGGTCCAACAAGGATAAACTAGCGATTCACATACAGGAAGTATATCATGTGTTGACAGGTGTTAATTTGAGAAAAAAAAAGAAACCGTATTCAAACATAGCTCTGTATGCAGGTAGTGTCGGTCTAGACTTCAGAGACTGGAGGAATCAACAAAGGGGAACACTCCGCCACCCCAATAGGGAACATGCTGTGGCTGAGGCTCCGTCCTCTGCGACCCCTCTCTTTTAACACATCAAGGCTCTATCTGCGGTTCATAAAAAAAAAATCTAACGAGAACCATTTTAGAAACAGTCAAACAAGAAAAAAAATCCTTCCTCTTTACTAGAGAACTCATGGTAAACTAGATATACCCTAGGTTTAACTAGAAGAAGCAATAACTAATACCTTGAATGATTGTTTGTATAAACGAATGTAGGAACGAAATGTTTGTCTGTAAAACCTTAGAGGTTATGCATGAGGAACCAGTTTGAGAAGGGATCCCAACTCAAAGGGGTGTTGGGTCCCGTCTCTGAAGAGATACATTGAAGAGAAGAGAAGTGAATAAAGAGTATTCTTGAGGAAAGAGGAAAAGGAAGAGAGAAAGAAAGAAAGAGGTAAGATAAGGGTAGGGAAAGAGAGGAAGCGAAGCGAATGGAGGTCGACTGGGGGTGATACAGCAGCATCACTGTATACCCAGAGGTTATTAAATGAGAGTAACGCCCATAAAGGTTGCCCAAGGTTCCCATGTGGATTTGAATTTGTCCGAGCAATCTAGTATGACACTAGCCATTTTTTCTTGATTCATAATCCAGGATATCTTTCTTTTGGCCAAGCGGGTGGAAACGGAAGGTTGTTTCCAAGCCCTGGCCAGTGTGAGTTTTGCGCCCAGAAGAATGAAATAGATGAGGCGTTGGGAACTCTTGGGAGCCCCCTGTATTGGGGAGTTGAGGAGCGCAATGAGAGGTGACATTTGAATAGATAGTGAGGTAATTTTGTTGATCCAACTAAATATCTTGTGCCAAAACTGGCGTATTCTGGGACAACCCCACCAGATATGGAGCATATCTCCTCGTATATCGCATCCTCGGAAGCAAAGAGGAGACGTGGAGGGGAAAATAGCTGCCAGTTTTGAGGGAACTAAATACCATCTGGTTAAAACTTTTACACTAGCTTCCATAATGTTGGAGTTAATAATGCCTTTAAAGGAGCGAGAAAAATTTCGGTGCCAGGTGTCAATTTTCCATTGGTGTGCTAGGTCCTCTTCCCATTGAAGCATATATGATGTCTTAGCTTGTGCTGATGAGATTGCCCTATAAACCACCGAAATGCCCCCCCTCTGCTCATTGGCCTGGCCGCACCATGATTCGTATGCAGTGATTAGGGGACCATTCGGGAGTGTTTTGCACTTTTTCTGTAAGAAGCTGGAGATTTGAGCGAATCGAAAGAATTCTGAGGCAGGCATTTCTAAATTACTTATACAATAAGCTTTAGTGATAGGGCCCAGAGGTCGGAGAAAGTGACCGATTCTGTAGAGGCCTTTGTCAAGCCACCATTTAAAGGACCTAATGTTTAGACCCGGTGGGAAATCAGAGTTTTGAAAGATGTGTTTAAGAGGTTCTATGGGTGAGGAGAGCTGAGAGTTTTTTCTTAAAGTATCCCAGAGAGCTAATGAATGTGAAAGCGTAGGGGCCATGATTGGAGGTCTCAGGTTTTTGGGGCACCACATAAGATAGTCTAAAGTATGGAGGGGTACTGCTTGTCTCTCAATATTTATCCAGTCCGGTCGTTCCCAATGCGAGTAAACCACCGAGATCTGTGCTAGATGGGCAGCCTGGAAGTACCAGAGTAGGTTGGGAAGGCCCAGCCCCCCTTCCTTCCTAGATCTGAACAGGATAGATTTGGAGAATCTATGTCCTCCTTTACCCCAGACAAAATGGATGATTTTAGCTTGAAATTGTTTTAAACGTGCTTTATCAATGGGGATTGGAAGGGCTCGAAAATAATATAAAATGCGTGGAAGGAGGGTCATTTTAATTGAGTTAATTTTGCCAAGCCAGGAGAGAGAGAGCCCGGACCATCTTGTCAAGTCTTCCTCTAATTTTTTGTATAGCTGAGGGTAGTTCGCTTGGTAGAGGAGCTCAATTTTGGGGGTTAATTTAATCCCCAGGTAGGTAATATATGAGTCATTCCAAGTGAATCGGAAGCTCTCCCTGAGCCTGGCAAGGAGTGGATCAGGAATGTTAATGTTGAGAGCGTGTGATTTGTTATAGTTCACTTTTAGGCCTGTGATCGATCCAAAGTCATCCAGGAGGCGACAAATATTGGGAAGCGAGGTTAGGGGGGACGAAACAAAAAGTAGGATGTCATCCGCAAATAATGCACATTTGTGGTGGTGTGGGCCACATTGGATGCCCTGGATATTTGGGTTGGATCTGATGGCTATTGCAAGTGACTCAATTGCTATGGCGAAGAGCAGTGGGGAGAGGGGACAGCCCTGTCTCGTGCCTCTGGAGATGGGGAAAGACTCAGAGTAAAATCCTTGCAGACGCACCTGAGCAGAGGGGTGTGAATATAAAGCATGCATGACATTTAGGAAAGAGTCACCAAAGCCCCAACGTCGTAGGATATTGAATAAATAAGTCCAGTGAACAGAATCAAAGGCCTTTTGGAGATCTAGGGATAACAGGCAACCTTGTATGGGAGAGCTCTTATCCCAGTTAGAGTTAAGAAGGGAGATTAGATCTATCGCACGTCGTGTTTGATCAGGGCCTTGTCTCCCGGGGATGAACCCCACTTGGTCCTTATGAACATATAAACTAATAAAGGAAGCTAGGCGGTCTGCAAGGATTTTAGTCAGTATCTTAAGGTCGTTATTAATAAGGGAAATTGGCCTATAGTTACTAACCGAGCTAGTGTCTTTATTGGGTTTGGGAATGACTGTGATATGGGCCATGTTGAGTGAGGAATCTAATTGTCCCCCCTGTCTAAGGGCATTAAAGAAGCGGGCCATATAGGGAGCTAGCGTGGTAGAAAACGATTTATAATAGGGGACCGAGAAGCCATCAGGGCCAGGTGCAGAATGTGATTTCAAATTCTTTATGACCATGCAAACTTCTTCCGCAGATATCGGGGCATCCAGTTTTTGGCGGTGATTATCTTTTAATGTAGGTATGTGAATATCATTTAGAAAATTATCTATTGCCTGCTGAGAAGGACCCTGGTCACCGCTATATAAAGATTTGTAGAAATTTTGAAATTCTCCCATAATACGATGGGGATTTTGTGATAGGGTACCTCCTTGGATTCTAATTTTAGGGAGGGCCGGAGATCTAAATTGTGGTGACAGCCTATTAGCTAACATTGATCCTATCTTATCGCCTTGACAATAGAATCTATTTCTATTCCACCGAATCCATTTTTCAGCCCTAGTCGTGAGAGCCAAATTTAGTGCCATCCTGGCAGCGTCTAGTTTAGTAATGGGAACTGATCGTGGATCCGTCTTATGTTTTTTAGTCAAAATTGAAAATTCCCTGTCAAGCCTTTCGATTTCGGCTTTATTGGACTTATTGATCTGGGAAGCTATTTGGATTAGGTGCCCTCTAAGCACTGCTTTGTGAGCAGCCCATAAACAGGAGGGGCTAACATCAGGTGTGTCGTTGATAAGAAAATAGTTTTGTATATGCCTATCGATTTCCGTTGCTCTGAGTGGATCGCTCAGTATGGATTCATTTAGTCTCCATCGTCTATCCGGGTTCTTTCCCCCCGGACGATTGAGAGTTAGAATCACCAAGGAGTGATCTGACCAGACCACATCCCTGATAAGTGCCTTGATCGTTAAAGGAACGGAGGTTGATGAAAGGAGAATATGGTCTATCCTTGCGAACGAACCGTGGGGGCTGGAGAAGTGAGTGAAATCCTGAGCAGTAGGATTTACTTCCCTCCAAATATCGATGAGACCGTGTTGGAAAAGCAATTTGGCTATTTGGAGGCTTTGTTTGGTGGGTCTAATTTGACGTCTTCCGGGAGGTCTGGACTTGTCCAGCCCCTGGTCGAACGCAGTATTGGAGTCTCCTCCAAAAATCACCGTACCCTCTAAGAGTGGGGATAGTTTTGTTAACATGTGTTGAAAAAAGACTAATTGGCCCCTATTAGGGGCGTAGTAAGAAATGAATGTGTACAAAAGTCCGTCTAAGTCCCCTACTAGAAGTAGGTACCTGCCTTCTGGGTCTTTATGTTCTGATTTTAAGGTGAATTTGCATTTTTTAGAAAAGAAGATGCCAACCCCTCTAGTTTTATTTTCGGCGTTAGCTAGGAAAAAGGAGGGGAAGTTGGGGTGTATGTAGGATGGGCGATAATTTCTTGGGAAGTGAGTCTCCTGTAATAGTAAAACGTCAACCTTTTGGGTGTGCATATATTGAAAGACTTTGCGCCGTTTGATGGGGGAATTTAGGCCCTGTACATTATGAGTCACAACCTTGAGGGGTGTTTTTACTGCAAGACTATCAGCCATTGAGCAGAGGGGGGTGACGATCAGGCAACCCAGCAGCACTTACCATCAAGTTTCCTCGATGACCAAGACGGGCCACAAGCCAATGTGGAGCTTCAGAGGGCGTCAAGTAATATCCGTGAGCTTCCCCCCAATCGACCTCCGAGAAGAGACTGCCTGGGGAGAGAGAGAGAAGATTAGAGGAGAAAAGAAAGGCGAAAGACAAGGGAGTCTTCCGTAGGGAGGAGGTGACAGAAACCTCCATCTAGGGGCAAAGTGAATGTTAGAGTCCCTCTAACTGACAGGGACTAAACGTGTCCAGAGGATGGAGGAACTCGATCCACCAGACAAGAGGGGGTGCATGAACACCACCCCAGCAGGAAGGCCGCTAAAACTATGTTTACCAAACCATTGAAAAAATAAGAACTAAAAACGTACTCTTAATGTGGGCTCTGGGCCCTTCGGTATTTTTAAGACTAGTGAGTCAGATAGCTGAGGTTAGGGGGTGATGGCACACATAACCTGAGCACTTATTAAGGCTAAGCGGCGAACAATCTTATACCTAAAATATAAAAAATAGGAGAGCTGGATCCATAAAGGGAAATTAAGCCAACGGGAAGGGGCTGAGGAGATTGAAAAATTTACTTCACTGGAGAAATATAAAAAAAAAAAAAAAAAAAAAAAAAAAAAAAAAAAAGGGGAAAGGAGGGCCCCCGTGTCAGGGGAAATGTCGGGATGGAGAAGACCTGTAGGACAGGCCGCCGAGGTGATCCAAGGATCACTCCCCACGACCTCCTCACTACTCACCACCAAGGAGGGTGAGGAGAGGAGGGCGTGTGCGACCCCGGTGCACAATGAGTGCATTGTCCGGAGGTATTCCCATTCCCGGGTGCAGACTCATGTGAGGCCATCTCATGAGAGGCGCCGTGTGACACTAAAGTTGACTTATCTAATTAGTAGGCAGCACATGGCGGTATTCTCCCTAAAATGTCTTTTGCTTAAGACAGTAAGTCCCGGGAAGAAGGTGAAATTGTTAGTGTCTGTGGCGACATAAGGTTCATGGCGGAACAGCTTCTTTAGGTTTCTTAAATCTTGCCGATTCCCACACTGGAGTCAGAGGGCTGGTAGGGAGGTGTCTTTTGGCGGAGTTTGCAAGGCCTCCAGATGACTGCAGGTTTGCGTCCAAGTTGATTAGGCCTAGTTGGAGCAAGAGTTTTTCTCCCTCTTGAAGCGAGCCGAAGGTGAACGATTTGCCTTTCCAAAGGAATTTTAGCTGGAACGGGAAGAGCCACCAGTATTTAATTTCTTTATCCATAAGTATTTGGAGCAATGGTTTTAAAGCTCTCCTCTTTTGGATGGTAGAGGGGGACAGGTCAGCGAAGATCTGCAATTGGTGACCCTGAAAAACAATTTTGGGTAGAGACCTAGATTTCCGCATCACCTCCTCTTTGACGGAGTAGAAGTGTGGTTTGACCACAATGTCACGGGGGAGGCCATCAGCTCTAGGTGGTTTGAGAGCTCTGTGGGCCCGATCTAGCTCCAATCTGTGCTGTGGAGTGTCAGGAAGAATGTCCTTGATGAACGCTTTGACGGTTTCAGGTATGTCTTTGTAAGATTCGGGTAGTCCCCTTAGCCTGAAATTGTACCTGCGGTTTCTGTTCTCAAGGTCGTCGATTTTAGCGTGCGCTGTCTCCAGCTGATCTTGTAAAGTCTGTATGCAGGCAGTGTTTTGGTTAGTTCTGGAGGTGGTGGCTTCCAGGTGAGATTCTATAATTTCCATGCGAGTTCCAATGTTTTGGAGATCTGCTTTGATATCATTCGTTATCTTGTTGGCTGTGTTGATGAGGCCCCTGTCAAGTAGCAATGCAAACTTGTTAAACAAATCAGCTACATCCACCGGCTGAAGTGGGCCTGAATCCCCGGTCTGTAGTAGCTGGAGTGTCTGGGGAGGGCCTGCAGCCAAGGGGGAGAAGTCCAGGCCGGCCAGTGAGCATCCTATGAGGGACTCAGTGGAAGCAGGAGATGTGGGGACAGTAAGCTGGTGTTGCACAGCCATGTCTTGTGGCAGTAGGGAGGGTGAGGCTGCGTCCTGCATGTCAGCGTGACTCACTGAGGTAACACAGTGTGGAGCCGTCGCCATCTTGGCCGTTCCGGGCCGGGTCTGTGTCGCTTCAAATTCTGGCCGGAGGTTACGTCTCACGGCCTCGGAGTACATTGGGGGGGGGTCCCTGGGGGTTCCGCAGCTCGTGGGGGGAGATCCAGACTGGTTAGACTGTTCGGTCTGTCTGCAATGCGGCCGATGCTGCTGGGGCGGAACGGAGCTCCCGGACTAAGCGTCCATGTTAGGTGCTGCCGCGCATGCGCCTCCGTGAAATAATTTGACACAGTAATGTAATCTGTGAGATCACAGTGTACTGTATGTGTTCTGTGTTTTTAACTTTTTGAATTTGGCGCCGGGCTCAGTCCCCATGCGTCGCAACACTTGCAGGGAACAGAGCCCGGCACAGTGATAGATCGAGCGCAGGACAGCCCGCACACACAGCGTGGAGACATCGCAGGATTCTGGGGACAAGGTAAGTAACTTTGCCTGGATCCTGCGATGCGATCCCGAGTGTGGCCCGGGGTTACCGCTTTTGGTACTGAAAATTCAACCCGAGCCACACTCGGGAATACCGCTAGGAAGGTTAAAGTAGAACTATAGCAAAACTTTTTATTTTTTTTTTATTTTTTATTATGGATAGAGTAAGGCCCCTTTCACACTGTCGGACCGTTCGGGTCCGCCTGTCAGTTTTGATGGCGGACCTGAACGGGTGCTCCATGCTAGTCTATGGAGCGACGGATGTCAGCAGTGACATGTCCGCTGACATCAGACCCGGTCCGATCCGCTGAAAGCAGACGGATGCCCCTATGTTCGCATCCGTCCCTGGCGGATCGGATAGGGTGAGATTTGATGAAAACGGACATGCTATCCATTTTCGTCCGATCTCTCCATAGGAATCGGTGAGCAGAGAGGGACCTGTCATCCGCCGGCTCAGCGCAGATCAACGGAGAGATCTTCCGCTGAGCTGGTGGACTCTGAGGCAGCGGATCCGCCTTGTGAGAATGATGCCTAAGGGAGAGTTGTACTAACTGTTTTTTCCCACCATCTGTGTCCCATTGCGGAGCATTCCCTTCACTTTTCTGTTCCATAGCCAAACAGGAAGTGAGAGGAAATACCTGCAAAATAAGGGAATTCCTTGGGGACCCCCCAGGTCACCAGAACTAGTGCCTCTATTGCAGTGGTTCTCAACTCCTGTCCTCAGGACCCACTAACAGGCCAGGTTTGCAAGATAACTAAAATACATCACAGGTGATATCATTTGCTGATCAGTGATTGCAGTATTCTAGTCTGTATCTCCCCAAAGTAAAACTTAAAACCTGGCCTGTTAGTGGGTCCTGAGGACGGGAGTTGAGAACCACTGCTCTATTGGAAGATTTCCCCTCTATTACTTTTCGGGGGGAAAAGCCAAAATTTGTGATTTTTGTTTTACTCCCACTTTCAATTAGTGGTGCACTGAATTCAAAATTGTGGACCGAAACCAAAAATTCAGGTGGCACTTGGCCGAAAACCAAAACCGAAATGGACAGTTTCTAAAAAAAAAACATATATTTTTTTTATGTATAATTGCATTAAATTCCACTTTTTAATTAGTATTTTTGATTCGCTTTGCGTTAAAGCGCAAGAAAAGCTCAAGAAAAATGCATCCCTTTAAATTCTATGTATGTCTTCACACTGGTCCGTTGTGGTGTAATGCAACTCCCCAATGAAATGCAGTAAAAACGTGACAAAAACTCACCCGTGCTTTTTTTTTTTAATGCGGTTTTCGAGTCACATGACCTAATGAAAATCATGGCAAAATATTGCTGTGTGTTAGTGACCGTTATCGGCTCCTTTTTTTTTTTTTTTTTTTTTTTTCCTATCTGCAAAATGCCGATAACCCTATTTTTGGGATTAATTTTCTGCGGCCGATATATCCGTGCATCCCTACTTTGATTGATGGCAAACATGTGTCCCTGTTTACTATGTGTGTCCTTTTGGTGAAAGTCCGCTCCTACAGATGTCTGCATACCTTTCATCGGCCCACTAGAAGACACACACACACGCACACACACACGTGGTACAGCTTTGTCTCCAATGTGGCAGACGTTTTCCCAGAGAGCGGCTGTGGCGTCCTATGCCATTGGTCTTCAAAAAAATGACTCCGCCCCTTACAGTGTAATGGAAGAGCCCTAGACATTTACAGACTTCACTACTATACATGAATGTTGCCCTATCTATTGTTGACAGGGTTTTTTCTCTTTTCAGTGGGCTGACAAAAGCCCAGGTGCAAGGACACAATTCCTAGTCGCTATGGCGACATGGCGCCTGGGATTTGTCATGCCTCTGCTTTAAAGCTTAACTTTGGGGAGGGACATTTTTGGACATTTCCAATGTAAGAATAAGTTTCCACTACAGATGTGTTACAGCTTCTATGAATGGAGGTGGGGGTGGAAAGGGCGAACAGCAACTTTTGATGATTGTCTCCCACTGGTCCGTCGGCTTTATTCAGCCCTGTCATCAAAAGTTTGTGGGGGTTTCTGAGGATTTCAATGAATGCAGGAGCGCACAAGGGACACATTGGATTATTACCGTATATACTCGAGTATAAGTCGAGTTTTTCAGCACATTTTTTTGTGCTGAAAGTGCCCCCCTCGACTTATACTGGAGTCAAGCACTTTTCTGCAGCAAAAAATTTCATTTTCCGAACCGACTTTGGGGCCCCGAGATACGGGGCCCCAAAATTGGTTTGGAAAATGTCATTCTCTGCTGCAGAAAAGTGCTTGACATTTTCTGAACCGAATTTGGGGCCCCGTATCTCAGGGCCAGTTAGTGCTAGAAACCCCAAATTTGGTGTGCAAACCCAGTGGAACTGGTACCACATATTCAAAGATGGAGTTCCTAACACCAAGTGGCCCCGAGATACGGGGCCCCAAACCCGGTTCGGAAAATGTCATTCTTTGCTACAGAAAAGTGCTTGACATTTTCTGAACCGATTTTTGGGGCCCTGTATCTCGGGGTCACTTGGTGCTAAGAACCCCAGTTTTGGATATTTTATGGTGCTAGTTCCACTGGGTTTGCACACCAAATTTGGGGTTCTTAGCACTAAGTAGCCCCAAGATACGGGGCCCCAAATTCGGTCAACTGTGTCCATCTGCAGCAGTGTCATTTTGGGACCCTTTGGGTTCAGAGACCCCAAATCTAGGGGGCATCTAGGAACCCTTAACTACCGAGTTTGAAGTTCAGGGGACCTATGGCTGCAAATGGGCACAGTGAGGCTGCAAATGGGCATTGTTGACCCTCTTTTCCACTTACGGTAACTGTGCATTTCTCACCCTCGTCTTATACTCGGGTCAGTAAGCTTTTCCCATTTTTTTGTGGTAAATTAGGGCCTCGACTTATACTCGGAACGACTTATACTCGAGTATGTAGGGTAGTAAGTAATGTGCCTTGTGCTGATTCTTTTTTTTAATTTCTTTTATTTACATGTATTACCTTAGCATAAAAAAATAAATCTGATGCAAGGGCTACTTTAGGAACCGTTTGCTACTTCATTTTCTGTATGGACCATTTTTATATTTATACAAGGTGATGATAATGGCCAGTTCTCAGGGATGAGTAAGCTCAGTTCGGCTAGCCTTTCCTTTTAGCCGAGGTCTTCCATGACCCTTATTAATTTAGCTGCCCTTCTCTGCCCCTGCATTCAGCACTCAGTAAATACAAGTCATTACAGAGAGTGGAAAGGATTTTATTGAAGCCTGTAAAGAATGTACTTGGCCGTACCCCATTAGAAATTTCTCAGCAGCATCTCTATGTGCATCATACCCACTTTTCCCAACTTTTCTGCTAAACAAGACCCATTGTCCTTGCTCACGATGTGTCCATAGGTACATGCATCATTTAAATGCAATATAAAATATATAGATATAGATATATCTATATATACACGCTTTTTTTTTTTTTCTCTCCTGCTCATGGTCTATAGAAAACCAGAAAACAATGCTGGTATTCTGTACACTTGCTCTTCACATATGCTTAGCAGAATGGAAGAAAAGGTGCAATTATACATAATACAATTTATAGCAGCGGGAAGGTAAAGACGCAGTCACTTCTAAAAGACCTAATTTTAGCAGAACACTTTACAGCAAAGTGTGCATTGTTACAGAGGAGCTTTGTGTCTTAATGGACTGGTTTTCTCCATGAAGAACATTTCGCCAAACGGCACAATAAATACGACTTAAAAGAGGTAAATATTAGCCGGAGTTTGCTCTATATGGAGTCTGCGGGAAAAAAAATTCCCTCTTGTGAACGAGAAGACAAGGAGTCTGAAATGAAAGAAATTTTCTGTTTTGTTAGCTGCACACTTAGAAAGTAAAATGCATAGAGGGCGGCTCTTTTTTTTTCTTGTTTAAATGGCGCTTTTGTAGAATAGGAGTACGTGCTTCATTGTTTAGGTGTTCTTGAAATGCAATCTCTAGGAAGACACCAAATTGCCTTGGCACAGCCGGAAGTCCTCTGATCCCATGGCCAGTTGGAGATCTGTCATCTTTACCCTTCATGGGGCTGTACTCCTCCAAGGTATAGGACTTCAGCACGTGATTGAATGGACAAGAGTCATGAAAAAACTGTTTTTTATTAAGCAGTTGAAAAAAACTGTCTGTAGTACAGCAACCAATCAGATTGCCTGAAGCTAGCCACTTACATTATAATCTATTGGGCAGCACAGTGGTTAGCGCTTCTGCGTAGCATTACTAGGGTCATCGGTTTGAATCCCAACCATGACACTATCTGCCTGGAGTTTTCATGTTCTCCCGGTGCCTGCGTGGGTTTCCTCCGGGTACTCTGGTTTCCTCCCACACTCCTAAGACTTGCTAGTAGGTAAATTGGATCCTGTCTAAACTGGCCTTACTTTGCAGGGCTATGAATAAGTGGGTACCACCAGTCCTCCTGTATGGGGCCTGGGCCAGCAGAGGGGCCCAGGCAGCGGGGTGATTCGTATGTGGGCCCCCCGCCACTCTGATCCCCCCCCCCCCCTGTGCACCATACGTTTCCCCCTGCTGCCCGGACTCCCCTGTGTGCCTCCCTACCCCTAAAGTGCTGCTGGCTTCCCTCCTCTCCTTCCCGCTGACAGCTGAAGGAATACAATAGGATCCTTTAATATTGAGAGTAGGGAAAGGGTCCAGTAAATGTCATATTTACCAGCCCCTTCCTTTCCTGAATGAACACGAGTAATCGGTACCAATCACTCACTGTTTTTATTCATAGCTGAAGAATTGTTTGTATGGGGCCCCGTGGTTTCTAACAGCAGCCCTGCTAGTGTGTGTGTGTGTGTGGTGTGTATATGAATGTCAGTTAGGGACCTTAGATTGTAAGCTCCTTGAGGGCAGGGAATGATGTGAACGTACACTATATTATCAAAAGTATTGGTACACCAGCCTTTACACACACATGAACTTAAATGACATCCCAGTGTTAGTCCATAGGGTTCAATATTGAGTTAACCCACCCTTGGCAGCTATAACAGCTTCAACTCTTCTGGGAAGGCTGTCCACAAGATTTAGGAGTGTGTCTATGGGAATGTTTGACCATTCTTCCATAAGCGCATTTGTGTGGTCAGGCACTGATGTTGGTCAAGAAGGCCTGGGTCACAGTCTATGCTCTAATTAAATTTTTCCCAAAGGTGTTCTAGCTGGTTGAGGTCAGGACTCTGTGCAGGCCAGTCAAGTTCCTCCACCAGCACAGTGGTGTAGTGGTTAGCACTTTCACCTAGCAGCAATAGGGTCGCTGGTTCAAATCCCGACCACAACGCCATCTGCCTGGAGTTTGCATGTTCTCCCTGTGCCTGCATGGGTTTCCTCCCACAGTCCAAAGACATGCTAGTAGGTTAATCAGATCCTGTCTATTAAATTGGCCCTAGTATGTGTTTGTAAGCGCGTCGGGACCCTATGGGGTGAAAGACTGCCCTATATCAAGATTCAACTCAACTCAACCCTAAAGTAGCTCGTCCATGTCTTTATGGACCTTGCTTTGTGCACTTGTCCAAATCATTTGGTGGAGGGGGATTATGATGTGGGGATGTATTTCAGGGGTTGGGCTTGGCCCCTTAGTTCCAGTGAAGGGAACTCTTAAGGTGTCAGCATAACAAGACATTTTGGACAATTTCAGTTTCAGTTTGGGGATGGCGCCTTCCTGTTCCAACATGACTGCGCACCAGTGCACAAAGCAAGGTCCATAAAGACATGGGTGAGCGAGTTTGGGGTGAAGGAACATGACTGGGCTGCACAGTCCTTACCAATGCAAATGTGCTATGTCCACTTTACCTGATTAAAGTGTCTGTAAAATAGAGACAAATCAAATAGGATTTGGAGATCTCATTAAAAAATGCATGTTGTTGCTTTCCTTCTACTTTTCTAGAACACGTAAGAAACATGACCATCAATAGGGTATGCAGCTCAATTGCCACATCCATAATGAATGTACATCCATAGAAATAAAACAAAAAAATGATGGACTTTGCTGGCAATGAAAGGTAACACAAATAATTCATAAAATAAGATATTTATTTTCCGACAACGTAAAAACCACTTATATCTCAAGCTGGAATTACAATAAAAACAATACACACATGATTTTATAGTGAATATAACTTGATTCACGATCACCACTATTCATATTAATGAAAAATACACTTAAGTTGTTCATCAAATATATAGTTGTATGGTAGAATCGTAAGTCCTCATGGGTCAACGCCTTACTGTTATTTAGCTTCCTCAGGACACATGAGATTTCAGCAGCCCTGACTAAATATGCAAAAGAACAACAAAAACCATATATAATATATTCAGTACAAAAAAAAAAAAACTAAAGATAACAATGACCATTTATAAATTGTATCTCCTATAGAGGTACAGCACCTTGTTCATGCATGTCTAGGTAGTTTAGGGGCTCCCCTTCCTGTTCCAACATGACTGCGCACCAGTGTACAAAGCAAGGTCCATAAAGACATGGATGAGTGAGTTTGGGGTGGAGGAACTTGACTGGCCTGCAGAGAGTCCTGACCTCAACCCGTTAGAACACCTTTGTGATGAATTAGAGCGGAGGCTGTGAGCCAGGCCTTTTCGTCCAACATCAAGTGCCTGACCTCACAAATGCACTTCTGGAAGAATGGTCAAACATTCCCATAGACACACTCCTAAACCTTGTGGACAGCCTTCCCCGAAAAGTTGAAGCTGTTATAGCTGCAAGGGGTGGGCCAACTCAATATTGAACCCTACGGACTAAGACTAGGATGCCATTAATGTTCATGCAAAGTCAGGTGTCCCAATACTTTTGACAATATAGTATATGTGTATAAAAAGGTATCATTACACTAAAAGACTGTTCTCAAACTAATGCGGATGATAATGATGATGATATCTGAGTTTTTTTTTTTTACAGTTGCAGTAAATGAGGTGGTAACCACCCTACCTACTTTTCACCCAGTATCAGATTTACCATTGAAGTAAAAGTTAGTCAAAATCTAACGCTGAACCTGCTCTCTGCCACAATTTAAGACTAATCTATCCAACAATGTAAAGAAAAAAAATCCCTATACTTACCTGTTCTGCAGCCGCTCTGGTCTGATCTCCGGGGACGGATGCTGTGTGCTGGAGAGAGCTGACAACGGCTGGGAAATGCCTGGGAAGTGACATTATCAATAGACTTACTATGGGGCTTCTGTTTTCTGCTGCCTGTCCTGCACACTGTCACACATTGAAGCCGCCACTGACAGCTTAGCCTGGGACCGGACCAGAGCCGATGCAGAACAGTGTGCTGCAGTGTTGCCAACCGCCAGTATTTTTACTGGCAGCCAGTGACAGTGACGCCGCCCCCGCCCCAGTATGAAAGGGGCCTAAGTCACAGACATTTTTTTTACTGGCAACCTTTTCCTGTCACTGGCTGCCAGTAAAAATACTAGTGGTTGGCAACACTGCAGCACACTGTTCTGCATCCGCTCTGGTCCGGTTGTAAACCCTCAGCGTTTTTTTACCTTAATGCATTCTATGCATTAAGGTGAAAAACCTTCTTTACTGCAGCAGCGCCCCCGAGCCCCCCTTATACTTACCAGAGCCCCGTAATTCCCGCGACGGGAACGAGCACACCAGCTCTGGCTGGTGTCTCATGTCCTGATTTGGATAGATTAATAGCAGTGCAGCCATTGGCTCCCGCTGCTGTCAATCAAATCCAATGACCCGGGGGGGCGGAGCAGAGTCTTGCTGTCTGTATCAACAGATGCAGCAGGAGGACACGGGAGCGCGCCCGCACTGGTGTCCCATAGGAGAGCGCTTCTCTGACGGGACACTCGAGAAGAGGAGGAACCAGGAGCGTTGTGGAGGAACCCCAGAAGAGGAGGATCAGGGCCACTCTGTGCATAACCAACTGCACAGCGGAGGTAAGTATGGCATGTTTGTTTTTTTAAACTGAACTTTTACAACCCCTTTAAATCACATTGCTAATTTCGCATTGTACTTGTTTGTAGCCTAAATACAGAAATTTGCACTTAAAACTGTAATTTTGGAAATGCCATTAAAAACGTGGCTGTGCCAGTAAATTTTGGGTGTTGTATCAGTAAATTTCTATCTGGTAGGTTGGCAACATTGGTGTGCTGCCGAAAAAAAAAAATATAGTGAGGCTTCAATTGGGTTTATAACTCTGTCCAATGTTTGAGTGGGGTGTGCTTCTACAGCATGGCCGACTACTGCTGAATAAATACAAACATTGGTCATTCTGTTTGCCTAAAAAAAAAAAAAAAAAAAAGCAGACTGTAGAAAAGTGGTGGTCTTTCCCTCATAGAATAGCCCTGTATGGATTCAGGAGATGCAGATATTCATGTCTAAATGCTGCAGCACATTAATCAACTGTTGTGAGGCTTCTACAACTCTGGGGATTCTCTGCCTTCCTAATTCTAGACATTATGGTTAGGGAATGTTTAAAATAGACAAAGTCCCTAGAGCTTCTGAAGAAACAATTGCTGCTTTTTAGAAAGTGAACGTTGTGCCTGACAGATCAAACCATCAAAGAGAAGTCCGAGCTGAGTCTTTAGATTTAAAGGGGTTGTAAACCCTCGTGTATTTTCACCTTAATGCATCCTATGCAAAAACTTCTGACACTGATCAGCCCCCCCCCCCCCAATTTTACTCACCTGAGCCCGTTCGTTCCCTCGGCGGAGATGCGCTCTACCTCTCTGCCCATTGTCTCAGATCTTGATTGGATAGATTGATAGCAGTGCAGCCATTGGCTCCTGCTGCTGTCAACCAAATCCAATGAGGCGGGGTGTCTATGGAAGCAAATGCTGGACTCGGGAGCGCGCCCGCACAGTAACCCCCAGGAAGAGCTTCTCCTAGGGGGTTTACTGATGCGGGGAGGAGCTGATGGCGCCGCCGGGGGAACCCCTAACAGGTGGATCGGGGCAACTCTGTGCAAAACGAACTGCACAGTGGAGGTAAGTATGACATGTTTGTTATTTAAACAAAAAAACAAAACAAAAAAACGAGGTTTACAACTTCTTTTAAAAGTTTTCACTATTCCTAATGCTCTCCAATTGTAAATGAATACTCTTGCATATACAGTACTGTGCAAAAGCTTTATGCAGGTGTTAAAATGCTGTAAATTAAGAATGCTTTCAGAAATAGAAGTGTAAATAGTTTATTTCTATCAATTACCAAGATCGAAAGTAAATGAACAGAAGAGAAATCCAAATCAAATTAATATTTGCGGTGACTGCCCTTTGCCTTCAAAATTACATCATTTCTTATTGGTACACTTGCACATAGTTTTTGAAGGAACTCGGCAGGTAGGTTGTTCCAATGATCTTGGAGAACTAACCACAGATTTTCTGTGGATGTAGGCTGCCTCAAATCCTTCTGTCTCTTTATGTAATTCCAGGCAGTCTCAATGATGTTGAGATCAGGTCTCTGTGGTGGCCAAACTATCGCCTCCAGGACGCCTTGTTCTGGCTGTTTATTTGGGGTCATTGTCCTGCTGCAGAATAACTTTGGGGCATGGCATGATGGATTAGTATGTGCCTGTATTTCTCAGCATTGAGAAAACCATTAATCTGGGCCAAACCATCACTTCCAGGGCTCCTTATTCCACTTTACGCTGAAGATAGTTCTTAATGACATTGGCTGTTCGATTGGGGTCATTGTCCTGCTGCAGAATAAATTTGGGGACAATCGCACGCCTCCCTGATGGTATGGCATGATAAATAAGTATCCTCCTGTATTTCTAAGCATTGAGGACACCATTGATCCTGACCAAATCTCCAACTCTATTTGCAGAAATGCAGCCACAAACTTACAAGGAACCCTCCACTATGCTTCACTATTGCCTGCAGACACTCCTTATCGTACTGCTCTCCAGCCCTTTGGTGAACAAACTACCTTTTGCTGCAGCCAAATAACACAAATTGTGACTCATCAGTTTAGAGTGCCTGCTGCTATTTTTCTGCACCCCAGTTACCATGTTTTTGTGCATAGTTGGGTTGCTTAGCCTTGTTTCCATGTCCTAAATCATTTGAAGTCATTGATGTTCAGATAACTGGTGATGTGTGAGGATGAGACCTGATGAACAAAGCTTGGCCTGTTGAGGCTTCATATGTGAGGGGAAGCAGGAGTGCTGGGTTCCTATGCCTTGGTTGATCCATCTAGCTGACACCTTTTGTAGATGTTACTCAACTTAGCCTTTTGATGACATCACCTGGAATGAGGAATTCTGATTTAACTTCATACCAACCTGGAGGCAGGTTTTCAATGTCTTAGCCCAGGGTTCGACAAACCCCGGGCGCCAGGTCGCATTTGCGACTAGAATTAGCGACCTGGCGCCTGGGGCAGCACAGCTGGGGTATCCTGTGTCCGTTCGACACCCCCCCCCTCCCGGCGCGATCGCGATGGGCCGCGCCGGTAATTGAGGCCCGGCTTTGCGGCCTACTGCAGTCCTATGGTTCCTTCTGCAATCAGGCGCCCTCTGGTGGTGGCCGTTGGTATGACAAGACATCCATCAATTCTAATGGAGCTTTCCCTACCCGCTCATCTCCTTCCCTTTACTTAGAACCCCCAAACATTATATATATTTTTTATTCTAACACCCTAGAGAATAAAATGGCGGTCATTGCAATACTTTCTGTCACACCGTATTTGCACAGCGGACTTACAAGCGCACTTTTTTGGGAAAAAATACTTTTTTTTTAATTAAAAAATAAGAAAACAGTAAAGTTAGCCCAATTTTTTATATTGTGAAAGATAATGTTATGCCGAGTAAATTGATTCCCAACATGTCACGCTTCAAAATTTCGTCCGCTCGTGGAATGGCGACAAACTTTTACCCTTTAAAATCTCCATAGGCGACGTTTAAAAAATTCTACAGGTTGCATGTTTTAAGTTACAGAGGAGATCTAGCTTTAACGATCGTGGCGATACCTCACGTGTGGTTTGAACACCGCTTTCATATGCGGGCGCTACTCACATATGCGTTCGCTTCTGCAAGCGAGCTCGGCGGGACGGGGCGCGTTTAAAAAAAATTTTTTTTTTCTTATATATTTTACTTTTTATTTTTACACTGTTTTTTAAAAAAAATAAAAATGGTTTCACTTTTATTTCTATTACAAGGGATGGGGCACATTTAATTTTTTTTTTTTTCTTATTTATTTTAACTTTTATTTTTTAACTGTTCTTTTAAAAAAAAAAAAGTCACTTTTATTCCTATTACAAGGAATGTAAAAATCCCTTGTAATAGAAAAAAAGCATGACAGGTCCTCTTAAATATGAGATCCGGGGGGGTCAAAAAGACCTCAGATCTCATATTTACACTAAAATGCATTAAAAAAAAATAAAATTGTCATTTGAAAAAAAATACTAATAAAATGTCCCTTTTAAGAGCTATGGGTGGAAGTGATGATTTGACGTCGCTTCCGCCCTGCAATGACTTGGAGATGGGCGGGGGGGCCATCTTCCTCTCACTCGTCTCCATGTCAGGCCAGGGACAGATCCGGATCGCCTCCGCCGTTACCGACGGCCACGGTAAGCGGTGAAGGGCACCGGAGAGCGGCGGTAGGGGGGGCCCTCTCCTGCCGCCGGTAAAAGTGATCTCGCTGCGAATCTGCTGCAGAGACCACTTTTATCTGAAAGAGAACCGCCGGCTCTTGAAGAAGATACCAGGGTTATGGTAGCTAGGTGCTACCATAACAACGGTATTTCTCTTCAAAGACAGGACGGATATAGTAAGTGGTTAATTAAAATGAATTTATTATTTGTCATCTCCCTGCTTGTCCCCTTTCACACGGGCTGTCTGATCAGGTTCCCCTGTCAGTTTTTCAGGCGGACCTGATTGGATCCTTAGCGGGAATATGGTGGTCTTATGTCCCTGCATGGCAGGAAATAAAAGCAGTCACATTCGTTCTAGTCGTCTCTGTGTAAATTTAAGATTGGTTAATTTTTATATTGAAAATAAAGCTGTCGGTCGTTTAAAAAAAAAAAAAAAAAAAAAAAACCTGGCTCCTAACTTTTTTAGCTGGCTCCTAGATTCCAAGCAAATTTGTCAAGCCCTGTCTTAGCCTATCGATGAGCTGCCCCCCCCCCCCCCCCCCGGGCTCTCTGGTCCCTGTTGATGCCCCCCTGCAGCCTGGTATGATTGGACTTTCACCCTTGACACCACTTGTTTTTAATTAGGAGATCCTCTACTGGATAGCTGTTACAAGTGAATACGGCAATCGGAAGAATCTGTGTTCAACCACGAAACGCGTTATTGAACTTGTACACGTGACAGTAACTCCTTCTGTTTTGATGAATTTATGTTCTGGGAGTTGCATATGCTTGTAATTTTGTATAATAAAAATGTGATATACTTTTTAAGACGCTTTGATGTACTTTTATGAGTGTATGTCAATACCAAGAGGCCACCCTTGAAGACCCCTTGACTTTTCTCTTTGATTTTGGAAGACATCACTCCACAGGCATCTCTGTTCGTCTGTGGCCTTTCTCTCCTCACACCTCTGTGCTCTTCTTTCAATTTTAGGTAAAACCTGAACACTGCTGTTTTGCGTGTTGTGCACATATCATGAACAAAGCATAACAGTAGGGTCGTGTCTGCAGGGATTAAGGACGAACGCTGAATAGCAGGCTTTTATATCTTGAGCTAATGTCTGATTAGCGCAGCAATCTGTTCACATAATGTATAGTCAGCTGTGATTCTTTTACCGATTTGCACCTTCCATTGAACTGAAAGGGTTTAACGAGAAAAAATTACCCAGTCCACGTCTTTAGGCTTTTAATGGCTCAATGAACCATTGTCTAATGCCTTTGTATGAAGAATTTGCTACCACCGAATGGGGCCGAGGAAAGCGTGATTGGAACATAATTTTATCCTGCGTTTTAAAGCCCTCGGATAGCTAACATTTGTCTGTAGTAACTCAATTTGTACTCCTGGCTAGGTGATTTCCATAAAAAATCCATTATGCCCTTTGCAATTTTTGTAGACGGTACCTAAGAGAGTAGAGCCATATCATAGCAAGCAGAATTACATTTTCTGCTAAAGAACATTCCATCCTAATCCCGTTAGGGAATTTCAACGGTGAAGAAATAAATATCGAAAAAATGAAAATTATTTGTTCTTTTTCTTAAAATCTGATATGTAATCAAATAAGAATTGGTGGCAAAATGGACCGGTGGTTAAAAAAAAAAATATATATATATAATCGGAGCTGGGAATGGAACTCCGAAATCAAATTACTTGTTGTTCTGTTGCCCTTGAGGTAAGAAGTTTTGTCGTTAGTCGGTGCTATTGAGTCAATATATCGATCGCAACGGCAGGTCTAACATTTATTTAATAAGAGTCTGAGCTTATCGGTGAAGGTTTATTTTACACAAGACGTGTGATGTTATACTGTGTTTTTCTCTAACCGTTCATTATGTTTGTTTGACTAATGTTGTACAATTTTTTGTGGGCTTGTACCTAGGTTGTTCCTTGGTAGAAAAAGCAAGATAGGTGTTCAATGGAAGAAAAGTACTGAATAAAGCAGGGAAAGCCTTTTAAAGGGAACGTGTTGTGGATTTGTGCATATAGTCTTCATTTTGGTCAGAATTAAAATATACATTTTTTTGGGGGGGTACCTGGTATTGACAGGTACCTCTCCCACTTCCGGGTCAGATCGCTGTGGCGATCTATGAAGATGTCCAGCCCCTCCTCCTTCCCCCAGCCCCCCCCCCCCACATTCTTTTGGGACACACACAGGTCCCAGAAGACTGCAGGACCATTTGCAAAGAGCGGTGCGGCTCGTGCACGCGCAGTAGGAAACCGGCTGTGAAGCCAGAAGACTTCAATGCCTGTTTCTTTTACCTAAGATGACAGCGCCTGAAGCTGAAGAATTGGCGCAGGTGAGAGCTTTGCTGGATCCCTGGACAGGTAAGTGTCCTTCTATTTAAATTTTTTGGAGGGAGACTGTAGCTCCCCTTTAAGAGATTCCGAATACTAGCACCCTTGGACACATGATGGACACTAAATGCAGAGAAATTAAGAGGATTTAAAATGTTTTTCAGCAGTCTATTTTTTTTTTCTTTTTTCTTTTACTGCAGTACAGTACAGTAGGTACTCTTAAAGGATGTGGTCTAATCATCACCTAATTGATTAGCTGATGTTATAAACAACCACAGTTTTTTTTTTTTTTTTTTTATTTTTTTTTTTTTTTAGTTTTCTTGTAGAACTAAATGATTAGCCTTTAACTGTGAAGGGAGCAACAACAATGCTTTCCGCTTGAGATCCCTAGGGGTATATTCCCTCTAGCTTTGTATTTGAGATGCGTGGGTGACTACAGAGCTTTGCTAAAAGTAAACTTGTCACAAACATTGAAAGTTCAAACGGAGAAAATAATGAAGACAAAAAATTGTAAGCAGATGTTCCCTTCAGTAACTAATATATCGCAAAATGATCCAGTGCTATCGGAACAGCTGAAATTATAGGCCAGGGTTATCTTTTTATTGCAATAGTCAAACTTGATCTTGCCCTTTCCATCTCCCATCCTATCAGTCCTATCCGTCTCTTAAAATTGAAAATGGCCTCATTAACCAATGGGCAGGCTTGGAAGGAAAAGGCCATGCCTAAAGGAGACTTTTCAAACACTTTACGTCTGCTAAAATTATATGATTGAATATGCAACAAAATGTATTTATTTTGCCTAGGCTAAGATGATATCATCAGTCTGCTGCAGGAAGCATTTTTCTTTCAGTCTCCTCTCCCACTCTCAATGGTTTGACTTTTTTCTTTTTCTGCTTCTAAACGCCCCTCTATGTTAGCCAGTTGTCCATGCACACGTAAGCGTTTACAGGCATACAGAGGCATGAGAATTTGGAGGCAAAAAATAAATAAGTCACGTGTGCGTTTAGCAGAGGAGCCTTTGGGCAGAAAAAAGCCTAATGCATATCAACACACGTTAATGCTAGATGTGTTTTAGGTACGTTCATGCGTTTACTGGCCAATAGAATGCATTAACACCAAATGCACATTAACGCGCATGCAAAATGCAGCTTTAGGTGCCTTTTTTAGCTGTATTTTCCTCCCCTGGAGCAAAAGCATCCATGGAAGGGGAAAAAAACATCCAGTGTGCATGGGGCCTAAGAGATAATAAATGCCTGTGTTCCGTCCGGTTAGGCTACCCGTCAGAATTGCTGAAGTGATGTTCCATCGCCACCATCTTGCTACACCCCGCACTCCTCCACAGTAACGATACACTGAGAAGGGGGCAAGCGGATGTCTTGTTACACCCACTGGAGTTTTGCATTTCACAGTTATTTTTAACAGGAAACTGAGCATATATGGCAAAATACGGATTTGGAAATCCATCGGACCGTTTACATGTTGAAATATAAAAGCAGCAGTGTTCTGTCACGTTAGCAAACCTGTGAGATCAGCAGGTTTGCCGCTGCTTTTAAAATTTAACATCTAAACCGCCCGTTGGATTTCTAAATACCGTATTTCACCTTTTACAAGCTCCGTTTACTGTTAAAAATAACTGTGAAATGCAAAACTCCGGTGGGTGTAACAAGATGTCCGCTTGCCCCCTTCTTGGTGCATCGTTACTGCGGAGGAGTGTGGGGTGAAGCAAGATGGCGGCGACGGAACGTTACTTCCGTTACCAATTCTGACGGGTCGCCATATCTGACAGAACACCTGGAGGTGTTGCATTTGCCAATTACACATTACTTGGCATTCATACACTTCTCAAAAAGTTTATCTGATGATACACGGTGATAAATGGCTCCCTTTAACTTCAGGAAAAGTCAAGTGTTTCATTTTTTAATTTTGTTAATTTAGCTGCGTGTACTTAAATGAATCTCCTTGATTATTTTTGACATATGTTTTTCACTGACAGCTGGTTCTCTATGTTTTCATCATATGCTTAAATATTAATTATCCAGACTTGACAGTTTAACTTTCAAGGGACAGAACACCCAAAACTGATGTTTTGACACCTGGCAGTTTATTTGCTATTGTCAGGAGTTCCCACTCTCCCTGCTAGATTTTTTTAATGCATTTTATATTATTATATTATAGAGAACTTAACAAGAGATGTGGAAGGGAACACTAGAATCTCAAAGACACAAAAGAAGCCAGGGGCTGACTCGACCCACCAACCTCTACCTAGGACTAAATTATCACTTTTTGTGGACTGGCCCTTTCATTTCATGTTTTTGTTTTAGACCCCTTTCACACTGGGGTGTCTTTCAGGCGCTTTTGCGTTAAAAAAAAGCGCCTGTAAAGCGCTTGAAAGAAGCCTCATCTGCAATCCCAATCTGAAAGCCCGAGCCCTTTCACACTGCCAGCGCCCGAAAAATGCTGGTAAAGCGCCGCTTAAGACCCCTTTCACACTGGGGTGTTTTTCAGGCATTTTTCGGGCGCTGGCAGTGTGAAAGGGCTCGGTCCATCGGCGCACCCAGCCTGGTGGCAAAAACACAAAAGCGCTGCAAAGAAGCTGCTTGCAGGACTTTTTTTTTTTGATGCCCTGTCAGCACAGCACCCCAGTGTGAAAGCACTCAGGCTTTCACATTGGGATTGCAGAGGAGGCTTCTTTCAGGCACTTTACAGGCGCTTTTTTTAAAGCTAAAACGCCAGAAAAATGCCCCAGTGTAAAAGGGGTCTCAGTGTGAAAGCACTCAGGCTTTCACATTGGGATTGCAGATGAGGCTTCTTTCAGATGTTTTACAGGCGCTTTTTTTAACCCTTAAGCGCCTGAAAAACGCCTGAATAACGCTCCAGTGTGAAAGGGGTCTTAAAGTCTAAATCAAGGCAAAACTTTTTTTTTTTTTGTTTTTTTTTTGTTTTGTTTTGTTTTGGGTAGAGTGAGAAACATACTGAATAACTGTAACAATAAGGCCTGAATTCTAGGCATCACAAAATACATATGAACACTTTATATAAAGAGGCTCCCTGCTATGACTATAGAGTCAACTGGAGCATCGTAGTGCAAGGTATCGCTAATAGGAAAAAGATGATACAAAGGAAAGTGCCCAAAGTGAGCTAAAAAAAAATGTGGAAGGAAAGAGAACAGTAAAAAGATAATGGACTTTTTACAGCATTACTAATAATCCAACGACTGGGAAGGGGGAGGGGGGTGTGGGAGGTTGGGGGGACCTTAAGGTTTGTCTTCCTTATGCCACAGTTCCCAAATGCGATTATGGGCCTCCGATTAGCAAGGTTTTTACTGCTGTCTGTGCCCCCATGAAGGAGATTCTCCCTCTCTGTTTGTCCAGTTTACAGTTATCATTGAAAGTAAAAGAAAATCATACATTTTGGGTTGTCCCCAGAAAAGTAATAGAGAGGAAATCTTCCAATGGGGACACTAGTTCTGGTGACCTGGGGAGGGCGGGAGTTTTCCTGTAATTTGCAGGGATTTCCTCTCACTTCCTGTTTTGGCTATGGCATAGGACATGAAATGGAAGTCTCCAAAATGGGACACAGATGATTAAAAAAAAAAATCTGATGGGGGTTATAACCCTCCCTGACTATATCAGAAATGTAAAAAAATAATTCTCTAGTTCTACTTTAATTGTATTTTTTTATAACTGTATTTGATTAAGTATACTGTGTTAACCACTGTGTTATTTACAGAGGCTCGAGAAATTGTTCTGAAAGCACAAATCTTGGCTGGAGGAAGAGGTAAAGGAGTTTTCGACAGTGGCCTTAAAGGTGGAGTCCATTTAACAAAAGAGTAAGTTTATAACCACTTTGGCTTATTCTGTGTTATTTTATAACCTTACTACCAAGATCCCAAATTAGTAAACAGATTAATGATTCTAGCGAAGCAAAATATGTCCCTCTTTACTTGTATTTGTATTACTTGTATTCTGCTTTTAGCAACGGAGACCGTAGGTATTGTAAAAAAAGTGGACTGCAGTGTCACTCAAACCCTACATATGTCTGCACCAAACATATAAAAACCCAGCTGATCTTGGAAAAAAGATACACTTTACCAACCAGTTGCAGTTATTTCTTAGAGATAAGGTTGGTGCTTTGGATATCTTCACTGGAAACGTTCATGAAAATGTTCGGGACTGTTGTAGATATTAATACCATGGTCATCCTACAGAACCATGATGCAGTGATTGTATTTTCCATCTTAGGTCTATAAGTACCTTAATAGTGTCAAACCAAGCTTAATCAAAAGCCATTAAAGTGGTTGTAAACCCTTAGATATACCCAGTGAGGTAACTGGCCTTAAGATGATACACAGAAACTAAACTAATCCTCCTACATAAGTTGTAGCTCTCTGTTCTTTACATCCATTCAAAGTGCTGATTTCACATAGTGAGGTAGAAAGAAATCCTGGATAGCCGCACTCTGGGATAAGGACATCTTTATTTCAATAAAATCCAACAATACAGTCAATTGCAGAGACGTACAGGGTGGTAGACTGCGATGTCCTTATCCCAGAGTGCGGCTAACCAGGATTTGCAGTCTACCACCCTGTATGTCTCTGCAATTGACTGTATTGTTGGATTTTATTGAAATAAAGATGTCCTTATCCCAGAGTGCGGCTATCCAGGATTTCTTTCTACATCACTGCAAACCAGCAAAGCCAGCACCTGGAACCAGTTCTTACTAGGGCGGTGTCATTCCAGAGCAAGAGTGTTTGTGAGCTGCATCTCCTTTTTTCCTGCTGATTTCACATAGGATCTCTCAGCTCTGAAAAGCAAGGGGAAGGGGAGCTGAAGTTGCACTCTGCAGACCTAAGTGAAAGCCGATTGGAGGGGAAAGGGACACCCCCCCCCCCCTCTTTCACACAGAAACAAGGCTGAGGCTGTCACTCACAGGTTGTGTGATGGAGCTCTCTCCCTGTCACCTTTTTTCTCTTGGTGTCATATAAACTTGTCAGAAGTAATTCATGCAGATAGCAGAGGAATGATGCAGCAGACAAAAAAAAAAAAAAAGACACTTAGGGGGAGATTTACTAAAACTGGTGCACTCAGAATTTGGTGGAACTGTGCATGGTAGCCAATCGGCTTTTAACATCAGCTTGTTCGGTTAAGCTTTGACAATAAAATCTGGAAGCTAATTGGTTTCTATGCAGAGCTGCACTAGATTTTGCACTCTCCAGTTTTAGTAAATCAACCCCCTAAGTGCTCTAGATTGAGAGAAGTACACACTATAGAGGGATATGCTTTGTTCATATTTCATGTCTCAGGTTTACAACCACTTTAATGTATGGATGTCCAGACTAAAGTTAGCGTTAACTCAACAGCCTCTCTAAATTGCCTTCAGAAATATTATTATTAATATAAATTGTACAGGGCATCAAACAAAGGTATGTTAATCTATAAACTTCAGTTGCAAACTGGTTAAACATACTCACTGGGGTTATTTTACTAAAGGAGTAAAGGCTCTGCTCTTAGCAAAGTGAATTTTCACTTCGCTTAGTGAATGAGGGGAAGCTTTGTTCAATTATTCACGTGGAAGCAAATATCCTGTTTTTTTTTTTTCATTAAAGCTGAACTCCGGGCACAAACACCTTCATTTAAATCTATTCCTCAGTAGCCCAAAGGATAAATATCCACTTTGTGGACACCAAATGCCTTTATAATCCAGATATTACCTTGTAAAAGTAGTGGTGCTGTACATAGTCTGAGATGTGAGACGGGCCCAGCAGGTCCCTCTACTACAGGCTACCTAAAGAAGACCAGAGAAGGTGGAGGAGATGAGACCAGTCACCCTGCAAGGAAAGAGCGCAGCAGTGACTGGTCTTTATTACAGGAAGCTTCTGCACAAAGCCAAAGTTTCAGGATAGATTACTGCACAGATCTGCAAGAAATCCACTTAGAAAGAAATCCACATACCTCTAAATACAAGGAGGTATGCATATTCTTACTTGGGTCTTACTGCCTAGTTTTGGGCACTAAGACCAAAGTAAGAATAAACATACCTCCTTGTATTTAGATAATATTTGCTGATCCAGGAATTCAACTTTAACCTTTGCATATGATTGGGTATTCTTTGCAAAGTGAAATTTCACTTTCCTTTACCTCATTTACTAAGCGAAGTAAAAATTGGCTTTGCAAAGTAAACATACTTTAACTACTTTAGTCAATCAATCCCAATATGTACAAAGCACTTGCCAAAGGCAGAGTGGAAAATTGGACATCTTTTTTTCATGAATTTTGCAAACTCTGAAATGTTTTCTCAAGACCGACACGGTATTTTAACTTTTATAAGGCTTTCATTTCATACTTCCCTTTAGCTTGACAACCACTAATTTTCAGTTGTCAAGTAATATACATGGTCTTTAAATGTACTTTATTTTTATTGCAGCCGCATTTATATCATTTCTATTAAATGTTTCCTGTTTTTTTGGTCGCGACATTGAATTTTTTGACTTTAAGTATATCTTAATCATTGCTCTACAAGAAATTGCTGTCATTCTATATCATCAAAAATTTACTTCCGCTGCTTATATTAAGCAGTTTGAAAAATACATGTTTACAAAATTCTGCCTCATTCAAATATCAGCAATTTTAATCCCCCCAAAAAAAGAAAAACAAAATATAGTGCAATCAACTGCAGCATAATTTCCTGGCTCAAAACTTTTTTCTTTCTGGCAAAAAAGGGAAGGGTAAATGACCATAATCGAGGCAGGTCTGCTTAAGTGCGACATAGAATGCATTTAGAGGCCTCATCTAAAAATCTTTATTTACCCAGATGTCTTTGCTCATATTGCTTGATGTTTTTTTTTTTTTTTTTTCTTCTTTCTTGCACTGTTTTACTCAGGTAAGTTTAAACCATTAACAATGGATACTATTAGTCTAGGGCAGGGATATGCAAGTAACGTACCTCGAGCTGTTGCAAAACTACAAGTCCCATCATGCCTCTGCTTCTGGATGTCAGTCTTGCTATGCCTTATGGGACTTGTAGCTCTGCAACAGCTGGAGGTCCGCTAATTGCATATGCCTGGTCTAGGGTATTTAATTTTAAAATGTTTAGATTTTGCCAGCATTGCTACATGCTGTACGTTTTTACCAGAAAAGACAAGAGTGTAACCCTGCGCTTACCCAACGAGAAAGCAGCTCACACAACAAATAAGGATTTTGTCAAGATTTCAAATGCATATACAAGTATAGCGCTACACTTGTATATGCATGCTGTACGTTTTTGCCAGGGCCACCAATAAAAATAAAGTGGCCCTGTACTGCTTAACTGACAGGGCCCCTTTCCCCATTGTGTAAAAATTTGGAGGCAGTGTTGAATACCCAAAGCAGAATGAGGATTGTGTAATAGCAAAATTGCATTAACAGTGGGAGGGACTTAAAACCTCGGGTTACATGCAGAGCACAGGGGTCAAACGTATATACGGAGTGTAGGTGTCAGTAGTATGCAATGCACAGAGTGCAGGGTCAGAAGTAGGTAACATACAGAGTGTGGGGGTCAGATGTGTATAATGTACATAATGTAAGTAGTGCAA
The DNA here is from genome assembly GCA_037952835.1 of Lithobates septentrionalis. Classification (NCBI taxonomy): domain Eukaryota; kingdom Metazoa; phylum Chordata; class Amphibia; order Anura; family Ranidae; genus Lithobates; species Lithobates septentrionalis. Next base: position 3,182,848 of record JBBDGP010000373.1, read on the forward strand.
GGGTCAGGTGTATGTAATGTTCAGAGTGTAGGGATCAGGTGTATGTAATGTACAGAGTGTAGGGATCGGGTGTATGTAATGTACAGCGTGTATGGATCGGGTGTATATAACATTCACAGTGCAGGAGTTCAAAGTTTATAGAGCCTAGGAGACCACATCATGATGGGATGTAATACAGACACAGGGGCTCCTGATATCAGATTTTCAGGCAGAGAAGGCTGGCAGTGATTAGGCAGGCAGTACCTGGTGGGTGAGGCCTAAAGTTCCCCATACATACTTCCCTGTGAGGTTTTGCATAAATGGTCTCCGCACCGTCACTTAATTTCAGAATGACACTCAGGGCTACCATGTACCATTAGAAATGGTGAGGCTGGGGCCCTATATGATGCTGCACTAATGCTGCCCACAGAAAGCCCCATGCCCCAGCGGGTAAGCAGGAGGACCCAGGTCCGATATGGAAAGGCTGCCTGTAATCCCCTATCCGTGGCTTTGGATATTGCAAAGGTTGAAGTGTATGTAAAAATGTATTTTTCTGCATGTGTCACGGTGTACAACTGTAGAACAGCCCAGTGCATAACCCCATGTGGTTTTTTTTTTTTTTTTTTGCTCGTGTTCTAGGGTGATCATGTTTTCCTCAGCTCAGCTGTTGTAAAGATTAACCTGTCCTTTCTCTAGCAATTTTTTTCTTTCGTTTTTCTTCTATCGAGACTCTTCTCTACATTGCTGCTGAATTTTACCCCTCTGCTTTGCAGCTATTGAGAACAGTCATCCTCAGCCTGGCTTTTGGAGTACTGCATCTTGACCCCACTGGAATGGTGGTTGTGAGGCTAACCTGGAAGTGACCGTCAGGCACTGGGTTCCTTGTTGGATGCTTTTTGGAGCCATGGACATTGCCTTAACGCTTGCTCTGTCTCTGAAGACACACTTAATGAGTAAGTTGTTTGGGCCGAAAAACAAGGATTGCCTCCATTTTTGTTGGTTGCTGGGCCCCATTATTCCCCATTTCCTTTTAGCCTTGTGGAAGTGATTAATGGTGTGAGTGTTGATGTCATTCTCTGGGTAGAATGCTGAGCATGTCCACTCTACGCTCTCTCTTCTGACATGCAGTGTCTTCTGTTACAAAGAACTGCATCAAACTTCTGTCTTCAAACCTCCATGGTGTGATATAGTGTATGCCTAAAATGATAGGAAGGGGAAGCAGTTGTAGACTGCAACTTCTTCAAGGAGCTTCAGACAACCTCAGTCTTTTTCCAGAAAGTGTAGCATGCAATATATTGGATCCCATCAACAGATGATACATTCCAAGACAGTATATACAAAATAATACAATAATTACATGCCCTATATGTCCCCTTAGAATACAAAGTTTGTCTGTTCATATGTTAGCAAGGTAATAGACACTCCACACATTCAGCATATATGTCTAATACATATAAGCACCTATGTGGCTTTCATGAATGCATGCATCCATGGATACTGCAATCCGTAGGCTATTCCTTCCATCATTCCTTTCAGGTTGGGACCAACCTGTTGGAGGACCATCAGATACAGCTTTAGTGGGACAACTCCATGCAGGTGGCATAAAATAATCAAGAAAAAAACAGATGTCTTGCTGTGACAAGTGAAGTAGAACAGATTCTGCCCTGGGCAGAACTTCATGTTCCAGCCTAGTCAGCCATGTACAATTGGCAGGCAGACTTCCTCAGTCAGCAGCATCTGGACCTCAGAGTTGTCTTTATGCCTGGATGTGTTCAAGGACCTGTGTGGCAGGTGGGGAACCCCAGATGTTGGACCTCCTGTCCTTCAGGCTCAACCTAAAACTAGACAGATTTGTATCCTGGTGCAGGCATCCATGCATGCTTCAGTAGCTCTGTGGGATCTGTACACCCAGATCAATCCTCTTTCTTCCCTAAAGCTTCTTCCTTGCCTGCTGCACATGATCAGGATTGATAGCGTTCTGATGATCCTTATTGCTTCAGATTGGCCTAGGGGGATTTGGTGTACCAACCTGGTAAGACTTCTAGCAGACGCACTGTGGGCCCTGGCAGACCGTTCAGATCTGCTGTCCCAGGGGCTGATTGTACATCCTCCTTCTTTGTCTCTGACTTTGACTTTAACAGCATGGCTGTTGAAGACTGTTTTTTAAGGTACAGGGGTATCTCTGAGTTTGTGAATCCTATAATGCTCAAGGTTAGGAAGTCCACTTTCCTGCAAGATCTATAATCTGACATGGAGGACTTACTTCACTTGCTATGAGCCTAGAGGCTTTAAACCTAGGACCCTCTATATGGGACGAATCCTCTCCTCCTTGCAGTTGGGTCTAGGCCAGTGTCTGGCTCCCCAGCACCATCAATGGGTCTGGTCTCTGCTCTTTCCAATCTGTTTCAAAGAACATTGGTCTCTCTATCTTTGATTAAGGCCTTTGTGCAGGAGGTCTCCCTTGTAGTTCTCTTCATCCTTTTTTTTGTGTCCCTGTGCGATCTGAACCTGGTTTCCTCTGTGCTGCAGAAGCCACCATTTGAACCAATTAGAGGCATTCCCTTCTCTCTATAGTCACCCATAAGGTTGCTTTTCGTGTAGCCATCGCCTCTGCCAGTCAGGTGTCTCAACTTTTGGCCTTATCTTAAAAAAAAAAACTCTTTTCGATCTTGTAAAAGGGCAAGGAAGTGTTGAGCACCAGGACTTCTTTCTTACTTAGGGTAATTTCTGCCTTTCACCTTAAAGATATTGTTCTTCTTTCCCTCTGCATGACTTTGGTTCGTCAATTGGTTTCGCTCCACTTTGGTTTCCCTTCACTGTCTGCATCCTAGCTGAGCATATGGTCCAAGCTGTGCAAGTCTACCTTTCAGCCACTGCTGCTTTCAGGAAGACCTGATTCACTTTTTGTCCTTCCGGTTGACCCCCAGAAGGGCACCCCAGCTTCTTGTTATACCATTTCCAGATGGCTCATAGAGACCATTGTTAAAGCTTAGGATCTCAAGAATCGGGTCCCCCCTTTCCTGTTAAAGCTCACTTTACTAGGTCTATGAGTTCTTCTTGGGCCTCAGGCAACTGTTTCACAAATTTGCAAAATTTCCTGGTGGATGTTTCTGCCTCATATGATGCCAACTTCAGATGGCTGTTTGAGTTGCATCCAAATACCAATTTTCTGTTGTTGCTTTAAGTCTTTCAGTGATTATTCTCAGGATTGTCTACCTCTCATTTGGACTGCTTTCAAATCTCCTGAAGGTTAAAGACTTCCTGTGTGCCTGAATGCATTAGAAAGAAAAGTGTTTGTACTTGGAGTCCACAGAGAGACGCAGGACACACCCAACTGAATGATCGTGCTATCAGTACTGATCTGCTACTGAAATGAAACATACTTATAGTAGGGGGGTTATACTCCTTCGCTTTGATGAAAGCCACATATACACTAGCTTGCCGCCAGGGCCGTCTTTAACGCAGGGCAAGAGGGGCAGCTGCCCTGGGCCCTGTCATTGCTGTGGGGCCCAAAGCAGCTGCCACTTAAGCCCTGCGCTGCCCGCAGTTTTTGCGGAGTAGCGGGGGGAGCCGATCCCCCCTGCTCTCCCAAGCGACTACATTCATTATACAGGAGAGTGGGACAGCAGCGGGCTTCATGTGTTTGAGCCCGCTCGTCCCGCTTCTCCCTCTGTCAGGAGCTGCGGACCGGAGTCAATGACAGAGCGAGAGCGGCGCTCTGTGTTCCTCCCGCCCCCACCCCCGCCTGGCAGACCTGTGTAGCACACAGCCGAGTGAAGTTTTCTGGCTGTGTGCTGGGTCTGATAGGCTGGGACTGTGTTCGTTGCACCGCCGTGTGATCAGGTAAGAAAGAACAAGGTGGAGAGAAGGGGAAGAGGATTCATTTGTGCAGACTGCAGAGAATTGCTGGTACAGAGGTGGACATGGGGGTACAGAAGTGAGAAGACATGGTAGGTACAGAGGTGGACATGGGGGGTACAGAGATGGACATGGGGGGTACAGAGATGGACATGGGGGTACAGAGATGGACATGGGGGTACAGAGATGGACATGGGGGGTACAGAGATGGACATGGGGGGTACAGAGATGGACATGGGGGGTACAGAGGTGGACATGGGGGGTACAGAGATGGACATGGGGGTACAGAGGTGGACATGGGGGGGTACAGAGGTGGACATGGGGGGGTACAGAGGTGGACATGGGGGGGTACAGAGGTGGACATGGGGGTTACAGAGATGGACATGGGGGTTACAGAGATGGACATGGGGGGTACAGAGGTGGACATGGGGGGTACAGAGGTGGACATGGGGGGTACAGAGGTGGACATGGGGGGTACAGAGGTGGACATGGGGGGTACAGAGGTGGACATGGGGGGTACAGAGGTGGACATGGGGGGTACAGAGGTGGACATGGGGGGTACAGAGGTGGACATGGGGGGTACAGAGGTGGACATGGGGGGTACAGAGGTGGACATGGGGGTTACAGAGATGGACATGGGGGTTACAGAGATGGACATGGGGGTTACAGAGATGGACATGGGGGGGTACAGAGGTGGACATGGGGGGGTACAGAGGTGAACATGGGGGGGTACAGAGGTGAACATGGGGGGGTACAGAGGTGAACATGGGGGGGTACAGAGGTGAACATGGGGGGGGTACAGAGGTGAACATGGGGGGGTACAGAGGTGAACATGGGGGGTACAGAGGTGGACATGGGGGGTACAGAGGTGGACATGGGGGGTACAGAGGTGGACATGGGGGGTACAGAGGTGGACATGGGGGGTACAGAGGTGGACATGGGGGGTACAGAGGTGGACATGGGGGGTACAGAGGTGGACATGGGGGGTACAGAGGTGGACATGGGGGGTACAGAGGTGGACATGGGGGGTACAGAGGTGGACATGGGGGGTACAGAGGTGGACATGGGGGGTACAGAGGTGGACATGGGGGGTACAGAGGTGGACATGGGGGGTACAGAGGTGGACATGGGGGGTACAGAGGTGGACATGGGGGGGTACAGAGGTGGACATGGGGGGGTACAGAGGTGGACATGGGGGGGTACAGAGGTGGACATGGGGGGGTACAGAGGTGGACATGGGGGGGTACAGAGGTGGACATGGGGGGGTACAGAGGTGGACATGGGTGGGTACAGAGATGGACATGGGTGGGTACAGAGATGGACATGGGTGGGTACAGAGATGGACATGGGGGTACAGAGATGGACATGGGGGGTACAGAAGTGGAAGGGGTACAGAGGTGCACATGGTGGGTACAGAGATGGACATGGGGGTACAGAGATGGACATGGGGGTACGGAGGTGAACATGGATGGGGGGTACTACAGAGGTGGATAGGGGGTACAAAGGTGGACATGGGGGGGGGGTACAGAGGTGGACGGAAAGATATAGAAGTGAACGTGGATGGGGGTACAGAGCTGAATACAGAGGTGGATGTGGGGTACAAAGGTGGACGGAAAGATATAGAGGTGGACATGAGGGGGGGGTACAGAGGTGGATGGGGGATACAGAAGTGAGCTGTGGATGGGGGGGGCAGAGGTAGACAGAGGATACAGAAGTGAGCTGTGGATAGAGGGGTACAGAGGTGAGCTGTGGATAGAGGGGTACAGAGGTGAGCTGTGTATGGGGGGACAGAGATAGAAAGGGAATACAGAAGTGAGCTGTGGATGAGGAAGCAGAGGTAAGCAAAGTGATGTGCAGAGGTGACCAATAGATAGTTACTTTGCGGGAGGGAGGAGGATATGCAAGTACTGCCCCTTGTGCTGATTTTTTTCTGTGCCCTGTATGATACAAACACCTCAAAGTACACACCCCCAATCCCTGTGTGTCATCCTGGACTCCTATCTCCCCCCTTCCCCCATTATCTTGAACTCCCCCATATCTCCCCCCCCCTAATCATCCTGGACTCCCATATCTCCCCCCCACCCATCATCCTGGACTTCTCTATCTCTTCCCCCATCATTATTATTATTATACAGGATTTATATAGCGCCAATAGTTTGTGCAGCGCTTTACAACATGAGGGCAGACAGTACAAGTAGAATACAATGCAATACATAAGTTTACGTGTTTGTTTTGTTTTTTCAAATGTTGGGGTGGAGAGACAATTTGCATGGGGGGGGGGGCCCAAGAATTTTTTTTGCCCAGGGCCCAATCAATAGTAAAGACGGCCCTGCTTGCCGCAGGTAAACGCAAAACGCGGCAAAAATACAATCTGCGGTTTTGGCGCAATTTTACCGCCATGTTTTAAATTTTCCCATGGTCAAAATGTTAGTACCCTGAACCCAATTCCTCCACGGCAGCTCCTAAACTCTGCTAAAAGCCTATGTGTACATGGACACATAGGCTTTTGTGCAGTTGAGTTTCAGGAGCTTTGGCAAAAAAACGCCAAAAGCTCCTAAAGTTTAGCAGCTGCCAATGTTCATAAAGCCTTAGACGCCAAGAAAAAAATTATTTTATGGTGATGTGTCACAGAGTTTCTTATTTGGAAATTCTGCCAGCAGCAAAACTTCCTTTTGCAGGCGGAAAATATCATGCTTCTGCTTCTCGATTAGCAGCAGTGTCGTCAGCTTGCTGTGTGGGCTTCTCTAGCTTAGCTGCTGATGTAGCCCAATGGCCAACTAAAGGAGCTCACATCCATGGGACAATCCTTGTTTGTGAGAGCAGGACATCCAGTAAAGTCTGTACATGTTTCATAAGAGCAGAGGGTATTAGAAAGTCTTTCTGGTCACTCGTTGAATGTGGCTGCCGCACCATGTCATATAGATCCAAGACCTACGGTATTCATCTTTAAAAATATTTTTTTCTAGATTTGTTGGGAAGTCTTTATGTGTGTGTTCTAATTGTCTTACAGCCCCGAGAAGGTTGGAACTCTCACTAAACAGATGATTGGCTATAAGCTCACAACAAAACAAACTGCAGAGGACGGTGTCAAAGTTCACAAGGTAGGTTGTGATGTAAACCTAACTCAATCCACCTTCATTTTTGCAACATGTTAAGTGAAACTCCAGATTTACAAAACCCTGAAAACAGTCCTTTGGTAAAATGGTGTGTGTGTTGTGTGGAGGGGTGAGAAATTAAAGTAAACATGTGTTTGCTGTCTGTCAATGCCTGTCAATGAGTAAAATAATTATCTTGGCTGGAAGATTATATAACGTGCAAACAAACATTCAGCAATCTCCAGGTCCTCACCTTTACACTCAGATGCCAGGCTATTGTGATTTTTAAAACGTCCTTGTAGTATTGAAGTTCCTCTCTCTAACTCATTAGGAATGCGTGGGAAACAAGAGGGGGCAAGAAAATCCTTGGTGTCACTAAACCCACATCAAAAAACTATCAATAAATGGTATATTACATGCTGTCCTGCTCCCTCAGTCACTATGGGATTAATTTTCTGTATTCTGCAAAAATCCTGGTGTATCCTGCTGTTTTCTATCTCCCTTTTTGATCGTGTCCCCAATGCAGTTGGGGATTTTGCAGAACCATGTTGGCAGCTTCTTCAAATGCTCAGTTTTTGGTGAGTTTCTATGCTAAGCATTTCCTCCCTATCACATCTGAGCAGCCCATCTGATTATAGTCACACATGTGGCGTTTACATAGTGGTAAATGACACAGTCCACTCCCTCCCTCCTCCTCCTCCTCCATGCCCACGAACTAGCTAAGCACAATGGGGATGGGGTATTACATGTAGATTGATGGAGGATTCATCTCCCTGTTTTAGGACAGAGGCTGGAGGGGCGTGACACAGTCTGTGACTGGCATAAATCCGCCCAAACCATGTAATTGTTAAAAATAATAGTAATGATTTTAAAAATATATTTATATTATGATTTAAAACTGTTTATTGATATTAATTATTTTTATTTTTACTCTGTATATGATTTTTTTCTCTGAACATGTGACCAGCAGCGGAGGACTAGAAGCTCCTCCTGCTTGTATTTCCCTGCAGAAAGGCTGGGAAAAGTCTGGGTCATGTGACAGCTGTATATCGTTTAGTAAAAAGGTACTTAGATATTCTTTTTAATTTAATTACAGTGCCATCATCCACATACAGAAGGAGAAGAGATAATGTAAATTAAACAGTGTGTGTTTAGTATCACTTTATTATTAGCTGGAAGAGTAGATCAGAATGGTCCAAAATTTGCAGGTAACGGGAAACATTTAGAAATTATATATAGGTAACATGCAGCGCTTGATATAAATCTGTATGACAGAAAAAAGTCCTTTGAAAACAGCTGGAAGAGATAGTGTCCCAGCACCAGCCTTGGTGTGAGAGATGGAACCACACACCACCACAGTGATGATCAAGTAGTTCCCCTTACCGGACAGAGTTGGACCCTCATATTATAGAGCAGTCAAACTCATTAAATAGACATCCAAATGGAGCTCTCAATCCAGAGGAGCTGTGATCATTTCACATAGGAAAACTCCAAGGATGCCAGTATTCTAAGAACCACCATGTAGGCCTTCCAATCACCACCAATTAATCACACATCCACTCCCGATAAGAGTATTTCACCAGAAATCCAGGCACTGCAGCATAAACGCATGTAGGACTTAGACACTGCAAACAACTTCTAATGCCGCGTACACACGGTCAGACTTTCTGACGGAAAATGTGCGATCGGAGCTTGTTGTCGGAAATTCCGACCGTGTGTAGGCTCCATCTGACTTTTTCCATCGGAATTTCTGACACACAAAGTTTGAGAGCTGGATCTAAAATTTTCCGACAACAAAATCCGTTCGCGTAAATTCCGATTGTGTGTACACAATTCCGATGCACAAAGTGCCACACATGCTCAGAATCAAGCAGAAGAGCAGCACTGGCTATAGAACTTCATTTTTCTCGGCTCGTCGTACGTGTTGTACGTCACCGCGTTCTTGACGTTTGGAATTTCCGACCAACTTTGTGTGACCGTGTGTATGCAAGACAAGTTTGAGCCAACATTCGTCGGAAAAATTCCCATGGATTTTGTTGTCGGAATGTGCGATCGTGTGTACGGGGCATAACTCCAACCAGTCACATGATCCAAGCGTACTCCTAAGAGCTAGGCCAGTTGTTGGATAGAAGCCAATTGGTGGTGCATCCAGCATCACTGCAAGAGGATCAGTGTGCCGACCAAAGACGTCAGCCAACTTTGAAGTTGGCTGAAGCCTTTGGTCGCCATACTAATCTTAGAACAGTGGAGAGCAGCTAGCATGCGCTTGTATCCTCCACTGGAAGAGGCACTTCAGCAAGTCATATGAAAAGATAAAAGAAGAAGTAATTCTAAGTTTAAAAAGCTTTTTTTTCTCTTTTTGAAAGTGCCTGGTTCACTTCAGGATTGTGCCTGCTGTTTGCTTAACCCTGCCAGCAAATCATGAAGTGACCTTGGAAGCTTACATATCTAATGGGATGCCAGTAATGTTTTATTTATTTTAACTCTATGCAAAGTCCTGTGAGAGCAGGACAAAGAAAAAAGGTGAGAGGTTATACTTGCAGTTTTGAATCATTTTGCTCAGATATGTTGAAGTAGCTATGGTATTTAACAGTATGCCAAGTTTTAAAAGATGCTTTGATAAATAAGGCCTGCTGTGTCTTGCACAGAAAACCAAGCATCTGTTTTTGGTGGTATATTTAGTTTTAAGCATCTTTTAATGGTATTGCTCTTGATCTACTCTAATTATGCTTTTTTTTTACAGGAAAAGTAAAATGCAGTCTGACGACTGCCAAACCGATCACCACCACCACTTTTGCAGTGCACAAAATACTTCAGTGTATTGCAAGACCCAGGCAATTAATGAGCCTCTCTCTTGGCTTTTGGCAGGTGTCCATGTCCCCGCTACTGTAGGAAAGCCATTTCTTTTAAAATGGGGAAAACAAAAGTCGTCAAGTGATGGTAAAACCAGCCTCATTATCCTCTGTGTTTAACTACACCTCTGCGCCTTAATATAGAACACAGAGAAACGTCACTTCATTAGGATAAAATTAGCATGTTTCAGAGGCTCCGTACTTAAATGTTTGGATCTCAAAAAGAAAAGCTTGATGCTTTGTAGCTCTAAAAAATAAATGGAGTGCCCTACTTGTTTACAGGGAAGCAAATAAAGAAATGCCGGTACTACAGTCTTTCTTAATGTAACATTTACATTTAAAGTTAAAAAAAAAACAGTACCCTCCATTTCTCTTTTAAAGTGGTTGTAAACCCTCACACGTACCCAGTGAAGTGACTGGGCTTAGGTTATACACAGAGATGAAACAAATCCTCCTACACAAGTTGTACCTGTTTATCTACATCCATCTTTTCCCTATACCCTTTAAAAGTGCAGCATTTACACCGCTTCCTCTCTGAAAAGCAGGGGGCAGAGAGCTGAAGTTACAGTGAGGGGAAATAAGTATTTGATCCCCTGTGGATTTTGTACGTTTGCCCACTGACAAAGAAATGATCGGTCTATAACTTTAATCGTAGTTTTATTTTAACAGTGAGAGACAGAATAACAACAAAATCCAGAAAAACACCTTTCAGAAAAGTTATAAATTGATTTGCATTTTAATGAGTGTAATAAGTATTTGATCCCCTATCAATCAGCAAGATTTCTGGCTCCCAGTTGTCTTCTATACAGGTAATGAGCTGAGATTAGGAGCACTCTCTCTTAAAGGGAGTGCTCCTGATCTCAGCTTGTTACCTGTATAAAAGAGTGGTTGGCTCTAACCGAATATCACCTTTGGCAATATTATCCCATTCTTCCCTCCTATTTCTGTGTAGTAGCGCTGTTTTTGAAAAGTTAAGTATTGCTTTAAAGCAAAGACATTTTATTTAGCAGGCCAAGGTAAGTTCTTTTTTACAGTAGGTAAGATCTATCTATCTATAACTTTTCTTGTCCTTTATACCATAATATTACTTTCATAGTAGCCCAATGTGCCTTAAAAATCGTATAGTGAATTTCTGAAAGATGGTTTTTGCATAAACCTATACATGCCCCTATCTCCTATATGACTGTCTGAGTCTTGTGATTGGCTGCATCAATACTTCATTGTGAGAGGCGTATTTCTAACTCAGACTATTTCTTCTAACTTTTTTTCAGGTTATGGTAGCGGAAGCGCTAGACATATCCAGAGAAACCTATTTTGCAATATTGATGGACCGGGCTTGCAATGGACCTGTGCTGGTTGGCAGTCCTCAGGGAGGAGTGGACATAGAAGAGGTGGCTGAGAAAACCCCAGAACTTATTTTTAAGGTAAGTTCTAGTAGGCCTTGTGCATAGAACAGATTTGTATCAAGTACAACGTTGTGGCAAACTCATTATTTTTAGTCTCCTTTTATATGTAAAAAAAAAAAAAAATCTCTCCACGGCCGCCGCTGCCACCCCCTATTCAGGTGTCCGGCCTCTTTCAGGGCGCCAGGCGCCTGAATGGCAGCGGTGTATTTTTGAAGCACCTGATTAGAGCCATAGACTCTAATAAGCTTCAGAATATGTGGGCTCGCTGATGGGGTAAGTGCACCAGACCCGCCAACTGACTGGGGGGGAGGGGGGTACTGTTTGCCGCCCTCCCCCAAAGAAAATTACCACCGGCCGCCACTACCCCATACCAACAGTGAAGTTTGGAGGTGGGAACATCATGGTTGTGGGCTGTTTCTCAGCATATGGTACTGGCAAACTTCCTATCATTGAAGAAAGGATGAATGGAAAAATGTACCAAGACATTCTTGATAAAAATCTGCTGCAATCTACCAGGATGATGAAGATGAAATGAGAGTGGGCATTTCAGCTAGACAATGATCCTAAACACAAAGCCAATGAAACTCTCAATTGGTTTCAAAGAAAGAGAAAATAAAGCTGCTAGAATGGCCGAGCCAATCACCGGACTTGAATCCAATAGAAAATCTATGGAAAGAACTAAAGGTCAGAGTTCACAGAAGAGGCCCATGGAACCTTCAAGATTTCAAGTTTTTCCATACAAGAGGTGTCTTGAAGCTGTCATTACCAACAAAGGATTTTTGTAAAAAGTATTCAGTTAGCGTGTTCAATACTTTCATTCCATTTTATTACACATAACTTTATTTCTGAACATATTTATTTTGGTTTCTTTTTATGTATGGATTGCATGGGTTGTTAATTTCATGTGAATAGCACCTTTAGAAATATATTTACGTAGAAAAATGGTGACGTGTTCAATACTTATTTTACCTGGTGTGTGTGTGCATATCTATCTATCTATCTATCTATCTATCTATCTATCTATCTATCTATCTATCTATCTATCTATCTATCTATCTATCTATCTATCTATCTATCTATCTATCTATCTATCTTATCTATCTAAAAATTATATATATAAAGAAAACGGATGAGATAACACTATACTTTCTTTTTAAAAGAGAAGTCATTTATATGCCCATCGCTTCTTACCAAAACACAACACAAGGGTTTGTCTCTCATTTTTGCATAAAGAGAGGTGACTCGTACTGTTTTTCCCCACTATTCATCCAGAATTGTTGATTTATAGCTCAGGTATATCAAAAATTATAGTCATTTATTCCTACTTGTGTAAAGCTGTTTTGGGCTATAATTTCCTCCCTTGAACTTCAGTTGTAAAATAAGTGTCTTTTTGTTTTTTTTTTTTAACTTGTGAATGTTGAGATATGTGAATAAAATTTGTTTTAATGAACGTCATTCTGTATTAAACCGCATTTTTAGTGGAGCGCTTTTTTTTTTGTTCACCTTAGCGTAATTTTGGTCTTATACAAAACTTTTCAGATTTGGTTTGCCATAGGCAAAACGGGTTCACCCACAATCATAAGTCTATGGAAGGTGTTTGTGACTAATGTATTATTTCCTGCGCTCCCAAAAAACTGATGTGCTTTACCCTATATAAAACCCCAGCAGCTGCTTCAATGTGCTTGCTAGTATTGCACAATAACCAAGCTTTAAATTAAATAAAAAAGCAGCGCAAAAAATTGTGCTGTAACCGTGTGAGAAATGATATTATACACATATGCAAATGATATCTTTCCCAAAGTGCATATGCTATAATCTAATATAATCTATCCAAACTATACAGTCCATGAGCCTCTATTTAAGTCAGTCCATACATATGAGTTCCCCTTAACGCATACTAAATATTCATTCAATGATAGGTGCTTCAATTGAGTTGTGATCGTGCTCCGCAATGAATGATGTGCTACTTCAATCCACCCATCACACATATGATGTGTTCCTGAGTACTCCCAGAAAAAATGCTCACTCACCAACCGCAGTTGACCCCTTTATATTACTCGAAGTAGGTCAAATGGACATGGTGTATCTGGATTTTGCAAAAACATTTGACACAGTTCCCCATAAACGTTTACTGTACAAAATAAGGTGCGTTGGCATGGACCATAGGGTGAGTACATGGATTGAAAACTGGCTACAAGGGCGAGTTCAGAGGGTGGTGATAAACGGGGAGTACTCGGAATGGTCAGGGGTGGGTAGTGGGGTCCCCCAGGGTTCTGTGCTGGGACCAATCCTATTTAATTTGTTCATAAACGACCTGGAGGATGGGATAAACAGTTCAATCTCTGTATTTGCTGACGACACTAAGCTAAGCAGGGCAATAACTTCTCCGCAGGATGTGTAAACCTCGCAAGAAGATCTGAACAAAATAATGGGGTGGGCAACTACATGGCAAATTAGGTATTTTGTAGAAAAATGTAAAATAACGCATTTGAGTGGCAAAAATATGAATGCAATCTATACACTGGGGGGAGAACCTCTGGGGGAATCTAGGATGGAAAAGGACCTGGGGGTCCTAGTAGTAGAAAGGCTCAGCAATGGCATGCAATGTCAAGCTGCTGCTAACAAAGCAAACAGAATATTGACATGCAAAAAAGGGGATCAACTCCAGAGGTAAAGTGATAATTCTCCCGCTCTATAAGACTTTGGTCCGGCCTCACCTGGAGTATGCTGTCCAGTTCTGGGCACCAGTCCTCAGGAAGGATGTACTGGAAATGGAGCGATTACAAAGAAGGGCAACAAAGCTAATAAAGGGTCTGGAGGATATTAGTTATGAGGAAAGGTTGCGAGCACTGAACTTATTCTCTCTGGAGAAGAGACGCTTGAGAGGGGATATGATTGCAATTTACAAATGCCGTACTGGTGACCCCACAATAAGTATAAAACTTTTTCGCATAAGGGAGTTTAACAAGACACATGGCCACTCACTAAAATTAAAAGAAAAGAGGTTTAACCTTAAACTGCGTAGAGCAGGGGTCTCAAACTGGCGGCCCTCCAGCTGTTGCAAAACTACAAGTCCCATGAGGCATTGCAAGGCTGACCATTACAAGCATGACTCCCAAAGGCAGAGGCATGATGGGACTTGTAGTTTTGCAACAGCTGGGGGAGCCGCCAGTTTGAGTCCCCTGCGTAGAGGGTTCTTTACTGTAAGAGCGGCAAGGATGTAAAATTCCCCTCCACAGGCGGTGGTCTCAGCGGGGGGGGGGGGGGGGGGGGGCATTGATAGTTTGACAAAACTACTGTATTAGATAGCACCTGAACGACCACAACATACAGGGATATACAATGTAATACTGACATATGATCACACACATAGGTTGGACTTGATGGACTTGTGGCTTTTTTCAACCTCACTTACTATGTAACTATGTAAATATGCGCTTTATGCTAAGCCAAAATCTGACACTCCGGGGAAATCCCAATTAATGTATGCTGTCACTTTAACACATAACTCAGACAGAGGGGCTTCAAGAAGTACACAAGAGAGAGAGGACGCACCAACCGCATTATCACAGTAACAATTTACTTTAAAAATGAAAATATACTGTATGTGCTCACAAAGGACAGGGCAGACAAAGCTCAACAATGTAACGCAATAGTTTTATCCACTCTATGTGCTCCTAAGCTTGGAAGGTCATCACCTGGATTCAACCGGCCTTGCACGTTTCGAGGGTGGAACCCTCTTCTTCAAAGCCAAACTTTTTGGATCCTTACAGTTTGCCTATTTATATATCACGAACCAGGACATAAGATTCCTTTGCTCATAGGGTGGGTTCTGTCTCTACAACAACACATGACATATCAATCAATATATCATTAGACCCATATGTGATTGGTAACAAATACAATTTATACCATCGCTGTGAGAAGTATAAATTACTTTGATAATACACATACTGCTTTACCTTAAATGCTTGCACTTTCTCACAATAGATGTAAATGTCAGATATACAGTGTGTGCCCAATGGCAAAACAGGGGCACTAACAATCATACAGTATGTCTATGGCAGGTGTTAGGTGATGGTGGCTAGGGAGTTGCAATTATTCCTTTTGGAATTATTGCCATTATTTCATCTTTGTCTGGTAGCCACCCCATAATGTGCATGCACTTCCAAACCAAAGAGTGAGTAAAATTTTAGTTGGACATTTCATAAACCTACACATGAATGCATTTCTGACATGTTGCAATGTACTGTACAGTCTCTGTATTTAAAGAGCCATTAAACCTGTAATTAAAATAACAAACCTGGTGTACTTACCTGCTCTGTGCAATGGTTTTGCACGAAGCAGCCCCAATCCTGTTGTTCTGAGGTCCCCCGCTAGCACTCAGGCTCCTTCTCTTTGGCAAGTGCCCACATGGAAAGCTGCTTTCCCTGGGGGCACCTGTGCAAGCTTGCTCCTGAGCCGCCCTGTCTGCATCTATTGACACAAAGCGGATGTCTCAGCCCCACCCCCCGCTTGCTCAGCACAGCATTTGATCAATCTGCCTAGAGAGGAGGGAGACAGCGGCAAGAACTGCTGATCTCATGCACATTGCAGGATCAGATCGGGCTCAGGCAAGTGTTAAGAGGGGGCTGTGGGATCTGCAGCACAGGTTTTTCATGCATTAAGGTGAAACATCTTAGTGGTTAAGCCACTCTGTCTCCACACAATCCTCTGTTTAATTATGCTGTGTGTGTTTTTATAAGAAAAAATGCAGTTCTATACCTGATTTCAGAGCGCCACTTGGCGCTCACGTGACTGGCTGCCTCTCCCCTCTTCTGATTTGACCGCTACAGAATCCCCTGCTGACATCAGCCAGGAGGAGGAGAGAGGCGGTCAGTCACGTGAGCGCTGAGCGGTGCTCTGAAATCAGGTATAGAAATGCATTTTTTTTTATAAAACACACACAGGGGCACATTATTAACCAGAGGATTATATGAAAATCCAAATAATTTCAGCAGCAGGAGCGGGGGGGGGGAGGGTGGTGCCTGGCAGGCAGAGAGGGGGGAGAAGACAGGGGAGAGAGAACAGAGGAGAGCCATGTATGATGGAGGCAGGTAAACTGCCAACAGTGTCGGGGCTCAGCAGCCATGATAAACCATGTTCAGTTTACAGAGGGGAGGGCAGAACCAGGGGCAGGATCAGCCAGGTATTTCAGGGGATACAGTTGGCCAAGTGACACAGCACAAGCACTGTGGTCTATAACATGCTTTAAGTCAAGTGACTTTGCTCAGGTTGAGATGTCCGTCTGCTGCAGCCTAGAGAGAACATTTCTTTAGTCTCCTCTCCCCCTGTGACCAAACTGCAACTTTGTAAATGCAAGTCACAAGGTGAGGGTCTGATCTGTGTCAGGCCTTTGTGAACATAGCTAAGGCTGGCCATACAAGGAGCAAATTTCTTTCCTGCATGGGTTGAAGGAAAGAAATTAGCTTGATTTCCCCTATCAACACAGACAGTGTTGATGCAGGAATCTTCACTTTCCGGGCCATTGTCTTCCTGTCCCACCAGGAGAAGACCATTATTATCACTAGCCGCTATATCAGCCGCTTGCGATAATCGCAAAGGAGTCGGGCAGGCTGGTTGTACCCAAGTTTGTTTGATCAACTTGGTACATTCAGCCCTGGTCATTAATGGTTGGAATCTTGGCCGGTTCCTGCTCCATGGGCAGGAAGTAGATGCTGACCCGATATTATGCCGGGACAAAAATGGTGCTATCCTTTTTGAAGGGAATGATGCTTAAATTGTCACATGTACACATTCTTAGTAACAACTGTTTAACAAGTTTAACTAAAAGTCCAGACAAAATAAGCTGTTCAGTATAAAACACTAAGCTATGCAATTAAGTAGTCGCAAGCTGTTACATGCTTATCTGCAGAAATATATATATATTATATACATGCACTCCTTTAACTACTCTGAAAGTCCCATATATATTTAACATATATTTATGATAGGTCTTTTTCAGACTCTTAATATTGAAAATATCTGGAGGGGTTAATGAGAGATTACTGTGAGCATGGTTGTTAAGCAAAGAAGCGAAGAAAAATCTTAAAAGCAAAGCACTGCAGGATACCAGAGAAATGGGCACACCAGTCAAGTGTTTTATTAATAAAACCAGGTTATGTTCTGATACTTTTAAGCACTTGGTGGAATAGTTGTAAAGATCTTTTTTTTTTTTACAAAATGATATCGCAGCGGACAGTATCAGAAGTCTGGCATTGCAGGAGATCCGTGTGGCTGAAAAGGTTCCGGCTGATGAGCTGCTTGTCTCTGCTAATACTGGGTTTAGGGGAGAACGGAGATAGATCAGAGGATTTTTCCTCACTTTACCAGAATAGGATGTTAGCAGAAGTTTTCCAGCGATAAGTCGCTTTTTTTTTTTTTCAAGAAGGGTAGAGAGGAGTTAGAATCGCTGCCAGGACTTTAATGTAGATTCCTGTAGTATTGAGCATGTGGGACAATGGGGGTGAACTTAGTTGACATGGGGTGTCAAGTGCAGCTTGTGGTCAGTTCTCTAGCTGTACACAAACAATGCTGAATGAATGAGTGACTTTTATAGCGCTACCTATGTGAACTGAATCGCCTGCTTTTTGCCGCCGGTGTCCATCTTTGCCCCATGGGGTCCCGACGCGCTTACAAACTCATACACATACAACATACACATATTTGGCCAATTTTTTGCGACAGGATCTAATCAACCTACCAGCATGTCTTTGGAATGTGGGAGAAAACCGGAGTACCCGGAGGAAACCCACGCAGGCACAGGGAGAACATGCAAACTCCAGGCAGATGGTGTCGTGGTCAGGATTTGAACCAGCGACCCTATTGCTGCTAGGTGGAAGTGCTAACCACTACAACTACTACACCACTGTGCTGCTATCTACTTTTAAAGTGGTTCTAAAGGCTTAAAGTGATACTTAAGTCTCATGTTTTTTTTCCCCCTTTAAAACATGTCGTACTTACCTCCTCTGTGCAGTGGTTTTGCCCAGAACAGCCCAGATCCTACTCTTCTCGGGTCCCTCTTTGGTGCTCCTGGCCCCTACTCCTGCCGAGTGCCCCCCACTGCAAGTAGCTTGCTATGGGGGCACCCGAGCCAAGCCACAGCTCCCTGTGTCCATTCAGACACGGAGCCGCAGCCTGGCCCCGCCCCCTCCTCCCCTCATTTGCTCACTGATTATCACAGCAGCAGGAGCCAATGGTGCCACGCTGCTGTCTTAGCCAATGAGGAGGGGAGTCCTGAACAGCCAAGTATCTCGTGCAACATTGCTGGATCTGGATGGCCCTCTGGTAAGTATTAGAGGGTGGGGCTGCTGCACACAGAAGGCTTTTTATCTTAATGCATAGAATGCATTAAGATAAAAAAAAAAACCTTCTGCCTTTACAACCACTTTAAGGATGCATTCTCTGCATTAAGGTAAAAACCCTTCTGTGCTGCAGGATTCCAACCCTCCTCCCCCAACAGCCCCTCATACTTATCTGAGCCTGATCTTGATCCAGCACTGTGTCCCAGAGCAGCGGATCTTTCTGCGCTCTCCCTCCTCACAGGGCAGCCATTGGCTCATGTTGCTGTCAGTCAAATTCTGTGGGGAGGGAGCAGGTGGCAGGGCTGTCCTTTCTGTGTCTATAGATCTAAGCAGCACAGCTTTGAGTGAGCCTGCATGAGTGCCCCCTAGGAAGTGACTTCCCGTGGAGGCACTTGCTGAAGAGGAGGAGCCAGGAGCACCAGTGGGGGACCCAAGAAGAGAAGGATCAGAGCTGCTCTGTGCAAAACTATTGTACAGAACAGGTAAAAGTATGACACGTTTAAAAAGATTTACAATCCCTTTTAAAGAATGTATGTGTGTATAGATCTGTTCATTCATATCTGATTCTTGGCAATTCTGTATGCCAGCTGACTGGGAACCATGCTTAATACACTTGAGGGCCTTTTTCCGTAGAATATTATTTACATTTTTTTTTTTTTTTACGAGGTAGGTTGCCAGGTTTTGACTCAACTCATAACTGCCCATCTTGGGACTGGCATGCAGGATGTATTAACACATGTGCATAGCCAGTTTGCTCACACATACTAGGGCCAATATAGATCAGAGCCAATCAACCTACTAGCATGAGTTTGGAGAGTTGCACGAGGTGGGTAACCGGAGTACCCAGAGGAAATCCACACATGCGCAGATAAAACATGCAAACTCCATGCACATAGTGTCCTGGCCGAGATTCAAACCAAAGATTCCACTCCCTACTTTGAAGAATATCTAAACCCTTCTTAAAATTGTGACGTTTTAGAGGCGTGGTCAACATCACCTGGTGACCATGCCCCCTAAAACGTCACAGTCCCAGCATGCCCAGGGACTGTGACATCATAAGGGGGCGGGGTCTCCGCCTATATAAGTCACAACGGAGCCCTCAGAGAGCAGTCCAGCCGGAGAGAGCGTCGTGTCAACATCTGGAGAAGAGAAGAGGGAAGAAGACAAGAAGCCAAGAAGCCCAGAAGTCTGGACCTCCGCTGGCAAGAGAGCGGCCTGAAGACAGCGGAGGAGCCGGCCGAAGAACTGGAATACCGGGAGAAGAGGCTGGAGAAAGCGGAGAAGAACCAACCGGATGCCGGGAGAAGAGGAATCAGAGGGACCCCTGAAGCCGGAAGAAGACCCCCCCCCCCCCGGAGCTGTTTAATAAATTATTTTAAAAACCTGTGTAGTGTGTTTTATTATTGACACTTTTTCCCTAGGTGAATGGGTAGGGGTACCATGTACCCCATACTCATTCACATAGGGTGGGGGGCCGGGATCTGGGGGCCCTCTTATTATAGGGGGCTCCCGGATTCCGATAAGCCCCCCGCCCGCAGACCCCGACAACCAACGGCCAGGGTTGTCGGGAAGAGGCCCTTGTCCTCATCATCCCCGCAGGGTGCCCCCTCCCCCAAAGCACCCACCCCCCATGTTGAGGGCATGCGGCCTGGTACGGTTCAGGGGGGGGGGGGGCGCTCGCTCGTCCCCACCCCCTTTCCTGACCGGCCGGGTTGCGTGCTCGGATCGGGGTCTGGTATGGATTTTAGGGGGGACCCCACGCCGTTTTTTCGGCGTAGGGGTTTCCCTTTATAATCCATACCAGACCTAAGGGCCTGGTATGACCCCCGACGGGGCTTGCAAGGTGTCAATCTCGCCGATAAAAGCGGCAAGATTGACTTCCTTTTCTAGTCCCGTCGCACCTGAGTTACGTTCAAAATGAACGGACTTGTCCATGTGTGGGCAAGTCCGTTCATTCTGAAAGTCCGCCATAACTCCGGCGAAAGTCCGTCGGAAAGACGGGCGGACTTAGCCCGCCGGAAAGTCCGGTCGTGTGTGGGCAAGTCCGTCCGTTTTAAAGTCCGGCGCACCTGGCAGACAAAGTCTGTCGGAAAGTGTGCCGGACCAAGTATGCCAGAAAGTCCGATCGTGTGTACGCGGCATAAGAACTTTTTTTAACAGATCCTAAAATTACCTTTCAGAGGGAGAAGTAGAAATGGGGGTTTAAGGTGCAAATGAATCAGATTGAGAACAAAATCGAATTTATAAATTTTATTTGATATAGATCATTTTAAATATTCTATATTAAAACCAACATGAAAGAATATCTTACGGTCGTTGTACAAAAGTTTTTCGACTCTACATGTTTCGCCACACTCATGGCTTCCTCAGGAGCTTTTGCAAGACTTTATGTACAGTATCACTATGAATAAACAAAAAAATGTTTTTCTTATTTTAAATAAACAAAACAAACACTTGAATAGGCAAAAAAGTGCAACAATTATTTTTAAACATAATACACACAGAGGAATACAATACATGAGGTCTAAAAAAAATACATAAGTACATTACAAAAATACAATCACATGTATATATTGTAGGCTATCTGATGAATGGACTCTCACCCCAAATGTAAGCACAACTCCAGAGCACTATGATGTACATTAAATACAATTTATAAATTAGATTTTGTTCTCAATCTGATTAATTTGCACCTTAAAACTCCCATTTCTACTTCTCCCTCTAAAATGGTATGGGGAGGTGGTGTATGTGAATAAGATCTCTTATACTATTTTACTAAAATTACCTGTTGATCTTGCCAGAGATTGTGTCCTTGTCACTTCCTGCGAGATGAACCAAGTCAGTCTTATCTTTTATGTGTAAACTACATATTTCCCACATGTATTGAAACTGAACATAAACAGACATGTTTAAAGTGGCTACTATGGTTACCTTCCTAGATACAATGGGGGAGTGAGCTAGTGCTGATAGTGTTTTATTCACAGGATTACCGGTTAAAAATAAAAGAGAAAAAAATCTGAACAAAAAAAAACAAACTGATATAGGCACCTCATCTAAGGGCTAGTAAGCTGCAATATATAGTATTGTGCAAAAGTTTTAGGCAGCTGTGAAGAAGTGCTGTAAATTAAGAATGCTTTCAAAAATATATATTTTAATTGTTTATTTTTTTTCAATTTACAAAATTCAAAGTGAGCAAACAGAAGAAAAATTTAAATCAAATCAATATTTGGTGTGACCACCCATTGCCTTCAAAAGCTTCACCAATTCTTCCAGGTACACACAGTGCTTGTGCACAGTTTTTGAAGGAACTCGGTAGGTAGGTTATTCCAAATGTTTTGGAGAAGTAACCACAGATCTTCTGTGGATGTAGGCTGTCTTAAATCCTTCCGTCTCTTCATGTAATCCCAGACTGATTCGATGATTTTGAGATAAGGCTCTGTGAGGGCCAAGCTATCACTTTCAGGAATCCTTGTATATCCCCAAATATACCGCCAATGTCATTAAAAACTATCTACAGCGTAACGAAAAACAAGTTCTGGAAGTGATGGCTTGGCCCCCACAGAGCCCTGATCTTAAGTCTGGAGTCTGTCTGGGATTACATGAAGAGACAGAAGGATTTAAGGCAGCCTACATCCACAGAGGATCTGTGTTTACTTCTCTAAGTTTGGAACAACCTACCTGCCTAGATCCTTCAAAAACTGTGTGCAAGTGTACCTAGAAGAATTGAGGCTGTTTTGAAGGCAAAGGGTGGTCACACCAAATATTGATTTGATTTGGATTTCTCTTCTGTTCATTTACATTCCATTTTGTTAATTGATAAAGATAAACTATTAACACTTCTATTTCTGAAAGCATTAATAATTTACTGCATATTTTCACACCTGCCTAAAACTTTTTCACAGTATTTTACAGTATTAGTTTTTTGTTTTTCAGTTTAGACACTCTTTAAAAAAAAAAAAGTTTTGACAATACTTTAATATTCCATTTTGACTGAAATGTTCCTTTTGCTTGTCAGGACCTTGGCACTCCGATTCTTTTTCTGTACTTTGTAAATTGATTGGATGATCAGAAGCGTTCCCTTCCAGACATTCCATCAGTTCATTTCTAGTTTACAGATTGCCCCTTAGAACACATTTTTCTTGGAATGAAACGTAACAATGAATGTTTTTCAAAGCCAAAACAAAGACCTCTCCCCAAAGCATATTTTGTAATAACACGGCTGGGTTGTGGCATCGGCACAGCAATAAGATTCCGGAGCCTGTCAGAAAAATTAGCAGCTTAATGTTTGTCAAAGCCATCTGCCCAGTAATTAGAAGTGAAAAGCGGTGTCAGATTGTCTTGTCGCTGTGCCACCGTCTTGTTGTGGAAGGACTTCCTTCAAAGCCTGGTGACATAATTATAATGTACCCTTCAGGCACCTGTTACAACTTTGAAATCTTGGCACTGGGGTGCATATTAATTTTTCATTTATCGCTGACTTAAATGTTTTTTTTTTTTTTTTTTTTCATATTGCATAATGACTTTCTCGTCTGGTTTAACCATTACTTCCCTTTTGTCTTTCTTTTTGTTTTACAAGGAGGAAATAGACATATTTGAAGGAATAAAAGACAGCCAGGCATTGAAGATGGCAGACAATTTGGGATTTAAAGGACCTCTTCGGCAACAGGTAAGGAAGATGGAGAGTTGAGAGGTGCCATCTAGGATGATTTCATATAACTTAAAGTGGTTGTAAAGATAAAAAATTTTTTTGGCAATATCTGATCTATATGCTATATAGATCATGACTCTAGCTGTTATTTCTGCCGAAATTTTTTATTTACCTGTTAAATAAGCTTTATCCGCACTTCCTCCTTTCCTCTCTGTATGTTCTCCTCAACTTCCAGGTTTTCGAGCGTGCTCCCTGCAGCAATGTCACGGCTTCAAAGGAACTCCGGCCCCCCTGATGCTTGGCGGCATCGCGCATGCGCAGTGCCGCTTTTTCGCTGTGTGACGACAAACCTGAGCCACACTTCTACTTCAGCAAAAAAGGGGGCGGAGTAAAGTCGGGGCTGTGCTGAGATGGTCCTTCAGATTACAATAGCAAGGCACGGGAGGCGGAGCTACAGCGTCTTCGACACTCCCGCGGCTCCCCTGCCTCCTGTGCCTGTGAACGCACACAGCGTCTCCCCGCAGGGATGTAGTCCCAAGGGAAGGGGCGAGCATGCTGACTAACCCCCAGCCAGAATGGCTCGGATGATGGGGCACTATTCCTCCCATTGACACCAACCATGGGGCACTATTCCTCCCACTGACACCATCCATGGGGCACTATTCCTCCCACTGACACCAATGTGGTACTATTCCTCCTCCTACTGACCAGCAATCCATGTTTATTCTCACCGATGATGGGCCCGGGGACATTTTGTACTCCCACTGGCCACAATCCGGCCCCCCCTTAAGTCTGACTGTAAACTGGCCCCTTATTTGAAGAGTTTGGAGATCCCTGCATTAGAAAATGTTCACTTCCAGTTTCATATCCCAGATAGAAAGTGATAGGATCTCTCTCCAGAGGAGATGGGCAAAACAACTTAACAAACCTGTCCTAAAAAAATAATAATAATCGTTTTACTGTTCCATATTAGTATAGGTCGGCTATATCTATAATTTGCTGGTCTAGTATCGCTTGGCGGTTTTTGCATTATGCACACAAGTCAGGTTACCGCAGTGTAAGACTTCCTAATGAAGCAACCTTGTTGGGAGATGCGTCTCTATCAGAGAGCTGTTATCTCATGTCGGGAGTGTGCTTAAACCACAACACATCAATAACTTAAGTGTTATTATGCCCAACAAGTCAGCCTTAAACAATTGGAATGAGCGAGCAGTTGGATGACACATTCCAGGGGACGGATACATCTGCTGCTGTGCTTCTGTTTCTCCCAGCCTGCCACCATACCCTCCTTTATTTGTTCGCTTTTTGTGCTTGAATTTTTTTTTTGTAGGTTTTCACTTTGGAAATTTCTGTTCTTGTACTGATTATTCACAATGTTCGCAAACAGGCAAGTAGCCGTTTACTGTGTGTTGTTAATCCTACTGGATGATTTCATATATCCACATATGCCTGGTTTATTACAGAGCCGTGCAAAACTTTACTTTCATTATGTTCGGAATAGCTATCTTTTCTTTTTTTTTTTGTGGTGATTTTATAGTGATGGCTACGTTTCAGCTTATCACTTCTTCCTTTGATGCCCAAGCCCCCCCCCCCGCCCAGTCTCCACGGGCATCGTGGCAGCTTCTGTTTCCTCCCTCCTCCTCGGTGATCAATTGGGACTCTTTTCTTTTCGGCCTATCAGAAAACGGGTCTCAGACTTGCTTCTGATTGGCCGGATTGAGGATCAGTGTTTCAATAGGGAATAGTTGTAACACCTAGGTGGGCTCCTGACGCAATGCTCTGCGCCACGAGGCCACCCTATTTTGAAGCCTATTCGAGCCTCTGGCTCTAATCAGGTGCTTCAAAAAACACCCCCGCCGCTGTAATTCAAGTGCCCGGTGTCCTGAAAGGGGCCGGACGCATAAATAGGGGGTGGCAGTGTCCTGTCAAAATAGCGGCCGTGGATAGAGGGGGCGGCGCTCGGGCGCCCCTAATGGACGGGCTGCCACTGCTTTGATGACCATGAACCAACAGCGTACTTAATAATAACAATAATGAACATTTCTTAAAGTGATCATGCCAGCTTGCTGCAAAAGTTAAAGTTGGCCTAATTGTAAAATTATGAACTTAAACTGATTGTAAAGGCATAACTTTTTTCAAATAACAAACATGTCATACTTGCCTGCTCTGTGTAGTGGTTTTGCATATAGCAGCTCTGATCCTCCTCTACTCGGCTCTACCGCCGGTGCTTCAGACTCCTCCCCTATGCCGAGGGCTCGCTCCCGAGTTGGCTGTGTGGCTCCTGCTGCTGTGTCTGAGCCAAAGAGAAAAAGAGAGCCACTGCTGTAGTGCAGTCGCCGAATCGAGACCAGGCTCAGGTAAGTATAAGGAGGGTTTGGGGGGGGGGGATTGGGAGCTGCACAGACGTGTTTTTTTTTTTTTATCTTAAAGGAGAAGTACAGCCAAAGCTCATTTGGCTGTACTTCTTCTATGGAACACAGGGGTGTAGTTTGTTCTGCACTCCTGTGACCTGTTTTCAACAGACAGCGGGCTGAAGCCTGCTGGCGGTTAATGTCACAGACCTGGTCCAGGCTCATGAAAGATCACAACCATATGGTCGTAATCCACCCAGGAGTCTGGACCGGCTCAGCCTCTCAGCCAGTTGCTGAGAGCCTGATCCGGCTACTTCCACCCCCTCCACAGCCCAGCGCTCCAGTAAGCGCGGGGGGGGCAGACCAGAGAGCGAGTGACTGACAGTGACAAGGAATCCCATACTTCTCCTTTAATGCAGAGAATGCATGAAAGTAAAAACGACTTTAACCTCTTCAATACTAGGCACTTTCACCCGCTTCCTGCCTGGGGGAAGGGGGGGGGCTTGGGTCCGGTCTTGGTTCACCTTTACATTTTTCTGTAAAGGTGGACTAACACTTTAAGTTTAATGCTTTTCATTCCAGCCAGCTGTTAACTTTTGCAGCAACGCGATATTATCACTTTAATAAAGGTTATTTTGAAGGAAGAAGTAATCAACTGAATTACATTAGCTACCACTGTAATATCCCCCAAAAATACAGCGATTTTACCAATATAATGAAAATAAAGTTTTGCTCGGCTCTGTAATAAACCTGGCTTACATGGATATATTAAATCATCCATTAGATGAACAATACACAGTAAACTGCTACTTGCCTGTTTGTGAACAGTGACAATTCCTGTTCTTGTATTGATTTGATCCTAAAGTGAAAACATACAAAAAACAAGAGGTAAGTATAGTGGGGAAAGGAG
Source organism: Lithobates septentrionalis (assembly GCA_037952835.1). NCBI lineage: Eukaryota > Metazoa > Chordata > Amphibia > Anura > Ranidae > Lithobates > Lithobates septentrionalis. Next base: position 3,209,290 of record JBBDGP010000373.1, read on the forward strand.
GAGGGGAGGGTGTACAGTGTTGAGAACAAAACAAGAGGGACTTTTTAGGCACAACTCTAACAAACTAGTTATAAAAAATAATATTTTATTTACTTAGAAAAATACATAGCAGACAAAACACATTGTCTAAAAACACACCACAACATGTGTATATATTTTAAAATGCTCGCTATACAACACCATCTATAATATAATATTCGGACGTCTGGATATACTTTCCACAACAAGATCAATCCGAAATGGTGACTTGATAGCGGGTCTGTAGTCAGTTCAAATCATGTAAGTCTTGGATACTCAACATTTTTTATAACTAGTTTGTTAGAGTTGTGCCTAAAAAGTCCAAAAGTCCCTCTTGTTTTGTTCTCTGCATAATTGTTAGGACGTGGCACAGTTTTACTTTTTTGTGTGTCCACGGTGCCACTCCGTGTGAAGATACACTTCCAATTTCGCATCGGGTGTACAGTGTTAACCTTTACATTTTTTTATGGATTGCTGAATTCATGTTTTAATGCTTGCCTGTCTAGTAGCTGAGGAGTCAAATCTCCTTTTGTTTTCAGAAATATCAACACTGCTTTTGTCCAACACTTCTGGGTGTGTCAGATAGGGTGTCCCATACGGCTTACTCTGGTTCCTCCTACTAGCTGTTAAATGATTTGTTACTAATAGAAAAGACAAGCACCCTTTAAAAAAATAAAACATTCATATACACTGTGTATATACCCTGTTTCCCCAAAAATAAGACCTTTCTTGATTGTCTGTGATGGCTGCAATATAAGCGCAACCCCCCAAATAAGCCCTACCCTGTTTCCCCGAAAATAAGCCCTACCCTGTTTCCCCGAAAATAAGCCCTACCCTGAAAATAAGACCTACAAGGACTTTAACTAGGGCTTATTTTGGGGGTAAGGCTTATATTGCAGCCATCACAGACAATCACGCTAGGTCTTATTTTCGGGAAAACAGGGTAATATAATATATATATGTGTGTACTCCTGCTGTGTCCATGTGAGGGTCTCCCATTCTGTAGCAGGTGGAGTAATAAACCAAAATAGGAGGGTGAAGCTGAATTTTCTGGTGGACAAATGTCTGACTGGAGGCCTGATAGATCTAAGAAACCATGGAATGACTAAAGCTGAAAAATACTCTTTTATATACAGTATATTAGGAAAGCATTTTGTTAATGCAGCGAACATCTTCTTTCATATCAATGTCTTGTTTGGCAGTCAGTCAGGGTAAAGGAGGTTCAATACTCTGGAAGGATCAGTTCATCAATGTGCTGCTGCTTCTCCATTGTCCAGTCACATCCTGGGGGCAATCAGTCATAGCTGTATTGTTTAAAGGATCAGTCCACCTAAAACTGATAATTGATTTTGCTGGAAAGACAAACCACCTGAACATTTCTTATATTTCTTGGGGACTTAACTTGTGTTATAAGAAGCTCCCACGCTTCTGTTCGACTTTTATTTATTTCATATTATGCAGAATTTAACGGGAAGAGTTGGAACACACAAAAGTGGACAGTAAGGCTATGTTCCCATCTGCTGCATGTCGCAAATGCACTCAAAATTGCATGCTTTCCTGACATGTACAGAAACATGCTCCCATTTAACAGATGCATATCAGTGCCATTGATTGTTAATGGCACCCTCACGCATCTGCTAACGCATGCATTTTTGCAACATGCCACAGCAGCATGCGGTTTGATGTGGTGCAACTTTGAAAAAGGCTCAGGGATTTCTTTTGTGCATTTCTCGAGCATAGGGCAGCCCGTTGAAATAAATGAGCTGCCCCTACATGCTACATGCATTAACACGTATGCGCTTCATCGCAACTGTATGGTGTGAATGGAGCTTAACAACCAAAAATCGCACATGGTTAGGAATTATGGCAAAGAGACCTTACTGTTGAATGTATTGGAGACATCTTGATAAACAGGTAGTTGACCAGGCTCCATATAAGCAAATCGATCACTTTTGTGTGGACTGACACTTTGAACAGAATTACTGGTTTTGTCCACTTTGCTCTACCCAATAATAAGGCTGCTACCATTGCTAGAGGTCTTTGGTAGTCAAATTGAACTTGGCTTAGCCGATCCTAGTTGCATGCACGGATTTGTATAGACACTGGGCTCTGGACATTGCATTGCCCATATGATTCAGAAGGCAGGGTATTCAGCTGCTGCCAACAGAACCACCTATAAAAACATTATTTTAAATTGAACAAAAAAAATAAATAAAGTTTAGCTGCATTAATCTGCATGTAATTAAGTACTGTACATTCACTGATGCTATTGGTAAAAAGTATTCAAAATTATTTTTTAAATGATAAGCAAAACACACTTATAATTAAAAAAAAATGTTATTTTTGTTAATTAAAACTTGCAGGCAATCGCGCTACTATTTAACAGGACATTAATCAGTATATAATTTTGTGAACTAATAATCACTTCAGTGCAGTCTTGCGTTGTGTTGATGACTCTTTTATAAGCTTGTGTTAATCAGAGGTACAATTTATCCTCCGTTTTCCTCTTTTTAATTCCTCATTTGTAATGCTTTTGAATGTTATGGAACAATTTTATATTTCATATAAGACTCATCCTTTCCATGCGGTGTAATTGTGTTTAATGAAATACAGGCCGCCGATCAGATTAAGAAGCTGTATGAGCTCTTTCTGAAAGTTGATGCCACTCAGGTTGAAGTGAACCCCTTCGGTGAGACTCCGGAAGGACAAGGTGAGAAGGAACAATTGTTTAATTGTGTTTTCCAAGTTGTCACAATTTCTTTCCTTGGAGGACTGAACGTTACAGTAAATTGGATTATTTTGTTATTGCTTAAAGATATCAAGCAGGGTATATATGAGGCTATCGTGATTTGTATGCAAGTTCATAGATGCTAAGAGTTGTTCATACTATCATTAAAAACTTTCAGAAGAGATGACAAAAATATAGCAAGGTTCCTATGACTGCAGTCCCCGGATCATTTCTTCCCCTTGACATATGGTAAGAATAGTCGAGAAAAGACATGAGCGAACCACAGGACGGAGAAGGACTGTGTATAACCATCAGGGGTTAGGAAAGTCTAGCTGTTCTTGCTCTATAGTGGCCAAAAGCTTGTGGGCACTTGACAATCACACCTATATGAACTTGATGGCTGTTCCATTCCAATACCAGTTTCCTCCCTATCTTTCATGGATTTAACAGCCTTCACTGTTCAGGGAAGAATTTCCACAAGATTTTGGAGTGTGCTTCTGGAAATTTGTACCCATTTGACCAAAAGGGCATTTGCTAGGTTAAAATGATATTAAAGTGGTTGTACACCCTGTACAACCACTTTTACCTACAGGTAAGCCTATATTAAGGCTTACCTGTAGGTGCTGGAAATATCTCCTAAACCTCCACGGTTTAGGAGATGTTTACAATAAAGCCGTGCCCTGATGTCTATTGCACATGTGCACTTTAGAAAGGGCAGATCGTTCTGTTTCTAAAGGGGGTAATGCCGTGACTGGCAAGCGCGCGGGAGTGACGTCACGCGACTCCGGCCAGTCACAGAGCCAGAGTTCGCAGCCCCGGAAAGAAGAGGGGTGAAGATGGACGCTTGCTGCTAGTGGAGACAGCGGTGACATCGCAGGCTTCGTTTTCAGGTAAGTGACACCTAATGGGCTACTATGTGGTGCATAGTAGCCCATTATGCTTTACCTTTGCAGGGAAATAGAGGAAGTAAAACCCATCAGGGTTTACTTCCTCTTTAAAGTAAATAATAATAAAAAAAAATAACAAACATGTTATACTTACCTGTAGAGTGTTTTTGCACAGAGTAGCCCAGATCCGATCCTTCTCGGGTCCCCCGCCAGCGCTCCTGGACCATCCCTTTTACCAAGTGTGCCTAGAGCAAGCAGCTTGCAATGGGGGCACCCGAGCAGGCTTGCTCCCAAGCCGCAACTCTGCATGTCCATTCACACGCAGAGCCGCGGCTCAGTCCCGCCCATTCTCTCTCCTCATTGGCTCACTGGCTGTGATTGACAGCAGCGGGAGCCAATGGTTCTCTTGTGCACATCACTGGAGTAAGATCGGGCTCAGGTAAGTATCGGGGGGGGGGGGGGCTGCTACACAGAGAACAGTTTTTACCTTTGTGCATATAATGCACGAAGGTAAAAACCTTCAGCCTTTACAAACACTCTAAACACTGATGTTGGATAAAAAAAAATCTGGATTGCAATTGGCATTCCAGTTTACCCCAAAATTGTTCGGTAGGGATGAGGTCAGGGCTCTGTGCAGGCCACTTTCTCCAAAACAACCTTGTCGATCTTGTCTTTATGGAGATGGCTTTGTGCAAAGGGGCACAGTCCTGCAGGAACAGAGAAGAGCCTTCATCAAAATGTTGCCACAAGGTTGGAAGTTGACTAAAATGTCTTTGTTTGCTGTAGTGTTAACAGTATCCTTCACTAAAAGCACTTGAACTCAGTAACTTGGAGGGGTGTTCACATACGTCTGCCCATACAGTCTACATTTTTCAGTAAGCTTTCTTACAGGGCACAGCAATCAAGCTCTAGAACTTTCAAATCTGTCGCTGTGCAGGAGGATATAATAGAAAAATGTATTCAGCTACAGTGTCAGACTTCCCCTTTGCTTCTTTTGATCTATCCTCCTTCTCTGCATGCTTTATTTCATGTTTCCACCGGAGATCGTCTAGGAGTTTAGATCTTGAGCTTGAAAAAAATGTTTTATTTATTTATTTTTTTTATAAAAGACTCTTGAGCACTATTTAACTTTGAAGTATTCAGAACACCTACCAAAGCTGCGAAAAGACACCAATCGTAAACGTGGAAAAATTCCAAAATTTGGAGCTGTGAAGGGCTATGTCTCCACTCCACCGTCTCATAACTGTCAAATAGTGTATACAGGCATACCCCGCTTTTAAGTACACAATGGGGTTTATTTACTAAAGCTGGAAAGTACAAAATCAGGCTCACGTCTGCATAGAAACCAATGAGCTTCCAGGTTTTCATTACCAAAGCTTAATTGAACAAGCCGAGGTTAGTAGCTCATTGGTTTCTATGCAGAAGTAAGCCTGATTTTGCACTTTCCAGCTTTAGTAAATAAACCCCATTGTGCACTTAAAAGTGGGCTATACCTGTACTTGTGTAGAGGGATACACTGCAGGATTAGCTTGACTTCCAATGATCTTAAAGCAGGGCAACCACAGATTGGGACGCCTGGGTTTGGAGATCAGGTCATTTGCTTTTAGTAGCCTCAGAAATTGCCATGATTGTAGTTGACCTGGTATTTATTTCAGCATTTTTCTTTAAAGAAAATATAAAACATTACAGTTTAGAGAGAAAAGGGTTAGAACCATTTATGAGGTGTTTATTGTTGCCCTCCTTTCTTTTCCCAGTGACCACACAGGAAGTAATGGGATCTCTTCAGTGGGGATACAGCAGTAAAAACTTTGCTGTGTTTCTCACGATTATCTGCTCTACCAAAAAAAAAAAAGAAGCGAATATATTGTTGTCCATGTCCCTTTTTTGAGAGTTTGCTGGCGGTGATCACATCAGAACCAAGGGGGAATTTTCCCAGTGGTATGCAGACACTATTAGGAACCTGACAAAAGTTCTAACACTTTTACACTCAATATGGAAAGCCAACATGAGCTTTGTCAAATCAAAGAAACAGGTTCACTTTACTGGCTTCTGGAACTACTGAACGTACCTACTTTCCCTTCACTTCTTGACCTCCCCATTTGGCTGCCAGAGGGAAATAGAAATGTCTGGTACTACTGTGTGTGGAAATCATGTGATTTGCTCCTCTTTATTTCACGTGACTGTGCTGGCACTTGATGATTGGCTGCTCAGTCACCTATTGTTGTCACATGGTGGTGGCAGGAGAATCCTTAGCCCTGAGTAAGCTCTTGGTATTTGGCTACTCAGTCACCCAGCACTGTCACATGAGGGTTGGAAGAGAATCCTTGGCCCTGTGTTAGCTTTTGGTGATTATCAGCTCAGTCACCTAGCACTGTCACATGAGGGTGGTAAGAGAATCCTCAGCACCGTGTTAACTCTAGGTTGCCACTTAGAGTTTACACAGGGCTCTTTCACTTTGCCTCTGGCCACCAAATAGAGCAGAGGGGGAGAAAATAAACCCTACAGTGTGCAGCGACCACCATTGTGCTGAACTTGTGGCTTTGTCCTCCATGACTTTACTCGCGTATAGAAGCATTAGCTGTATTTTTACTTTTACAGTGATTTAAATATCTCAAATGAAGGTTCAGGTGGTGCCCTAAGGTAGTTCTAAACTCTAAACATTCTGTTTAGATCAGATGCTGATTGGAACAACAAAGCAGGCGGATTACACTTTGCTCAGTTTCTGCAGAGCGGACACGAACAGAGAGAGCCCTCTCTGCTCTATAGGTGGCCGGGCATAAATAGACTCAATTTTCTGATTACACCCAACTACCCTCTGTTCTGACCTGCCTAAATGGAAAAGGACAGATCCCCTTCCACTTTTTTTTTTTTTTTTTTAGCAAACTGGATTGGACCCGGAGGTAGGCGGGAGCAAATGGACACAAGTCCGTTTACACCCGCCTGTCTATAGGGTTGATCAGGTCTACCTGGAAAAACTGACAGACTGACCTGATCGGATCGTCTGTCTGAAAGGGGCTCTAAGGAAAAAAAGGCCTCACTTCCTTTTCTAACCCCCACTGTCTCTAAACAGTTATTTTGGCTTCATGTCACCTCTCCAGCAGTGTTTCAGGCTCCAACACTACGCCCGTCACTTCCTGCTTTCACGGGAGAAACTTAGGCAGGTCATAGAGGGTCCAAATTTCTTTCCTGCAACCACGGGTTGCAGGAAAGAAATTAGCACGATTTCCCCATAAACACAGACAGTGCTGACAGGCGGAATCCCTCCTGCCAAGATGTATTCTCCTGGCGGGGAACGGGGGAAGCCGCCCTTTTGCTGGGGGAGAAGACAGTAATTAATTCTAACGCCTATAGCAGCGATAATCGCAACTAAATCAAGCAGGCTGGTTGTATCCAAGTTGGATCCCTTGACAACGTCCTATTGGACAAAACGCATTGGGGCCTTTACACTGGTGCTGATGTCACGCCGCTGATTGATTCTGTGTCGACAGTGGCCTCCTATGTGGGTTTTACATTACTTTTTATTTGTCTACTTTATATCTGTTTACATATATAAATAATAAAATATACTACACCATGAGAAAATCATTTGAGCTCCTGGTAAGATTTATTTATCTATAGCTACACCCAGAAGTCACCTTTAAGAGTGAGTTACTACACTGATAGTTGTTGGAATTCGTGCATCCATCCGTTCAAGCTACTGCATTGGTAGCTGATGCTTCAGGTGAGTGTTGAATTCACATGGAGCTGGTGTTCGAAAATAAGTGGTTTTTGACTTATTTTCCATTCATTTTTGCTGATATGCTGCTGTAATGGCAGCCTCCTGTTCTGGTGAGCCTTGAATCTGTCTATTGCTGGTGGTTGGCTACCTATCTTTCTGGACTTAGATGCTTGTGCTGAATAGGAGTCATTTTCTCCATCAGAATTTTTTTTTCTCACTCTGATACTGTGGGACTCTATAAATATATATTTTTTTAGGTTTTTTTTTTTTTTTTTTTTGTTACTTTGGATATATTACTGATTGTTAGATTTTTTTTTTTTTTTTTTTGCAGCAAAATTTTTAGGGACGCTGCATTATCATTAGAGTTCTCTTTTAAAGTGGAGTTCCACCCACTTTTACAACTCTTCAGCATCCCTCACTAAACTGCGCACTGTAAACAAATTGGATATTTTTTTTATTTTTTTTCTCAGCACCTACTGTATATCTGCTGTATTCATTTTTCACTTCCTCCTCCCTGGCCGCGGCCCATCGCATCATTTCCTGTTTGCAATGCCTTCTGGGAAGGGGAAGCAACTTCCTCTGACACTGCCGCTGCTATGGAAACTGACCTGAAACCTATTGCACTGCTTGTGCTGCACTGAGCATGTGCGAGATCTGCAAGGATGAGATCCAGGAAGAAATACAGTCTGGCTTCAGATGCCCACACTTAAGATAGCCACAGCCTGCTGTAAGTTTATAAAATAACAAACTACTGCTATAAACTAACAAAACAGACCTTAGTTTACAGACTAACTTTACTATAATACATTAAGCTGGTGTATTATAGGGGTATTTTTATTTAAAAATTATAATTTCGGCCGGAACACCACTTTAAGGTTTATTATACTACCTTATGTGCCGGCAGCCTCATTCCTATTTTCTTTATATCTCACAGCACAAATTTTTACTACAGTGGAACCTTGGTTTACGAGTAATGCGGTTAACGAGCGTTTTGAAAGACTAGCAACTTTTTTTTTTTTCAATTCTGGCTCGGCTTGCAAATGTTGTCTCACAAAATGAGCAGAATTCAAGCTAATCGGGTGTGCAGTACCACATTTGGCCAGAGGCGCGGGGGCGCCGGGGACACTCGAAACGGCTCGGAGCCGTTCAGAAATGCTCGTAATTATTTGGAAATACTCCGTTTCCGAGGCTTTCCGAGTTTGGCTGTCCCTGAGTATTTCCAAGGCTTTCCAGCGCCCTCCACCTCTGGCCACATGCGGTATTGCATGTAAAAGTGCGGAACGAATTATCTTCGTTTCCATTGACTTCTATAGGGAAATTCACTTTGATATGCGAGTGCTTTGGATTACAAGCATTCTCCTGGAACGGATTATGATCGTAATCCAAGGTTCCACTGTATTTGTTTTCGTACCTACAGCCTACTGAACCAGCCGCAATTCGAATTGCTGGCCTTCGGCTTCTGGTGCTATCAGTCAAACTCCTGTGAGGAGGGGGCAGGGGCATGGCTTTTTGGCAATGTGTGTGTCTATGGATGCACACAGCCTGGCTCAGGACTGGACGGGAGTGTTCAAGCACCTGGCTTGCTACAAGAGGCACCCAAAGGAGGGAGAAGCCTACAGCACTAGGGGGGTGCCAGAAGAGGAGCAAAGCATCCTTTTTGTACAATATGGTTGCAAGGAACCGTTTTATTAAAAAAAAAAAAAAACTAAAAAAAAAAAAGGTAGCCTTTAATATCACTTTAAAACGGAGAGCACAATAAATGGGGGTCCCTTTTCCCCAATCTTTTTCTTCTAGCTTAATTTCGTTAACTTCTATATATTTTAGTGTGGAGAATCTGGAGCTTTTGTTTTGTTTTTTAAACATGGCGTGAGCTTTAAACCTTAACTGTCCGAAACAAGGGATTTCATAAATCTCCAGTTTAATTTATCTTAAAAAAAAAAAAAAAAAGAAAGAGAAAAAATTTTTTTATTTATCCGAATGACTAACAAGATGCGCGATTCTCGTTTAGGGGTGATTTATACTTTTCATTATGTCATGTTAACACTTATCAATGTTCCCAGCAAAGTCTGATGTATCAAGCGTAGTTTTTAATGTGCAGAACATCCATATATTAAACTCCACAGATCAATCCGGAGTACTTGACAATACCCTTTTTTTTCCCCCCTCTTTGCAAAGTTTTTAAATCAATTTTTGTGCAAACTGTGGTAATCATTCTGTCTGCGCAGGCCGGTGCCACTTAATCAATGCCTGGTGAATTGGCAGCATGCTAAGGAGAAAATAGTCTTCTTCTGGAGATTAAAATCCTTAAGGTATTACTTTCATAACTAACAGGCATATTGCACAATGCTGAAGCCTTCAGCCTCGGCGCTCGTTAAATTACTTTGTGAGTTCTGGGAAACACCATTTCTTGTCACCAAATGAATTATGGGGCCACTTTTTCCTCACTAAGGGGGGGGGGGGGGAGGGCATGAAACTTAGCTGTGCTGCCTGCTCTGTAGGTACCCCCGAGTGTTTTAGATTCATTCTCGATTAAATATAAACTCCGGGCGAACTGCTAAATATGCAGATGACATACATATAAGGGAACTGTTTTACCTGCTAAATTATTTGTATTACTGTCTATCCACTCCTGAGATTTACACAGCTCTACCACACAGCACAGTCATGTCTGGCATGGCAGGAGACTTGATTTCTCTCTGTCACAGTTAATACAAGTAGGTATTGTCCCATCCCTAGCTTGTGAATATATAGTGAGAGAAGAAGCAGTAGACTGATGAACTCATCTCTCTGCTCTCTCCTCCTATCAACATGGTCATTGTTATCACTGTAGCAAAACTATCTGGCTCTGTAGTGCTGCTTCTCTTTATCTTAAAGCAGAGTTCCGCCCCAAAAAAAAAAAAAAAATTAAAATCCAGCTGCTACACATACTGCAGCTGCTGGCTTTTAACAATAGGACACTTACCTGTCCTGGAGTCCCGCGATGTTGGCACCGCAGCTGATGTTTCCATCATCTGTCGGGTGCTGCCGCCGCCGCCATTGCGGGTAAGGGGACCCGGTAATGTAGCGTTATGACTTCACGCCGGGAACCCTACTGCGCATGCGCGAGGCCCGCTCCTCTCTCCTACTGGCCTGGCGACAGGGAGAGGAGGAGGGAGGAGGAGGGAGCCCGGGGTCATGTCACGGGCCGCGGCCGGACTCACGCAAATGGGAACAGGATACCTGTCAAAGATGGGTATCCTGTCCCTGCTCCCCCTCGAAAGCTGCCAATTGTGGCACCGGAGGGGGAGAGGAGACAGATGAGCGGAAGTTCCACTTTTGGGTGGAACTCCGCTTTAAAGGAGATGTAAAGGCAGAAGGTTTTCTATCTTCGTGCATTCTATGCACGAAGATAAAAAACCTTTAGTGTGCAGCAGCCGACTCTTACCTGAGATCCATCTAGATCTAGCGATGTTGCACGAGAGACTCGGCTGGCCAGGACTCCCCTCCTCATTGGCTGAGACAGCAGCGCCGCACCATTGGCTCCCGCTGCTGTCAATCAAAGTCAGTGAGCCAATGAGGAGAGAAAGTGGGTGGGTCAGAGCCATGGCTCTGTGTCTGAATGAACACAGAGCAGCGGCTCGGGTGCCCCCATAGCAAGCTGCTTGCTTTGGGGGCACTTAACTGGAGGGAGGGGCCAGGAGCACAGAAAGGGGACCCGAGAAGAAGAGGATCGGGGCTGCTCTGTGCAAAACCAACTGCACAGAGCAGGTCAGTATGACGTTTGTTATTTTTACCGAAAACAACGAGACTTTAGTATCTCACTTTAAGCGGTCAATAGATGGATTAAAATGTAGCCGGTTCACCAGGCACTGGCAGTATTTTGAATTCATGTATGGCGGTTCCTGTTCGACTTCTGTCGTATAGGATTGTTGGAAAACTTTTGTAAGTCAGCAGCTGCAGCCGCTGACCAGTGCATTCTGACAGGAGGAGTCCCAGTGTCAGAATACAATGGCACAGTGAGGAGGATTCCCTCTATCCATCTCGATTGTGTGGATGGGGAAATCTGTTTAGTAGCATTTTTTTTTCGATCACCCAGCAAAAAACTCTGCTGTACAGGGACTGCAGAATTTACAATGTCAATTCAGACACTTAAAGCAGACCGTGAAGCGGAACTTCACCCAAAAGGGGATGTTCCTCTTGTTTGCATACCCCCCCCCCCCCCCCCCTCCCTTCTGCTACATTTGGCACTTTTTGGGGGGCAGTGGGTACCTAATTTTGACAGGTACCCAATCCCACTTTCAGTCAGATTGCCGTGGTGATCTGACCAGAAGTTCATTCCCCCCTCCTTCTCCAAAAGCCTTCTGGGACACCTCACAGGTCCTGGAAGACTGCGGGACCATTCTGAAAGAGCAGCGTGGCTCTCGCATGCACAGTGGAAAAACAGCTGTGAAGTTGCAAGGCTTCACTGGCGGTTTCCCTTAGTCAAGATGCCAGCGCTTGCACCCGAAGCTGATTGAAGAATCGGCTCGGGTGAGGACAATCCTTGATCCTTGGACAGGTAAGTGTCCTTTATATTAAAAGTCAGTTAAAGTATTTGCAACTGCTGACTTTTTATTTTATGGTGGAAGACTGGAGTTCCTCTTTAACTCCCAAAATAGAATTTGTTCCTTTTCCCCTCCACAAAGGTATTTTTTTCTGTTTTGTTTGTTTATTTTATTTATTACAGGTACTTGTATAGCGCCATCAATTTAAGCAGTGCTTTTACATATATATTATACATTCACATCAGACCCTCCCCCCATGGCGTTTACAATCTAAGGTCCTTAACTCTCATTCATTCATACATACACATACTAGGACCAGTTTAGATTGGAACTAGTTAACCTAACAGCTTGTCTTTGGAGTGTGGGAGGAAACCCACACAGGCACAGGGAGAACATGCAAACTCCAGGCAGGTAGTGCCGTGGTTGGGATTCGAACCGATGACTCTAGTGCTGCTAGGCGGTAGTTCTAACGCTAACTACTGTGCCTCTTGGGGATGAGGGGATGGAACTTGATCTCTGAATAATTTTATACTCATATACTCGAGTATAAGCCGAGTTTTTTTAGGCCCTTTTTTTGTGCTGAAATGCCCCCAATTTGATGTGAAAACCCAGTGGAACTAGCACTACAACATATCCAAAGCTAGGGTTCCTAGCACCAAGTGACCCCGAGATACAAGGCCCCCAAAGTTGGTTCGGAAAATGTCATTCTCTGCTGCAGAAAAGTGCTTGAGATTTTCCGAACCGACTTTGGGGCCCCGTATCTCGGGGCCACTTGGTGCTAGGAACCCCAGCTTTGGATATATTGTCGCGCTAGTTCCACTTAGTTTGCACACCAAATTTGGGGTTCAGGGATACGTTGCCCAAAAGTCGGTAAACTGTGTCCATCTGCAGCAATGTCATTTCGGGACCCTTTGGTTCCAGAGACCCCAAATTTTGGCTGCAGCTAGGGGGCATCTAGGAACCCTTAACTACCGAGTTTGAAGTTCGGGGGACCTATGGCTGCAAATAGGCACATTGAGGCTGCAAATCGGCACAGTGAGGCTGCAAATCGGCATTGTTGACCCTCTTTTTCACTTACAGTAGCTGCGCATTTCTCACCCTAGCCTTATACTCGAGTCAATAAGTTTTCCCATTTTTTTGTGGTAAAATTAGGTGCCTTGGCTTATATTCGGGTCGATTTATACTCGAGTATATACAGTAATGAGATTTTTTTTTTTTGCATTATTGAAGCTGAAATGATATTTGAAAAATAGACTTAATGGAGGAGATTTACAATTAGGGTTTGAAAGTAAAACATAGAAGCTGATTGGTTACTATGCACAGCTGCACCAGATTCTGTGTACACCAGTTTTTGTAAATCTCACCCCCGTGTGTCAGATGATGTGGGTAACATTGTCTTTAAAATGGAAGTCCATGCAAAAACTAAAATCCCTGCATCTATAGCCACTGACCCTCTAACACTAAGGCCTCTTTAAGGGGAACGATCCGTTCAGGTCCGCCTGTCAGTTTTTTAGACGGACCTGAGCGGACCCTCCATAGACATCTGTGGAGCGTCGGATGTTAGCGGTGACATGTCCGCTGACATTCGACCCGCTCTGATCCGAAAAAGTGTAACGGAGGAAAAACCTATTTTTCCATCCGTTTTCGGATCGGGTGACGACAGACTCTACGGTCCATCGTCATCCGATCCCACATAGGGACCTGTCATCTGCCTGCTCAGCGGGGATCCACGGAGCGATCCCCGCTGAGCAAGCGGATGTTCACGGGGCGGATCATCTCGGATCCGTCCCGTGTGAAGGAGCCCCAAACCTATCTTGCCCTGTAAAGAAAAAAACAGTATACATACCTTTTCTACAGGCGGTCCAACCTGATCTCCAGCGGCGGAAGCTCTGATCCCACGCTGAGCTGTCTGGCACGGCTTCGCTATGTGGGCGGGTGCAGAGGACACGTCCGTCAACGGACGCCCCATAGTAACTCTATGGGTGGTGTCACTTCCTATTCATTTCACACCCATTGTTGGACTCCGCAGAGATTCCGCCGCTGGAGGCCGAGTCGGATCGCCTGCAAAAAAGGTATGCATACTCATTTTTTTCTTTACAGGGTTAGAGAGGTTAGTGTTAGAATATTGGTGGCTACAGATGCAGGGATTTTAGTTTTTACGTGGGCTGCCACTTTAACTATGTCTCGGTTCCATGTTTTGATTTCACAAAAACAAAACCCCAAATCTTACTAGTTGTAGTCAGGGCCAGTACTAGGGATGGCCAGAAGGGGGCAGCTGCCCTGGGCGGAGTGATTTACTATGGGAAGAGGGCGCAGTTTGCTAGAATTTTCTGCTGAATGTAACATCGGGTTGGGAAGGAATCAGTTGTCTATGCTTTCTTGATTGATTTTTCTGCTCCTCTACTTGCCTGGACAGCGGCTTCTCTCCTCCCTTTCTCTCTAGTCTCTATCATTCCTGCCTTATGTCTCACAGTGTCCCGATGTCCATGGGACATCACCACCTCCGCCCCTGTTCTTATCTCTCCCTGCTTCGGACATCTCAGAGCCTATTCCTCCTATGTGACCCCTCCTCCCGTCCTGTGGGCCCTGAAGAATTCCATGTACATGGATGCTTGGTGGGCTCCCCAGGCATAAGAAGACAACAAGGATTTTACACAGCTAATGAAGCTGGCCATGGATGGATCTGCTCAGTTTTTTTTTGTTTTTTTTTTATCGGACATGGACTGATGAGAAAGAAGAAAAAAAAAAGATCCATACACTATATATTCTGATTGTACAATTTTGGACCTACCACCAACTATGTAGTACAAAGGCCTGCCTGATGGGATACTACTTAAATTAATTGTTTAGGTTTGTCCATATTTTACAAAGTTTTGGTAAATCTAAAGGAGATTATGCAGAGATTGTACAATAAGATTGTATAGTGTATGCTCACCCACAGCATAGTGTTGTTGTGCGTAAGTACTAACAATGGCAAATGTTTTCTCTGTTATCTTCATAACACCTATATATATCTAACAGCCTGACACATTATCTGAAGCTGGGTACACACTGGGGGGTTGCGCCAATACCCGTTTTGTACTGGCAATTACAAGTACCGATACTTGTGCTCAAGTACTCACTGATACCAGTTACTGAAACATTTGTGGTGAGATTTGAGCTCATACAAAATGAATGGACATATCACACGGCAAAGAATCTTGTATAATGCGGTGCGATTCCTGTTCAAATCACATGTGGTTTCCGGCACCGCTCCTATGCGAACCCAGGCTGAATTTACTATGACAATCATAGGCTCACACAGGAACTGTGCAGGAAACCACATGTGATTCGGACAGGAATCGCACCGTATTGCATGCAATTCTTTATAGTGTGATTTGAGCACATTCATTTTGTATGAGCTCAAATCACATTGAAAAACATTGGTTTTAGGTATCAGAGCATTTGCGTGAGTACAAGTACTTGTGCAAATGCTTAGTATCAGCACCGATATCGGTATCAGTGCAACCTTAGTACATGCTATTATTTTATTTTTTTCAGCAGGCTGAACAGATCCCTGCATCCACTCAAACAAGGTTGATGGAGAAATCCCCCACTCTGTGCTATTGTACTCTGACAGCAGGACTCCTCCACTGTCAGAATACAATGATCAGCGCAGCAGCCTGCAGATCCAAGGAGGTTTTCAACCAAGATCAGCTTCAGCTGGTTCTAGAGCACCATTTACAATCTTCAAAAAATCACCCTTGGGCAGCCAAGTTACTCATCAAGAAACCATGTCAGCAGTAGGATTCCAAGTCAAGCAATAATAGTACACGGTACATTATGCCAAGCACATTCAAAGCACAATCCTGTACAGTAGGCACACCTATATATTAGACAGAGAGAGAGAGAAGTATTCTCATTGAACAGGGTATAGAATACTTTTGAGATACAATAAAATGTAAATTAGCCCAAAATTCTGTCTTACCAATTCAATAGGAGCAAGGCCCTGGACAGCCAGCCATTCACCCCATATCCTGTCAAACTTGCTCAGGCTCCCTCTATGCTGGAAAATACTTTATACCTGTTTGAGGGCATGGCCCATATTACATACCCATTCTTTGTGTGTGGGCGCTCTGTCTGATTTCCACAGTTGCAGAATGAGTCTACGGGCCTGTTGACTGCAATCAACTGGAATTCTGTTAACTGGAGGTTATCCAGGATACCCAAAATACACCTGGTGGGTTCAAAGGGAACTGTAATGTGAAATACAGAATTTATTGTATTCGTCACTGTCACCCAGTAATGGTTTAGCTTGGAAATCTCAACAATAGATATATAATGTATATGATGTATAAGGTCCCCAGCCACAGAGGCACACCTAGCGCAGAGAGGGGTCTGTAGGATACCCATGCGGCACAATTTCAAAGGGTGTAATGAACCTGGAGCACAATAAAATGTTGTGAAAGCCTCTGGGCAGTGCTGAGGGAGCTGTGTAGGACAGAGTCAAGGGCATTATCCCAAAGCTTGTCTTCCAGCGGGTCCACATCACACTCCCACTTATCTTTAGAAGCGCACGGGTAGCCTTCCGGGTAAGAAAACTTTCTGTTTTTGGTCAGTCTCTATGTCTCATTATTGACGTATCCCCAAAGACTGTATAAGTGGATAACAGCATGTATGTAGATGTTACTAGCCCAGCACTTCAAGACTAGTCCTCCTTCCTATATGTCAGAGACAGACACAATGGGTGATTAGCAAAAAGAGAAGTCGCATTTCATATATATTTATTGTTACTCTTTGAAGTTCCAGATTGAAATACATACAGTATATGGGCTTGTACTTCTTTTAAGCCTGTTTTGTGAGTTGAGCCCCTCACTGGACAGTACTGCCAGGTCCTTGACTTCACACTGCAGCATAGCTTGAAGAACACATCCCCAGCCTGTTGATTAGAAAGTGAAGGAGCAGGAGCACACTGATGAGTAGTCACTCTTCTCTCCTGTCTTTGGGACAATTTTTTTTTCTTAAGGTTTTTCTTCAGGCTGGTCACGTGAGGTCCTGCTTGGATCTTCTTTAGTGGTTAGCTGTCCTCAATGATGCCAAGAGTGGCACTGATGGAATGTCAATGTTTGCATCATTGCATTTAATTGCAGGGCTCTGTGGTAATGGGATCTGTGGCACCCTGCACTCACAGTATGTCCTCAATCTTCCAGGTTAAATAGTGCTGGATGGAACACTAAGGACGTTTAGGCCCCATGTAAGCGGGACGCTGCTAAATGTACGTTCAAAGGCAGTTGGACGCTTTTTTCAACTGCCCCTGAACTCATTCAATGTTATCCTATGTGACTGTGTACAGAGTCTCGTTTATTGCCATTTTTAGGCAGTTGCGTTTAACAGCGTTTCTTTGAAAGAAAAAAAATGGGTTCAGACGCCAAAGATTCCCACGTTTCAGACGTCAAACGCAACTAAACGCTGTACCAGCGTTTAGACGCATTTTGGTTTATAAGCATTTTTAAAGGTACCCTATATTTTTGACCTGAAAAGACAAAAATATTATTATTATTCAGGATTTATATAGCGCCAACAGTTTACGCAGCACTTTACAATATAAAAGGGAGACAATACAGTTATAATACAATAAAATACAAGAGGATTAAGAGGGCCCTGCTCAGAAGAGCTTACAATCTAATAGAATATGATTGAAAACATTGAAAAAACAGACTGGGTCGTACTTTTTCTAGTAGAAGGTCAAATGTGACAATGGACATGCGTGTGAAATTAAAAAAATTGTCGGGGTGGGCACGCAGCTGTACGTACATGTTGGAAAAATATCCTACTGACATTCGCTGTGCAATCAATGGATGGGTCCAATAGCGACTAACTCTGACTCTGGACCTCGCACACAATTTTTCTACGTCGCTCTAGCCTCCTCAAGAGCAACGACAGGAGCATTTCCTCACATATGCTCATTATGGGATCCATTGCAAAAACAAGCACAGAAATAGAGGCAAATACCAGTATACAGTTGCTCTCTCTGCTGCTGCTACTCACTCTGGTCAAAATGGCTGAAATAGTTAAATAACAATGTTTTTTGAGGTTGGGGAGGGTCTTAATGAGGTTATCTTAATAAACGCTTCTAGACGCAAACGCGGCAAAACGGGCAATTTCTAAACGCCGGTTTCAAGTTCATTCAGAGGGGTTTGCCCCAGCGTCCCGTGTACATGGAGCCTTAACGGTCTGAACAAATTACTGTGCACAGCTCTGGATTGGTGAGTATTACAGCCAGTTTTTTTTTCTTGTTTTCTTTTATTTGGAGGACCACCTTCTTCTTCTTCTTTTTTTTTTTTTTTTTTTATCTGGATGGGCTTGAACATGTATAAACACGCTGTTTGGAGCAATTCACTGTTTGTGCTTATATACACTTTAAGAAAAAGAACCAGATGCTTGTAATCTAATATTGTGCAACTCTCTTTGTAATTCTTGTAATTTTCCTCTCACTTGAGGCTCTGCTTTATTGTGATAATCGGTCCCAGAAGGGTTAAAGATGTTGCTGACAATGGGCCAAATTTACTTGCCCTGGAAGAATAATTCTGTGCTGTTGCTGTGTTCGCAATAGAACAAGAAACTTGGATTTTTCATTATGTCCAAATTCCTCTCCGAATTGCAGTGGAGCCATTCATCTTGGCATGAGAACTCTTATATCCACACGTTAAACAGTAAAATCACCTAATTAAACACTATTAAATGAAATGTACAGTATATGGCTTTCATTAGCGACATCTAGTTGGCTGGAAGTAAATCCACAGGGTTTCCAACAATGGTGATAGTTTTTTCTCTGTAACTTCATGCCAGATTGCAGAAGGACCCTGTAAAGTATTAGTGGAACGAGGATATAAAATGAACACTTCAAGTGTAAAAATAAACTGGCATAATTAAGGCGTATACTGGATAGTATGGTATAAAATAGTCACTCAACTTCAAAGCAAAGCTTCGGTTTTGTTTAAGCATACCTCCACTATTCTGAAAACACCCACCACCATCAATCCCATACCCCCTTTTTTTCTGTATTTACCTTAAATCCTGCTTTCTTCTGCTATACCAATAATATCAAACTGGGAAAATAATACTGGTAGTATGGCCTATGGCTTAATTGGGCAGTAACATAATGAAATCCTTATGGGTAGAGCTCCAAATGGATGAAGCTAAGGGGAAAATAATACTGGGAGTATGCTATAGGCCCCCTAACCTGAGGGAGGAGGGGGAGACGGACCTCCTTCACAATTTGGATTAGCAGCAAGGATGGTAAGTGTCATCATAATGGGGGATTTTAAATATTCATACATAAACTGGGCGGAAGGAACCGCACATTCGTCTAAGGCTCGCCAGTTCCTAGATGTCTTGCAGGACAATTTCATGGGTCAGATGGTAGACGTACCAACTAGAAACACAGAAACAGCGTTACTAGATCTGATTACCAACAATACAGACTTGATCACGGATGTGGAAATAAGGGGCAATTTAGGAAACAGCGATCACAGGTCAATTAGCAATTTCAAAAGCGCAAACTTCCCCATACTACGTGCCTTGCTAGAAGATATAAATTGGGATAAAATCTTAGGAACAAAGTACGTGGAGGAAAAATGGGTTTGCTTTAAGAGCATATTAAACAAGGGCATTTGCCAATGCATCCCATTGGGGAAAAAAAATTAAAAGGGCAAACAAAAGTCCTGGATGGCCTAACTCCAATGTAAAATCACATATAACAGCAAAGGAGAAGGCCTTCAAAAAAATACAAGGCTGAGGGATCATCATCAGCATTCAGACTTTACAAGGAATGCAACAAGCCATGTAAGGGTGCAATTAGGGAGGCTAAGATAGAACACAAAAGACACATAGCGGAGGAGAGCAAAAAAAATCCCAATAAATTCCTTAACTATGTAAACAGTAAAAAAGGGAGGACAGATCATATTGGCCCCATAAAGAATGAGGAAGGAAATCTGGTTAAATAGGGAGGAGATGGGGAGAAGGATAGGGAGATGGCGAAGATATTGAATTTTTTCTTCTCCTCAGTCTTTAAGAGGGAATCGGGGGGGCTTCAATAACCAAAACTGCAGTGTTTATCCTCATGACACATTACAGGAAGCACCCTCATGGCTAACAGAGGACAGAATTAGAAATAGACTTGGAAAACGTAACCTTAATAAGTCACTGGGAGCAGATGGCTTGCACCTGGGTCCTGGGGGAACTCAGTCAAGTAATTGCCAGACCATTGTTCCTAATTTTTACTGACCGTCTACTGACTGGAATGGTACCAGCTGATTGGAGAAAAGCCAATGTAGTTACAATATTTAAAAAAGGGCCAAAAAAAACCCCTAGAAATTACAGACCAGTTAGCCTAACATCAATAGTATGCAAGCTCTTGGAGGGGATGATCAGGGACTATATACAAGATTTTAGAAATGAAAACGGTATCATTAGCAGTAGTCAGCATGGATTCATGAAGAGTCTTTCTTGCCAAACCAATCTATTACCATTCTATGAGAAGGTGAGCTGCCATCTAGATAAAGGAAGGCCCGTAGATGTAGTGTACCTGGATTTTGCAAAAGCATTCGACACAGTTCCCCATAAACCTTTACTGTACAAAGTAAGGTCCGTTGGCATGAACCATAGGGTAAGTACATGGATTGAAAACTGGCTACAAGGGCGAGTTTAGAAGGTGGTGATAAATGGGGGGTACTCGGAATGGTCAGGGGTGGGTAGTGGGGTCCCCCAGGGTTCTGTGCTGGGACCAATCCTATTTAGATTGTTTATAAACGACCTGGAAGATGGGATATTCAGTTCAGTCTCTGTATTTGTGGACGATACTAAGCAGGGCAATAACTTCTCTGCAACATGTGGAAACCGTGCAAGAAGATCTCAACAAATTACTGGAGTGGGCAACTACATGGCAAATGAGGTTTAACCACTTCCCGCCCGGCCCACAGCAGATGACGGCCAGGTGGTGGTTCAGTTATCCTGACTGGGCGTCATATGACGTCCAGCAGGATAACATGCCGCCGCGCGCCCGCGCATTGCGGCGATCGGTGGAGCGGTGTGTCAGTCTGACACACCGCTCCACCGATCTTGGTAAAGAGCCTCCGGCGGAGGCTCTTTACCACGTCATCAGCCGTGTCCAATCACGGCTGATCACGATGTCAACAGGAAGAGCCGTTGATCGGCTTTTCCTCACTCGCGTCTGACAGACGCGAGTAGAGGAGAGCCGATTGGCGGCTCTCCTGACAGGGGGGGTCTGCGTTGATTGTTAGCGCAGCCCCCCTCAGATGACCACACTGGACCACCAGGGATCGCCACTAGGACCACCAGGGAAGGGGGCAACATGTGGATGGCCAGGTGTGTACCCCATGGCCATCCACACGTGCCCAGTCAGTGCCCAATCACTTTGGGGCCACACAGGACCCCTTCATCAGGCATGTGATCATCTCTGTGTGAAGACAGAAATCTTGGTAGAGGCAGGTATTTGCTTCCTCATGTGAGAGTCTCCAGCAAGGAGAACAGTGAGCAGTACAATAGTGATATGACCAAATCTCATGAGACTAGCAGTCAGAGGAGCAGTACCTTTGATCTCACGTTGCACATATACAGCTATGAGGCTCTAGGCACTCTCACATACTAGAAAGTGCACTGCTATTAGATGGTATAGCTTCATCAATTTACTATGAGTGCCCATCAGTGCTAATCATCAGTGCCACCTCATCGGTGCCCATCAGTGCAGCTATATCAGTGCCCGTCATTGAAGAAGAAAACGTACTTATTTACAAAAATTTTTAACAGAAAAAAAGAAAAACTTGTTTTTTTTCAAACTTTTAGGTCTTTTTTTATTTGTTGCGCAAAAAATAAAAACTGCAGAGGTGATCAAATACCACCAAAAGAAAGCTCTATTTATGGGAACAAAATGATACAAAAATTGTTTGAGTACAGTGTAGCATGACCGCACAATTGTCATTCAAATTGCGACAGCGCTGAAAGCTGAAAATTGGCCTGGGCGGGAAGGTGTCTAAGTGCCCGGTATTGAAGTGGTTAATGTGGAAAAATTTAACTGGGCGTCATATGACGTCCAGCAGGATAACATGCCGCCGTGCGCCCGCGCATTGCGGCGATTGGTGGAGCGGTGTGTCAGTCTGACACACCGCTCCACCGATCTTGGTAAAGAGCCTCCGGCGGCGGCTCTTTACCACGTCATCAGCCGTGTCCAATCACGGCTGATCACGATGTCAACAGGAAGAGCCGTTGATCGGCTTTTCCTCACTCGCGTCTGACAGACGCGAGTAGAGGAGAGCCGATTGGCGGCTCTCCTGACAGGGGGGGGGGTCTGCGCTGATTGTTAGCGCAGCCCCCCTCAGATGACCACACTGGACCACCAGGGATCGCCACTAGGACCACCAGGGAAGGGGGCAACATGTGGATGGCCAGGTGTGTACCCCATGGCCATCCACACGTGCCCATTCAGTGCCCAATCTGTGCCAATCAGTCCCCACAAATGGGCACTGATTGGCACCATTATATTGCAGTGATGCCTAGCAATGCCACCCTTAGGGGCATCAGTGCCACCCATCAGTGTCCATCGGTGCCACCTGTCAGTGCCCATCAGTGCCACCCATAAATAACCATCAATGGCAAGACATCATTTCCAGGTTTCCTGTCTGGTTCTTTAAAGAGAAACACTGTGGAAGTGTGTCTGAAAAAAGCAGGTAGAGGGCAAATGACTAGTTACCAGAATTGCCTGTGGTCTCCTAGCAGTTGATATCTCCCTATTACTTACCATGTCTTGTTCTGCACTGTCTTTGTTTAGAGGCAAGGTTAGAACATATATCAACAACACACTGTGGATCTTCAAATAGTATTCAAAAACTGTATTCAAAAACTTTATTATAACAATCACTTTGGGGCCACACAGGACCCCTTCATCAGGCATGTGATCATCTCTGTGTGAAGACAGAAATCTTGGTAGAGGCAGGTATTTGCTTCCTCATGTGAGAGTCTCCAGCAAGGAGAACAGTGAGCAGTACAATAGTGATATGACCAAATCTCCTTGTCAAAAGAAGTTTATTGAGTATACAATATTATAAAGATACATAAAGTAAGTTTACAAGGATCTATAAAGTAAGCTCATTGTTTTGCAGTAGGGTTTATATAGGTAAATATCATCAAATTTCAAATATTAAACATTGGGTTCACGTAAACCTAAATTAAAGATATATATCATTTCCTTAGTTACTTTTGTAGGTATTTAAATGATTTATACCTACTATACATATTGTTTACAGGTAGAGTGTATATAGGTCAAATAAATTCTGATAATGAGCTTTAATCGTAAGGTGGAGAAAAGGAAAGAGAAAGAAGTAAAAGGGTAGAAAGGCAGAGGTATGGTCCACAAGGTTGTCCCGCTCGTCAGTTTATTATTCTTTTTAGTTCTCTTTGAAGCCTTAGAATGGGTGTCTCTGTAAGTCATTTAATCTGTTACCATGGCAACAGGACAGAGTCATTGAAATTTGACAGGAACTGTTGTTTTATCCAAGGATGCCAAAGTTTTTCAAATTTTGGAATTTGATTTTGATCAATGGCTACCATCTTAGCATGGGACATTGTATTATTCATTCTGTGAATTGTTTCTGCTAGTACCAATGTAGGAGATTTCCATGCCTTGGCCACTGTTTGTTTTGCAGCCGTTATTAGTTGGATCATAAGTTTGAATTGAGAGAGTGTTAACCATTCCGGTTTTAGATTAAGTAAAGTTATATATGGATCTGGTTGTATTATTTTTTTAAATATTTTAGATGCAATCACGAAGACTTCCTTCCAGAAGGTTTGGATTACTGGGCACGTCCACCATATGTGTAAATGTGTGCCTATTTCTGGGCATCCTCGAAAACAAAGAGCTGAGGTATTAGGTGAATATTTTGCCACTCTAGCGGGTACAAGGTACCAGCGAGTTAGGACTTTATAATTTGTCTCCAGTGCTAAGATGTTGGGTGAAGATGACTTAGATGTGAGCCATATGTTAGACCAGTCCGTGTCTTCTAAAGTTCGTCCCAGGTCCTTCTCCCACCTCTGAACGTAAGAGGGTCTATTAAGATTTACTACTCCATATAATTGATTATAAAGTGATGAAATTGTACCTTTAGCAAATGGATCTTTTGTACAGATTGATTCAAAAATGGATAATTGGGATAATGGTGTATCCCCCTTTAGGAATGGTGTATAGAAATTTTTGATTTGGAGATATCTAAATATCTCAGAGTTTGGTAGATCATATTTTTCTCTAAGCGATGGGAATGAAAGGAATGATTTAGATGCTATGAAGTCATTTAGTGTCTGAATGCCTGATGTTGTCCAAGCTTTAAAAGAATTTGGGTAGATCCATGCCGGATAAAAGGCCGGATTTCTGATAAAAGAAAGGAGAGGATTGTGTGGAGATTGTAACTGATATTTGGTTTTTAGTTTATCCCAGAGAGATAAGAAGTGTTTAGTTATGGGATTATGAATTTTAAAGCGGTCTTTAGGATCAAGCCATAACAAGTTTGATATTAATAGAGGGTCATTTTCTGAAGCCTCTATAAATACCCATAATGGGATTTCCTGTTTTGCATGGTATTTGGACAGAATGGCCAAATGTGCTGCTCTGTAGTAGTTAGTAAAATTAGGGTATCCCAGGCCTCCTTTATTTTTGGGAAGATGTAGTGTGTGTATAGGTATACGTGGTTTAGAAGAGCCCCATATAAACGAAGTTGCTCTTTTTTGTACTATTCTCAAAAAATAGGAAGGAATTGGAATAGGGAGGACTCTGAATAGATAAAGCAATTTGGGTAGAATAGTCATTTTGATTGCATTAATCTTCCCTATCCAGGATAAAGGAAGTTGCGACCATTGTTTTATTAGATTTGTGCTCTGTCTTAATACAGGAGGATAATTGGTTGAGAATAAGTCAGAATGAGATGCTGTTAAATGAATTCCAAGATATGGGATTGATTTTTCTGCCCATGTGAATGGGAGTGCAGCCCTAGCCGGGATCAATTCCATGTTTGTGAGCGAAATATTAAGCACTAGGCATTTCTTAGGATTAATCATAAGGCCGGATAGGGCTGCAAATCCATCAAGAGCTGGTATTAAGTTAGGACCAGAGACCTGTGGTGATGATAGAAAAAGTAATATATCGTCTGCAAATATACATAATTTGTGTGTAATACCTCCTACTTCAATGCCAGTTATAGTTTGGTTTGTTCTGATGTATTGGGCCATGGGTTCGAGTATAAGGGCAAATAATAAGGGAGATAATGGGCAACCCTGTCGGGTACCTCTTTCGATATTAAAGGCATCAGATTTGTATCCAGCATATTTTATATAGGCTTTGGGTTTATTATATAATGCTTTGATCCATGTTAAAAAGTGGGGTCCAAAACCCCATTTTTGTAATGAATATTGCATATATTGCCAGGATACTGTGTCAAATGCCCTCTTAATATCGAGAGATAGAAAACATAAAGGGATTTTCCGTTTTTTAGCAATATGTGCCAATAACACTGCCCTGCGTATATTATCGCCTGCCTGTCTATTTGGCATGAAGCCTACTTGATCTCTATGTATTAATTTTCCTATAATGCTATTGAGGCGTTTTGCTATTATTTTTGCTAATAATTTAATATCAAGGTTTAACAGAGAGAGAGGCCAATAATTCACACAGGAAGCATCATCAGAAAGGGGTTTTGGGATCATAAAAACAATTGCCATTAGTGTTTCTTGCTGAAAAGAATGTCCTTCTAGAAGTTTGTTAAAAGTTTCAGTGAGAATGGGAGAGAGTATTTCTGAGAATGTTTTATAGTATAAAGCCGAGTAGCCGTCTGGGCCCGGTCTTTTGTTAAGTTTTAGGTCTTTTATGGCGTTAGCAACTTCATCTATAGTTATAGGCTCATCCAAACTGCTTTTTTGATTCTGAGACAACTCAGGTAAGGTTATTTTTGAGAAGAAGGATTCAGCCTCTGTAGGATTAAATTCATTGTTTGTCTTGTATAAAGTTGCGAGATGTGAGTGAAATTTATGGACTATTTTAACTGGATTACAAGTATAAACATTTTTTGATAATTTCAAACGTATTGGTTTGAAAGATTTGTTAGTTGAATTTAATGCCCGAGCCAAATATGTACCTGGTTTGTTTGTATTCATGTAGAAATTGTGTTTGGAGCATTTGAGGGATTTATCAACTGACTCAGTGAGAAATAGATCGTATTCCAATCTAGATTTTTCCAGATGAGACTTTGTACTCTGAGATGGATTATCTTGGAATGATATGTAGGCTGCATTAAAATTGAGTTCTAGTTTTTTTGCTAGATTTTTGCGTTCCCGTTTAAATAGTGCCATTTGTCTTTGTATTGTACCACGCAAGACAGGCTTATGAGCTTCCCACAGTGTTATTGGGGAAATGTCTGTTGTATTATTAATTGATATGTATTCCTTTAAAGCTTGTTCAATGGCCATCTGATGTAGTGGGTGTTTGAGCATTATGTCCGGTAAGTACCACGTTGGGTCATGCGCTTTTGGTATGGCTGAGGCTATAGTAGTGTATACTGCATTATGGTCAGACCACGGAATCGGAATTATATCTGATGCAATAATTTCTGGTATCATTCCTATTGTTAGAAAAATATGATCTATTCTGGTGAAGGTTTGATGAGGGTGCGAGAAATAAGTGAATTTCTTTTTCATTGGGTTACTTTCTCTCCACGAATCTACCAGATTGTATTTGGAAAGAAGTTGAGAAAAAGGTAATCTAGAGGTTATTTTGGATGGTGTAAAAGGTGATTTATCTAGAAATGGAAGGAGGACCTGATTCGAATCCCCACACATTATCACTGTTCCTATTTTGTGTGTATTAATCACTTGTAATATATGTGAGAGGAATGGTGTAGGTTGTTTGTTAGCGTAGTAAGAAATCACCGTGATTGCTGTATCCATTATATAACCCATGAGTATCAGGTATCTACCTTCTGGGTCTTTAATTGCTGATGATAAGGTGAATGGTGTGGATCTGTGAAATGCAATTAGAGCAGGGCTTGACAAATTTGCTTGGAATCTAGGAGCCAGCTAAAAAAGTTAGGAGCCAGGTTTTTTTTTTTTTTTTTTAAACGACCGACAGCTTTATTTTCAATATAAAAATTAACCAATCTTAAATTTACACAGAGACGACTAGAACTAATGTGACTGCTTTTATTTCCTGCCATGCAGGGACATAAGACCACCATATTCCCGCTAAGGATCCAATCAGGTCCGCCTGAAAAACTGACAGGGGAACCTGATCAGACAGCCCGTGTGAAAGGGGACAAGCAGGGAGATGACAAATAATAAATTCATTTTAATTAACCACTTCCTTACCGCAGGACGACTATATCCGTCCTGTCTTTGAAGAGAAATACCGTTGTTATGGTAGCACCTAGCTACCATAACCCTGGTATCTTCTTCAAGAGCCGGCGGTTCTCTTTCAGATAAAAGTGGTCTCTGCAGCAGATTCGCAGCGAGATCACTTTTACCGGCGGCAGGAGAGGGCCCCCCCTACCGCCGCTCTCCGGTGCCCTTCACCGCTTACCGTGGCCGTCGGTAATGTCGGAGGCGATCCGGATCTGTCCCTGGCCTGACATGGAGACGAGTGAGAGGAAGATGGCCCCCCCGCCCATCTCCAAGTCATTGCAGGGCGGAAGCGACGTCAAATCGTCACTTCCACCCATAGCTCTTAAAAGGGACATTTTATTAGTATTTTTTTTCAAATGACAATTTTATTTTTTTTTAATGCATTTTAGTGTAAATATGAGATCTGAGGTCTTTTTGACCCCCCCGGATCTCATATTTAAGAGGACCTGTCATGCTTTTTTTCTATTACAAGGGATTTTTACATTCCTTGTAATAGGAATAAAAGTGACTTTTTTTTTTTTTAAAAGAACAGTTAAAAAATAAAAGTTAAAATAAATAAGAAAAAAAAAAATTTAAATGTGCCCCATCCCTTGTAATAGAAATAAAAGTGAAACCATTTTTATTTTTTTTTAAAAAAACTGTGTAAAAATAAAAAGTAAAATATATAAGAAAAAAAAAATTTTTTTAAACGCGCCCCGTCCTGCCGAGCTCGCTTGCAGAAGCGAACGCATATGTGAGTAGCGCCCGCATATGAAAGCGGTGTTCAAACCACACGTGAGGTATCGCCACGATCGTTAAAGCGAGAGCAATAATCCTAGTCCTAGACCTCCTCTGTAACTTAAACCATGCAACCTGTAGAATTTTTTAAACGTCGCCTATGGAGATTTTAAAGGGTAAAAGTTTGTCGCCATTCCACGAGCGGACGAAATTTTGAAGCGTGACATGTTGGGAATCAATTTACTCGGCATAACATTATCTTTCACAATATAAAAAATTGGGCTAACTTTACTGTTTTCTTATTTTTTAATTAAAAAAAAAGTATTTTTTCCCAAAAAAGTGCGCTTGTAAGTCCGCTGTGCAAATACGGTGTGACAGAAAGTATTGCAATGACCGCCATTTTATTCTCTAGGGTGTTAGAATAAAAAATATATATAATGTTTGGGGGTTCTAAGTAAAGGGAAGGAGATGAGCGGGCAGTGAAAACAGGTAGGGAAAGCTCCATTAGAATTGATGGATGTCTTGTCATACCAACGGCCACCACCAGAGGGCGCCTGATTGCAGAAGGAACCATAGGACTGCAGTAGGCCGCAAAGCCGGGGCCTCAATTACCGGCGCGGCCCATCGCGCCGGGAGGGGGGGGGTGTCGAACGGACACAGGATACCCCAGCTGTGCTGCCCCAGGCGCCAGGTCGCTAATTCTAGTCGCAAATGCGACCTGGCGCCCGGGGTTTGTCGAACCCTGAATTAGAGTACCCCTTTGTTTGGTACAGGCAGAAGCCATGTAAATTTGTTGATAAAAAGAAGAAATATATTTTGGAGTAGAATCTTTGGTGAAGTGTGTTTCTTGGAGGCATACTATGTGAGCCTTCTTGTTATGGAAAGTACGGAAGGCTTTGGTCCTTTTTTGAGGGACATTTATTCCCTGAACATTCAGGGAAAGTATATTCAGTGGTGCCATGGCAACAGATCAAATAGTTTTGACTTACTTTTTGTTATGCAGAGCTGACTGCGCAGATCAACCTGTGTGGACTGAAGAGATGAAAAGATAGAAAAGAAACCAGTGAATTCTGGAGTAAAGAGTAAACAAAAAACATATGAGATTAGATGATACATTGTATAAATTATTTTTTGCAAGTAATCACTATTTACCCGTGAAAGAGAATAAATATCTCTCTCAGGGGAATAAGTGCCTTCGTCACACTCCCACATAATATGGTTGGGAGAATGAGGAGGGCTAATGGGGGTACACGGATCTTCCGCTTACAGGAGAGAAGTGCTATGTCAAAAGACATCAAAATGATGATTCATTAATTGGAGTGCAGAATATAGTTTTTGTTGAAATTATTTATTCCAGGGTGGTTGTATATGGTTAGTCTTGCCCTAGGTTGTATTGCTTCAGATTAGAATAAACAAAAACATAGTTCTAGGAACTAGTTAGGTAATAATATATTTGTTTTAAGAAAAGAAAGAAAAAGCTTCCGTTACTTCTGGATTATTGAACATATTTGTCCTAAAAAGTAATAAATCTATTGTTATTACCTGAAAATATATAACTGAACAAGAATTTCCTTATTTCACTTATATATTCTAAGGCTATATGAATCAGAAGTAATAAGAAATATAACTGGAATGTAACATGATCCCACACAGTATGTGACTATCAGAATGCAGTTACATTCAGTTATAAATACAGGTTTTTTTATAGAGAACCATCTCTTAGTATAATAAATGAAGAGATATCAGGAATTAGGATGTCAGTCCATTGAATCTTCTTGGTCCATGGATGATGTGGCATAACGGCCTCTTTTGTGAGAATGATTCCCATTTTGTTCTGAAATTTTCTGGGTGCTGCCTGAAGGTGAAGATGATGCCATTCTTCTGCGTGTGGGAGAGTTGCTGCTTGTGGGTTCTGTCAGATTTAATTTTAAAAGGGTTTGTTGTAGTTCATCTGCTGATCTGCTTCTGTAAATTGTACCTTGGTAGTTAAATCTGACTGAAAAGGGGAAGCCCCATTGATACATAATGTTGTGGCGTTGCAGTTCCATTAGTTGGGGTTTCATGGATCGTCTTTTAGTAATAGTAAGTTGGGATAGGTCAGCAAAAATTTGATAATTGTGTCCTTAAAAATTAAGTTCCTTTTTTTCTCTTGCAGCAATTAGTATTTGTTCTTT
Source organism: Lithobates septentrionalis (assembly GCA_037952835.1). Classification (NCBI taxonomy): domain Eukaryota; kingdom Metazoa; phylum Chordata; class Amphibia; order Anura; family Ranidae; genus Lithobates; species Lithobates septentrionalis. The sequence continues at coordinate 3,239,487 of JBBDGP010000373.1, forward strand.
CGTTCTGTAATAATGAAATTTTGTGATTATATCACGTGGGGGTCCATCTTTCTTTTTGGCTGTGAGGGCTCTGTGTACTCTGTCCAGTTCTAAACGTTCAATAGGGATATCTGGCTTTAGTTCTTGTAATAGAGCAGTAATAGTAGATTGCAGGTCTGTCACAGTTTCAGGTATTCCCCTTATGCGCAAGTTTGAACGTCTGGCTCTATTTTCGTAATCTTCGAGCTTAGTTTGAAGTATTAAATTCTCTTCTTTTAATTTTTCCAATTCTGTTATATTTTCTTGGGTTGTAATTTCAATTTCATCTACTTTTATTTCTAAGGCTGCGGTGCGCTTTCCCAGCTCTCTTATTTCTTTGGTTAGGCTGTTTGTTATTTGGTCTGAGGTTTGTTTTAAAGCCTTATGAAGCATCTTTTCAAATTGTAATAATATTACTGGGGATGCTGAGGAGGCTTGTGGAGAAGTTTGTGAGAGGATTTGTTCTGTATCTGACTCAAATGGAGAGTCTTGCTGTGACATTTTCTGTCTGTGAGAGCGCCCTGATGCTGTATATTGTGAGGTGACTGGAGTTGCTTTAGTTGCAGTGAGTGCCTGTGAGCTCTTTGTGAGGTGATTTTTATTTCTGCCACGGCTTCCTCCCAGTACCATATTTCCTGCCCAAACTTTCACAGTTTGTTCCCTGGGGCAAAAAGGTTCAAATGAATACCTTTTGAGCCTGCAGGCTCCGCTTTGTCCTTCTCTTCTCTCCTCAGCGGTGCGGAGCTCTAACAATGCATGTGTGCTCCGCTAGACTCCGCCCAATGATATGACCAAATCTCATGAGACTAGCAGTCAGAGGCAGCAGTACCTTTTGATCTCACGTTGCACATATACAGCTATGAGGCTCTAGGCACTCTCACATACTAGAAAGTGCACTGCTATTAGATGGTATAGCTTCATCAATTTACTATGAGTGCCCATTAGTGCCACCTATCAGTGCTCATCATCAGTGCCACCTATCAGTGCTCATCATCAGTGCCACCTCATCGGTGCCCATCAGTGCAGCTATATCAGTGCCCGTCATTGAAGAAGAAAACGTACTTATTTACAAAAAATTTTAACAGAAACAAGGAAAAACTTGTTTTTTTTTCAAACTTTTGGGTCTTTTTTTATTTGTTGCACAAAAAATAAAAACCGCAGAGGTGATCAAATACCACCAAAAGAAAGCTCTACTTATGGGAACAAAATGATACAAAAATTGTTTGAGTACAATGTAGCATGACCACGCAATTGTCATTCAAATTGCGACAGCGCTGAAAGCTGAAAATTGGCCTGGGCGGGAAGGTGTCTAAGTGCCCGGTATTGAAGTGGTTAATGTGGAAAAATGTAAAATAATGCATTTGGGTGGCAGAGATATGAATGCAATCTATACACTAGGGGGAGAACCTCTGGGGGAATCTAGGATGAAAAGGACCTGGGGTTCCTAGTAGTAGATAGGCTCAGCAATGGCATGCAATGCCAAGCTGCTGCTGACAAAGCAAACAGAATATTGGCAGGCATTAAAAAGGAGATTAACTCAAGAGATAAAGCAATAATTCTCCCGCTCTACAAGACTCTGGTTCCAGCCTCACCTGGAGTATGCTGTCCAGTTCTGGGCACTAGTCCTCAAGAAGGATGTACTGGAAATGGAGTGAGTACAGAGAAGGGCAACAAAACTAATAAAGGGACTGGAGGATATTAGTTATGAAGAAAGGTTACGAGCACTGAACTTCTTCTCTCTGGAGAAGAGACGCTTGAGAGGGGATATGATTTTAATTTACAAATACCGTACTGGTGACCCCACAATAGGGATAAAACTTTTCAGTGGGAAGGGAGTTTAATAAGAAACGTGGCCACTCATTAATATTAGAAGAAAAGAGGGTTAACCTTAGACTGCTTAGAGGGTCCTTTACTGTAAGAGCGGTAGGATGTGGAATTCCCTTCCACAGGCGGTGGTCTCAGTGGGGAGCATTGATAGTTTCAAAAAACTATTAGATAAGCACCTGTACAACCGCAGCATACAGAGATATACAATGTAATACTGACATATAAATCACACACATAGGTTGGACTTGATGGACTATGTGTCTTTTTTTCAACCTCACCTACTATGTAACTATGTTTTAAATTGTCATACAAATATATATTTGAAATTAAATCTTTATTATTTTTTTTCAATACCTTGGTGTGAGTGGATTTCTGCCAGTCAAAGGCTGTGTCATGCCCCTCCAGTCTGTGTCTTAGAATACCAGGGTGGTGAAGCCTCTATCAATCAAGACATAATATTCCATCCCCATTATGTTTAGCTGGTTAGTGGGCATGGAGGAGGAGGGAGGGAGTGGGCTGTCATTTACCACTGTACCACTGTGTATATGCCCACCACATGTGTGTATAGTCACAAGGGCTGCCCAGATGTGGTAGGGAGGACATGCTCATGGAAGGGGGAGATAGAGAAAACCAAATCAACCAAGGGTTTTGCAGAATACAGAAAATGAATCTCATAATGACTAAGTGAATATGAACAGCATGTAATACACCATTTATTGATTCGTGTTTAATTACACTTTAACACTGGGTGATCCTGCCTTGAAGGTCTTTGGTCCGGCACTTCTTGTTATAGGGTGGCAGCACTTCCTGCCCTGCCACACTTTGTTCTATTGTAGACTACAATTGACCTTTTTAACATATTATGTTGGTACGAGGCCACAGAATATCATCAGCAAAGATTCAAAATAAGATGAATAAAAGGACAAAAGGGTGAATAAGGGTAATTGTTAACTTTTAGCAGAGTAAATGGTATGCAGTTAGGGGTTACAGCTACTTTAAATCAGTATTAAACCCAAATGCAAACATTTACTAAGTTGAAGCTTACCAATTCTTAGATGTGATGGCTGTATTAGTTTCCTTTTTTAAGCTTGCTTTCTTATATTTTAATCTGTTAATCTGGCCAATGAATCGGTTGGTTTTCAACAGAACAAGCTCTCTTGCAGTTTCAGGGATGAGACAAACCATTTAGCATTAACAGGGACGCTTGCAATGATCAGCTTTTATTTATTTATGTAAAACCTTTATCCCAAAAGGAAAAAAAAACAACAGTTTGCTGTAACTGCTTTAAAAAGTATCAGCTGGAGTTAGCTTCAGTTTGTTACTTAAAGCATTTGTAACCCTTGGCTGCTCAATGACCAAGCCATTTTTTGCCATACGGCACTGTGTCGCTTTAACTGGCAATTGCATGGTCGTGCGACGTTGTACCAAAACAAAATTGCCGTCCTTTTTTTCCCACAAATAGAGCTTTCTTTTGGTGGTATTTGATCATCTAATTTTTTTTTTAAAAAAGCTAATTTTTTCCTCAGTTTAGGCCGATATGTAGTCTTCTACATATTTTTGGTAATAAAAATTGCAAAAAGCTTATATTGATTGGTTTGCGCAAAAGTTACAGCGTCTACAAAATAGGGGATAGATTTATGGCATTTTTATTATTATTATTTTTTTTTTACTAGTAATGGTGGCGATCTTTTTATCGAGAATGCAACATTATGGCGGACACATCGGACACTTTTTTTTTTACTTTATAACAAACTTTTTATTTGCAAGATTGTACAAAAAACATAGAAAGCATTGGTACACATGTTTAACCACATACACGAGGTGTTCCGTATACAAAGAGCATGATACACTTATATTTTTATCATATAGTTAGTTCTTTAGGTTCTGGCATAATCCGTATACTTCCATACTCATACTTAGTAAGTATCAGGATAAGCACAGTTTATGTGCATGTCGTAGACTCTTGTAACCATCTATCCCATACTCTGTTATATTTATTTGGACAACCTCTGTTAATATAAAGGAATTTTTTATATGGAAGGGTTGTGTTAATGTCTCTTTTCCAGTCCACCAAGTGAGGGGGTTCAGATCTCATCCACTGTCTGGCAATAATTTTCCTAGCCGAAAATAAAGTTTCATGTAGGAATATTAATGTGAATTTATCTAGTACATCTGGAAAAATCCCCAGGAGGCATTGCTTTGGGTCAAGGGTTAATGGAGACCCCATGTCGTCATGTAAGAAGGTAACTATTTGTTTCCAGTATTCTTGTATCTTATGACAGGACCATATAAGGTGAAAGAATGTGCCTGTTTCAGTTCCACACATTGGGCATGTGGTGGGTTGACTTCTTTTATATCTAGCTACCCTAAGAGGAGTGAGGTATGCGCGGTGAAGTATAAAGATCTGGGACAGTCTGTCTGAAAGTTTGGGTGAAACCAACTTGCATGTTTCCAAAGCCTCCTCCCACTCCTCATCCTCCATCCTTCCAACCTCCCTCTCCCATCTTGGTTTTAACGCGTAAGCTAATTTTGCAGAGGTAGGGGCGGATAACATGTTGTAAAAACAGGAGATTAGTTTTTTTGAGTCTGTATCCTTGACTATGGCTATAATAGAGTTAGGAGTGGGCTGTGGAAGACCTTGTGCAAACTGCGTTTGAATCGCATGACGGATCTGGAGATAACAAAAAAACATTTGATTCGGGATCTGGAACTCCATCTTAAGTGTCTCAAACGTTTTAAAAGTTCCATTCGTGAGCAGATGATGTAAATAGTATATGCCCTTGGCTGCCCATAAATCTGAGTTCTGGATTCCATTAAGTTCCTGCAACTTGTTATTATGCCAAAGTGGTGTATAGTCATTAAATGATGGTGTCTCTAGTTTGGAAGAAGCCAATTCCCATATGCGTCTATAATGATACAGCAAAGAGTGTCTATAATCTTTTGACTGTGTATTCCCTACACCCACTGCTATCCCATTTATTGGGTCCCCAGTATGTTGGGCCCAACGGGGGCTTAGTAGAATGAGAAAGCGTTCCTTGTCAGTTTTGTCAATATGAAATAGTTGGGATAGTTGTGACGCGATGTAATAATGGTTAAAATCAGGTAGTGCTGTTCCACCCATATCCGTTGGGTTTTTAAGTGTTTGCCATGAGAGTTTGTGACTAGATTTCCCCCATATAAATGGTTTAAGTAGTGCTTCTAATAGTTTAAAATACTTAAGGGGTATACTGGAGTATGCCATAAGACGTACAGTACCTTAGGCAGTAGTACCATCTTTATTAAGTTGACCCGGCCCCATATTCCCAGGGGGAGGCGGGACCAGACCTGGATCTTAGATTTAATTAGGGAGAATAATGGTTCAATATTCAAAGAAATATATTCTACTGGATTCTTGGATATTTTAACCCCGAGGTATTTTATTATATCCACCCTTTGAAGAGGTAAATTAGACTGTGATTCTGTAGGTGGGAAACTATCGATTGGTAATATCTGTGACTTTCCCCAATTAATCCTCAAGAGAATTTCCCAAATTGTTCAATTACGTTAAGAGCTGTGTGTAGAGAGAGGCCAGGGTCTGCTAGATAGAGGAGAGTGTCATCTGCATAAAGGCTAATTTTCTCGGTGAGGGATCCGAATGTTAAACCTATTATCTCCTGGTTAGTACGGATGGACATGGCGAGGGGTTCTGATGCCAGAGCATATAGCAAAGGCGAGAGCGGGCATCCCTGTCTCGTACCTCTGCTTAGGCTAAATTCCTGAGAGGGGCATCCATTGGCCACCACTCGAGCAGTTGGTTGCTGGTATAACAGTTGCACCCATCTAATAAACTTGGGCCCAAATCCGTATCCCTCCATGCATCTCCACAGATGACTCCATTCGACCGAATCAAATGCCTTGGCTGTGTCTAATGTTACTATTACCCTTGTGCCTACATTATCATGTTTGGCCTGGAGATTGATAAATAGCTTCCTTAAATTAAAGGAGGTGTTACGGCCCGGCATAAACCCTGACTGGTCCACATGTATAAGGGATAATATTACTTGGTTTAGACGCCTGGAGAGTACTTTGACCAATATTTTAACATCTACTTGGAGTAAAGATATGGGGCGGTACGACTCAGGGTATCCCTAGGTCTTTCCCTGCTTTCGGTATAAGTACTATCGTGGCCTCTCTCATGGATGCAGGTAGTGTTAAGGTTTCGAACATAGTGTTATACAGAGTCAGCAGTTTGGGTGTAAGTATCTCAGAAAAGTGTGCATAAAATTCAATGGGCAATCCATCAGACCCCGGGGATTTGGACTTGGCAAAGTCTGCAATAGCAATCTTTATTTCCTCTACCGTGAGGGGTGCCTCAAGGAGTTCAATTTGACTCTCCGTGAGTTGTGGAAGTATGGTGTTGCTCAAAAACTGATCCATTATCGTCGTATCCTCCGAGACTGTTGATGTATAAAGTTCTGTAAAAAAATCTCTAAACTTGGATGACACGACAACAGGATCCGTGATCGGCTGTCTATCTCTATCGTGAAGCGTAATTACAATTGGGGGTTTGTCTTCACTATGAACAAGATATGCAAGCAATTTACCTGCTTTTTCTCCATGTTCAAACCATCGCTGTCTACTGAAGAATAATTTCTGCTTGGCTTTTTCATATTGCATCTGAGACACCACTCTTGTCTGTAATTTAAGAGTATTAGCGTTTGTTATGGATGGGTCAGCTATATATGCTTGTTCTGAAGAGGATAATTCTATGATTGCTTTATCTAGGGCTTCCGCGGATTTTGTTTTAATTTGATTAATGCCTGAGGTCAGGGTCGCGCGGGCATGCAACTTAAACGTGTCCCACACTACTGGCGCGGGAGCAGAGTGTTCATTGTCAGTAAAAAACCGAGTCCATTCTACTTCAAGCATATCATCTTCTGGCAGCAAGGACAACCAGAATGGGTTCAAGCGCCAGGCCCGCTTCTGCTTAGCAAGGGACACGCCAAGGGTAATAGAGTAAAAGCTATGATCAGACAACAGTCTAGGTCCAAAGGACACTGTCAATAATCTAGGTAAAAGTTGTTTAGATATCAGAATGAAATCTATTCGGGACATCGAATTATGCGTGGAAGAGAAACATGAATAGGCATTAGTGTGCGGAAATTTATTTCTCCACGTGTCAATTAGATGAATGGATGAGGTTATTTTATGTAGTTTAGTGTCATTTGTATTCATTGCAGCTACTGTCAGTGGGCGAAGTCTGTCTAGAGTATCGTTCATTGTAGAATTAAAATCCCCCATCCATACTGCTTGCACCGTGGGGAATCTTGCCATGAAGGAGACACCCTCCAGTATTATAGTAATAGAGAACGGAGGGGGAACATAGAACGCTAAGATTAGGAAGGGTTCTCCGTATAGTTTAGCAGATATGAAAACATATCTGCCCTGAGGGTCTGTGCATATCTCTCCTGGTTCAAAGTGTATGGATTTTGCAATTAAAATAGATACACCTCTGGAATGGGATGTAAACGTCGAGTGAAATGCCCATCCTACCCATGGGCGGCGCAGGGCCATCTGTAGCTTTCCATCTATATGGGTTTCCACCAGTGCTATTATATCAGCTCTCTGTTTCTTAAGGAATGTGAGGGTTGCCGACCTCTTAAGCGGTTCACGCAGGCCCCTCACATTCCAAGTGAGAAATTTTATAGATGCCATATGTTGTTCTCACCAATTAATTTCAGTGTTAAGGTGTGTATCCTGAGTCTCACCAGTACCTCTATACAAAAATTATGCATTAATTTGTACCGTACTACAAAAAACAGTAGCAAAATCAAATTCTCAGTATTATTCAAAAATCTATATTGATTCAAAAAGTGTGTACATAGAACTTCTTGCATTTTGAAAAGTAACTTAAACATTTTCCCTCCCCTCCCCCTCCCAGCCCTGCACTGACCCCAACCTGTGCGGGCATACTTCCCAAACAAAACTGAAATTGAAATCCGGGAAAAAACAGTCAGCTGCATCTGGAATAAAAGAAGAAAAATCCGGGGTAGCCGTTGGGTTTTAGAACCCAGGGTAAACAAATCCCACAAAATCATGTATAAAGAAAAGAATTGCGTGTAGTCTCTGGGATGGATAATTGTGTATAATTGTAGTTGGACGGCTTCATTCCAGGTTCGGTGACTGATCTCCCTAAAAATGCGTGGGGCAAAGTCACGCTGCACCTTACATGTGTTCTGTAGGACTATTACTGACCCGAGGCTCCAGTCGTCAAAATAATAAGTGATAGTGTATAGTTTCCCCTGAGGTATTTAGGGCAAAGTCCCTCATGTTGTAAGAAAAGAGGCCTGTGATCTCTTGCTGCAGTGCACGGCCATGTACTTTATATGTTGAGTTATTCATTCTCTTTCCCGTTGTCTCGGCGCTCCAGCCAGGCGATGGTATCTTCAGGGGTTTCAAAGAAAACGGCTCGGCCATTGTCCTCCACCCGAAGGCGTGCGGGGAATAACATTGAATATTTCAGATTTTTGATGCGCAGGCGCCTCTTGGCTTCGGTAAAGTTTTGTCTTCGCTTCTGTACTTCAGTGGAAAAATCAGGGAAGATGGCTACCTTGACGTTGCCAATGGGTATATTACCTTTCAACCTTGCCATGCGCAGCGTTGTGTCGCGGTCTTTATAATTTAGTAATTTGGCGATAAATGTTCGGGGCGGGGCACCTTGTGGCGGCGGCCTAGCGGGCATACGATGCGCTCTTTCGACAGCAAACGTGGGCGAAAAGGCCTCCCTGCTATATGTTGTAATTGGTAATTGTTCCAGGAAAGTGGTGGGGTCTTTCCCCTCTGTCCCCTCCGGCAGGCCAATGAAGCAAAGCTTGCATCTGCGAAGCCTGTTCTCCATGTCATCTTGCTTTGCTAGAAGTTGGTTGATCTGGTATTGCATGCGTTCAGAGGTAGTCTGTAATGGTGGGATTGCATCCTCCACCTCTCCTAGTCTGGTCTCAGATGTCTTGACTCGCTCCTTAAGCTTATGCAGGTCTTGTCGGACCAGGGAGACATCTACCTTCACCTCCTCAATTTTGGTCGTGAGGGCAGCCTGTAGTGCAGAGATGGCTTCCAACACTCTATCCGTGACATCGGACACTTTTGACACATTTTTGGGTCGATTGACAATTATACAGCGATCAGTGCTATAAAAATGCACGGATTACTGTATGAATGTCACTGGCAGGGAAGGGGTTAACACTAGGGGGCGATCAAGGGGTTAACTGTGTTCACTATGTGTGTGTTCTAACTGTGGGGGATGGGACTGACTATAGGAGAGATCGTGGTCCCCAGCTCATAGGAATTTACGATCTTTCTCTCCTCACAGAACTGGGATGTGTGTTTACACACACGCGTCCCTGTTCTGCCTCTCGTGCCCACGATCGCTCATGGCCAGCGGGCGCGCACCTGCTATCCCGCTTTAAGGGCCCGACGTATAGCTGCGGTGGTTTGCGGGATCATGCTTTAAGTGGTTAAAGCATGTCATACAGCACAGTGCTTTTGCTGTGTAATTTTGGCCCCCTGTATCACCTGAAATACCTGGCTGATCCTGCCTGGTTCTGCCCTCCCCTCTGTAAACTGACCACGGTTTATCATGGCTGCTGAGCACTGACACTGTGGTGAGTTTAAGTATGTCCGTCATCTGCAGCTCTCCTCTGTCCTCCTCTTCCCCCCTCTCCTTGCCTGTTAGCTCCGATCGCTCCCCGGCCCTAACTTGGTGCTGCATTCCCCTCTGTTATAATTATTAATTTGCCCCAGTTTGTGTTTTTGTAAAAAATACGCTGCTAAATACCTTATTTTATAGCGCCGCTTGGTGCTCATGTGACCGGCCACCTCTCTCCTCCTCCTGGCTGAAGTCAGCGGGGGTTTCTTGGCTCCGTCCGCTTTGCTGTCAGATCAAGAGAGGCGGACGGTCACGAGCGGCACTTTAAAATAAGGTACTTAGCAACGTGTTTTTTAAAAAACACATACACTGGGGCAAATCATTTACTATAACAGAGGGGATTGTAGCTTAACAACCACTTTATATCTACTAGTACATTTAACATTCCCCTTCCCCCCTGGCTGACAATGCTGCTGTCCAAAGGTATGCCTCTTCTCCTTCATCCAGAGTAGTGTCTCTGATACAGGAAGTGTGTTACTGGACAGATCGGCAGGTGAAAGCAGAGGGAAAAAAATAAAGTAATGCAGTCACCACATCTAATGATTGGTAAGCTGCAATATATTAAATTTTTTTGTTTTGGGTTTAATACAGCTTTAAAGCCTACAGGATAAGCTTGGACCCCTAATGCCTTCTCTTCACTCCCCTGCAGTAGCTAGGCTGTGCGTGATCATCTGTTTTTCCTGACTGCTTTGGGCTCTCAACCAGAAGGGCGCTTCCACGTTCCTTGCCTCTAGGGGTGATTAAGCAACGGATGTTTTTCATCTCTTCTCTGCTCCCCATCCTGACAGGGTGGATTGATGTCCCAGGCTTATGGAAAGCACAGGTGAGCCTGTAACATTTGAAGAGGAGCACCATCTCAAAGTTAAAGCAGAGTTCAACCCTGTAAAAGGTTAAAGAGACCCTGTCACCAACTCAATTTTGCAGGTTAAACCAAGTATTTTAAATAGAAATGCAACAAATGGAAATTTTGGTGACCAAAATGACAGTTTTCAACCACTTGCCGACCGCTCCATAGCAGTTTTACTGCTACGGGGCAGCCGTGCTGTGCAGGATCCCGTATATATACGTAATCCTGCACTTCTGGGTATCAGGCGCGAGTGCGTGCCGCCGGCGGCTCGCTCCCGCTGTGATTCTACACAGTGGGAGCTGAGAAGCGGGTCTCGCTGATTGTTCGGTACACAGGCAAAACGGCGGTCTGCCTATGAAAACAAGGCAGATCGCCGTAAACAAGGCATTGATCTTTTTCCTGAGGAAGATTTTGTCTCCCCGTCCAATGAGGTTTTCTTTTCCGAAAATGCGGGTTCTACTGCACTGGCGATGGTATGGGATGCCTTTTAAGGCTTTCCTTCGGTGGCTGTTTTTTTTTCCAAAAAATGAGTGCTATTAAAACTGCAAACTTGCAACTACAAGTCTGTAAAGGCGAGGACCGCTAAGGCAGAAGCCAAGTATATTTTAGACCCCATGCTAGATAACCAATTTGAATGGCTATCATCTCAGAGAAGGCTAATGCCGCGTACACACGAGCGGACATTACGGCGGACTTTGCCCGGCGGACTTTTCGACGTACTTTCCGACGGACTTTGTGAATGAACGGACTTGCCTACACACAATCCACCAAAGTCCGTCGAATTCGTATGTGATGACGTACGACCGGACTAAAACAAGGAAGTTCATAGCCAGTAGCCAATAGCTGCCCTAGCGTGGCTTTTTGTCCGTCGAACTAGCATACAGACGGCGGACTTTTCGACCGGACTCGATTTCAACGGATTAATTTAAAGCAAGTTTTAAATCTAATTCCGTCGAACTTTTGAGAAAACAAAGTCCGCTGGAGCCCACACACATCGAATTGTCCGAAATCCAGTCCGCCGGGCAAAGTCCGCCGTAATGTCCGCTCGTGTGTACGCGGCATAAGAATAAACAATTTTTCCAGAGGAGGTTGATTTGGGTTGAAGGGGAGGAAACCCGTAGGCTGTTGGCCCAGATGGTGAGGTCTCAATCCAATCCTACGCATGTTTTGGCATTGAAGGATGGAGAAGGAGAGATAAAGACTCAGGTGACCTCTATTGTGGCAAAGTACTATTATCAGGATCTTTATACCTCCAAGGTTGAATACACCTCCGTTGAGCTGTCCGCCCATCTGGACACTATTAGTTTGCCAGTTCCCACATTGACGGACCGGGAAATTCTTAATGCTCCAATCAATTTTCATGAACTGGAAAATGCGGAAGCCAGTTTCCCCAATTCTAAAGATCCAGGGGTATATGTCTCCCTATAGAGATCTATAAAAAATACAGTGAAGTGCTGCTCCCAGTCCTTCTTAATACATTTGATGGGGCCCTTTCTGTGGGCCGGCTCCCAGATTCTATGGGTGAGGCTGCTATTATAGTTATACCTAAGAAGAACAAAAACCCCTTATACCCGGAGTCCTATAGGCCAATTTATCTATTACCTATAGATGTTAAAATATTGGCCAAAGTACGGTACTTGCTAATAGATTAAATCAGGTTATTACACATATTATCCACCCTGATCAGGCTGGATTTATGCTTAATATGTTAACGGCGATATATATCAGGCGGGCCTATTTGAATATGCAGGTTCCAGTTCCGGTTCCAGACCACTCGGATTGTGCCTTTTTGGCGTTCAATGCCATTGAGGCCTTGAATAGTATTGAGTGGGCTGTTCTTTAAAAATTTGGCTTTACCTTCTGTAAATGGGTCCGCCTGCTATATAATGCTCCCTGGGCTTCAGTTAAAGGGGTTGTAAACCCTCATGGCTTTTTACCTTAATGCATTCTATGCATTAAGGTGAAAAACCTTCTGTGGTGCTGCAGCCCCCATTTTACTTGCCTGACCCCGCTCTTTCTCCGGCAGGGAACGAGCACACCAGCTCTAGTTGGTTTCTCTAGTCCTGATTGGATAGATTGATAGCAGTGCAGCCATTGGCTCCCACTGCTGTCAATCAAATCCAATGACGCGGGCATAGGGCGGGGCCGAGTCCTACATTTTGTGTGAATGGACACAGAAACAGGACTTTGGAGCATGGGTGTCCACATTAGGAGAGCCTTCTCCAACGTGGGCACTCGATGCGGGGAGGAGCCACCCTCTGGTGGACCCCAGAAGAGGTGGATCGGGGCCACTCTGTGCAAAACGAACTGCACAGAAGAGGTAAGTATGACATGTTTGTTATTTTTTTTAAAAAAGACGAGGGTTTACAACCCCTTTAAGGTTAGTGACCTTCCGTCTTCATCCTTTAGACTCAGTCGTGGCACTAGACAGGGATGTCCTTTGTCTCCCCTGCTTTTTGCAATAGCTATAGAGCCCCTGGCGTGTCTCCTGCAGACCTCCACAGAGGTCACCAGTACGGTAAGAGGGGGCATGGAGGAGAAGATTGCGCTTATATGCTGTTGATGATCTTCTATTCTTAACCAATATTCATTCATCTCTGCCAGTAGTAATGAAATATGTTGATGAATACGGCAGGTTCTCGGGACTGGGCATAAATTGGGACAAATTCATGCTATTGCTACTGGACCCTTTGCCGGATTTGGTACCATCTACATTGACCCATCTTAACGTAGTGTCATCTCTAAAATAACTGGGTATAACAATATCTGCTCTTCCTCAGGCATATATTTCAGACAGTATAATTCCACTACTCTCTATATTCCAAACTCAAATTAAAACCTGGTGTAAGCTACCCCTCTCCATAGTAGGTTGTATTAACCTACTTAAGATGATTTGATTGCCTCAGCTATTGTATATTTGTATAATTCTCCTCTTTGGATACCCCTCTGGATATTTGCCAGGATTGACAGTATATTTAGACAACTAATTTGGCAAAAGAAAGCCCTTCGTATAACATTGGAAGTATTGCAGCACCCCAAGGATGCTGGGGGACTATCAGTACCCAACCCGAGGATATGTTTTCTAGCGGCCCAACTACAGTATTTTGCAAGATGGGATTCTGAACCACCATCCCGTGCTGCTTTCTGTTTATTTTCCCATGCATTTGGAGGCTGGCCACCATTGTACGTACTGGAGGGGACAATGGTGGGGATCACTAAGGTGTTAATGTACAAAGTATGGGATGTAGCTAAACATTGATAGGAATATCCTACCCTACTAGATATACTCCTATTTGGGGAAATGATAGGCTCCCTCAGGTATCTACTCTCCAGGGCTTTCAGAGATGGGAGAAAGCAGAGATAATTACCCTAGCCCAATTTATATGAGAATGGCCATCTAAAAAATTATGAGCAGTTGAGGACAGAGTACCCCCAACAGTTAAGGAGGTTTTACCAGTTCCTTCAGCTGCACCATGTGCTACATGCCCAGTCTTCCTCAGTTGAGTTATTCTTCCCTCCTATTCCTGCCTTTGACAGAATAGTGCAAGCAAAGTCGACTAAGGGACTTATCTCTTTAACATACAAGGCCTTATTGGAAAAAAAATTTTTTATGAGGTTTCCTATTCGTTTCAAGGCAGGATGGGAACGAGATATTGGCTCCATCCCTGAGAAGGTCTGGGGGGGAGATTCTTCAGTCTCTTCCTCTTGCCTCTCTCTCCAACTCAAAGATTGACCAGATTTTTATTTTAGACAGGGTATATAGAACCCTGGAATTTTTGTACTCTATAGGCTTGAGATTTGATTCAGCATGTGCCAGATGTGGCGATTCAGATACACTTATACATCTACTGTGGCGGTGCCCCAAACTCAAGAGATATTGGAGGAAGTGGTTGGTACACTCAATGGGCTTTTTTATTTAAACATTCCAGTTCAACCACTTATATGCCTATTGGGCTATCTTGTTTTTTTTTTTTTTTTTAAATGTCCGTCTTTTTTTGTTTATAGCACAAAAATAAAAAATGCAGAGGTGATCAAATGCCCCCAAAAGGAAGCTCTTTTTGTGAGGAAAAAGGGCACATTTTTTATTTGGGTAGAGGGTCGCAAGACTGCGCAATTGTCAGTTAAAGTAATGCAGTGCTGTATAGCAAAAAATGGCCTGGTCAGGAAGGGGGTAAATCTTCCGGAGCTAAAGTGGTTAAAAAATATATATATAATTGTATTTGACTTTTTAATTAATATTTTGAATTTAAATGACTTTGAATTTGTCGGCTATTATCAGCACCTTTTAGCGCAAGAAAAGCTCAACAAAAATACATTCCTTTAAAGTGTAAGTAAACCCCCCTACACGTTTTCAGCCAAGGAAGCTGCCATCTTTGCCTCTGTTTAATCTGCAACTGCCATGATGCTGCACATGTGATCAGTTAAGACACAAGCCATTGGATGGTTTGACAGTTTGGTTGAGAGCACAACCAATGGGAGTGTTACATTTACAGCACATGCCGGAAATTGTTTTTTGAAACTGGTAAATGGATGGGTTTACTTCCGCTTTAAGTTCTATGTATGTCTTCATACTAGTCCATTGCGCTTCTGTTGTGGTGTTAAAAATTAAATGCACCTCGTCGTTTGAAATGCATTGAAAACGCAACAAGAACGCATCAATAACGCACATATTAAATTTTTGATGCATTTTTTAAATCAAGTGACCTACGAAAAACACACCATAAGTAAAATTGCATTTGTTTTCGGTGGTATTATCAGCACCTTTTTCTTTATCGGCAAAATGCAAACAGCACCATTTTCAGCCTGTATGTTTCGGATGCCGAAAATTAGGTTCATCTCTAATTTTAAATGCTTACTTGCAGTGGTTGTCCTTTCTATATATATATTTTATTACCTTCCTGCTTACACTTAATAGCCCTCCCCTCTCTTAAGTGTGTGTAATTACACTCTGTGCTGGCCCAGCTCCTATGCCCCGCTCTTCACTTCACTTCCCTACAAAACTTGTAATGCAGCTGCCAGGGGAGGAGTGAAGGTTAATACTATAGAGCAGGGATATGCAATTAGTGGACCTCCAGATGTTGCAGAACTACAAGTCCCATGAGGCACAGTAAGACTCTGACAGTCACCCAGAGGCAGAGGCATGATGGGACTTGTAGTTTTGCAACAGCTGGAGGTCCGCTAATTGCATATCCCGCCTATAGAGTATCATTTGAGTGACAGTCTGCTGGGGCTGCTGATATCGCATCCAAGATGGCGGTACCTAGCATCAGTTCTGGTGATTTTGGATGGCTACCTAATGGAAGCTTTTACAGGTAAATACAATGTAATATGCATATAATCTTATGGGAAGTTTTTTGGATGGAACGGATGATCAAACTACAGTGTCTCTTTAAACTGCTTTAATACCCAGGCCTATCCTCAGAAAACTGGCAACAATTAGATATTCCTGAAGGCACACAAATCTAGAAAGGGTTAAACAGCCCAGCGCAACATAAACTTGTCCCCTAATGACTGAGCTACAGTGGGACTAATTAATTAGCGGCAGCACAGATTTGAACGATGCGCTGAAAGTCGCTGTAACTAGCTTGTCTAATGGTAATTAAAAGCATATTAAGATGCTTAATTTCAGCCATCATAGGAAGAATCTGTTGAGATTATTAATTAATCTTTGATTCCAGCACAAAGGAATTGAGTGGAGATCATTCTAGTTCATGATATATTTCTAAACCCAATGGCCGTGGAACCTAAGGTGGTGTTCACACAGGCACTGGATGTAAAAACCTGCCATGCACCTGTGCGAATTCAACTGTGCCTAGCTAAAGTAGATTTGAAACCCTAACTTGATGCAATTTAGCTTGATAAATTTCTGTGTATCATAAACAATTCCTGTGTTTTTCACATTATAACAGGAAGTGTCTGAACAAGACCATTCATTCCAGGATTACCAGAAATTATCTTAAATTTAAAAATGCTGAACCTTCATTTTGAAATTACATAGATTATATGAGATTTTAGTGATTGGCTTTACATATTCTTTATTAGGGAGAGGCTGGAATCTGTAGTGGTTGATATGAATTCCCGTGCCAGACTCATCTACCTTACCAACCGCACAGTGTCTACCAATCCCTCCACTGGTTTCCGATTTGCCAAACGAATTGAATTCAAAATACAACATACAAAGCAATCCACATCTTTTCCCTCTTCTACATCACCAATCTTTTATCATTCAAACCATCCTCTCGGCTCTTCCCAAGACCTCTTGCTCTCAAGCTCTCTTTTGTCCTCCTGCCATGCTCATCAACAGCCTCTCCCATCTTCTGGAACTTTCTAACTCCAATCTGTCCAGCTATCTTCAACTTTGGCCACCTGTAGGCGAGCCCTGAAAACTCATCTCTTTAGAAAAGCTCATTGCGTCTCCTACTACTAAGTAACTTAACAACTGTACTTTTAACTCTTCCATTAGCTCATCCCCAACCTTTTGTAAAACCTATTTTAAGTTCACATGAACAGGGCCCTCTTAAAGCCAGCCATAGAAGGAGCAATTTTCTTTCCTGCAACTATGGCTTGCAGAAAAGAAAATCACTTGATTCCTCCAACACAGACAGTGACATTGACTCTGATGGGGGAATCCTCCCGTGGAGCCATTGTGTTCTCCCGGCGGGGGGGAGCTGTCTCATCTGAGAACACACATTGATTATTGCTAGCAGCTATAATATCCACTAGCAATATAATGTAAAATCCAGGACTGTCAGACCCAGCATTTACTACGCACTCGCCCCAGAAGCTCTTACGTGCGTCCTATTTCCTTCGAACATACGGCTGGATCCCAAGCAGGGCCCTGCTTACGGTTCGGGGGTCCCAGTTCCTGAACCTCTGGCGAGTTTTCCAATTGTCACATTTCCTGAGCACACTACCCAAGCCACAGCTTTTTAAGAGCCCCCTCAGCTCGTTTGAAGAGCTATGTTTGGGGGATGGTCCAATACGGAAATCTTTGTCACTTTCATACAAATCTCTACTAGATCTTCATGCACAATTGGAACCCCCCTTTCTTACCAAATGGGAAAAAGACCTCTCTTTCAGAGGTCACTTTTACAGAACAGCAAAAAAGATGATTCTCTTTTTTTGCCCACAAATCATCGTTCTGTAGTAAGTATCAGGGAACGGCCTACAAAATTGTGACATGGTGGTACAGAACCCCATCTGTACTGGCCAAACTATTTCCACAATTGGACGATCTTTGCTAGAGATGGGCACACTTTTGCACATTTTTTTTGGGAGTGTCCTGGTATCTTTCCATTCTGGCAGCAAGTCCTCCAATTTATTTACAAATTTACGGATATCTCCATGTCCGATGACCCCGCAGCGGTTCTTCTCAACCTGACCCCTCTTTCCCGGAAAAAATACCATAAATCTTTGCTTAAACATTTACTTAACGCAGCTGGAGCATGTATCCCAGCCATGTGGAAACCACAATCTCTTCCTACCCCTGCCCAGTGGTTCACCAGAGTGAATGATATAAAAAGCAGGGTGCATCTGCTCTCTCCGGGAGAAAATCTGAAGAACATAAGACCAGATGGTTTTACTGTGATCAGTTTTTTGTTTCTTTGATGAATCCACTCAATACTTTTGAACCATTTTATGCCTATCTTAAATTGAATGGAGTGTGGCCCTCTACCCGCAACATCTCCATTTACACCCCCCTCCTCCTTTTTTTTTTTCCTCTACCCACCACTTTTTCCTTTCCTTTGATTAAAACCGTCTATGGCTGGCTTTACACTCTTATATTCTATTGTATTGTAACTGTACTATCTCCCTTTAGATTGCAAAGCACTGCGCAAACTGTTGGCTCTATATAAATCCTGAAGAATAATTAATGTGGATTTAATATGGATGAAGTTGTAGACAATATTTGGGACAGTGCAGCAAAGTGAACACTTGGCTGAATACAGATGTATACTGAGTCTGTCAGTTTATAGCACCCTATCACTTCTGAAGTCGGCATGTGTCAGAAACATTCACTGAGCAAACCATTTTAGCATACATGTGAAGAAGGCCTCGGGACAATGCTAGAAAAAAAAGCTTTTCCTGCTGCTGATTTTATGTTATGTTGTTTGGAGGGCCTTCTCCCAGACAATGATTTGTGAGCTCCAGGATGTGAAGTCTTCCATCAACATTTACACTGAGATGATGCAGAAATTATCTGCTTGGTGTGGAATTTTTCACTAAAAGCAAAAAAACCTTCACTCTTGCCTGGACTCCTTGTGGCAGACCTGTAATATAGTATAGTAAGAGCAGCCCAAAGAGTAACATTCTATTTACAATGAAATCTATAACCTACACTCCAGCTAGTGGACCTCGGGTGGATATTAACTGGTCTTGTAGCTGCTGCAAACCGTCCAGGCATTGTGTTTGTGTTGCGCATCACTCCCGTTTCGACTGGGTCTGCACATGGATGCAGTATGACAGAGATGACCAATGCCTTTTATGGCCAGGCCAGCACATGCATCATTTGCTACATTGTTTTTAAAAAGCCGTGCTACCTAAATACTGCCGAGCCAATGGGTAAGCTGCAACAGTGAGAAGTCTTCATCTAAGATCTGAAGCTAATGTCTAATTCCCTGGGCTGCTTATGCCTACTAACATCCCATAGACTCAAATGAGATGTGCCCATACAGCAGGGGCAACTTCCCATTCAAGTCTATTGGACAATGATGTACAAGTGCACTTTGGTACAATGTGTGGGGTGATTCAGATGACTATGAAAGTACCTGTCATTCCATTGTTAGCCTTGTTGAGTCCAACCGTATCAGGTGACTGTTTCACCTCGGTAAAAAAAAAAAGTTGTCCAAAATAGTCCCTGCATGTATCTCTTTAGTTTTACCATCACTCTGCCAAAAAAAAAAAAAAAAAAAAAAACTGCGCATGGAGGGAAGATCAGAGGCCTGTGTCAAAGGGAAGATGGCTGCTACTAAAATGGCAGTCATTCCCCAATACTTCAGCCTTCAATCTTTACCCCATCATTCCTGAGCCCTAGGTGTGTGAGCGAGCCTGTGATAGAAAGAGGACCCCATTGATCAGAGGGACAATTAGCAGAAGGCAGCTGCAAAGGATGACTCTTGGTTAGTTTCTTGTGGAATAGTGACCTTCTACAAAGGGAATTTGATTCTATTTCTTCTTCCTTTTTATACATTTGTTCCCATATTAAATGGAAAGGTTACCCCCCCCCCCCCCCCCCTCTCACTTCTGTAATTATGATGGTATCTCTTAAACATCAGCTGTAAATCAAGATTGTTGGCCAAGAGTATTTTTTTTTTTTTTATTTAGAACATTTTATTCTGTTTTTATAGGAAGTGTGCTGCGAACAATCAAAAATAGGTCCATTGTGTGAAATCTATTCCATGGACAGCAGGATTGGCACCTTGTGTAAAAGCAAAGTATAAGATGGGATTTCCTTTGAATGTGTATTTGGCCCAAGAACAGCTGCCATCTGTGTTGGGTTATGACAGGTCCCCATTAAACAGTATGATGCTTATGACACAAAATCTTACAGGTGGTGGTCTGTGTATTTTAAGACCCAATCAAAGCTACTTGTAAATCTGAATGTTTCAAATGGCACACAAAGTGTTTTCCCAGCAACATGGATTCACCACTCGGATATTAGATCTAAATTATAAAAGTAAAAAAACGATAGGCTTTTATCCTCTTCCAATTCAGGGATTACTGCTTATCTGTAGCTGCTATAAATCTGCCAAAAACAGCACACGGCTCCTTCTATTTTTCAATTTGAGAATTGTAAGTCAATTTTTGCTGTAGTCTAACTTAATAGGAATTTGTATCCACAGCGCACCATGCACCAGATCAGATATTTGCACTGTAAGCAGAAGCACGGTAAAATACAACTTTGAAGTCCTATTTTTTTTTTTTTTTTCGAGAAAATTGTATCAGCTTATCTGAAAGAGGGCAGGCGTATAATTTAATTCCAAGAGCGCCATTAGGAAATAACGAAGGTAAATTACGAATGGAGGTTCTCACAAAAGATGCCGTCAGCACCTCTCTTGGTTTTCAGAGAGGGGCCAATACAGATAATCTATCATTTTTAGGCACAAGAAAAAGAGCTTTGAATCCCTAGTTAGGAATATATTTTGATTTCTTATGACTAAGCAGGGGAAAATGAGATTCTAAGATGCATAAATCATGACAGGACACTCCAGCTTCTCAGATCTTACCGCCAAGCTGTTTTAACATCTTGTATCTCTTTGCTCCTAGTATGTCCTATTGAGTTTGCAGGCCTTGTGATTGTGTAGGCGTTATTTCATTTCCCAGATGATGTCAGGTGAGCTCACGGTTCAGGCATCACGCGTGGGATGACACTTGTACCAAGCTTGTCGGCAATATAATCCCTCTTTTAGGCAGCTAAGATCTGTCTTATACAAAGGTATAAAATCTATTTTTTTAAATAAATTCAGAATATAATATCAACTTTACCAGACTAATAGTTTTCCAACCATACACCTAACATTAAAAGAGAAGTATGCAATTTTTTTTTTTAGAATCGTACCTACCTAGGTGGATGCAGCATCGGTTCCCCGCCGGCTATAAGACTAAGAACCAAGCAATCAAACACCGCCGATCGCTTGGTTCTCAGAGCTCCCTTTAACAGAGCGCTGGTGACTGTCAGTCACCCCTGTCTGCTCTGCTTGGGAGTGGCTCTCAGTGGCTAGCTGAAGGGCTAAGCAAGGAGTCTGTCCAGGCACGTGGGCGGATCCCGACCATGTGGTTGTGACCTTTCCCGAGCCTGGACTGTCTCTGTGATATCAGCCAATAGTGAACCTTAGCCTGCCGTCTGCTGAAAACGGGTCACAGGAGTGCAGAACGAACAAATCTCTGAAACACTATTGCTAACCATCCCTGAAACCATAATCTTTCGTGTATCCCAAGCACCAATTCTCTCTATTGCAAATGTAAGGTATATCTCGGTATATATTCAAAACTTTTTTGCTTTAGTTTTGGATTGTGGAAAAATGATTAAACAGCCTTCTAAAACGCACAGATTTTAAGGATTTTTCTCAGCAGCAGAAATGAGGGGTCAGGATCTGACATCACACACACTGCGGAAAAACATGCAGAGCTGAGGCTATTGGTCACCTGCTGTGTGCTGGAGTGGGGAATGAGCCAACACCCTGGAGGCTGGCTTAGAATTCTATCAGTGACTCTTGCAGAGAGGGGTGCACACTATAGGGGGTGTGCTTTGATCATTTTTACAACCACTTTAAGTGTTGTAGGTTTTTTTTGGCAAGGAAAGAGAGTAAAGGCTTTAAAGTAGAAGTATGGTCAAGCTTAAAAAAAAAAAAATCACAAATGTTTTTTAGGCTACTCATAAAAGTAAGACTGCTCTCTGTTTTTTCTAAATACCCCTTGGAACATTTGTAAATACCTGTGGATCCTACAAGTAGAACCATTCCTTTGATAGGATGACAGCGCTCTTCCTTCTGCCATGAAATCTTTGTAGCATTGTCAACCTGTAGCTGCTTAGATGTTGGCTTTCTTGATGAGCATTGATCCTGATAGGTCAGTGAATAAAGCACACTTGGCCTTACCTTGGAATGAAGCGCGCTGTCGCGGCTGAGAAGGTTGACATTTTTATCTGGTCTTTCTTCCGGGTTCGCCCTCGGTTTCGGCACAAAACTCTGAGGGTCCGGCACAGTATGCCGGACCTTTAGAGCGCATGTTCCGGTGAGGTCACTGGCTGCATCCAGGATGAATATCTCCTAAACGGTGCATGTTTAGGAGATATTCATTTTACTTACAGGTATGGCTTATTGTAGGCTTACCTGTAGGTAAAAATCACAAAGCGGGCTTTACTACCGCTTTAATAAACCAGTGTCAACAGTACTCTTCCCGCATCCTCCCCTACAGAAAAATGGTTATCCAGTGTGACTGCCCATTTCAAATTGTATGCCTGGGAACTACCCAAAATTATCCCAAAAACATCCCTCTCCCCCTCTAGAGCATATCCCAGCATTATTATTTTTTTTTTATATACTTACCTTGTTCCTATAGCTTTTATTACTCCCTGTACTATCACCATGAGGATTGTAAATTTTTTGCAGGCACAGCCCAGTTGTTATTGACATAAGCACCCCTCAGGACTACATCTCCCAAAATTCCTTTCCCTATACACCCAGTGTGTGGGCAGTCTCTTAGGAGTCCAGGCAGCAGCATTTTTTTGCTAGAAAAAAAATCAATGCATGTTAAGTAGGTAAGAAAGGGGCAGGCATAGATGGTGTACGGTAGTCCAGCAAGCAGCGCTTACAAGCTGGGATTTTAGTTAAAGCCCAACTCTGGGGAAAAAAACGTTTTCCCTGCACTGAGGCTGTGCCCTCAGTGCACGGGTCAGCTGCTCGTTTTTGTCTAGGGGATTGTGGAAACATTATACACACCCGATCCTCCGCTCCACCTGCAAACAACCCCCCCCCCCCCCCCCCGATTCAGCAGTGGACTGTTCCTGACATCCTCACATCCAGAGCAGGTTTGTGAGCGTGATGACATCAGGAACAGTCCACTCCACATGACCACTAGAATACGAGGAGAGGTGGGGGGTTTAGGAGCCACAAGGCCCAGACTTGTGCTGGGAGGGTTGAAGGATTAGGCAAGTATATCTCCATTCTCCAATTACCTAGACAAAAATGAGCAGTTGTCGCATGAAGTGTGGGCACAGCCCCACTGTATGGAAAAACCTTTTATTTTTTTGCCCGGAGTTGAGCTTGAATCAGAAGCATTGTGTCCTCAACCCACACAGGAAGGTAGGACTACACTGGATTTCTGGCAGATCAACAGGTATCTTTAGGGGGGAAGTGTGCATATATTGCAGAGATGTATAAAATATATTAATTTTTATTTGGCTTTACACATTCAGCTGACAGGGCTGGCATTGAGGTTGTCACACCGATACTCCCTATTATTCTGTTGGTCATTTGATCATTAAATGGGTTGGTTAAACTGACTACCTTCATTCCTCTACAGCCTACTTTGCCAGACGCAAGGCCTTTTTTTTTTTTTTTTTTCCTCTTCCAGCAAATGAACAATCCAGAGAATGAGCATTAAAAGTTCTATGGCATGTCTCTTTTAAAACCTCCAGAACTATTCACACCTCTCAAATGCACTTTAAAAACATTTAGCTGTCCGTCAGATCTAAGATGGTCAAATCCGATTTGACTTAACAGTTTAATGTACCTCTATGTGTAAGATAGTTGCCATCTGTTCCTGGCAATATTATTCAGGGAATGCAGTGTTTAATGGTATAATAATAATGAAAAAAGCCAATTAAAGTTAAGTAACTCGTCTTGGCCTTGATTAAGTTGTTTACTTGTTGGGATTAAATAATGGGTTAATCTCGAGCTGTCTAGAATGCTTTGGTGAGGCGCAACATTGCATTATTCTGTTATCGGGAAATATTGCTCTATTAAACTTCCATATTGTAAGCAGTATGTGGAATCCATTTGCCTAATCCCATAATACAGATATCTGTAAACTGCAGCGTTTTAGAGGCAATTTCCAATCAATCATGGGTAACCGTGTGTGTGTGTATGTCTGTGCGCTTTCTTTAACTCTGTAAAGTAACAAGATTCTACTACTTTATGCACAATAAACGAAAAATAAACTTTTTTCATTTTGAGGTTTACAACCTCTTATTCATCAGTTCCCAGAATATCCTGGAGGACGGATATCCATTACTTGGTATTTTGACACGTTTTGGAGATTGGCAACTGTGCTTGGATTTGTCAATGGGCAAATGCAGCTTGTTTTCAGGCGCACTCATTGGCATTTGACATCAGGTCGGGACGGTTTCTGAGATCATTCAGCGCTTATTGAAAGGTGCATTTGTCCTGCAGTTGCACACCTTCCAAGGTACATCAACCTGCTTCATGTTGCTTTTATATTCCCATTGGCTTGTATCAGGAGAGAAGTAGTTCTGGTGCACACAAGTTATATGACACAGGCCCAACCTTCTACATTGAGAGCCTTTATATAATTGTAGTTTGATGTAATGCAGTTAATTGGCTGAGCTTTGGACAATTATTCACAAAGGGGTCTCAATCTTTCTTCCAGCCAATGACAAATCAAAATTGAAGACACCATTCTCTCAGATCCATGGTCACCTTAAAGCGGTGACCTTACAAAACGACCATGCGTTCCACTTTGGTATAATGCAATGCAATTTGAAAAATAAATATGGGCTCCAATAGCACCACATTGAATTACATGTAAACTGCACAGGAAGGCAATGTGATTTCTGTGTGATTCATAATGTGAGCCAAGGCTAAAGGTTAAATTGTCCAATGTCCTAAAATCAAGTTGTCTTGGGCTCAGTTCACACTGCCGCAACCCGAAAGTCACGCGACTTAGTGGGACTTTGCCAGGAGACATCCTGGCGACTTGAGCACTACAAGTTGGATAGAAGTCGCCTTGAAGTAGTACAGGGACCTTTTCCTAATTCAGAGTGACTTTTGTAGTGATAATTAAAGACAGCTCTCATTGACTAATATGGGATTTCACATGTCACACAACTTGGGGCCTCACACGTTGGATCCCAAGTCGCGGCAGTGTGAACCGAACCTTAGACAGACCACATCTCTTAATGCGGACTGAAAGCTTTTGTGAAAAAACTTTTTTTGTCCAAACAATGGGACCACAAAGTCCCACCTGGATGTATAGCTTTCTGCTTCTGGAAGTGTTTGACTCTAAAGATTCTTCAAGTGACGATTTCTCTTCAATTCAGCAGAGCACCTCAGCTAGTCAAAAATGGCAACATATTTCTTGCTTTCTATCTACCACACATCTTCCCAGTCTTTATGGAAAGAACAAATTGTCCCACTTCCATGGTCTTCTATGTTTCTAAGCACCTAGAACTTTAACATTAAGTTATTTGTTCCTTTCAATAAATCTTACAATATCATTGATCATTTTGTTTTTTTCTTTTCCCATAAACCCAATTAGCGTCTCAAAATAATGAGGTATTAAAACAATGGGAACAAATATCTTCGTTTTAATTAATTTTATTAAAGTTTACCCACCAGTTTTTGTTCCCCCGGATAATAGATGTTTATGCCAGTACGTACTAGATTTGTTTTATATCTTTGTATTTCCTTTGCAAAAGGCTAAAGTACGTTGAATTGATATTAGTTAACTTTTTTCTATTCTAATTCTTTTCTGAAACGCATTTTCTTCCCCTCTGTCTTCCTATCGCTGCAGTTGTGTGCTTTGATGCAAAAATTAACTTTGACGACAATGCAGAATTCAGACAAAAGGAGATTTTTGCAATGGATGACACGTCGGAAACAGATCCCATTGAGAGTGAGGCGGCGAAGTACGACTTGAAGTACATCGGTATGGAAGGGAACATTGCTTGCTTCGGTAAGAACAGAAGTATTGTAACAGATCTATTGTATCAAGTGATTGTTCGTTTCACATGACTTTTTGTTTAACAGGAACAGCGTGATTCTGTCACTGCAGCTATCAAAAAATTGATGCCATGTGTTTGCATTGTTCTCATGTCTAGCCCTTATTAACAATAATGTGTAAGCCATTATTAAATTACTTTGAATGTGGTACATAAAGGATTATTTATAATAGGAGATGTGGGGACTGTTGCAAACCACATAGTGTATTCGAATTGTCCTTAAGCTTGAGAAGGTGGGCAACTGTAGGGGGTATTGTGAGGTCATCTCTGATAACCTTATAGGTTTAGATCACAGGAGAGAGGGAGGGGAAATGAGCAGGGATAGAATAGTGCCAACTTGGCTGTTCTGATCCATTTCACATTTGCATAGGGTTTGGAACAAATATTTTCCTCAGTAATAAACTTCTATAAAAAACAATATTTGTTTTAAAGTATATGTCCAGGCATTACCCAAAATAACCTCTAAATATCCTACTCCCCTCTAGACCATTATTTTTTTTTTACTTTGTTTCTATAGCAAGAAACCACTTTTATTACTATTGTAAGATTGTAAAATTGGTACGGGGCAGCTGCTGGGAGATCAGTTCCTACCAGTGGCGGCGCGCTCATTAGGGGCACAGGGGCGCCGCCCCCCTAAACCTTGCGCCCGACCCTCAATCTCCATGCAGTGCCCTGGACTTCAATTTTTTTTTTGAAGCACATGATTAGATCCTGAGGCTCTAATTGGCTTCAAAAAGGGTTGGCTCTATGCCCCGAGCCCATCCACTTGTGTGATGTGTGCGGCAGTGGTTGACGCGGACAAGAGGGGGAGGAGGTGGGGGAGCTGGCGGCAGCCATTGAGCTTGCAGTGTCCGGCGATGACATATGCAGTACAGAGTTGCCGTGTAGCCTGAGGTGGGAGAAGAAAGATGGCAATGTCTGTCATTGGAGCGTACCACAGCCTGGCTCTGTCCACCTGGCTGCTCTCCTACTGCTTGGTCCATCTGCTGTGGGGAAGCCATGATCATGGATGAGGTAAGTGCAGATCCAGCGGCTGGGGGGGGGGGGGGGGGCTTCTGCCGCCGCTCATAAAAAAGGAGCACCAGCCGCCACTGGTTCCTACTGATGTAGGCACGCACCCAGAACTACATCTTCCAAGGAACTTCTTCCTACATACATGTGCATGCTGACTTTTGGGAATCAAGAAAGTAGCATTGCTTTTTAGGCAAAAGATATCAATGTGTACGTGGAGAGGAACAGGAAAGGATGAAGTATAGGGTGGGGTTTTGTACTCCAGCAGGCAGAGCTGCTAAAGCTGCTTGGGATTTCAGTGCAGCAAAAGTCTTCTGTTTTTAGCCCAAGAGGAAGTTAGGAGCACACTGGACTTCCGGCAGACCAATTTTGCAGAGATGTGCTAATTACATTTCATTTTGCTCTGTACCTGTTGTGGTGTCTTATACACTACCATGCTGAATGGAGAAATGAAGAAGAAAGAACACAGCGCAAAAGATCTCCCACTGGATAAGGATAAAAAAATTGAAAAAAGGAAGTTATTTTAATAGAATAATTAAATTGTCCAACTGTAAATTATGCTGACAGGCTCTGAAAACCATGAATTGGTTGCAGTTCATAGAATCCAAACTCACAGGCAAAAGACCACGTTGTCGTGAGTTCCAATCGTGCAGTCTTTAGATTTTGCAATTAATTCTCCATGTCTATTTTCTAAAAGGCTCAACTCTGCATCCTGATCACTCTGAACTCATTCAGGTATTATTTTGTGTCATTCATCTCCGGTATATCCCCTTTATGCTGTTTTACAGTAGGTGACCGCGATATTGTGTCAATCTTGCCGCATTTCTCGGCGAGATTTGACACCTGCGAGCCCTGTCGCGGGAGCCAGCGCCGAGATGGCTCACTCATCGGGAAAGGAAAACTTTGTTTTCCTTTCCCGATGAGTGACAGGCAGTGCTGACAGCTGTCTGGTATGAATCCTGAGGGGGAACGCCGCGCCAAATTTTAAATGAAAAAACCGGCGTGGGTTCCCCCCCCAGGGGCATACCAGGCCCTTAGGTCTGGTATGGATTGTAAGGGGAACCCCCCTACGCCGGAAAATCGGCGTGGGGGTCCCCCCAAAATCCATACCAGACCCTTATCCGAGCACGCAGCCCGGCCGGCCAGGAAAGGGGGTGGGGACGAGCGAGCGCCCCCCATCCTGAGCCGTACCAGGCCTCATGCCCTCAACATGGGGGAGTGGGTGCCTTGGGGAAGGGGGGGCGCCCTGCAGGCCCCCCCACCCCAAAGCACCTTGTCCCCATGTTGATGAGAACAAGGGCCTCTTCCCGACAACCCTGGCCGTTGGTTGTCGGGGTCTGCGGGCGGGGGGCTTATCGAAATCCAGGAGCCCCCTTTAATAAGGGGGCCCCCAGATCCCGGCCCCCCACCCTATGTGAATGAGTATGGGGTACATGGTACCCCTACCCATTCACCTAGGGAAAATTGACAATAAAAAAAAAAACCACAGTACACAGGTTTTAAGAGTAATTTATTAGGCAGCTCCGGGGTCTTCTTTCCGACTTCAAGAGGGGGGGGTTCTTCCGACTTCTCCCGGTGTTCCGCCTCTTCTCCCAGGCCCCTCCGCTATCTTCTTCCAGCTCTTTTTTCCAGCGAGGGGCCCGGTCTGCTGCCGCTGTCTT
The DNA here is from genome assembly GCA_037952835.1 of Lithobates septentrionalis. Taxonomy (NCBI): domain Eukaryota; kingdom Metazoa; phylum Chordata; class Amphibia; order Anura; family Ranidae; genus Lithobates; species Lithobates septentrionalis. The sequence continues at coordinate 3,267,995 of JBBDGP010000373.1, forward strand.
GTCACCGCTGTCTCATCGCCGCTGTCTCATCGCCGCTGTCTCATCGCTTCTTCTCTTCTTCTCTTGGCTGGAATGCTGTGTGTGAGCTGCCGAGCCATTTATATAGGCGGTGACCCCCCCCTTGTGACCCCACCCCCTTGTGACGTCACGGTCCCAGCATGCGCAGGGACTCTGGGGTCACGTCCCCTTATGACGCCAGAGTCCCTGCGCATGCTGAGACCGTGACGTCACAAGGGGGCGGGGTCACCGCCTATATAAATGGCTCCGCAGCTCACACACAGCATTCCAGCCGGAGAGAGCGCTGTGTCAACATCGGAAGAAGAGAAGATGCGGCGAGACAGCGGCGGCGAGACAGCGGCAACGAGACAGCGCGACAAGACAGCGGCAGCAGACCGGGCCCCTCGCTGGCAAAAAGAGCTGGAAGAAGATAGCGGAGGGGCTCGGGAGAAGAGGCGGAACACCGGGAGAAGTCGGAAGAACCCCCCTCTCTTGAAGTCGGAAAGAAGACCCCCGGAGCTGCCTAATAAATTACTCTTAAAACCTGTGTACTGTGTTTGTTTTACCAAGTACCCCATACTCATTCACATAGGGTGGGGGGCCGGGATCTGGGGGCCCCCTTATTAAAGGGGGCTCCCGGATTCCGATAAGCCCCCCGCCCGCAGACCCCGCCCCCCCTTCCCCAAGGCACCCACCCCCCCATGTTGAGGGCATGCGGCCTGGTACGGCTCAGGAGGGGGGGGGCGCTCGCTCGTCCCCACCCCCTTTCCTGGATGGCCGGGCTGCGTGCTCGGATAAGGGTCTGGTATGGATTTTGAGTGGACCCCCACACCGATTTTTCGGCGTAGGGGGGTTCCCCTTACAATCCATACCAGACCCAAGGGCCTGGTATGCCCCTGGGGGGGAACCCACGCCGGTTTTTTCATTTAAAATTTGGCGCGGCATTCCCCCTCAGGATTCATACCAGACAGCTGTCAGCACTGCCTGTCACTCATCGGGAAAGGAAAACAAAGTTTTCCTTTCCCGATGAGGGAGCCAGCGCGACATGCACAGTACCCTGTCGCCGAGAACCAGCGCAATGGTATCACGCTGGAAACACAATCTCGCGGTCAGGTATTTTAGCAACCATTCTTCAACTGTCAAGAAATATTTCATACTTAATAAGAATCACGTACAGGACAGTTGTGCCCGCTATTATTTATCCAGCAAAGTTTATCCAGTGGGAGGTCTTTTGCACTGTTTTTCTTTCTTTTTCGTTGTACCAATGCTATTTTTCAGTAGCTATTTATACAGCTGCATTGGCTCTCTATTATGCAATGGTCATCATCAGATTAGGTACTGGCGCTGTGATTTGTTTTTCTATGCCGATCAGGGAGCTTACTAGACTGCACAGGGCAACTGTTATACATCCCTTAAAAATCAGACTAGCCATTCTCAACCTCTTTACTACAAAAGAAACCTGAAAATAATAGGCATTGGGAAACCTCTGCATAGACGTATCACCAGTATATTTCCACCTCCACTCCAGTATACTCACCAGGAACGTCAGCATCAACATCTCAGGTTCCTTTATACCTCCAAAGCATAAAATTCTTAGGGAGAGCTGGAGGTATACAGGAACCTGAGCTGTTGAGAGTGACATTTTGGTGTGTATACTGGCACAGAGGTTGAAATATCCAAACACAGGAGAATGCCAACATGTTTCAGCCAAAGCCCTAATCAAAGCTATGGTGAAGGCCTTGGCTGAAACACATTGGCATTCTGCTAAGTTGTTTTTATGTCCCAAGTAGCTTATCTGTTACCAAATGAAGTTTTGTGAAGGATTCTTTTTAGACTCACAGGCTCTTTTTGAACTTGGGGAAACCCTGCTAAAGCCAATTTACTGGGGCCGTTGTGAAAATGCCCCTTTTATTGGTGGTCAGTGGGAAAAATGCCCCCTTACAGGCAGCTAAAAAGATCATTGCTGGCTCTGCCTAATGGTGTTCACCCTGAAAATATGCAGGCACCATTAAGTAGGAGGTCCATTAGCCACAGCTCAAGAAACTCCTAACAACCTCTGGAGGAACCCTGGTTGAGAAAGGCTCAACCAAACCATGATCATGTGGAAGGTGCAGGGCCTTCAACCGCACACTAAGGTATACTGATCTGGTGTTAATACTTTAAGTCAGTAACCCAGAGAAAAAGAATACAAATCAGAGGTTCTGACTTTACTTTCAGCACACTTGCTCTTGGTCAGTGACTCAGAATTTATTGATGGCAGAGACAGTCCAGCAGCTAGCATTTGTAGAAAGAATTTAGCTGTCCTTTAGCTGCCCCTGTGTCTCTCTCCAAAGGGAGTACTGTGGATGCCGCAGCACTTTCAGATGCTTTGCCTGTTGGGCATAACCCATCTTAGGCTTGGCAGCCCAAAGAAAGCAAATCGGTTTTTTGGTCACCAAAACCTGAGCAGTTCAGCATCAGGGGACTGGTATTTACACTTTTTTTTTCAGTGTGGAAAATTCCTATAATGGAAAAAAAATGAAAAATGAAAATTTAGACCAGAAAGTCTCAAGTGTTTTAAATGAAATGGCAAAAAAAAAAACCTTAGTGATCTGACCAATGCTATAATCCCATAGGCATGCCATCATTAATGTCTTACTAAAGTAACTGAAACCTGGTTGTTTTGAGTACACTTGGTACATCATTTTGTTTTTCGCTGCTGCATCGAATTAGCTTGTATGCGTATGTGAAATCGTTAAATACGATTCTCCACTTCTCCACTCTGGACATACAAATGACTATCCTAAGCATGAATCATAAACAGAGTTTCTCAATCATCAGGCAGTTGTAAAAACAGCCAGCGAGTCTGGAGTGCTCTCAAAACGGCACTTGCAAAGCGTACCTGGAGAACCATCTGCCCATCATTTAATACTGCTGAGGTTTCAAGTACATCAAATGTCATAGGATGGCATCCACTGTGAGCTTGAGCAGCTACACCTATCAATAAAGTCTGAATAAGAAAATTGGATGGGAAGTCTACAGCGTTAAATCTAATTGCTCTTTTGCGGCTATTTACATGGCTGCTGCGGATGAGGAGATGCATTATTAGGTGTTTTTTTCCCTCTTATCCTTATTACCTTCCTTTCTATGACTTCACATTTAATTTTTCGATTTTAACTGCCTTTTTTAGGGCCCCATACACATCCGCTGAAACAGAACCAATTACCAGCCTAGCACTAAAAGTATTTTGTATACTTGTTTAAGGAATAATTTCCCCCACTTCCTCCTTGTCCCCAACAGCTTGAAAAGAAACTGAACTCTGAAAGCTGTGCCCAAAAGAAAGGCAGACAGAGGGCAAAAGACTCGTCCCCAGTATTGTCTATGGTCTTCCTGCAGCTGATTTTTCTCCATTACTGACTTACCATACCTTGTTCTACAATGTGTCTCTGTGTGGAGGCGACCATCTTGGTAGAAGCAGGATGTTTGCTTTCTCATGTCAGTGCTTCTAGCAAGGAGAAGAGTGAGCTGCAAAGAAGTGACATCCCCAAATCTCACTACAAATCTTCTGACACTATGAGATAGACGCAGCAGTGCCTTAGATCTCACACTGCAGATATATAACCATGAGGTTGAAGATGCAGGAGTGCCTAGGCACCTTCACATGCCAGGAGGTGCACTGATATTTTTCGTAAGGAATTCCAGGCAAAGGGTACATTTTTTACAGGGTCCTGCTTAGTCACAATTACAATTTCAAAAATTTCCCTATAATATAGCAAATATTCTTTTTGCATCTAGCTTCACTCAAAGGTTCTGACTAAAATTCAGAATGAGGATCTTGAAGAAGCTAGTTGGCTTCCCTTCACTGGAGAGTCACTTGACCAGTGATGTGGATAGTCATAACCAGTGCAGTCATTTTATTCAGATCAATATTTCAACCTCTCTCTGTCTTAAAAAAATAAAAAATGTATTTTGTGGTATTGGGGTAATATGTGGTAGGTGCTTTCCAATGAGTTGTGCCAGATGAAACTTTATTTTAGCACGTAGCAGCTCACGTTTATTAAATTAAATGGATAGTACACATAGACATTAGTTGCCCAAGCAGGGGTCTCCACATCAACTTGAACAGTCAACAGAAAATACCAAGCCACTTGGCTCCCTTGTTAACAGCACCGCTGCTTTTCTTACCAGTCCCTCTATCTTGTCCAGCTCTTCTGGTTCACTTGGCTCTCTTAGCTTTTAGTTGCAGCACCCTGATGCATGGCCCACTCCTGGCCTCTGGATAAGGATTCTCTTGACACCCCAATAAGAGCCCTTCTGACTTCTGGAAGGAGACCTCTTCTCTCCCAACTCCTGGCTGGGGTTCCTCTGACCTCTGGGCGACACCTCTTGTCTTCACTATGGGAGCTGTCTCCAAACTGGAAGCCATGAGCTATCCTCAGACTTGAGTACACAATAACCCTGCACACCTGTGTAATCACACAGGCCACAGACACCTGGTAAAATCTGGACACAGGTTTGAAGGTTCTGTCCTACCCAATACACTTTGGAACCTTCAAACTTCAGGCCCAGATCCAGAACTACAGAATCCAAAGAACACAGCTTTTTTTCCACTCACACAGTTTCCACAGTGGCATTGCATGGTCACAAAATATTGATGCTGTTTATTATGTAGAAATCAGACACCACCTGGTTCAAAAAGCAGCCTTTATCCCTACTATTTTACCCTTCAATCTTCAGACTGGTTCAGTGGCCTTAAGGGTCATTCCTCTTTTCTGGCAGTGGCATCAGTGAGTGGCTCTTCCTCCTGGATAGCGCAGGACCCATGTAATGATGTGTGAGTGGAACTGTGAGACCTGGCCAACATAATAATTCCCCACAATGCACCACAGGAATTGGCATTATTTAACCAGAAAAGGAATGATGACGAGGAGCGGAGAGTCTAAGATGGACAGCACTGGAGAGGAGGCGAGTATTGTAGCCAAGTAAAAGGTGGAGTGGTATTCGTGTGGGGGTGTTCCTCAGGGGTCTTCAGTTTGGAGTGGATAGGGTAAGGCTAGGGCCCAAAGAACAACCCAGGGTGTCCCCTGGGAAAATAACAGGAAAGGCGGGAGAGTCCTTCTAGTGTAGTGAGAATATATAAAAAAAAATTGTTTACTCCAAGAGTGCTGGTTTACATAAGAAAAATATGATAACTTACATTTGGTGAGGGATTAGGTAACATAAAACCTTCTATGAGCACAAGTTGAGAATACACCTGTCTTCACGCAGGGTAAAGTTGGCCGCTCTTGATGCCTCAGGGGTCCCGCTTCTAGGACAAATTTGGATAGTGTGTGTGTTTTTAGAAGGTAAAGAAACCCATCCATTGTTCGAACGGCAGAGGCATCCATTGGAATGTGTAGTGTAGTGTGTCTAAGAATGGATCTGAATCATCGTAATTGATGAGCATCAAGTTACTTTATTTCACCCAAAGACACAATCCATGACTCAGAATTGCCACTTCCGCAGTTTATAGGTGATATACAGATGTCCAGTATTTTCTGATTGCACAGGCTTCACTTAAGTGTGTCTGTGTCTCTATGGCCTGTTTCCAGCCTGCACAACCAGCAAATACTGGACATCTGTATATCACCTATAAACTGGGGAAGTGGCGATTCTGAGCCACAAAATGTGTTTTTTGATAAATAAAGCAACTCGTGCAGTAACTTGATCATCATTTACGATGACTCTGATTCATCTTTAGACACGTTGCAATACACATCCCAACAGGCACCTCTGCCATTCGAAACATCAACGGGTTTCTTTACATTCTCCCTAGCAACAAGGAGGAGTGGGGCTTTAACATTTCATAATGGGTTCGCTCTAAAATGAGCATGTGCTTTTTTCCATAGGGCAAAGGAAACAGGTTTACAGCTGAACTCCGGGCAAAAAAAAAGTTTTCCTTTGCAGTGGGGCTCCAAGGGACGCACTGCAAGTGCTAGTTTTGTCCAAGGGAGAGGAGAAAGCCTTATACTCACCTGATCCTCCACTCCACCCGCAAACGGTGCTTCCCTACGATCCAGTGGTGGACTGTTCCTGGCATCCTCAGGTCTATGGAGCCTGCTATGGGGGGAATAAGGGGGAAATCTTCCAATGGAGACACTAGTTCTAGTGACCTGGGGGTCCCCAAAATATTCCTTTAATTTGTAGGGATTTCCTCTCACTTCCTATTTGGCTATGGGACAGGAAGTGAAGGGAAATCTCTGCATTAGGACAGGTGGCGGAAAAAAATCTAACAGGGGTCATAACCCTCCCTTACTCTTTCCAACCTTAAAAAAAAAAAAAAAGTGTTTTACCTACAGTTCTACTTTAACCCCTAGGCGCGGAGTGCACATAAATATGTGGCCTCTCGTCAATCGGGGCCGCATATTTGCGTGCATTAGCGCCGATAGAGCTATGCCGAGAGCGCACGCCCTGCACGCTCCCGGCACAGTGACCTCGTAGCTCACGAAAAGCTTCCGATTTGCTTCTTACAATCGGGAGTTTTTTGATTATGTAACCGCCGTGACAGCCAATCACGACGGTCCCATGGTCACAAGCCTCGCCACACCTCCCAAAATGCCAAATCCCTTAAAGGGCCTGCGGAAGCTGGCGCAAAGGGGTTAATCTCTCTGCTAAACAAAAACGCCACAGCCCCAATACAAGGGAATTTTTCTTTTTTTTTTGCAGGGAGTTGAGCTTTAATTTCTCCCTCTCCAGCTTACTTACCTTTTTTTTTTTGCTCCCCTCCACTGCTACTTTCAGCAACCAAGAAAAAGCTTTGAGTCACTAAAGCTGAACCCCTTGTGTGTGGCCCTTTGCTGAAATAGAGCAAGTCACAAGGTCCTCCAAACCTGGGAATACTGGGTAGTTCCTTCAACTTCTTACACTAAATGATGTGGTGGTGAGCAAAGGAAAGGGTCATACTATGCTGTTGGGAATGAAAGGTATTAAGATGAACCTGTTGCTGTGTCCTAAATAGGAAAAACACAGATTTGCTGTTTTTGAAGTTGAATTTTTGTTTTCAAGAAAGCTTGTGTGTAGACAAATGCAATGACGGAGCCATGTCGGAGCACTGCTGCTGACAGGTGATGTATTTTAATCAGGAGCAAAAGGCCTTTCGGGAACTTTATTTTTAATGATTTCATGTTTCTTTGTTTCTCTAGAGACATTATGGCACAAACAGTCAATCGTAAGTGGCGCTTTGATGTAACTAGTTATTAAGCAAACTCCCGTGGGGTCCTTTTTTCCGGAAATATTCATGACGTTTGGACAGTATTTGTTTTTATTAAACTGATTTATGATTGAAACTGAAAATGTGTCATATGCCACAAATGAAGGTAACAAGAGAATCCAGTCAGTTACCGGCTACTGCAGTTTAGAAGATATTGCAACTTTTAGGAAATCTTAGAGCCGGTTCCCACCAGATGCAGTCCAGTGCGTTTTTATTCTGCATCAAAAAAGCATGCACAGTGTTTTCCACGGATTCCAATGGCCCCAATTCACACCAGTGCAATGCATTCCAGTGCAGTCAATTAAAGTAGAACATGCTGCATTTTTTTCTGTATGGAATGCAGCAAAACGCGTCAAAAATGTACATGTCCTGCATTGTGAGGAATTTAAAAAAGAGGGGAAAAGTTGCACTGGAATGCATCAAAAACGTGTGTGCAGAAACGTTTCCAGAATGCAGAAATTATGGTGTGAACTGGCCCTTAAAGTGGAACCTGACAGGGGATCTAACCTGTCCTATCTAAACCAAGAAAATGATATGAATTTACCATAACCTAGTTTCATATAGCCCTATGACACCAGGTTCAGCAGACTTTTCATTGCTTCAGAGGCTGCCGTTTTATTTTGTACTGGGCAACAACCTCCTCATCAGGGCCATCTTATTGAGCGGGAACCGACCCGGGGGACCCAGGTAAACCTGGGGCCCCATCAGAGCCGGTTCTCCTGCAATAAATGATTTTGTGGGATGCGGCATTGTGGAGTTTAGCTGGAAGAAAGGAATGTGTCTGCACACTGGCACTGCACGGGCAATGGACTGCTAGCAGCGGGGCAGCTGGGCTTGGGAGTCGGGCTGAGCTGGCACCAGTTTTACTTCTGCCTTTCAGCTGGACTGTCAGTGTCACCTTTCCTGAACCTCACTAAATGAATGTGAATGCTCTTTGCCGAATGTCAGCGGCTCTGCCTCCACGGTCCACCCACAGCCCAGCCAGGACTCTGTGACTGGAAGCTGGATGGGTGAACTGTACTGCCTGTGCCAATCCTGCAGTGTCACTCAATATCTCACGCCTGCGAGTGAGATTTTGGATACAGTAGAATTCAGAGTAAAATGCACAGGCCCCCAGAATGCTGAAGACCCCTTGTAGAGTGACCAATCCCTGCTGTGCCCACGCTAGCAGCCCCACCCCCTGATGTACACACGGCATGGTTCTAGATAGGTATGTGTGAAGCTGCAGCAGGTGAAAACTTCAATTGGAGGACACTAGAGAGTGAGTCCACTGTCCAAACGCCCCCCCCCCCCCCCCCCCACTTGACAAATGCATAGGTCTCTCTCCTCGGCTGCTCTGAGTCTCTAACTACTCTTACTATAAAAGACTGCCACTCCTCTGAAAAGCAATCGCACCCGGATTGCTTTTAGAGGTATTTGACAGAAGGTGAGGCGGCTATATGCCACCTCTTCACCACCAGTTTTAACCCCCTAAATGCTGCATCACCGCCACCACAACCACGTGCATTGCACATGGTTGTGGGAGGGTTGCAGCACAGACCCTTTTACTTGAATGGGTTGCGTTTGGTGACCAGTGGTGCCCGCCAAATGCAACTGGTGATATAATTCTTGCCACAGTCACGAAAAAAAAGCATTGTGGCTCCAGCATGTGCACATCCTGAGATGCTGCCTTTTCAGCAAAGCCCTCCCATCTCGGAGAACTTGTCAGAAGATATCATGCTGATAACAGAGGAGCAAAACAGCAGGAAGACACAGGACTCAGGGCTTTGGAGAGAGATAAGTAAACACTACAGATATATGTGCCCAGGTCAAATTTCATGATTCGGGTTTACATCCACTTTAAAGTTTTTTTTTTTTGTTCATTTTTTCAGTTGCTTCTTGTTTTTTGGCCTAGGCTAAAATGATGTCATACATCCTAGGAGTCTTCATGGTCATTTTTTTTATCGGGAGGAGGGGCTTTCTCAGCTAAGCACACCCACCTGCCTGCATGCCTGAGCTAAGGGCAGATGGATTCCAGATTCAATGCCACGTGAATCCTTTGCCTAGCATCTGCCCCAGGAGTAAGGATGAGCTCCGGCGTGTTCGCATGCTGAAGGTGCCGAGCCCGCCAGGAAGTCGGTACGGCGCAGCGCTAATTAAAATCAGTGAGACATTTCCCGATGTGCGGCTGCAGAGATCGGGAAATGTCTCCCTACCTGTGATTAGCGCAGCGCCGTGCCGACTTCCTGGCGGGCTCGGCACGTTCAGCATGCCAACACGCCGGAGCTCATCCTTACCCAGGAGGAAGAGCGGGGGGGGGGGAGAAGAGCAGAACTAAGTTCCGCCTTCAATCCAAAATGGATGTAGAGGTCTGAAAGAATCAGCAATCAGGTGTTTGTACAAAAACCATAGTAAAGCAACTACAGGGTGTGTGTGTTACAGCGTAAAGTGTAGTACCTGGCTGCTTTGAATAACATTCCGCAGGATATTCTGAGAAGGATTTTGCAGGATCAAATTAGGAAGAAAGTGATTAAATTAGTTAGACAATTATGATCATGTGGTTGATATAGCAGTTGATTGAGCATGAAATGATTAATGAAAAGGTCAGAACGATGCATGTAAAGTTATTCATTGGTGTGGGTTTACTGAAGGCAAGTAGACTATACACTTTGTAAGTGCAGTTTCTCGAGAGCTAAGTAAATGAGGGGATGCTCTGCTGACTTCCATCATCCAATCATGTTCAAGAAAAAATGCTGTATTTTTAATTTCCTTGCATGTGATTGGGTATTCTTTGCAAAGTGAAGCTTCACCTCATTTACTAAGCTCTAGAGCAACTACAAAGTGCCAGTCTATTTGCCTTTAGTAAATCAATCCCACTGTATTACATAAAGTGGATTGTTTCAGATGTCTATCTTGTTTGAAATTCATCTGGTTCAGCAGGGACCAAGTTAATTTCTATCACTGTGTGCCTGTCCCTGCTCAACAGAAGTCGAGTGTTTGATTTACTTCTGTTGAAGGGACATGCTGGAAGACTTGTCAGTCTCCAGCTGCTGATCAGTGTATTCTGACAGCGGGACCTACCCCTGTCAGAATACACTGATCAGCAGCTGTAGACTAACAAGTCTTCCAGCTTGTCCCTTCAACAGAAGTCAATCAAACATTCTATTCTGACAGGGGTAGGTCCCGCTGTCAGAATACAATGTCCCGGCAGGGGGATTTCTCCATCCACCTTGCTTGTGTGGATGGCGGAATCCCTTCGTTTTTTTTTTCAGCCAGCTATAACAATTACCAGTTTATGGCCAGATTTAAGCGGAGCTCCACCCAAAAGAGGACGGTCTGCTTTAAGACACCCCCTCCTTCTCTGCTTAACTGGGCATGTCATTTGGAGAGGGGGAGAGTTTTTACAGGATCCTGCTCCCACTTCCGCTTGGATCGCCTTCCCCGCTCCCTCCTTGCAGTCTTCTGGGACACATCACAGGTCCCAGAAGAGTGCTGGACCTTTCACAAAGTGCAGTGCGGCATGCGCAGTGGGCAGCTGGCTGTGAATCTGAAAGCCGCACAGCCTTCTGCCCACAGTTAAAATGTCTGTGCCGGGAACCTGGAGGCTAGTGGAGAACTAGCCCGGGTGAGGACGGTGTTGGTTCCATGGACAGGTAAGTAAATGTGCATTTATTAAAATTCAGCAGCTATAGGATTTGTAGCTGCTGACTTCAATTTTTTTTTTTTTTTACAGACTGAACCTTTTCTTTAAGCAAACGAATTTGATCGGTCATCTGCATGAAAGGCTGATGCATTTATGACCTTCTTAAAAAACAACTGGAAAACTAGGATTCATCTATCTTGTCTCTTAGCAGCCAATTAGATTTACGCTTTCAAATTCCACTTGTTGTTTTTCTAGAGCTGACATGTATCTGGTTGCTGTCACTATGGCAGTTCTTACTGCAGGGACTTTATGTAAGGGTCCTTGTATGATTGCATCTAAGACATTCTATACTATTTTTTTTTCCTCTTTCCAGTTAATGGGGCAGGTCTTGCCATGGCCACCTGTGACATCATTGACCTTTATGGAGGAAAGCCAGCAAATTTCCTGGACCTTGGAGGTGGAGTGAAGGAGTCTCAGGTCTACCAAGCCTTTAAGCTGCTCACTGCAGACCCCAGGGTAATGTCACGTTTGTAATTATTTTCATCATGAAAAGGAGGCAGCCTTTCAATGTATAAACCAGCACTGATGAGAATGCAGCCATCACATAAGTTGAAGCTAGGGACATCACGGAAGGCAGTCAACATGGCTGCATGTCTGTCTCTGTTGTGGCTCTTCCCAGGGATGGATTGAAGCAGTGGTAAACACTATTTTTTTTTTTTTAATGGGCCCCTGGATGCCATAATGTGCTAGTATGCACCAAAACAATGCCCTCTCACGCAGAGCTGTCACCCATCCTGGTGATTCCATCTTTGTATTGGTATCAGTAAAGGTGCGCTATCCCTTTTAAATATGCAAGGTGTCTTAGTGCAACAAATTTATAAACCAAATAAATACATAAAACAAATCAATTAAATACATAGTGTGACAAAGTGTTCCAGTGCAAAATGAAATAAAACCAAAAAAGTGCTATAGTGCATCAACACAATTACTATGTGTATATAGAAAAGTCCATCGTAGATCTTCAGTTTGTAAAGTAGATCAATACTGTGGACCACCAGTTCCATTTATCACCGCACTGTATCATCACCACCACTAGAAATGGCTGCTTATTACACGATTATAAGGTATAAGGGGGATAAAGCAGCAGTTGCACTCCCCATGAGCACCACAGCATTGATCTATCACTCCACTTGCAGAACTCTTCCAAGACGATGCTGGATCCAGCAATTCACCACTGAGAACCCAGAATAAACTTGTATTGCTCAAAGAAAAATAAACTACAAAACCATGGCCCAATATCTCCAAAAACGGCAAGATTTTTTTGCAGTGGTATGATACTCACAAATATCGATGTAAAACAGCATATAACTGCATCGTCGTCCATTCAGCAGGGTGCGTAACGATGTCAAGCACTAGCTCCGCCCAACGCGTTTCTTGGCAAACCAGGTCTTCGGGGACACTTCCATCTTCACCAAGTCTTCCTTCTGTGCTAACACTCTCTGGATGATTGAATTCCCATGCCGCAACAACATCCCGATTGCAGCACAGCACTTTCCACATTCAAAGCGCACTGCACATTGCCAGTGCCATCATTGGCTAGAGCCGACGTAAATACTGCCCAAATGGTACAAGCTTAGGAGATATTCACGGTGCCTACAAGGAAGACTTATTATAAGCTCAGCTGTAGGTACAAGTTTTAAATTTGAGTTTAATACCACTTTAAGGCGGCATGGGACCCTTGGCAAAGCTTACCAGCCCTGTCTCCCCTTCCCCTTGATTGACATAAGGATTGCAATCGGCACAGAGAAGTTTCAACCACCAGTTGTCTACAAGTGCTTCCTCCCTTTTTAAAATTTTAGGCAGGTGCACTGGTTCACTTAAAATCTATTCTATCAAGTGGTAAAGTGTAATTTGCGTTTCCCCTTGTTTATGTAAATAGTATTATTTTCCTTTTTGCACTTTGTCACAATGTTAAAAATAGTCGCCATGTGAGCGGTGGCATCAGAGCTCACAACAGATCTTTCAGCACATCTACCTTCCGCTCTGAGCTAAACTAGCACCTAAAAGTCAAAATCATGGCAGTAATTGGTCCCAGTGTGTGCTATAATTGATTATGAATCTTGTAACGATAAATCATCTTGCGAAGTTAGAAGAGAAATAAAACATTAATCTAATTAGCGGGCAATCTATGCAGGAAAGGAGAATTTACAGCGTCTTCTAAGAGCTGCAGTTGCATCCTGTTGTAAATTGAGTTTTTATCTCTGCAAAGCTGAAGGTTGCTCATCTGATTTCGGGTTCGCCTCTGTTGCTGGGAATTTCATTATTTCTATTGCTGTGACTTTTTTTAAGTTACAGATTTCCAAACATGGTTAAAACTTCTCTAATACTCATTTGGCCTAAAAAGTAAGCAGAAAAGAGGAGATATGCAACTGCTTTGGGGTCTAGTTTAAATAAGTGTGGATACCATTGTCTGCTCTATGCTGGACAATGTAGTGTTCCCTCCACACTGTGCCTGTTTTTTACATGTTATTAAATATTGGTGGCCAAAGTGTGAATTGAGGTATGTGCTACGGACTGTTCTGTACTTAACTCTGCAGAGATTACTCCATGATAGGAAGAGAGGCTGGTCACAAGTCTTTGATGGGTCATGTGACTGAGCCCCCCTACCAGGGTTGCCAACTATCAGTAAATTCATGGACAGTGTGCAAAATCCGTGATTGTTACATCTGTCCATGAATGTCCATTACGGACATACAGTCTGCATCAGTGGCATCACTAGGGTTGGTGTCACCTGGTGCGGTAACCCCCCCCCCCCGGCCCCCGCCTGCCACAGTGCTTCGTCCTGCCACTGCGCAGTGACAGCAGGACAGAGCAGTAGACACTGGGCAAGCTAGCGCATCAAGCTTTTTCCTGCCCAGCCTGCCACAGTGCCCTGCAGGGCGCTGGGCAGACTAGTTTTGGGCCTGCAGCGCATGGTCACGGTGCACATCCCAAACCGGCCCCTGTAAATGATGCCCTGTAGCTGACAGCCCACGGGCCTCAGCCATCAGACTGGGTCTTCTTCCTCCAGGAACAAGGGACTACTGTTCTAGGCCCCATACTATTTTTATACACCTCTCAGCCCCCTGCTGGTCACTCTCCTGACCAGAGATTGGCTGAGGCTCTATGAATATTCAGGCCAGGAGCAGCCACCCCCCACTATATTCCAGAACTCAGTGGAAAGCAGGGGGAAGTGGTTGAGCCTGCCCTAGAGTAGGCTGCTGTGTCTGGTGGGGGGGAACATGCTGAATTTAAGTTGGTGGGGCATATTTTCAGGAAAAACTAATTAATGGCCTTGCTCAAAGAAATGCGCATGCATGTAGAACAGTCCACAGAACTGTGCAGTCAGTGCCAAGCACGCATCTACATATGCATGTGTGCGTGCACGTAGATATGAGCATTAGTGTTTTCATGATCGTGAGCATGCAAACTTAAATGCACTTTGGTGCCCAGTGGCCTATTTAGACCCCTTTCACACGGGGGCGGCGTCGGCTATTTTTAGCGCCTATTTACCATCATTTTAGCGGCGGTATTCGGCCACTAGAGGGGCGAGAAAGGGTTAAAACCGGTGGTATAGCTGCGCTGCCCCATTGATTTAAATGGGCAGGAGCGGTAAAAAAGCGGTGTATACACTACTCCTTCGCCGCTCCAAAGATGCTGCTAGCAGGACTTTTTTACCGTCCTGGCAGCGCACCACTCCAGTGTGAAGCCCTCGGGGCTCTCGCATTGGAGACACAGCAACGGCTCTTTCAGGGCTCTTTGCAGGCGCTATTTTAAGCGCTGTAGCGCCTGCAAAGCGCCAAAGTGTGGAACGGGTCTTAAAGTACTGCAAGACTTCAGATCAAAGCAGTATTAAAACCAAAAGCAAACGTATTATATTGCAGCTTACCAATTCTTAGCATTAGTTTTCTTTTTAGGATTTTTTTCTTCTATTTTTACCTGGTAAATCTGGCCAGTATATCTGTTGTTTTTCAAAAGAACAAGCTTTGTTGCAGATCTATCAGTTACAGGGATGAGACAAACCATTTACCACGGACAGGGTGCTTATCAACTTTTTCGTTTATTTATGTAAAACCTTTATCCCAAAAGGAAAAAAAAAATGTTTGCTGTAACTGATTTTAAAGTTTTAACAGGGGTTTGGCTTCAATTTGTTAGCATATTTAAATCTGCTAGTATAGCCAACACTCCCCACCCCCCAGACTGACAATGCTGCTGTCCACAGAGGTGCCACTTGTGCTCCTTCATCCAAAATAGGGGCACGCTAATACAGGAGGTGTGTTAAGCTGGCCATAGATGGGTCGAATATCGGCTGGTTTAGCAGGGACTGGCCAGATTCAAATCATCTATGGGTAGGCTGAATGTACCCAACATGTTGGATTTTTGCAAGCGGCTATAGGTGCTAGCAATAATCTCTGTGTTTTCCCAGCAGTGACAACAACCACAAACCCCCTCCCCGCTGGAACAACACAATAGCACTGCCGGATGGATTCCCCCATCAACACAGTCTGTGTTGATGGGGGTATTAAGTGATTTTCCTGGGTTGCAGGAAAGAAAATTGCATAATCTATGGCCTGCCTTACCGGCCAGATCACCAGGTAAAAACCGAGGAAGAAAAACCTAAAAAAGAAAACAAATGCAACCACATCTAATGATTAGTAAGCTGTGCAATAGAATACATTTTCGGTTCTGGGTTGAATGCTGCTTTAATGAGCAGATATAACTAAAGGAGCAGATAAGTATATCACATTGTTAAAGTTTATGTAAACTACAAAGGCCTTGCCTCCCCCCTGCTCCTTCTGTTTGCTTTTGATTTGTTCCCCTGCCCCTCAGTTCATCTGCGTTGGCTACAGAACTCAAATGAATACAGGTGTGTAAGCACTTAGACCTTCTCACATCCCATCTTAGCCCAGTGCTCAGACTTAAAGGTTGCCGGAGCCTCAGATAACATGAATCACAAGAGGAGAAGTTGGCATTTAGAATGGCATCCAACAACAGTTATCCTTTAGTGGAAAAACATGTATAATAGCTGTAAAACAGCCAACACATTTCGGCTGTCAGCCCTTGGCCATGATTAAACCCTGACGGCCCGATTGCATTGGCTGTTTTACAGATATTCTACATTGTGATGGTAGTCACTTTGGGTGGGGGACCCATGGAACCCAGCTTACCTTAGAGGCTAGGAAACTACTTGTTCAGATCCTCACCCTGTGTCTATTAGGGGCACAGGGTGACCGAGGAGCCACACCTCTTCCAGCCGGCCTATTGGGTTAATACTGGTCACTAACGCTACCTCACTCTCTTTTTAACATGTGTATTATGCATGTTCCGAACATGAAGACCAGAGGTAAAGTAAGAGAGGGGAAAATTTCCTCAAGTGTCCTTCCCACTGACAAAGTTGCCTGTGTGCCCAGTTTTTGTTTATAACATTCGTTGAAAAGTTTGAATGTACCTGTGCCTCATGATATTAGATGTAAAGTTTACCCCACCCTGTGTGTCTATACCAACAAGGAGGGGGGATTGTCTCCAGGCATACAGTATCTCACAAAGTGAGTACACCCCTCACATTTTTGTAAATATTTTATTATATTTTTCATGTAATAACACTGAAGAAATGACTTTACTACAATGTAAAGTAGTGAGTTTACAGCTTTTATAACAGTGTAAATTTGCTGTCCCCTCTAAATAATTCAACACACAGCCATTAATGTTTAAACCGCTTATAACAAAAGTGAGTACACCCCTAAGTGAAAATGTCCAAATTGGGCCCAAAGTGTCAATATTTTGTGTAGCCACCATTATTTTCCTGCACTACCTTAACCTTTTTGAGCATGAAGTTCACGAGAGCTTCACAGGTTGCCATTGAAGTCCTCTTTCACTCCTCCATGTTGTCATCACAGAGCTGGTGGATGTTAAGAGACCTTGAGCTCCTCCACCTTTCATTTTGAGGATGCCCAACAGATGCTCAATGAGGTTTAGGTCTGGAGACATGCTTGGCCAGTCCATCACCTTTACCCTCAGCTTCTTTAGCAAGGCAGTGGTCTTCTTGGAGGTGTGTTTGGGGTCGTTATCATGTTGGAAAACTGCCCTGCGGCCCAGTCTCTGAAGGGAAGGGCTCATGCTTTGCTTCAGTATGTCACAATACATATTGGCATTCATGGTTGCCTCAATGAACTGTAGCTCCCCAGTGCCGGCAACACTGATGCAGCCCCAGACCATTACACTCCCACCACCAGGCTTGACTGTAGGCAAGACACCCTTGTCTTTGTACTCCTCACCTGGTTTCCACCACATACGCTTGACACCATCTGAACCAAATAAGTTTATCTTGGTCTCATCAGACCACAGGGCATGGTTCCAGTAATCCATGTCCTTAGTCTGCTTGTCTTCAGCAAACTGTTTGTGGGCTTTCTTTTGTATTATCTTTAGAAGAGGTTTCCTTCTGGGATGACAGCCATGGAGACCAATTTAATGCAGTGTGTGGCGTATGGTCAGAGCCGCACCCCTTCAACCTCTTCAGCAATGCTGGCAGTACTCATATGTCTATTTTCCAAAGACAGCCTCTGGATATGACTCTGAGCACATGCACTCAACTTCTTTAGTCGACCATGGCAAATCCTGTTCTGAGTTGAACCTGTCCAGTTAAACAGCTGTATGGTCTTGGTCACCGTGCTGCAGCTCAGTTTGAGGGTCTTGGCAATCTTCTTATAGCCTAGGGCAGTGATGGCGAACCCTGGCACACCAGATGTTTTGGAACTACATTTCCCATGATGCTCATGCACTCTGTGGTATAGTGGAGCATCATGGGAAATGTAGTTCCAAAACATCTGGGGTGGCAAGGTTCACCATCACTGGCCTAGGCCATCTTTATGTAGAGCAACAATTCTTTTTTTCAGATCCTCAGAGTTTTCTTTGCCATGATGTTGAACTTCCAGTGACCAGCATGAGAGAATGAGAGTGATAACACCGAATTTAACACTCCTGCTCCCTGTTCACACCTGAGACCTTGTAACACTAACAAGTCACATGACATCGGGGAGTGAAAATGGCTAATTGGGCCTAATTTGGACATTTTCACTTAAGGGTGTACTCACTTTTGTTGCCAGTGGTTTAGACATTAATGGCTGTGTGTTGATTTATTTTGAACAGACAGCAAATTTACAATGTTATACAAGCTGTACACTCACTACTTTACATTGTAACAAAGTGTCATTTCTTCAGTGTTGTCACATGAAAAGATATAATAAAATATTTACAAAAATGTTACTCACTTTTGTGAGATACTGTATATACTTGTGTCTGTTCTTCAACCCTACACTGAGTTATGGCTAGTGACTGGGGGGGGCTAAGGGATCTTGGAACCTGCTGGTACCGGGCAAGGGAAGCTTATATGGCGGACATACTCATCAGGAGTATGGGGGTTCGTCACATACATGTTTTTGCAATAAAAGATAACCATTGTTGGGTGCCATTCCAAGTGCCGACTTCTCCTCTTGTAAATTGGACTACAGAACACCTCCTCATGTTATGGTGATAAGGGGAGGCATTCTCTAGTCCAGCAGAGCAGAACTGGGCAGGGCTGACACCAATACTTGGAATTTCAGTACAGCAGAGCCATTGTCCGCTCGCTGCAGAAAGTTAGGAGCTCACTGTTTTTTTTGTTGGGATTAACAGGTGTTTCTATGTTGGCAATGTTTTTAAAAAGACAAAACACGAGGAAACGTGCACGTGTAGCAGAGCTTATGTGCGTAATTATGTTCTCCTGCCCCGACATACACTTTAAGCAAGCCTGTTAACTTTGCATTGCATGGGCAAATCACCAGTTCATTTTAAATAGAGAAATCCAAATGTGAGCAGACTCTGTAAAACACAGATTTCTCAAGCAGTTTACTTGTCAAAATAACTAATTTTTTTGTTTCCTGCCCTCCCATAGGTAATGTCTCTCAGTCTAATCCCAGGAATGTCAGAGTCCCCGCTATCTTCAGCTAATAGAATTACATTTCCCGAATCCATTTGCTTGCAAAGCTGTGTCAGAGCATGCCCAGCCCTGGAGTCTTGTTCAGAGCTCCTGCCTATGTATCTAAATTCCGAGCATTATCTGCAGCTAGCACAAGTCAAATCCAGCGAGAAGCAAGGGCTTTGCCTGGCCGTCTCCATCCTCCCTAAGGCATGCTGCACACTTCAAATCTTAATTATTTTATTTCCAGCTTATCTGGGACTGGTTGTTTTTTTTTTTCTCCTTTTCCCCTCCTCCCCCCTTATTAATCACTATCAGAAGCAATGCACCTTTCCTCACATTTTCTCCTTCATTATAACAAAGGCAAAATTATTTCAGAGCAAACATCTGTGGCGGAGCCTGAATAATTGGAGACCTCAACATACTCCCGTAAACAGTCTGTAATTAACACATTTAAGAGTTGAACTCGTTATACAGAAGGTTAAATGCGCTTATTGAATTTTCCTGCTCGCAGTCAGCGGCTGTATGGCGGTTTGCATAGGCTCAACCGCAATCACACGCACACCCGTTGTTTTGGTGTTCGGCCTCGCTAAGTGGAGTCATGGCTGACACGGTTTAAAAGGGCCATAGGATAATCATCTTGATGCTTTCCTGAATAATTTAGCGCATTGCTATAGGAAGAGACAAGTGTTTAGAAATGTGCTGTGCGTACGGTATATCACTCTGCCAAGCACTACTGACACCCTTACTCTGGGGAGACAAACCTCCATTAATTTTCCATGCCTGTAAGGGGTAGATGCCCGTGTAGAATGTGTAGAATTTTCACCCTGAGATCCTTATATTTCCAATCCTCTTACTTAGTGTGTCACCGTAGAGTAGGTCAGAACTAGGGTTACGATGTCCACAGTACAATGGCTATCCTAGCGTTTATCCTATTAGAAGATGTGAGCATGTACAAGATAAATCGATCCATTCTGTTGAATCCTCACTAAGTGTGAAATCTCTGGGTAGCTTTAGGGCTCCTACAAATGAGTGATGGATGGGCATGGCTTAGCACTGGTTCACTTTCTAATTAAGTAGTTTATATTTCCATAGTGCTTTTCTCCCTAAGGACTTAGGAGCTTATAAAATTGTTGGGGCAGATAGTAGGTGAGGCAGCCATCTTGGTTGTGCTTGGTAGAATAGAATACTAGGTCACTAGGAGTCAACGCACCAGCTTGTCTTTGGAGTGTGGGAGGAAACTGAAATACCTGGAGGAAACCCCATGCAAGCACAAGGAGAACATACAGATTCCGTGATGGTATTGTGCTGGATCTGGACCTACATGCTGCAAGGCTAACCACTAAGCCTTTATGACCTTGGTGTTAAATTATGAACACACCGCTCAAGCTGGGGAAGCCAAACTCCCGCAGTCACCAAGGGAAGGGTGCAGGCTGCCATAGATGCTCATCCGAAGCGATGCATGTATAAAATAAAAGAAGCCCCACACTCCCGTCCAGCCAAGCTAATGTAGACTTGAAAACCGCATCAGCCCTTGAGTCTTTGCTAAAGCCATTCCCCCTGACATGTTTCGCTGGATAAACCAATCCGTGTTTTATTATCCACCCTCCCTTGGTCATGACACATTGCTCACATTCTCTGCTTGTTTTCTTCAATGGCTGATGATGTGTATATATAGCCATTATTACTCTTAACATTTTTTTTTTTTTTTTGTCTGCTGGGCTTTGTGGTCTGCCACTGGCTGGGGTCCTGCAGCAGGGGGATGATTAGGTGGGGAGTGCCGGCCCTGGTCTGATGTTTCCCCAGCCATAAGCAGCCCAATGTTATGGGCATTAGCGGATCTGCTTCTGCCCCACCTTGAGGTGACATCTTTGCGTCACTGCACTTTTGGGTTTGCTTTCCACGGCCTTGAGCGTGTGTTCCAGCCGTTTTTTGCGCTGTGGGATTCCAGGGGACCCAGTGAATCGAACTTGTCAGGAGAGCAAACACGAGGCGCCAAGAGCCCCACTACACCATCGGATGGCAAGAGACCTGAATAGTGAATGAGTTACATCAAGCACACATGATTACAGTACCTACTATTTTGCAAAAAATAGTTTGTCTTTTAGTGCATTGACTGTGGCCTTTGAGACTTCTGATCATGCATAGGCACCCGTGCATAGACACAAAAAATGTTTAATTCATCTATTTATTTTTTATCTATTTTTTTTTATATATTTTTGTGCTGGAGGTCCCTCCCCTGTTACTTTGTTACGCAGGTCTTTTGACTGTTCTTTTCTACCTCCTCATGGCTCAGTGTCTAGCCTGCTTAGGGCATCCATATGAGAGCTAACAAATTCATTGACTATTTATACACAGACACTAATTGTGATTTAAAAAGCCACACATGTGAGAAGTTAAACTTTTATTTGCCATTTTAACCCGTGTGTGCCACCTTCTGTGTCTGTACCAAGGCCAAACATTCCAGGGCATGTAAACTTTTTATCAGGGCGATTTCTGTTTATTATGATTTTAAAAGGAGCCAAACAAAGTATGTGATAATAAATGGCTTCATGTGATCACTATCCTTGAATAAAAGACAGTTTTTTTTGGCATGATCAGTCATATTTTCAATATTACTGCCAACATTCCACAATTTCTGCCAGGTTGTGCAAACTTGTGAGCACAACTGTATGTTAGTGATTTTCCTTACAGTTCCTCTTAAAAAATACTTCTTTTTGTACATACAGGTTGCAGCAATAATCTGGCCCCTCTAGTTTCTTGCAGTTTTCTTTCTATTAAGTGCTGTAGTCTATAATCAATATCACACGCTGTAATTTTCTATCGATTTCCCCACAATACACCATGTGTGTGACAACCTCTCCTGCCAGTCCTGAGGGTTTGCCTCGTTCTTGTTCTCTTTCTTCCAATTCCCAGCTATTGGTTTGCACAGGGGGATTTCTACCTGATATTGTTCTCGGAGTATTTAATCTCTTTAAATCAGGTTTTTTTTTTTTTCTCCTCTTACTTTCCCTCCCCCTTCGTCATCTGTGAGCATTTGGATACAAGTTTTAATTCTCTCGGCGTACTTGTTACAGAATACAGCATTCAGATGGTGTGTGGGCAGCCTGTAACACTTTGAGAGAATGTGTTCTAATCCCCCTTTTATTTTACATTGAACAGAATAATGCCATTTACCGCTAATCATTACCTGAGTTAAACAAGCCGGGGTCAAGAGACGCCACGGGCGAGGTTGGCCTTTTCATCACTGCCACGTCTTCTCGTGGCAATTTACGCATTAAAGGTATGGCATGGCACAACGAATGCATTATGCGCATTAAGCCGGTCGCTCTGAGCGGTGTAGGATTATTTTGAAGAGCCGTGTTTTTTTATTGAGGCAGTAATCAAGACTTGCCATGGCAGATGTATGATTTGAAGCATTTTAGACATTTATGTACACAGCGATATGTGATCGAATGTACTTGTTCTTTGTTTTTGAAGCTCATCTAAATTATATTCAAGCACCACAAACCAAAAATCACTAATTCATTTTGAACCACTTGCTTACCGGGCACTTAAACCCCCCCCCCCCCCCCCCCCCCCTCCTGCCCAGACCAATTTGCAGCTTTCAGCGCTGTCGCACTTTGAATGACAATTGCGCGGTCATACAACACTGTGCCCACATGAAATTTGTATCATTTTTTTCACACAAATAGAGCTTTCTTTTGGTGGTATTTAATCACAGCTGGGGTTTTTGGAAAATTTAGAGAAAAAAAAATCATGTTTCATAGTTTGTTAAAAAATTTTGCAAACAGATAATTTTTCTCCTTCATTGATGTGCACTGATGAGGATGCACTGATGAGGCTGCACTGGTGGGCTCTGATAGGCTGCACTGGTGGGCTCTGATAGGCTGCACTGGTGGGCTCTGATAGGCTGCACTGGTGGGCTCTGATAGGCTGCACTGGTGGGCTCTGATAGGCTGCACTGGTGGGCTCTGATAGGCTGCACTGGTGGGCTCTGATAGGCTGCACTGGTGGGCTCTGATGGGCTGCACTGGTGGGCACTGATGGGCTGCACTGGTGGGCACTGATGGGCTGCACTGGTGGGCACTGATGGGCTGCACTGGTGGCCCCTGATGGGCTGCACTGGTGGCCCCTGATGGGCTGCACTGGTGGCCCCTGATGGGCTGCACTGGTGGCCCCTGATGGGCTGCACTGGTGGCCCCTGATGGGCTGCACTGGTGGCCCCTGATGGGCTGCACTGGTGGCCCCTGATGGGCTGCACTGGTGGCCCCTGATGGGCTGCACTGGTGGCCCCTGATGGGCTGCACTGGTGGCCCCTGATAGGCACAGATAAGGTGCTACAGATAAGGCGGCACTGATGGGTGTCACTGATGGGCACTGGTAGGTGACACCGATGGGCAGCACTGTTGAGGCACTGATGGTTGGCACTGGTAGTTGGCACTGGTGGGCACTGGTAAGCGGCACTGTTGTGCACTGGTAGGTGGCACTGGTGGGCACAGATGAGCTGTCGGGAGCTCTCCTTGATCGGGTCCCTCTGAGAACCGCCAGTAATCGGGGTTTTTTTTTTTCCTCAGCGCGAGGAGAAAAAAAATAGCTGATTACTGGCTCTGTTTACATCACATGATCAGCTGTCATTGGCTGACAGCTGATCACGTGGTAAGGGGTTGGGATCGTCAATAGACGTACTCCCGGCAAAGTAGGTCCGTGCTGTAGCCAGACCTGAACAAGTTCAAGTGATAACTGTTTTTTGTTTTTTTCTGTTTGGTTTTGTTTTTGTAATTGCAAACATGTCATACTCATCTGTTCTGTGCAATGGTTTTGCACAGAACACCCCCAATCCTCCTCCTTTTCTGAGGTCCCCCGCCAGTGCTCCTGGCCCCTCCTGCTTTTGAGAACCCCCACCTAGCAAGCCGCAAGGGGTTCTCGTGCCGGCTCCCTCCCAAACGGCATTGTGTGCATCTAGTGAAACACACAGTACAGCCTGGCCCCACCCTCCGCTCCCACGTCACTGGATTTGTTTGACAGCAGCAGGAGCCAATGGCTCCTTCTGCCCCTCACCGAGTCCAATGAGGAGAGCCCGTCGGCACCGCTGCTTTTGGGCGCAGGACTGAACCAAGATCAAACTCCGGTAAATATTTTGGGGGCGGGGGGCTGCACCCAAAAGCCCCATTGCTCCGTCCATTGACACAGACAGTGGGACTCGCCTTTACCCCCCTTCCTTCTCACTGCCTTTGATTGACCGCTGCCCCAGCAAAGCCAGCGAGACCCAGAAGTGAGGGGAGAGAAGAGCTGCAGACATGCACGGCGCTGGATTGAATGAGGGCTCAGATAAATAAAAGGGGGGTGAGGGGGGATGCTGAGACATAAACCTTTTTTTACCTTGCGTGTAAAAAAAAAAAAGGTAATGGTGCTGCACACCCCAAATGGTACAATATAGGAAGGTTCCCCCAGGGGGGTTTTTAGGCTTTGATCGGGTCTCTGCTATGGTAACCCGGAAGCGATGACATGACATAGGTTTACACGGATGTCAACGGCGCCAATTTTTGTAAATCGAAAGTATTCAAAAATGCTGATCTTGGTGTTTTGAATGTTTTTAAGGGAAGAGGGATTTCTTATATCTATAGCTCTAGATCTTATAGACCCCAGATCCCACCAAGAGTACATGTCACGTGCCTATTGCTGTCACCGAGGATGTTTACATTTACAAAAAAATTATAATTTTTTTAAAAGTAACAGTGTAAAAATAAATAATTAAAAAAATTAAAGTGCCCTCCACCCGGTGCTAGTGCGCAACAGTGAACACGCACATTGATCCCGCACACAGCGATCATCACACACTTGAGGTATTGCCGCAAACGTCAGATTATGGGCAGTATTTCTAGCACTAGACCTCTTCTGTAAATCTAAAGTGGTAACCTGTAAAGGCTTTTAAAGCGACACCTGTGGATAGTAAAATTTACGTTGTTTGTCGGTGTTGCACGGGCGTGTGCAGTTTTAAAGCATGCCATGTTTGGTATCTATTTACTTGGCGTAACATCATCTTTTACAAAAATATTGGATTATGTATTTTGTTATTTGCATTAAAATTGCATTAAAATCCCAAAAATTGTGTTTAAAAAAACGCTGCGTAAATACAATGTGACTTAAAAAAATTTGCAAAACCCAAACTTTAAAAAAATATATATAATGTTTGGGGATTCTAGGTAATTTTCTAGCAAAAAACAAAACAAAAAGTGCCAGACAAAGCCCTGGTCTTCAAGTGGTTATGGAAATGTGGGGAAGATTTAGGGCTCATTTACTCGGGCAGAAAAAATGCTGTGTGTAGATGCATACAGCAGATAGTTTCATATGGATCAAAACGCAGGACTATTGTAATCGGCTGCATGTATATGAAGATATGTGCTGCGTTTAACTTTACAGAAAAAAAAAAGTAGGGCACCTCTGCATCCGGGGCCGCACAGATCTGCACATTTTATGTGCACAACTGTGCCATATAAAAGTACGAGTGTAATGTGTAGCCATTTATTTTAACCGCTTCCCGACCAGCCGCCGCAGTTATACTGCGGCAGGCTGGCTCCCCTGCACGAGCCGTCGTAGCTATATGTCTGGATAGCAGGCACGCGCACCCGCTGCACAGCGCGGGGGGGCGATGCTCGTGGCCGACGGTCGCGATGACCGCCGGCCACGAGTGATCGTGAGCAGGGGAGACAGAACCGTGATGAGCGTGTGTAAACACACACTTCCCTGTTCTGTTCTGACAGGAGTGACAGATCGTGTGTTCCTATTAGCTAGGAACCACAATCCGTCACTTCCTGTAGTTAGTCCCTCCCCCCTTCAGTTAGAATCACCTCCCAGGGAACACAGTTAACCCCTTGATCGCCCCCTAGTGTTAACCTCTTCACTGCCAGTGACATTTTTACAGTAATCAATGCATTTTTATAGCATTGATCGCTGTATTAATGCCAATGGTCCCAAAAATGTGTCAAAATTGTCCGATGTGTCGGCCATAATGTCGCAGTCACGATAAAAATCGCAGATCGCCGCCATTACTAGTAAAAAAAAATAATAACAAAAATGTTATAAATCTATCTCCTATTTTGTAGACGCTATAACTATTGCGCAAACCAATCAATATATGCTTATTGCGATTTTTTTTTTAAATGATCGTTTTAAAAAAAAAAAAAATGGGGATATTTATTATAGCAAAAAGTACAAAATATTGTGTTTTTTGTTCAAAATTGTCACCGTTTTTTGTTTATAGCGCAAAAATAAAAACCACAGAGGCGCTCAAATACCACCAAAAGAAAGCTCTATTTGTGGGGGAAAAAAAGGCATCAATTTTGTTTGGGTGCAACATCGCACGACCCAATTGTCAGTTAAAGCGACGCAGTGCCGAATCGCAAAAAGTGCTCCGGTCAGGAAGGGGGTAAATTCTTCCAGGGTTGAAGTGGTTAAGGAAAGAAGAACTGTACAAGTCAAAACTCTGTGCTCCTCTAAATGTTAGTTCTTTAGATGTATATTTTACGCAGGATCTTCTGCTAGCTCTGCCAGCAAGAACTTGCATTCCGTGCAGAAAATCCACATATGCCCATGTGAATGAGGCTTTATGTATAATCCAGCAGCGGAGAACTTGGGACTTGACCGTACTGCTTGGGTTTTAAGTGCATCAGAGCCCATAACAAGAATTTTGGAGCTCACTTGATTTCTGGCAGGATCAACATGTATTTTTCTGTGCATGCAGCTTTTTAAAAGAAACAGGGAAATGTGAATTTATTGCAGAGATGTGCTCTACAGGTTTTAATTTTGCCCAGACATAAAAATCAGCTTCCAGCGAGCTCCAGCTATTTACATAACTGATCTGTTTATTAGACTGTGTATAACGAATATCAGCACAAGTACAAAGAATTCTATGACGGTAGATTCTCACACGGTCGCGTTCTGGAACCGCTCGGAATGCTATCGGTTACGGAGCGGCATTTTGTGTTCTGCATCCACACAGCAGCCTAATTTGATGTAGATTTTATGTTTGCCACCAACATTTGTATGCTCCGCCGGTCTCCTGGAGGTCGTGTTACAAACTGTTAATTATGTTTTATTGTACTAATCACGTTTTTAACAAGCAGCAGCAGTCATGTGCTTCCTAGCTTTGCATATTGAGAATTAAATTGTTGTACAAGCTCAATACAGCATGTACACATTAAATTCCTATTTAAAGCAGCAAGTGGGTGTAAACTGTGTTGTGAAAAATTAGAAAATAGGTACAAATGTTTACTAACTAATACAGTAGAAGGTTAAATTGTATTTAATCCCAATAACAACAGTGTAATATATTGCAGATAACCATTTATGGAGTCGGTAGTAGCTACTGTATGCCGCTCCAAGCTGACCTATTCCCTTGTACCTTCAGCACTCATCAGGTGCATGCCCACTCAGCTGTTCCGCTTGTCAGGTAGAAATGAATGGGCCATTGTTAGCGATATAAAACCAGCTATAAAGTTATTGTAAATTATCTTCTTTTTTTATTAAAATAACAAATATGTCATACCTGCTCTATGCATTTGTTTTGCACCGAGGAGCCCCGATCCCCCTCTTCTTGGGTTGCCTGTCGGCGCTCCTGGCTCCCCCCAAGCCGGTTGCTATGGGGACACTTGTGTGTGCGCTCTCCTGAGCTAGGGTTGCCACCTTTTCTTCAAGTCAAACCCGAACACTTTAGCGGCGCACAGCATTTTTTTTTTATACATATATTTTGCTAATAAATAATATTTCTAATCATATGAAGTTAATAACAAGAGTCCCTCTTTACATCAGAGTCCACAGAGTTCCCCTTTTACATCTGAACTCGCAGAGTTCCCTTTCACTGTAAGGGGGGACTCTGCAGACTCTGATGTAAGGGAGAGCTCTGGGGACTCTAACATAAGGGATGCTCTGGGAACCCTGATTTAAGAGTGAACACTGAGAACTCTGATGTACGGAGAGGACTCTGATGTAAGGGGGAACACTGTGGCCTCTGGTGTAAAGGGGAACTCTGATGTAAGGGGTGCTCTGAGAACCCTGATTTACCTTAGTGTACTCACTCAGAGGCAGGAGAGAGAAGGGGGGAGACTTCATTCATAGACAGGGATGGATGGTGAGCTCACTCACCCCTTGGCACCTCTCATCCAGATGTATCTGAGGCTGCTGGACTTCAAATTTCTGGCCCCCACTTTCCTTTTCTGAGGCACAGCCCTGGCGATTGGAGTGTGGGCAGACACAGAGGGGTAGGGGCTGGAGGAAGAGGTGCAGATTGAGCCCTCTCTCCTCTCCCGTCTGTGTGTTTGGGGGGGGGGGGTTGTTAGTGTTGGCTTTGGGCAGCATCAAAGATAGTGTAACAGACACTCTCAGCTTAGACAACTGCAGCCAGCAACCCTGCTGGGAAGCCATAGTCCAGTCTGAATAATGTGTCCGGGCTTCAGGCAGTCTGAAACCCAGACGCATGATTCCAAACCCGAATTGTCCAGGTGAATCCCGGAGAGATCAGGAATGTTGGCCTCCATAATCATTTCAGGTTTCCTTTTAAGATTGATGCATGTGTAGTTTTGAGTGGGTTTGATTTACTAAAGCTGGAGAGTGGAAAATCTGGTGCAGCTCTGCATAGAAACCAGGCAGCGTCCAGGTTTTTTTGTTTAACCTTAATTGAACAAGCTGAAGTTAGAGGCTCATTTCAGACTGGTGTGATGCGGAAACCACAGCGATTCCTGTGCAGGTTCCCACATCGCATCTGACTCGCAGGCAGTTCACACAGCTCTCTCCAAACCGCTGCGGGTGTCAATATAAAGTTAATGACACCCCCAAATCCGTTTGCAGAGCGCAGTGGGAAATGTGGAATCGGATCGCATGGGTCTGAACACCCATGCAATTTAATTCCAGTGCGGACCGAAAAAAGTGTCCTGCACTATTTTTGTGCGAATACGATGCATTTTCAGCCATTCAAACTGTATGGCTGAATTTGCATCGCACAGACAGACATCGCATTAGTGTGAACCCAGCCATAAGCAGATTGGCTACCATGCACAGCTGTACCAGATTTTGTACTGTTAAGTTAGTAAGTAAACCCCTTGGTGTCCTTTTGTGTGTTTCTTCCACATCTGTACAGTAATCCAATAAGGAGCAGCTCCTATTCCCCCCCCCCCCTTAAAAAGAAAAAAAAAAGGTCACTGCTGCTCTCTCTCCTTGTGCAGAGTGACTGGTCTTGTCGCCGCCCCCTCCTATAGTTTGCTGCTGGCAGCCTGTAGTGGGTGGGGCTTTTTGGGTCCCTCCCACAGCTCTGCTCTCTGCATAGGCTGTACTGCACAATGATGTCACTGCTACTGTTAGAGGGTGATGTTTGGGTTTGCAAAGGCTTTAGGTGCACATATAGTGGCTTTATATCCTTTGTGGCTATTGAGCGGTATATTCCAATGAAAGCCTTTGTGACCAGAGCTCAGCTTTAGGTCTCAAGCACACTGGACATTTTTACAGCTTCAGGCATTTTTTTCTACGGCTAGTAAACTCCCCAGCATGTTATCCTATGTGTCCATGCATATAGGCTGTTATCAGCAGTTTTTGTCAGAGGCGTTTTCTGGCTGGGAAAAAAACCCCAAAACTAGTGGGTTTTGAGAGGCGTTTTTTCAGCTGTAAATATGCTCTAACTCTGGAAAACCGTGAAAAACGTGACTTTTCTGCATTTATGAACAGTTTTGAGCCATAAGCTTTTGTGGAAATATAGTTTTGCTAAAAAACGCTAATGCAGAACGCTAAAAAAAACTTGTGTTTTTAAGGCAGCATTCTACAACTAAAGCTACTGGCATTTTTTTAATGTCTGGTGTGCATGAGGCCTTAATTACAGTGGTGCATTTGATACTGTAGTGTCAGGAAGTGAAAGTTAATAATGTCAGCACATATTGGTGTTAAAGGGTTTGTTCACCATTTCAGGAAAAATGAAACCATGAACTAACACCGTACACCATTGGTGTAAAAATCGATTGCATTGCCGGCCACGTCATCAGTATGGTTGCCCCCAAAGGACCGGTTGTATCTGAGGTGCACTATCTACATGGTTTAGGAGTGCGTTACACGCAGAGTTCAGGAATGCGTTATGTACAGAGTGCAGGGTTTAGGGGTGTGCTATGTGGAGGATTTAGGGGTGTGCTGTGTACGGAGTGCAGTTCCAGGAGTGCCCTATGCACAGAGTGCAGGGTTTAGGGGTGCGCTACTTACAGAGTGCAGGATTCAAGAGTGCGTTACTTGCAGAGTTTAGGGGTGTACAAAGTTCAGGGTTTAGGGGTGTGCTACATACAGAGTGCAGGATTTAGGAGTGCATTACATGCAGCGTTAAGGGGTGTGCAGGGTTTAGGGGTGTGCTACGTACAGAGTGCAGGATTTAGGAGTGCATTACGTGCAGAGTTTGATGTGTACAGAGTGCAGGGTTTAGGGACAACACCAACCCCCCTACCCAAAGCTTCCTTACATCTCTCTCTCCTACCTGGCCCAGCTCTAGTACCACCCTGTGTAGGTGGCTCTGCTTCGCCTTGCAGGGAGATCGTTCTCTCTCTGAGTGTGTGCAAGGATCTGTTTGATCCAGGAGCCGCTGAGGGCAAAGCTGCCCTATGTAAACACAGGAGGCTGTTTACAACTGACAGCAGAGAGCAGG
Organism: Lithobates septentrionalis; assembly: GCA_037952835.1. Classification (NCBI taxonomy): domain Eukaryota; kingdom Metazoa; phylum Chordata; class Amphibia; order Anura; family Ranidae; genus Lithobates; species Lithobates septentrionalis. The sequence continues at coordinate 3,298,506 of JBBDGP010000373.1, forward strand.
AGCAGAAGGTGACAAGCCGAAGATGGAGGAATGTAGTTCCACCACATTCTGGCTGCAAAACTGGGTGCAATGGCCACATGACAAGGCCTGGCAGCTCATTACCCAGAGGTAAGTACGGTGGGGGGGGGGGCTTTTAGTAAATTTTTAGTAAATGAAATGCGTTCATATGACTTTATTGCAAATAACTTTATTTAGTGTGGTAAACAGGTTTATTTTCTCAACTACGTGCAAGTTGCATATTTTTTATGGTTAAAACATGAAAAAAAATTTAAATATCAATTTCTGAATAATTACTTCCCTTCTCTTCTGTTTTTACCTACATTCCACAAGGTGGAATTAGCGTGTCTCGATGTTCTGTGTTTTACAATTGTGCTTCTGCTTTCAGCTGCCAATTTTCTGCAGTCAGGAGGATTTAGAGAACTAGGAATATGTCATGTGAAGTCTCCAGTGCATCTTAGAATTGCTTATATGATTGTAATAGTAAATAAGGGTGACAAAATCTGTCACATTCTGCCCGTTCTAACCAAAGGCAAACCCAAATCCTCATGTAGCATCTGCCAATTTATCTCCAGGTTCAGGAAAAATTCCTTTCTGACTGTATTTCTCTCAATACATATTTAATCTGGCTAGCATTTAAAGATTCTCATTGGCTGTCAGGTTGATTCAATGCCTTCGGTATTTTCTGATTCACTGACCCAGAACAAGTGTACAGATTAAAAGTTCTGACTCTACCCTGACTGTCCCAATTTGCATGCCTGTTCCAGGTCCGTGTCTCAATTGAAAGCAGAAACTACCAGGCGACTAGTATTATCCTTTATACAAGGAGACCAGCAATGGCAGCCTCTGTATTTCTTTACAGTACACATTTACTTTAAAACCGCTAAATATACAGATAAAAAAAAATAGATACATATATTTATTTTATATATATATATACATATCTATAGATATGGAGATAGATATATTTATATTTATATCTAGATAGATATATATATATATATATATATATATCTATATATCTATCTATATATATAGATATATCTATCTATATATATCTATCTATATATATATATATATATATATATATATATATATATATATATATATATATATATATATATATATATATATAGATAGATAGATATATATAGATAATATCTATATATATATAGATAGATATAGATATATAGATAATATCTATATATATATAGATAGATATAGATATATAGATAATATCTATATATATAGATATATAGATAATATCTATATATCTATATATATAGATATATAGATAATATCTATATATATATATATATATATATATATATATATATATATACATTATATCTAGATAGATATATCTATAGGTCATCTGACAATGAGGAGGAGAAGCTGGAGAGGAGATCCCATTGCCGCGTATAGGGATAGGTGTCCCGGGGCATCTTTCATCTGACTTCCAGCTGTAACAGCAGTTCCATGACCCAGGTCTACAAGAAGCTTGCCCTAGTGTTGGATCTGCTTGGACTTATTATGGACTCACATATTATACTTTCATGAGAATTGTTCATAGCAGATTAGATCTAGTGACCAAGCCATTGCGCCTATAACCTCTCGCCTTTTTTACTTGGCTACATTGGAGGCCAGAGGAGAGATTTGGGGTCTAGTAGACCCCAGATCTCTCCATAAGGAGGACCTTTCATGGCCCATGCTATTACATGGGATGTTGTTCATCCCGTGTAATAGCAATAAAGTCAATCAAAAAGAAAGTTAAAGGTACAGTGTTAAATTAAAAAAAATAATAAAATTTAAAAAAAAGGGATTGGTAATTGGTATCTGTGAGTACTTGAGGAAGACTAACGTTACTCGTTTTTAGAGTCAAATATGTTTTTATTAGGTTTACAAAGTAATACAATGCCAAACAGTATATGGCAGTACGTTCAATACATCAATAACATGGTAGAGGTCAGTCTGCCTTGTTAACAAACTATGAATATAAGTCGGTACAGAAGGTAAATGTTAGTTCGGCTTGATTTCTGGATAGTAAATTATAAAATATCCATGTTATGATACAACCAAAAATCATTAGTTTTAAGATCCTGCTACATGAATCATAAAAGGGAGGAGAAGAAGAGGATAGAGAGGAAAAGATAGAGAGGAAGGAAAGGAGAGGGAATAGGTAGGGATGGGGGGGTCAAGGCAGATGAGCAGGCCCTGGAGCAGCACATTGGGGAGTCCGGGTAGAGTTTGTTGAATTAAGTGACGTTAGCAAGGTTTTTAGGGCATCTGAGGTGTAATAGTCAATCCAAATTAGCCATAGGGTTTTGAATTCATCAAAGGTATCATTGTCTAGGGCTATCATCTCCTCCATTCGCATAATATCGTTGACAATAGAGACCCAAGAGGACAAAGGTGGCATAGTAGTGGTTTTCCAGAAGAGGGGTATAAGTTGCCTAGTTGCTGAGAGACAAAATCGAAGTAGGGTTCATTTCTACAAGGGTATGGAGCCCGGTAGCATAGACAACAGTGCTACTTCGGGCGTGGGTACCGGAGGCCTATCGTAAAAGCTACTATATATATGGCAAAGACCTGGGACCATAGGGGCTGGATAGCATTGCAGTCCCACCATATATGGAGATAACTTCCATCCGTTTCTCCATATCTCCAACAAGACATAGGGGTGGATGGAAAAATTTGGTGGAGTGATTGGGGGTCCCTGTACCACCTAGCTAGAAGTTTAAAGTTCTTCTCTTGTGTGTAGCAAGAGATAGAGGATTTGTGCGTGAAGTGGAATTACTTTTGCCAGTCAACCAGTGAAAGATCCCTTCCCAGGTCCATGGCCCGCCTCCTCGTGTGAGGTGGAAGCTGATCGTGGGTCAGTGAGTGTAATAGTTTGTAAATAGTAGATAGTAAATGTTTAGGTGTTTCCGAGAGAGAGCACAGCTGCTCATAGCCAGTCAGGGGTCTATGTGTGTGGGTGGAGGAAAACAGGTCAGAGCAAAAAGGATATACGTAGGGCTGTAAGCCAGTTACCGCAGTCTCCTGGTAGAGCGGGCGTGCCCTCAGTTGGCTGTATGAATGAGTTAGCTGTAGGCCAGGTGTCTCGTAAATATGAGCCCACTGAGTTGGAACCCATGCCTTGGGGGAGATTGGGGTGGTCAAAAAGTGAAGTAAGTGGTGAGGAGTCCGTGGATAGTAATGTTAATAGTCCCTTTTTGTACCACAGTTATAGTGCTGCAGTCGTTAATGGAGAGGAGTTAGATGGGATGGACAGTTTTCGACCATATCCCCAGAGCAGAGCCCGAAGGTCAGAAATGGAGAGATCTTGTTCTATGGCAGTGGATGCCTTGGGGAATGGGCGAGGGAACCACTCAAGGATCCTAGAGAGGACGGCAGCCCTGTGGTACATTTCAAAGCCAGGGAGAACGGTACTCGTTTTAAAAAAAAAACTGGTATCGGTGCGTCCCTAACTTCTGTCCATCCATCCAGTGCTGAGATTTACACAGAGCCATAGTAGTTACTATGTGGGTTATAGGCCACCTCCAGGTGATGGACACTGGCACGCCCTAAGACAAAAAGTGCCCTCCCTATATAACCTCTCCCACTACTGGGAGTACCTCCAGTTTTTTTCGCCAGTGTCTAAGGTGTTGGTCACGAGTGAAGATGTGCTGTGCTGAGCTCCACTGGAGCAATCCTTGCTGGGGCTAGCCATGCTGACTGGATCCATTCAAACTGTCTCTTCTGGCCAAATTCATCCAGTGCTGAGATTTACATACAGTACAAACCTGTCTGGGGGGCAGTCAACCTGATTTTTCACTGTAGTCCAGTAAAACTTTATAGTTCTTGTTCCTCCCCCAGCCTGTGCCTGGACAGTGAAAGGAGAAGCAGCACACTGATGAGCTCATCTCTCTGTTACTCTTCTCTCTCCTCCTATCAGCATTCTTCTATTAGTGCATGAACAATGTGGTACAACTGATTGGCTTTTTACTTTCTCAGTCTCTGCTGTAATTGGATTGCTTGACGTAATACCAATTCAGGTACTTACACTGCTTGAATTTACAAAACTCATTTAATGGTCTTTAATGGATACAGGTATGAATAAATGTGTGCCTCAGTCAATACAGGGTCAATCCAAATTTGTATGGTTTTGGTAGATGCTGGAAAGGTAAATCACATATTTCTGTATCTCTCAGCATCTCCAGCCTTGCTTCCAATCTGTTGGACTTTTAAAGCAGAACTCAAGGGCTTATTTGTCCTTTGGGAAGTATTCCTATCAGTTCCTGGCCAGGTGACACCAAGCCATTTGTGTGAGTTGGACTTTTTGTTTCCCCTGCCTATAGAGCATTTTTTATACAGTATATTGCTTGTACACTTTATTAGGATCAACCCTTTTAAGTGTTTCTAAACCCAGGACCCAGCATTCACTATATCTGGTCTCCCACAGAACATTGAAATGCAATTGTTTTAGTAAATATAAACTGCTAAATTACGTTTTCTCATCAGCAGTATCTTATGACCTATCAGTGTCCATTTAAAGCTTATAGGTGGCGTTTTATTCTCCTCTGACTGTCCTATGAGGCTGCATGACTCCTCACCCTGTGTCTGGACAGTGCTGATTGTGCCAATCACATGCAGCCTCCCAAGAGAAAAAAAAACTCTAGCAATACACACCAAACTGTGCATATGTAGCATTCCCCCAAGGCCCTGTTCCATCAGGAGATGGATTGGGGACTGTGGAAAAAAGGGAGGATTGGAGAAGATTAAACAGCCCTTTTACACAATGTGCAGGTTTAACCCCTTAGGTTCCCCAGTGAGTATAACAAGCATGCTTTACTGCACATACAGACCTATTTTACTGTTGTGGGTTTACTAACACTTTAAGTCCAGCCAATCTTGTTTTCTTAGTTTTGGATAAAATGGGGGAAGAATTATAATCCCTGTTGGGTTTTTACTGCTATACATAAAAAAAAATAGATTATAACATACATTCATCATCCAGGGAAGTTGCACCATCCAAGCCTGAACACAAGACCTAACACAGTTAAAAAGATGTACTTATCCCTTTAAATAATGGAGATCATTCATGCATGATTCAAAAATGAATAAGTGCAAATCATAATAAATAACATAAAAATAGAAAAGCTCATGTGCCAAATAAATTGAAATAAATAGTGTCCAAAATCAAAAGGTACCATCCAAAGAAATTATGTGTAAATATGTGTAACTTAGTCCACATGTGCAAATAAAAAGATCCAGATAATATGGAAAATTCAGACTCCAACAACGATTATAACTTGCTCTCAGTGCAAAAGATTTAACAACTAAGTGCTTCAGTGCCTCTGTGCAACTTTCATGCGAAGCAGCTTATCGACACAAAAGGTTTCACACATAGGAGATCTAATAAGCACTTGTATACTGTATATAATGCCCCCTGTGGGCCAGCTCAGGATGCCGTCACTCTCATACAGATTGCAAACCTGAGTCTTCACTACCACACACCATTCACAGTATTGATATCCCAGGTAAAACATGAAAAATGGGAGAAGGAAGGAATTAAGGGAGACTGAAATGGACTTTTATGGTGCCGTACAAAAGCTTGGGATACAAAAGATAATTATAAAAAATTATAATTTTTATTACAATCACAAGTTAAAATGCCATATATACTCGAGTATAAGAGTTTTTCAGCACATTTTTTTTGTGCTGAAAATGCCCCCCTCGGCCTATACTCGAGTCAAGCACTTTTCTGCAGCAGAGAATGACATTTTCCGAACTGATTTGGGGCCCCGTATCTCAGGGCCACTCAGTGCTAGGAACCCCAAATCTGGTGTGCAAACCCAGTAGAACTAGCACTACAACATATCCAAAGAAGGGGTTCCTAGCACCAAGTGGCCCCGAGATACAGGGCCCCAAACTCGGTTCGGAAAATGTCATTCTCTGCTGCAGAAAAGTGCTTGACATTTTCCGAACTGAATTTGGGGCCTCATATCTCTGGGCCACTTGGTGCTAGGAACCCCAGCTTTGGATATGTTGTAGTGCTAGTTCCACTGGGTTTGCACACCAAATTTGGGGTTCCTAGCACCAAGTGGCCCCCCCAGAGATATGGGGGCCCCAAAGTCGGTCAACTGTGTCCATCTGCAGCAGAGACAGCAAATTTTGGCTGCAGCTAGGGGGCATCTAGGAATCCTTAACTACAGAGTTTGAAGTTCCGGGGACCTATGGCTGCAAATGGGCACAGTGAGGCTGCAAATGGGCATTGTTGAGCCTCTTTTCCCACTTACAGTAGCTGCACATTTCTCACCCTAGGCTTATACTAGAGCCAATAAGTTTTCCCCGTTTTTTTGTGGTAAAATTAGGTCCCTCGGCTTATATTCGGGTCGGCTTGTACTCGAGTATATACGGTACATGAATTTAAAAAAGAGAGACATGGAATGGCTCTAAATGATTGTGGTGACCCTGGAAAATGTACCATCTGTATATAATTGCTCGACATGTTTCGCGGAAGGGAATACCGCTTCTTCAGTAGCTTTTTTTTATACAAATCTATACATAATTTTATAGAGAGCGATTACCAATGTCAAACTGTGTATAGAGAGAGAAAACATATTAGTCATAACATCATATAATCCTCAAATAATCACACAGTATAGAACATGAGTGTATATCCTATGTAGTGATGTCTCCCACAGGTCGCCTTACCAATAACGTGACCATGTGTGCGACCCATAGAAGAGGTCTGTCAGCTTTTAGTTCTAATCAAAAAGTAAATAAAAAAGGTCATAAGGGTGCTATAAAACTAAGCAATCAAGAGTATTTAATAAAGCTAAAAGTTTTGTACATGACATACCGTAGCAGTCAGTGTATGGATCTACTCTGGGGACCATAATAGTATTTTCAAGCATGACCACAATACACTGAGAAAATAGATTAGTAGTTTGCTGTTATTTTAAAGGCATACATGTACACAAGGGTTTTACAAAGAAACGAGTAGGGTGTCCGGGGAATCATGAGTCCCCTTCACATGTCTAAGTAAATCCGGCGGAGGCTCGTTACATGAGGAAGGAGAAAAGAGTCCAAAATTCTACTAGCATTTTCGGTTAGATATTTGATGCTAGAGATTATACGGACGGGTCAAGTTTTTGTGGACTTTGGGTAGGGTATAAAACCTAGGTGTACGTGGATGCCTGCTATTGATGCTGCATTCTTTTGAGGATCAACTGGATGGTATGTGTAAATGGAGGGGTTCGTTTCAAGCCCGGGATGCATGTATATCTTTACATTTTGAACATACTGCATGCCCTCTGCTTCTACTTTAGGGATATGTTGTAGTGGATTCCTGTTTCCATTACCCTAGGATCCCACTATAGGCATATTCGTGTGCATATTACCTTCAACGTGAGCACTAGAATTATGTGTTTGATTTGGTTTTACTTTAGATAGTGCTTCTTGACAATATTATAAAGGCTTTCTATTGCTATCGTACTTATTCTTTTTTTTGGATATCTTTGATGATATAAATATTTTGAAGCAATCTTGCACATCATACCTCCTATATGCAGCTTTGCGATTCATCTATTTTAATGGGTAAAGCTTTTTGCATGACACAATAGCGTTTCTTTGTAAAACCCTTGTGTGCATGTATGTGTTTAAAATAACAGCAAACTGCTTATCTATTTTCTTAGTGTGCTGTGGTCATGCTTGAAAATACTATTATGGTCCCCTGAGTAGATCCATACACTGACTGCTACAGTATGTCAGATACAAAACTTTTAGCTTTTATTAAATACTCTTGCTAGCTTAGTTTTACAGCACCATTATGATCTTTTTGATATATTTTTTGATTATACCCTCCGTTAGATCCTTCTTTCTACTGGTAGGGACAAAGGTACCCCCCTTTTATATATTGATATTATGGCCGGCACTTTTAAATAAATGAAAAAGCTAATGAAAAATGGAAGAAACTTCATAGTGCATTAACTTTTAGGAAAGGATTTTTAATAATGGACCAATGCACTAATTTTATTCAGCAGTATAAGCACAGCAGTACAATCACATATGCAAACACTGCCGCGGGTTCCAATCGCCAGCTTGCACAATGACGTGTTTCCCCAATAAGGGAGTCTTCAGGAAAGGAGGCTCTTTTTACTGCTATCTGGGGCAATATTGGGGAGATTTATTATTACTTCTGATTCTTTTCTGCTACCAGAAAGGAAGTGAGTACAATTCTCCAACAGCAACACAAGCAGAAATACAAATTCTGTTCTTGAGTAGAGTTGGGAAAGCCTAGAACCAGTTTTATATTTCTGTTTGTGTCCTTGTTGCAGACTTTTCCTCACTTCCTGTCTGGTAAAACCATTGTCAGCAAAAAAAGTCAGGGTAAATGTCTTTAATGGAGTTTCAGACACTCATAGGCGTTCTAATCCTTCCCCATTCTATCCAAAAATGGTAGGGAAGTCCTACGTTGAGTTCCTTCACTTCCTGTCCTTGAGACAACCTGAAATAAGAGGGAGTCATTCTAAAAGGAAGGAAATTCATACTTGGACAGCTGACACCTGAACAGCGCTGCCTCTCTTTCATTGACAACTGTAAAATGATGGATTTCCTATCACTTTTTTTCCGGTGTCCACAGTGGTCCCCAAGGGGAATCGGGAGGGTGAATCACCCCAGCAGGGGAACACAGACAGCCAGCAAGAAAAATCTGATAGAGGGTCTAACACTATTCTACTCTATCCAAAACTATAAGAAAATAAGTTTTGGCTTTATATACTGTATACTTGATCTGTCCCCATTGGCAGCGCGGTGAGCTTTAAAGCGGAGGTTCGCCCACCGCTGCAAAAATTAAAAGCCAGCAGCTGCACATACTGCAGCTGCTGACTTTTAATAATCAGACACTTACCTGTCCTGGAGCCCAGCGATGTCGGCACCGCAGATGATGTTTCCATCAGCTGTGGGATGCATACCGCCTCCATTGCGAGTAAGAGAACCTGGTAGTAAAGCCTTACAGCTTCACACCAGGAACCCTACTGCGCACGCGTGTGGCTCCTCTCTCCTACTGGTCTGGCGGCCGGAGAGGAGGAGGAGGAGGAGGGGGGAGGCAGGGCGGTGACATCAATACCCATGGCTGAGGCTCCCGGAAGTGGGAACCGGATACCTGTGAAAGACAGGTATCCTGGCCCCCCCCCCCCCCCCCGAAAGGTGCCAGATGTGGCACCTGAGAGGGGAAGGAGTACAACGATCGGAAGTTCAATTTTTGGGTGGAACTCCGCTTTAACGCTCGGCTGCTGCATATATGCATCCTGGGGGCTCTATAGCGTATCAGAAAGTGATGCTACACCCAAAAGTTTTCATCTATAACAAATGTTGTGTTTCATACATATATCAAACAACAAAAGATGACAAAAAATAAAGTTACATATCGTGAAAAATTTCACAAATTATAACATGCAGGAAATCCCACTTCACAAGAATTCCCTCCACCACCTACCAAATATGCCCCTCAAATTATAGACAAGTCATATTAGGCATGATGTTGGCAATCCAGTCTTAAGGCAGGACACAAGCTCATACCTGGGAACAGCCGGCCAGAGATACCAACAGTAATCCACACTTCCAAGTGCACCATGTTTAAACAAAAAAAGAGACCAACGCTTTATATAGTATGAGATCCAATTAAACTGTTTATTCACATAAATATATTGAACTCGCATCAATTTTGCCAAATTGCACTTCCTGGAACACTTCGGTAGCATTATGACGTTGTGTAGTGTGACTCCGCCTTATGCGTTTAGTCAAACTTGACATCTTCCAGGTCCATGGGGCTCTTCTGTTGTGTGCTGAGTGTGCGCTCACTGCTCGTTTCTACCACACACAGCTCCTGGTCACCATTTACAATCAAGAGCCGGTGAAATGGTCATATGATCGGGAACTCCGCCTCCTGTTTTTAAAATCCACCTAAAGTGCTGCTGGCAAGAGTTGGCAAGGGGTTAAGATTGCTTGTTGGAAATAATCATAGAATCCAACCGAAACGTGCATTTTGTCACACGCATTAATGCATTTCAATTGCTTCCCTCAAACTAAAAGCCTCAACTAAGACCCTCCTAAAGGCATGATACAAAATAATTCTGAAGCACACTTGAAACCATGTCTAATTCCCTTTTCTGCTCATTTTGGAACCTCTTTGTAAGTAATGTAATACAAAAAACAATAATTTGTTCAGCAATACTTCTGTGTTGGAAGTGGTCAGCTTATATTTGCATCTCTTTCACTCTTCATAATACCAATAAAATAAATCGCATTAGCAAACCGGTGTCTCCATCTTCACATGAAATGAGTATTTAAATTGCAGGCCGCGGCCATTTTGTTGGATAATTGTGATTCCTTTGCCTCGGAGGTACGTGGTATGCCAATGTTTTGTAAGTAATCAATTCCGTTGAAAGCGTGGTGTTAATGCTTTAAAAGCCCTAAATTGTGAAGGAGATAATGAATACGCTCTCCCATGGAATTGCGAGCATATCTCTAGTCGCAGGTTAATGCTTCTGGTAGTGGCTGTTGGTGTCATAAATTAAGCTGTATGCCTAAATCCACATGTAGATAAGAATGGCTGGATCCCCGGATAATTAGAATTTCCATATTCTCTGTGTAAATATCCACTTTACAAACACGCTTTGCTTTTCTGCGCCTCTCATTTTCTCATTTTTATTCCATTTATTTTAGAGATGACAGAGCGCTTTTTGTAATGAATCCCTCTCATCTTTTTATAATACTCCTTCTAGGAGACGTTTTACCTCGGGTAAGAAGAAATTGTGGAACAATCCATCTGCTGTAGGTTGAGCCCTACCTGTAGTGGCCACCCCAAGCGGGAGCATGCCTACGTTAATTGTTTTTTATACAATTAATGCTTCTTCTTTGGTAGATTGTGAGTGGCCCTTCACAGTAACAGGGATGCCCACTGAAGATCATACTGCCTTTTGAATGTGTCCAATAATCCTGCTATACTGTATCCCATGGACACTCCGCATGCCACCACATGTTTGGACACCCATCATCCGCTGCATTGGTTGCTAGGAGGCTTGCACAGCAGCCAATGGCACTGTAGTCCCTCTGCCAGCATCCTAGCAACCAGTGATTCTGTCCAAATATGTCAATGGTTGATAGGACATAGGCAGCTGGGTTGCACAGCTACTTCCACCATAACTAGTGACACTGTAGGGTTCAGCTGCCAACGTCTTAGCAACCAACTTAATAACGCTACAGTGAGGATGAAAAGTCTGGTATGACCAATCTGGCCTTAGTGCTACACCCCACCTGAGGCCATTAACTTACTTTGCCTTATTGGCGGCACTCCCCTGATCACAATGCATGCATAATGATGTCATGTCATCACTTTGTACCAGTCATGCTATTGTTTCTTAACCACTTCAATACAGGGCATTTTCAACCCCCTCCTTCCCAGACCAATTTTTAGTTTTCAGTGCTGTCGCACTTTAAATGACAATTGCGCGGTCGTGCAACCTTCCACCCAAACAAAATTGACGTCCTTTTTTTTCCCCACAAATAGAGCTTTCTTTTGGTGGTATTTGATCACCTCTGCGGTTTTTGTTTTTTGCGCTTTAAACAAAAGAAGAGCGACAATTTTGAAAAAAACAATATTTTTTACTTCCCATTTTTTAAAAAATAAAACAAATTTTTTTCCTCAGTTTAGGCCAATGCGTATTCTTCTACATATTTTTGGTAAAAAAAATCGCAATAAGCATATATTGATTGGTTTGAGCAAAAGTTATAGCGTCTACAAAATACAGAATAGATTTATGGCATCTTTAACCACTTCCGGACCGCCCACTGTATATATACGTCCTTTTTTTAAAGATGGATATCTCGGTAACGGCAGCAGCTACTGCCACAACCGAGGTATCCATCTTTAGGGCCGGCGGTTCCGTACATGATAATGGTGGTCTCTGCGGCGGGTTCGCCGCGAGATCACCGTTATCGGCGGCGGGAGAGGTGCCACCCCCCCTCCCGCCGCTCTCCCGCACCCTCCGCCGCTTACCGGAGCCGTCGGTAGCGGCGGAGGCGATCGGGTCCTTTCCCTGCTTAGGTATGGAGACGAGTGAGGCTAAGATGGCCCCCACCCGTCTCCATACCATGTGACGGCCGGAGCGACGTCATTACGTCAGCTCCGCCCACTTCTTAAAGGCACAATTTTTTTTGTGTCATTTTTTTAAACTACTTTTTTTTTTTTTTTTTTTTTGCATTTTAGTCTAAAATATGAGATCTGAGGACTTTTTGACCCCAGATCTCATATTTAAGAGGACCTGTCATGCTTTTTTCTATTACAAGGGATGTTTACATTCCTTGTAATAGGAATAAAAGTGATCCAATTTTTTTTTTAAAAAAACAGTGAAAAAATAAATAAAATAAAGTAAAATAAATAAAAAAAAATAAAAATTTTAAAGCGCCCTGTCCCGACGAGCTTGCGCGCAGAAGCGGTCGCATACGTGAGTAGCGCCCGCATATGAAAACGGTGGTCAAACCACACATGTGAGGTATCGCCGCGACCAGTAGAGTGAGAGCAGTAATTCTAGCCCTAGACCTCCTCTGTAACGCAAAACATGCAATCTGTAGAATTTTTTAAACGTCGCCTATGGAGATTTTTAAGGGTAAAAGTTTGACGCCATTCCACGAGCGGGCGCAATTTTGAAGCGTGACATAATGGGTATCAATTTACTTGGCATAACATTATATTTCACAATATAAAAAAAAATTGGGCTAACTTTACTGTTGTCTTATTTTTATTTTTTTTCAAAAAAGTGAATTTTTTCCAAAAAAAGTGCGCTTAGAAGACCGCTGCGCAAATACGGTGCAAAAAAAAGTATTGCAATGACCGCTATTTTATTCTCTAGGGTGTTAGAAAAAAAACAATATATAATGTTTGGGGGTTCTAAGTAATTTTCTAGCAAAAAAAAACTGTTTTAAACTTGTAAACACCTAAAATCCAAAACGAGGCTGGTCTTAAAGTGGTTAAAAAACAATTTTATTTTTTTTACTAGTAATGGCGGCGATCTGCAATTTTTTTCATGACTGCGACATTATGGTGGACACATTGGACACTTTTGACACATTTTTGGGACCATTCATATTTATACAGCGATCAGTGCTATAAAATTGCACTGATTACTGTGTAAATGTGACAGGCAGGGAAGGGGTTAACCACTAGGGGGAGACGAGGGGTTAAATGTGTTTCCTAGGGGAGTGATTCTAACTGTAGGGAGAGGGGACTCACAAGGGGAGGAGACCGATCGGTGTTCCTCTGTACTGGGAACACAGATCGGTCTCCTCTCAGCTGACAGGACGTGGATCTGTGTGTTTACACACACAAATTCACGGTCCTGCTTGGTTAACGGGCAATCGCGGGTGCCCGGCAGACATCGCGGCCCCTGAGCACACGCATCGGGTCCCGAGCAACACGGCGGGCGCGCGCGCGCCCCCTAGACGGCCGGGAAGCCCAGGCTGTCATATGACGCCCGCCCAGGATGGGAGATCCCATCTGCGGACGTCATTTGATATTGGGAAGGTATTGAAGTGGTTAAAGTAGATGCATTTTGTATTGCTGAAACGCGTTGAGTAGCACTTCATTAGGCATCTTATTCAAATGAATGAGCTGCAACATACCTAATGCACATAAATGTAGTGCTTGCTACATTTTTTGTGTTAGGGTGCTATACAAAATTAATGACAGCGCAACGCTTGTATGTTACCTTTATTTTAGATTTGCACAAATGAGGTGGATAAGAGGAATCTCCTCCACGGGACTTTTTATTCTGACAGTGATTTCCTGGTGACAACAGTGAACCATTGTGTGTTGAAAAGGTTACTTGTCTTCATTGGAAGCCAGTGTGATCAGATAATAATGCAGAAATACAGTTGGGTGGCAGGGGCACAGCGTTGTCACCCTATAACAGGAAGTACCTGCACAAGGACCTTCATGGCAAGATCACCAGTATTATTTTATTAAAGTCTGCTGACTAAAACCACTTACAGCAGAACTGCACTGTATCTGAGCACCACAAAAACGCTATTTAATTTTTTTTTTTTAATATTCAAAGCCAGCTCATCCACCCATCCATCCATGTCTCCATGCTTTATTTTGCTGAGATCACTTAGAAAAACACCCCCCTAGCATATCTGGCGGTGACCATCTTGAGTAAGGGCAGCTGATTCATGTAGCATTTACTTCATGGAATCCATCTGCCCTTAGCTCGGGCATACCGACAGGATGTTGTGCTTAGCTCAAAAAACCCTCCTTCCGAGGCCTCACCCTTTCCGAGGCCTCACCCTTCATCGGAACATATTGGAGTTTTGGTTATGACTTACCTTAATCAGACCCGGCTCCGAGGTTCTATCTTCCTCACCTCTAGCCTGGCATATACAAGACACCTTGGGTAGCCAATGGACATAATGTCATCCTGAGTTTACAATGTTTCATGTTATGTAATGCATATTTGTAATGATGTAAAGTATACCAAAACTGTTCATATTGCGTTGTATGTCCTTGAACCATGTCCTTTGACTAAATAAAAAATTGAAAAAAAAGAAAGAAAAAACCCTCCTCCCCTCCTGAAGACTCCAGGATGTATGACTAGGCATGGAAATCAGAAAGTAACTGAAGAAATGTAAGAAAACTGTTTAAAACAAGGAAATATGATATACTTTCTTATCTATTTACCAATGCTAGCGGCATAAGGATTCAAAATAGCCAATGTTAATTGGCTGAGTGAAGTTCCACTTTAAAATAGTTTTTAAAAAGACATGAACATGGTAGGGCTTATATGTGATTTAAGTGATTGGGATTTACTTTTAAGTCAACCTTTTTTATATAGTTTAACCATTTCCCGACGGGAGAACGTCCATGGACATCCTCCAGTTTCTGTGGTTATACAAGGATGATGCCTGATACAGGCATCATTCCAATATGTGCAAAATAAAGAACTGCGCTGGAAACCAAACCTAACAATTATAGCAGAAAACTCAAAGAAATACACACAAAAATAGCAATAGATAAAAAGTAAGATGCTCTCTAAAAGTGGCATGTTAACCAAATATATGAACATAAAACAAGAAATAAATAAAAAGTAATTGAAAAATAATTATAAAAAATGGAAAGTCCCAAGCAGTGAAACATGTGACTTATGTAGAGTCCTCCAATGACTATTGAAGATCTTAATGGTTCCTTCAATGAAGAACGGACCAGCAGCCAGAGGTTCAGTGACAATCTTGTGACTTTATAATGTGAACATAGTAAATCCACCACCACCACACAAAGAGCACACTTACCACCTGCACAAGTTTAGACACTTGTGGCTAATATCCAACCAGGGTCTTTTCCTCCAAAAACTCAGCCAGGGCCTTTTCCCTCCAAAAACTCAGCCAGGGCCCTTTTCCTCCAAAAACTCAGCCAGGGCCCTTTTCCTCCAAAAACTCAGCCAGGGCCCTTTCCCTCCAAAAACTCAGCCAGGGCCCTTTCCCTCCAAAAACTCAGCCAGGGCCCTTTCCCTCCAAAAACTCAGCCAGGGCCCTTTTCCTCCAAAAACTCAGCCAGGGCCCTTTTCCTCCAAAAACTCAGCCAGGGCCCTTTTCCTCCAAATACTCAGCCAGGGCCCTTTTCCTCCAAAAACTCAGCCAGGGCCCTTTTCCTCCAAAAACTCAGCCAGGGCCCTTTTCCTCCAAAAACTCAGCCAGGGCCCTTTTCCTCCAAAAACTCAGCCAGGGCCCTTTTCCTCCAAAAACTCAGCCAGGGCCCGTTTTCTCTAAAAACTCAGCCAGGGCCCTTTTCCTCCAAAAACTCAGCCAGGGCCCTTTTCCTCCAAAAACTCAGCCAGGGCCCTTTTCCTCCAAAAACTCAGCCAGGGCCCTTTTCCTCCAAAAACTCAGCCAGGGCCCTTTTCCTCCAAAAACTCAGCCAGGGCCCTTTTCCTCCAAAAACTCAGCCAGGGCCCTTTTCCTCCAAAAACTCAGCCAGGGCCCTTTTCCTCCAAAAACTCAGCCAGGGCCCTTTTCCTCCAAAAACTCAGCCAGGGCCCTTTTCCTCCAAAAACTCAGCCAGGGCCCTTTTCCTCCAAAAACTCAGCCAGGGCCCTTTTCCTCCAAAAACTCAGCCAGGGCCCTTTTCCTCCAAAAACTCAGCCAGGGCCCTTTTCCTCCAAAAACTCAGCCAGGGTCCTTTTCCTCCAAAAACTCAGCCAGGGCCCTTTTCCTCCAAAAACTCAGCCAGGGCCCTTTTCCTCCAAAAACTCAGCCAGGGCCCTTTTCCTCCAAAAACTCAGCCAGGGCCCTTTTCCTCCAAAAACTCAACCAGGGCCTTTTCCGCCAAAACCTGCAGATGTTTAGTCTGGTCATATGGCGTAGTAAGCCGTTTGGTCAGGAACGTAGTTGGAAGTACAGCTTATGGACACATATACTATACAAGTGGCGATGAGGAGATGGCAGCTTTCTGTTGTGTTCAGCTTAGATCATTCCGATATGTATCTTTTCAGCCAGGGATTCCCCAACAGGCAGAAGTGATCCGAGTGGTTAATTAGCCACTCGATCACTTCTGCCAGTGGCGAAAAGGGGGCCCACCGCCACCTTTCTCAGGCTCTACTTCCCCATCACGGAGCCTGGAAGCGATGTGGCCAGCGGCAATTGCTGCCCTGAACACCGAGAGAGAGGAACCGAAATTGTTCCTCTCTCTCTCTCAGTAACTCCGGAAACCAGGAACGATGAGTAGCTTGTCACTTCCAGCCAGCGGGCCAGGAAAGCAGCCAATCAGATCGATCTGTGTCTGCTAGAGGAGAGATTTGGGGTATTAGACCCCACATCTCTCCATAAAGAGGACCTGTCAGGGCCCATGATGTCATAAGGGATGTTGTTCATCCCCTGTGATGGCAATGAATTTAATCCCAAAAAAAAAAATTTAAATTCTAATAATAATAATAAAAAATGTTTTAAAGCGCCCCCTACCCACTGTGCTTACGTGCAAATACGATTGCATATGTTACTCCTGCGCGCATATGTAAACTGTGATCGCACCACACATGTGCGGTATTGTCACAAAAGTAACAGCGAGAGCAATAATTCCAGCACAGAACTCCTGTGCAACTGGTAACCTGTAAAGACGTTTAAAGTGTCGCTTATGGAACATTTTAAGCACCGTAGTTTGCCACCATTCCATAGGAAGACAGTTTTTAAAGGGTGACATGTTAGGTATCTATTTACTCTGCGTAACATCATCTTTCACATTCTATAAAAAAAATTGGGCTAACTTTCATGTTTTTATTTTTTTAAATTAATGAGTGTTTTTTTCCCCAAAAAATTGCGCTTGAAAAATCGCTGCACAAATATTGTGTGACATAAAATATTGCAGCACCCACCATTTTATTCTATAGGGCTTCTGCTAAAAATATATACATATATAAAATATTTGAGGCTTCCAAGTAATTTTCTAGCAAAAAAAAAAGAAGATTTTTACATGTAGGCGTGAAGTGTAAGAATTGGCCAGGATGGCAAGTAGTTAAAGCAGAATTCCTAATTTTCAAGTATGTATGCCAAGCAGCTTACTTAAAAAATGTGTGATTGTTTTCAGCCACTTCATATCCTGGAGGGTGCCACTGCTTTTTGTATTGCAAGAAGGAATACAGTAGCGTCACCTCCTTTTCCCAGCCTGCTTATTAGACAATAAAGGAGTAGCAGCATCCTGATGAAGAGCATCCCTGTGTTCTTCCTGAGCCCGACCAGTAATTTGCTATGCAGTAGAGCCTAATTGGCAGACACTGCTTTCCCCTCCTCTCTCAAACTGACTTCAGCTTTGCAGGGTATGACAGGAAGCTGATATAGAGAAGAATGTAGGTACGTGTGTCAGCTGTATCTAAAAAATATATTTTTCTTTTATATATGTACCGTATTTATCGGCGTATAACACGCACCTTCAATTTAAGAGGTACGTTTTAGGAAAAAAAATTACATTTTAAATAAAGAACTTTGAAGCAAAATTAGGGTCACAGCTCAGCAATGCAGCCTCATCTGCAGCCACTAAATTGCCCAACAATGCACCCTGCTCAGTGCCCATCTGCAGCCTCACCTTTCCCATTATTTCAGCCTCGCCAGTGTTGGATTACAAAGTGTTGGATTATCCCTGCTGTCTCCGAGGGAAGAGGAGGAGCGAGCGCCGCTGAATTGCACAGAGCCGCGATCTCCTGTGTACCCGGCGCTCCGTCACTCACAACCACGCCTCCTGGCCCTGCTGATATGATAGACAAAACACAAGAGATCGCGGCTCTATGTAATTCAGTGGCGCTCGCTCCTCTTCCCTCAGAGACAGCAAGGATCGGTGTATAACACGCAGATCGAATTTCCCCCTGATGGGAAAAAAGTGCGTGTTATACGCAGATAAAGACGGTGTATGTGTGTGTGTGTATATATGTATGTATATATATATATATATAAATATATATATATATATATATATATAATCTATATATATTTATACGATTGTATAATTAAATGCATTAGGTGATTTTTGTATTATTCTTTTTTATTTCCCTAAATATTCTCTTTAATAATACATATGACCCAGCCTTTGTATGTTGCAAAATTCTGTCCAGGAGAATGCTGGTGTATTAGTAACTTTAATATTCTCTATTATTTGAGCTCTCTAATCTTCCGCCTCTCTTTTATTGCTAGCTGCGGAGATTAACCACAGAAATTGTACATTTAGAAACTAGGCCCTTTTCTATGCCGAATATTTTTATCTTTTTCTCACACTAGATATTTTTAGCGGGCAAAACTTTTTTTTTTTGAGAAGAAAAAAAAAGTTGTCATGACAACAGGTCAGTTAGCAGAACCATCAGTAAATGTACATGTTCGCATTAATAAATTCTTGCAATATAACAATATACAGCAATGTCATGGCTTTCTTTTTTTAAAAATACCATATGTACAATTTATGATTTGAAAACAGCCCTCACCTCCACTGACATGCAAGGTCTCTTTTTAGAAAAAGCACACGGAAAAGAGTGATGCCAAACGAGTCTGCTGGAGCTGCGTTGGTGTAACGTTTTCACTTTCTATTAGATAACAAGATGAGAGGCAGCAACAGGAGAGCTGATAGGTGTGGATCTGTGTTTGCAGACATAAAAACATATAACGTGCTGTGCAGACATCAGGATTTATACTGTTGTGTCATCTAAGAGAAAGGTGTTTAATCTAGGGCCGCAACTAACGATTATTTTCATAATCGATTAGTTGGCAGATTGTTTCGATTAATTGGTTAATAACCTTAAAAAAAGTGTGGTCTATAATTTAGTTAATATGTAAAGTTTAAAAAAAGGCTATTTATTCTTAAATATCTCTATGCAGTGGTAAATATAAATAACCAACTACCGTATATACTCGAGTATAAGTCGAATTTTTCAGCACATTTTTTTGTGCTGAAAGTGCCCCCCTCGACTTATACTCGAGTCAAGCACTTTTCTGCAGCAAAAAAATTCATTTTCAGAACCGACTTTGGGGCCCCGCATCTCAGGGCCACTTAGTGCTAGGTACTCCAAGTGTGCAAAACAAAGAAAGAAACAAGAGAGCGCACCAGCCTAGCGCATTATCCTTAGCAAGTTTAATAAATTGAAAACAAGGTAAAAAGCTACTCACAAAAGTCGCAGGTAAAATTGCATATCGAACGCACAAAGGCAATAGTTCCAGTGGTAGGCAGCTGTCCAGGTCCCAGGAGGGAGGCACACGGACCGCCGCTGGCTTACGCGTTTCAAAGGTTTGACCTTCTTCCTCAGAGCCTTAGTGGTGGCAGTCTCCTGCCGACTTTTTATATACACATGTTAGGCTGAAGCAGACTGATCAGGTTGGTATCGGGACTCCTCCCTTAATTGGTGGGCGGTCCTCTGGGGGGGGGGAGGGGGGGGGGTGTTATGGATCTTGGCTAGGTAAACATTGTTGAAGGGCCATACCATATTGATTTATTGATTTCATTTGATAATTAATTGGTGTGCTTCCATATCCATTAATGTTATCGCTAATAGAATTAGTCTAACCCATAATGGGTGAGCTGATAGGGTCGTACCAGTAGTTACCCATACACAATTTGCTCTTCTACCCTCGCATTCTTATATCACATAGATGATACAGAGTAATGTGCAATGATCAGAGGGTTAGGAGTATGAGAAAGGGGGGTGTACCTTATCATCTGTAGATCTAATGCCATCTCCTCTGCTCGAGTGCGTTTGTCTTCTGCAGGGGCTGTGTCTGTGTGGGCTGCCATTGCTGACACGTTCGCTCCTGTGCCCCATGGAACTGGGTGGAACGCACGCCGCCGATTAACTTCCGGGTTGCGGTCCACAGGGCGGAAGTGCGGTCGTGATGTCACATCCCGTGCGCCGTACGGCGCCTGGGATGTGACTCAATAGAGTAAACAGTGGCCTCCATCTTGCTGTAGACACAGATAGAGGTCAAAGTCAGACTGATAGCGTCTGACTTCAACTAAAAAGAGTGGAAATGTTTAAAATGTGTAACTAGATAAATGACAACAATAAATAGTAGTGAGCAATAGTATGCAATGATAGCAGGGAAATTCAAGGGGGACCATGGGAGGGGAGTGGTGGAATCTGGTCTAAAACAATAGTTAAAAATAGCAATGCTCAAAACATGTGTATTTGAAAGCCAGCAGGAGACCCACTTACATTGTATTTAAAATAAATGGTAATAAAATACATATAATACACCTTCTATAAAAAGTTATAAATATATGTATACACATAAATATAGAAAGTAAAAGCCTTATACACATCCATCGCATATCCATATATGTGCATACGGTGATTATTAAAAAAGACAAATCTTTTTTTATATAAAAAGGAATTTTTTGTTAGTTAAAGATAGAATCCGTGTATAAGTACAACGGACTGTGTACCTTGCCTGTCTATTCTAAAAAGAGAGAGGGGGGAGGGGGGGGGGGGGGGGGGGGGAGAATTTTGTTGCTATCACCTCATATAGACATTCCTATAGTGATTTTGTATATTAGAGCAAATAGCCCAGAGGTTATTTTAGTATAAATCGGTGAACGAGATATAGTATGGGAGGGGGGAGGGGGGGGGGGGGGGGGACAATCCACAACACTAAATGCCAATATTATTATACTATTTTATGTACTTCTGGATCCTCATTTAGGCCTCCTGGAGTGAGACTACCGAGGGTAAAGATCCAGAAGGCTTCTCTTTTGCAAAGCCTCTGGTACCTTCTTCCTATATCCAGCTCCCTTCCAATCGACTCAATCCCAAATACTTTCATACCTGCAGGGTCCCCCTGATGGACTTCTACAAAGTGTCTAGGGACTGGGTATTTGTCTCTTAGGTTTATTATACCGCATTTGTGTTCACCAATTCTCACTCGCATTGGGCGTTGTGTGCGGCCTACGTATAGTCGCCCACAAGGACATACTATACCGTATACCACATATTCTGTTCCGCAGTTGATAAATTGCTTAATTGGGTGGATTTTTCCGTCTCTCCCAACCACCATTTTTTTCCTATGCCACATATACATGCATGTGCCACAGTTCCTGACGCCGCATCTATAGCAACCTTTTTGATCGAAAATTGTTGCCCAGCTATTGGTTGGTTTGCTAGTACATGTTTTTACCCTGCTTGGGGCTATCAGGCTCCTAAGATCTTGGGGTTTCCGAAAAACTATATTAGGGTGATCGGGGAGTGTCTTACCCAAAACAGGGTCGTGCTTCAGAATATTCCAATTCTTTTTGATAATATTCTGAATTTCGAACGCTTTGCTTGTATATTGGGTAGAGAAGCAGGCCTGATGAATAGCTGGGGTGGTCTGGTGTCGGGGTTCTGTGTTGTTCAAATCTTTACTAGATTGTTCGTCGTAGAGAGCCAGATATTTAGAAAAAGCTGATTCTATGTGGTTGGCTTCATAGCCCTTCTCACTGAATTTCTGCATAAGAAGTTTGCTCTGTTCTAAATAATCCTCTTTCTTGGTACACGTTCTTCTGAGGCGGCAAAATTGGCCGAAGGGGACATTCTGTATCCACCTGGGGTGGTGGTTGCTTTTAGCATGTAAGTATGAATTGCCCCCACTGGGTTTAAAATGAGTTTTGGAAAAGATGTTACCATCTTGGTCACTCTGTAGTTCTAAATCCAGGAAGACTAGACATTTCTCATCTAGGACATGAGTGAATTCTATTCCGAATGGGTTGTTTCTGCAATGTTCCAGAAAGCTCTGGAGACTTTGATCTGACCCATCCCAGATGATCAAGATGTCATCAATGTATCTCGCATATAGAACCAGGTTTGCCCCAAAGGGATTGTTCTTCCATATGAAATGTTCTTCCCAAAATCCCATAAAAATATTCGCATAACTGGGGGCAAACCTGGCTCCCATAGCTGTACCTTTTATTTGCAAATAATGGTCGCCTAAGAAGGAAAAATAATTGTGCGTGAGAGAGAATTCCACACAATCCAATAGGAACTTAGCCTGCCGAGGATTCATCCTGTCATCCTTTAGTAAGAAATGGTTAATGGCTCTTAGGCCAAATGTATGGTTTATTGATGTATATAATGAAGCTACATCCAAGAGAGCCATTACCATCTGATATTAGTATGGAAGAGGACTCCATACTTAATATTCTCGAAGAGCTCTACCAAGAAGCACACTTCGAGGGTCAAACAATTTTCGAACCCAAATTTGCCCCCCATGTGAAAGTGCTATGGTCCATACCTCTTTCAGACCAAAATCCTCCTTCTTTCCCCATTGGGCCAAAGGGAGATTCATCTCCACTTTTTATGATACGGTTTTTAACACGTTTAAAGTTAAGTTCGATAAACCTATGAAGACCAATATGAATATAGACAAAAATGCTGTACCTATAGATGCCCTCAAACAAAATAAGGATATAATTATCCAAAAGGCTGATAAAGGTGGGAGTCTAGTCATTCAAAATAGAGACGAATATCTATCTGAGGCAAGAAGACTCCTGGGTGACACTCAAACATATGCTGTATTAAAAAGAGATCCCACTCTGGAATACACTAAGGAGCTTAAAATACTTCTAGATGATGCTTTATCCAAAGAGGTCCTCACCAAAAATGAGTACCTTTTTTTGTATAATAGACATGCTGCCACCCCGCATTTCTATCACATACCGAAGGTACACAAAAGCCTCCTCAATCCTCCAGGTAGACCTATAATATCTGGGATTGACAGCCTCTCTAGTAACTTGGGGTGCTATATTGATCACTTCCTGCAGGATATAGTGTTCGAGTTGCCATCCTTTGTCAAAGACTCTGGCCATGTGCTGGAGATACTGTCAAACTACAAATGGCTACCTGGTTACAGATGGCTCTCTTTGGATGTAGCTTCATTATATACATCAATAAACCATACATTTGGCCTAAGAGCCATTAACCATTTCTTACTAAAGGATGACAGGATGAATCCTCGGCAGGCTAAGTTCCTATTGGATTGTGTGGAATTCTCTCTCACGCACAATTATTTTTCCTTCTTAGGCGACCATTATTTGCAAATAAAAGGTACAGCTATGGGAGCCAGGTTTGCCCCCAGTTATGCGAATATTTTTATGGGATTTTGGGAAGAACATTTCATATGGAAGAACAATCCCTTTGGGGCAAACCTGGTTCTATATGCGAGATACATTGATGACATCTTGATCATCTGGGATGGGTCAGATCAAAGTCTCCAGAGCTTTCTGGAACATTGCAGAAACAACCCATTCGGAATAGAATTCACTCATGTCCTAGATGAGAAATGTCTAGTCTTCCTGGATTTAGAACTACAGAGTGACCAAGATGGTAACATCTTTTCCAAAACTCATTTTAAACCCAGTGGGGGCAATTCATACTTACATGCTAAAAGCAACCACCACCCCAGGTGGATACAGAATGTCCCCTTCGGCCAATTTTGCCGCCTCAGAAGAACGTGTACCAAGAAAGAGGATTATTTAGAACAGAGCAAACTTCTTATGCAGAAATTCAGTGAGAAGGGCTATGAAGCCAACCACATAGAATCAGCTTTTTCTAAATATCTGGCTCTCTACAACGAACAATCTAGTAAAGATTTGAACAACACAGAACCCCGACACCAGACCACCCCAGCTATTCATCAGGCCTGCTTCTCTACCCAATATACAAGCAAAGCGTTCGAAATTCAGAATATTATCAAAAAGAATTGGAATATTCTGAAGCACGACCCTGTTTTGGGTAAGACACTCCCCGATCACCCTAATATAGTTTTTCGGAAACCCCAAGATCTTAGGAGCCTGATAGCCCCAAGCAGGGTAAAAACATGTACTAGCAAACCAACCAATAGCTGGGCAACAATTTTCGATCAAAAAGGTTGCTATAGATGCGGCGTCAGGAACTGTGGCACATGCATGTATATGTGGCATAGGAAAAAAACGGTGGTTGGGAGAGACGGAAAAATCCACCCAATTAAGCAATTTATCAACTGCGGAACAGAATATGTGGTATACGGTATAGTATGTCCTTGTGGGCGACTATACGTAGGCCGCACACAACGCCCAATGCGAGTGAGAATTGGTGAACACAAATGCGGTATAATAAACCTAAGAGACAAATACCCAGTCCCTAGACACTTTGTAGAAGTCCATCAGGGGGACCCTGCAGGTATGAAAGTATTTGGGATTGAGTCGATTGGAAGGGAGCTGGATATAGGAAGAAGGTACCAGAGGCTTTGCAAAAGAGAAGCCTTCTGGATCTTTACCCTCGGTAGTCTCACTCCAGGAGGCCTAAATGAGGATCCAGAAGTACATAAAATAGTATAATAATATTGGCATTTAGTGTTGTGGATTGTCCCTCCCCCCCCCCCCCCCCCCTCCCATACTATATCTCGTTCACCGATTTATACTAAAATAACCTCTGGGCTATTTGCTCTAATATACAAAATCACTATAGGAATGTCTATATGAGGTGATAGCAACAAAATTCTCCCCCCCACCCCCCCCCCCCCCCTCCCCCCTCCCCTCTCTCTTTTTAGAATAGACAGGCAAGGTACACAGTCCGTTGTACTTATACACGGATTCTATCTTTAACTAACAAAAAATTCCTTTTTATATAAAAAAAGATTTGTCTTTTTTAATAATCACCGTATGCACATATATGGATATGCGATGGATGTGTATAAGGCTTTTACTTTCTATATTTATGTGTATACATATATTTATAACTTTTTATAGAAGGTGTATTATATGTATTTTATTACCATTTATTTTAAATACAATGTAAGTGGGTCTCCTGCTGGCTTTCAAATACACATGTTTTGAGCATTGCTATTTTTAACTATTGTTTTAGACCAGATTCCACCACTCCCCTCCCATGGTCCCCCTTGAATTTCCCTGCTATCATTGCATACTATTGCTCACTACTATTTATTGTTGTCATTTATCTAGTTACACATTTTAAACATGTCCACTCTTTTTAGTTGAAGTCAGACGCTATCAGTCTGACTTTGACCTCTATCTGTGTCTACAGCAAGATGGAGGCCACTGTTTACTCTATTGAGTCACATCCCAGGCGCCGTACGGCGCACGGGATGTGACATCACGACCGCACTTCCGCCCTGTGGACCGCAACCCGGAAGTTAATCGGCGGCGTGCGTTCCACCCAGTTCCATGGGGCACAGGAGCGAACGTGTCAGCAATGGCAGCCCACACAGACACAGCCCCTGCAGAAGACAAACGCACTCGAGCAGAGGAGATGGCATTAGATCTACAGATGATAAGGTACACCCCCCTTTCTCATACTCCTAACCCTCTGATCATTGCACATTACTCTGTATCATCTATGTGATATAAGAATGCGAGGGTAGAAGAGCAAATTGTGTATGGGTAACTACTGGTACGACCCTATCAGCTCACCCATTATGGGTTAGACTAATTCTATTAGCGATAACATTAATGGATATGGAAGCACACCAATTAATTATCAAATGAAATCAATAAATCAATATGGTATGGCCCTTCAACAATGTTTACCTAGCCAAGATCCATAACACACACCCCCCTCCCCCCCCCCCCCCCAGAGGACCGCCCACCAATTAAGGGAGGAGTCCCGATACCAACCTGATCAGTCTGCTTCAGCCTAACATGTGTATATAAAAAGTCGGCAGGAGACTGCCACCACTAAGGCTCTGAGGAAGAAGGTCAAACCTTTGAAACGCGTAAGCCAGCGGCGGTCCGTGTGCCTCCCTCCTGGGACCTGGACAGCTGCCTACCACTGGAACTATTGCCTTTGTGCGTTCGATATGCAATTTTACCTGCGACTTTTGTGAGTAGCTTTTTACCTTGTTTTCAATTTATTAAACTTGCTAAGGATAATGCGCTAGGCTGGTGCGCTCTCTTGTTTCTTTCTTTGTTTTTCACTATTAGGATAATCCCATCCTTCGAGAGCAGCAAAGCCGAAGTCCATAGTCCTTCTTGAACTTTTTTAGCCAACACACCAGTGCGCAAGAGTACTTTTTTCGTTTTTCTATCCAAGTGTGCAAGCCCAGTGGAACTGGTACCACAACACATCCAAAGCTGAAGTTCCTAGCACTAAGTGGCCCCGAGATACGGGGCCCCAAAATCGGGTCGGAAAATGACATTCTCTGCTGCAGAAAAGTGCTTGACATTTTCTGAACTGAATTTGGGGCCCCATATCTCAGGACCACTTGGTGCTAGGAACCCCAAATTTGGTGTGCAAACCTAGTGGAACTGGTACCATAACATATCCAAAGCTGAAGTTCCTAGCCCTAAGTGGCCCTGAGATACAGGGCCCCAAATCCGGTTCGGAAAATGTCATTCTCTGCTGCAGAAAATGCTTGACATTTTCTAAACTGATTTTTGGGGCGCTGTATCTCGGGGCCACTTGATGCTAGAAACCCCAGCTTTGGAAATGTTATGGTGCTAGTTCCACTGGGTTTGCACACCAAATTTGGGGTTCCTAGCACTAAGTGGCCCCGAGATATGGGTCCCCAAATTCGGTCAACTGTGTCCATCTGCAGCAATGTCATTTCGGGACCCTTTGGGTTCAGAGACCCCAAATTTTGGCTGCAGCTAGGGGGCATCTAGGAAGCCTTAACTACCGAGTTTGAAGTTCAGGGGCCTATGGCTGCAAATGGGCACAGTGAGGCATGCAAATGGGAACAGTGATGCTGCAAATTGGCATTGTTGACCCTCTTTTCCACTTACAGTAGCTGTGCATTTCTCACCCTCGTCTTATACTCGGGTCAATAAGTTTTTCCCATTTTTTTGTGGTTAATTAGGGCCTCGACTTATACTCGGAACGACTTATACTCGAGTATATACGGTATATGGTTAGAGAGCAAAATCTCTAATCCATTCCGAGAATAACAGACAGAAGGGATATACTGTACATACTATTAGAGGAGATATATACTGTATATACTATTAGAGGAGATATATACTGTATATACTATTAGAAGAGATATACTGTATATACAATTAGAAATATAGTGTATATACTATTAGAGAAAATATACTGTATATACGATTAGAAGACATATACTGTATATACAATTAGAAGAGATATACTGTATATACGATTAGAAGAGATATACTATATATACGATTAGAAGAGATATACTGTATATAATATTAGAGGAGATATACTATTAGAAGAGATATACTGTATATACTATTAGAAGAGATATATACTGTATATACTATTAGAAGAGATATATACTGTATATACTATTAGAAGAGATATATACTGTATATACTATTAGAAATATAGTGTATATACTATTAGAGGAGATATACTGTATATACGATTAGAGGAGATATACTCTATATATACGATTAGAGGAGATATACTCTATATATATATATATATATATATATATATATATATATATATATATATATGCAATTAGAGGAGATTTACTGTATATACTATTAGAGGAGATATACTGTATATACTATTAGAGGTTGAATTTGGTAAATATCATCAGACTCAGAGATCTTTCTTTAAAGAAAGAAAAAAAGTTAGACTGTTTTGCAGATTTTCAATATATTATATGCTGGCCATACAAAAACAATGTTTTGCCCGCACTGCATGGGTTAACTGCTCATTTTTGTCTAGGGGATCGCGAAGCGGAGATATACTTGCCTAATACACCGACTGCATGACCGATCCCTGCCGCTCCTCCCCTGCATGCTAGTGGTCTTGTGAATGGACTGTTTCTCATGTCCTCATGCCCATAAATGGGCTCTGGACATGAGTACGGCAGGAACAGTCCACCGCTGGACGTGGGGAAGCGCGGTTTTCCGGAGGATCGAAGGACCGGGTAAATACAGCTTTCCCTTGCGCCCCCAGGTTTACCCCCCTTCATGACAAGGCCATTTTTTGCGAAATACGGCACTGCGTTAATTTAACTGACAATTGTGCGGTCGTGCAACGCTTTATCCAAATAAAATGCCAATCCGATGTTAGTACAGCGATTTCCACCTGCTGAGCTATGGTGTTCTGACGGGGATGGCCCACCCTACCAGAACACTCTGGTCAGCACTCCCAGTCATTTGCTGAGAGCGCTGATCGGGAGCCGGCCGCCTTCTGTCGGTAGAGCATGCTTGGAAACCAGCAGCCGACTGGCTCCCAATCAGAGTGTTCTGGCAGGGAGGCCACCCCTGTTAGAACACAATAGCTCAGCAGGAGAAATCGCTGTACTAACATCCGATTGTTAGTACAGTGGCTCCGACCAGTGGGTTGAATGAAAAAATACTGATAGTGTGTACTAGGCTTTACACCTGTATGGGACCAAAGATTGCCGGTGAGCCTGCGGTTTAGTTTTGTGATACCAAAATTTGGACTGTTTATTGACTTTGGCTGAAGTAAGCTTTCTTTTTTTTATTTACCGTACTTGTGCTTCAAATAAATTAACTATTTTGCTTTGACCAAACTAGCGCGTGGTCATTCCAGAGCTACACCAGATTACACTATTATTATGGGCTGCGTTTTAACAACTTTGTCACTTTTTATTTATTATAATATAGTATAGTATATTTTTCTTCTTATTTTTTTTTTTTTAATTATAGAAGAGAGTAGGGAATGGTTAAAACCTGGATTTCCATTTTTCCCGTTTTGTAGATTCAACAGAGAGTAATAAAATCTCCAAAGTAAGGGAGATCTCATTTTTAGGCCTCATGCATACTGCTGCTCCTAAGCTGATATTTTTGTGGCTTTTGGCATTTTTTTACCCAAGCCCCTGAACGTACCTCAATAAAAGCCTGCACCACAAACACATAGGGGGTTATTTATGAAAGGCATATCCACTTTCCACTAAAATTGCACTTGGAAGTGCAGTTGCTGTAGATCCGAAGGGGACATGCAAGGAAAATAAAAAACAGCATTTTAGCTTGCACATGATTGGATAATAAAATCTAATAATAATAAAATCTTCAGATCTACCCCTCAGATTTAAAGCGACTGCACTTCCAAGTGCACTTGTAGTGCAAAGTGGATTTGCCTTTCGTAAATAACCCCCCCCCCCCACCCCCCTTGGCTTTTAGGGGTTTAGAAGCAGCAGTGTTTTAGAGGCAGTCAAAGCTTCTCTCCTGAATGCAGAAGAATCGCGTTCAGGAGAGGAGCTTTTGGGTATGAAAATCGCTAAATGTGCCTAAGCACTTAACTTGAGCATTTATGCATTTCAATGGCCAAAATGAATTAAAATTCTGCCCAATGAAATAAACGCCCAAATGATTGTAAACGTGCCTAAGTGCATTAGAAAACATGCAACTTAGGCCCCTTTCACACTGGGGCGGTTTGCAGGCGTTATTGCGCTAAAAATACCGCCTGCAAACTGCCCCAAAACAGCCTCCGCTATTTGTTCAGTGTGAAAGCCCTCGGGCTTTCACACTGAAGCGGTGCACTGGCAGGAGAAGAAAAAATCTCCTGCAAGCCGCATCTTTGGAGTGGGGAAGGAGCGGTGTATTCACCGCTCCTAAACCGCTCCTGCCCATTGAAATCAATGGGACAGCGCGGCTATACTGCGGCAATACCGCGGCTATAGCCGCGCTGTACGAGTGGATTTAACCCTTTTTCGGCCGCCAGCGGGGGGTTAAAACCGCACCGCTAGCGGCCGAATACCGCGGTAAAACAGCGCTAAAAATAGCACTGTTTTACCGCCGACGCCCCCTACCGCCCCAGTATGAAAGGGGCCTTGGTGCGTTCTTTTATGCTGATTTTCTCCTGTTAGAAGAAACAGCATTTACAGTAGACCAGCGTGCATGAGGCCTTAGTCATCACTGGAGCGTGTTTCCATTGAAAGGTTCTGATATATTTATGTTCTGGTGACAACACAATATTTTGGATTCTCCTTTAGTTTTAGCCCTGGTGACATTTTTTTTGCCAGAATAGATATTAAGGGTTGCTTTTCCTATCAAAGAGAGAGAGCAGCACCAACAATATTTGCTTAACCTAGAGTTAAGCTTTAAAAACTCTTAACACATCAATTCGTTGTTTAATCACTATTTGGTCTATTACTTTTAATTTCTTAAACATTTTTTCTGTTTTTAGTGCTGTGATAGTTTGACTGACAATTATTTAGTCATGCAACAATGTAATCAAATGAGTTTTTTTTTGTGTGAAATAGGCCTTCCTTTTGGTGCTATTTAAACACCACCATTTTCAATATTTTTTTACAAGAAAAAGGGAAAAAGACCAAATATTTGGTTTTGGGTTTGCTTGTAATAACCTTTTATTCACCTTTTTATTTAAAAAGAATTCCGACAATCATTAATGGTCAGTGGCACCGGCCATAAAACAGTTTTACAATCATTGGTTGTTAGTGGCATTTAACCCCACCCTCTCCCCGACCATCCACCATCCTCATTAGTTGTCAGTGGAAATTTAAGATTCCCCCCAACCTTTCCTCCTGTGTTTACAACCATTCTGCCTATTCACAAGGGGAGCATCCACAATTTTCAATGGGCTTTGTTTGTCATCACTAGCAGGGTTTAAACTTTTAGCTGTAATTGGTTCACAGTGAATGCATAGTATAGAGCTGTTCTGACAGACTCAGTACATCACAGCCATTTATGGGTGCACTGGCCATCTGAGTGTGTTTTCCACAGCGCTTTTTTTGAAAGGGCGCCCCAGAAATACGCATCCACCTACATGCTGTTTTAAAACATTCAGTGGTTAAATACTTTTATTTACTTTTAGCCTCATCTCTCGAAATACCCTTGACTTAGTCTACCCAAAATAAACTCATTCAAGACCTGCTTGGAAAGAGCAATTATCGTCCGTAACTTCTTCCAAAGGCACAGACATACAAGAGTTTAACGGCTGATGCCCCCCCCCCAGGGACCAGTTAAACCTAGCTTCTTACAAGCAAAAACCTATTAAGTCCAGTCCCAACTGGGGCCCTGTAAATCAATAACTGTGGGTTTGGAAGGTGCTGATTCGTAAATGTCAAATATTCTGGAATTCCTTACTTTTCTTGCGCATTCCCCATTTAGGATGTAATTTGTATCAAATCGTATTGGCTTTAACAAAAATATTGTTTTGTGATGTTAAAATGGCCCAGAGATCTATTTTTTTTTTTTTCTTCTTCTAGTACTTTGCCAAACATGTTTGCAATGCCGTTGCGATACTTAAGCTTTAAGTAAGGAGCTGATTGCCTTGTCAGTCAACGATGGAACAATCCAGGAGCTTCATAGATTGATGCTTGACAGATTAATTAGAAACCTGTCACTTGAAGTAACCACTGTGGCGTCGCTTCAAGAATTGTGCCCTTACTAAAGCCTGGTGTCCAGATCTAGAGGTTAAGTGTTCAGTAAGACATAACGCACAGTGGCGCTGGGGGAAATTACTTGAGCGGAGCAGTGGGAGCGATACCACCGAAGCTTCTAATCTATTACTCTACTTCGCTAACTGTAATGTATGTCTGGGGTTTCAGTGGTGTTTAAAGGGAAACTATCTTGGACTTTAATGTTATGCCTCAGATTTATTTTCAACATTATTTTTAAATGGGCCCTGTTATAAAATATTTTCCTACTGGTTTAGGGGCCATGAAAGATGGGGTTTTGTTGGACAGTCTTGTGAACCTCTTAAAGTGAATCTGTGACTTTGCCTATTCAAGACAAAGTGATGTGTTCTCTTGAAAGTCTGCTTCCCCACCAACTGATTCTTAAGGTGGCCATGCGTGGCTTGAATTTTGGCAATTTAATGCTGAATAGGCAGCAATCCAAGCTGTGGTTAGCCATGTCTGCACCACGTGGCTTGACAAAACTCAATTGCACATTCGGTAAATGAGCCCGGTGGCAGGCACTGTTAGGGTATTCTGACAGCCTCTGGATACAATACAGCTATCAGAATACAATACAGCTGGCAGGGGGAATAAGTTCATCCTTGTTGTTTAGTGCGGTCAGAGGAATCTGTTCTTGCCTGCTTTACCTTCCCTGCCCTGTCACCTTGTTAAATTGCCAGAGGGCACTTTTTAAAGCCTGCGAAAGCTCCATGTATCCAAGTAGCAATGTTTGTATAGAACTAGAACTTTGATATATATATATATATATATATATATATATATATACACACACACACACACACACACACACACACACACACACATATATATATATATATATATATATATATATATATATATGTGTATGTATATATATATATATATATATTAAAAATATAATAATATTTATCATTTTATTTAAATTTAATTTTTTAAATTATATATTTTATTTTAATATATTATATTTATTTATTTGAGGTTAGAGTTGTCTGGAGTGATTCTTTTTTCGTTGCCAAGCCAGCCATGTGTTGGGAATAATAGGGCAGGTTTACAACCTCAGTCTGTTTTCACTTGCTGTCAGACTAGTTATTTTAATTTCTTTTTTGCTTCTGTAGTACATTTTCTGTAATTAGTGCTAAGCGGACAGAACTACATACCAGTTCCTTATTATTATTGCCGATAAGGCTGGCACTATTGCCTACTAACTGATCCAGTAATTACAAAACCTCACAATAATATAGAAAAGCCTGATCTTGGGGTCCATTCTAGTTCAGCTGAACCTAAGCTCTGATGAAATTCATTGGCTGTTTTGTGTTTGAGCAATTAAAGTGATTTGGACTCTGCCAATTGGTCTGGTCCCCAGTTTCATGGCCTAGCTGCTAATTCATAGGCCGACATTAGGAGCCACCCCCTTACCTCTTTTCCTCTAACTTTACCATGAAGTAGAGAATGCCAAGCAGATGTACTGGATGAAAAAGCTGCAGAAGGAAGTAATAGACCACGTGGGAGACCTGAAGAAGCCCTACCGTATGCTCCTATTGGAA
Source organism: Lithobates septentrionalis (assembly GCA_037952835.1). Taxonomy (NCBI): domain Eukaryota; kingdom Metazoa; phylum Chordata; class Amphibia; order Anura; family Ranidae; genus Lithobates; species Lithobates septentrionalis. The sequence continues at coordinate 3,331,880 of JBBDGP010000373.1, forward strand.
AGATTTCCTCTCACTTCCTGTTCTTGTGACACCGATCTAGAAAATAGCGGGACTGGTTGTTACTAGAACAGGATGGCACAGACGGCCATAAAAGCATTGTCAGATTTTCTTTGCTATGTTAAAATATGTTTGTATTTTTGTCTTTTTGCTCATAGGATTGATTTTTCTTCATTTTCTGGTCTGATGGGAAGTGAGGCTAAATCTCCCCATTAGGAACATCTGTGGCAGTAAAATCCTGACAGAATCTAACCCTTCTTTACTACCGTATATACAAACAAAATACAATGTTTTTCCTATAAAAAAACAGTTTTTAGCTTGATTCATCCGAGCATGACCCTTGGACTGGGAGTCAGAGTTAAGAGTCCACCCGAGGTCTGACAGTTGCTGCTTCCTGAAGATGGCACAATTGTTCTCCCAGCTTCTAAGTGTGTATCAGAGAATACAACCCCTGGCAAAAAGTATGTTCATTCAATTGTGTAGAAAAAAAACTAATCGCAGACATGCTTCAAAATTATTTTCATTTAACATTCCAACCTTCTGGCTTTAAGAAACCCTTAAAAAAAAGAAGAAAAAAAAGAAAAAAAAACACTGTAGTCAACTGCAATTGTTTTTGCAAATCAAGCAGAGGTAAAAAAAAATATGGAATCACTCAATTCTGAGGAAAATATTATGGAATCACCATGAACTTTGGAGTTCTAAAACAAACATCTGCATCAAATTATATCTGCTAAATAGTCTGCATTTAACCACTTGCCGACCGCCGCACGCCGATGTACGTCCAAACTTTGGATATCGTTGTTATGGCAGCGGCTAGCTGCCATAACCCCAGTATCGCCATTTTCGTGCGGCGGTCGGCTTTCAGATAAAAGTGGTCTCTGTGGCGGATTCGCCGTGAGATCACTTTTATCGGTGGTAGGAGAGGGCCCCTCCCGCCGTGATCCGGTGCCCTCCGCCACTTACCAGAGTCGTCAGTAGCGGCGGAGGCGATCGCGTTCGTCTCCCTTCTGTGCCTGGAGACGAGTGAGGCTAAGATGGCCCCCCACTCGTCTCCATGACACTGCTGGGCGGAAGCGACGTCAAAACGTCACTTCCGCCCATACGTCTTAAAGGCACGTTTTTTTCAATGTCATTTTTTTTAAATGACTTTTTTTTTTTTTTTTTTATTGCATTTTAGTGTAAATATGAGATCTGAGGTCTTTTTGACCCCAGATCTCATATTTAAGAGGTCCTGTCATGCTTTTTTCTATTACAAGAGATGTTTACATTCCTTGTAATAGGAATAAAAGTGACACAATTTTTTTTTTTTTTTAAACAGTGAGAGCAATAATTCTAGCCCTAAACCTACTCTGTAACGCAAAACATGCAACTGCACTAAGAGAAAGTTGGAACCGGATTGATGAAGAATACGGTTTGTTGATCGTAAAATCCATGCCTCAGGGAATTGAAACCGTTATAAAAGCCAGAGGTGGTACAATAAAGTACTAGTGGTGTACTGTACTTTTTTTTTTTTTTTCAGGATGCCATAATATTTTCCTCAGAATTGAGTGATTCCATATTTTTTTCATCTGCTTGATCTGCAAAAACAGTTGCAATTGACTACAGTTTTCTTTCTTTTTTTTATTTTAAGTGTTTCTTAAAGCCAGAAGGTTGGAATGTTAAATGAACATAGTTTGGAGGCATGTCTGTGATTTAAGTTTTTTTTTTTTTTTTTTTTAATACACAATTAAAAAATTGTATGAACATTTTCCATGAGTGGTGATTCCATACTTTTAGCCAGAGGATGTAGATCCCTGCAGTTTAGAGTAATGTAAGCAACTTCACAGCTCTGCTATCTGACACGTTGATGCACATTCGGAATCTGGAATACGGTTGCTTTCAATTGCCGTAGGTCAGGCAGTGAACTGGGCAGCAATCATCCGTCCTCGGGGGCCTCTCAGGCAAAGAGCTATCCTCAAAGTTAAATTAAGTGGAGAATATAAATCTTTTATAATTTAAAGTATATGGAAACTCAATCACTAACATAGTTTTCAATCTTTAAAATATGACTGTAATTTCAAAGGTAGTCTTCAAAGTTTAAAATCTGTAGCTTGGTTAAAATAATGTAGACTAAAAGTATTAGGCCCCTTTCACGCGATCGGACCGTTCAGGTCTGCCTGTCAGTTTTGACGGCGGACCTGAACGGGCGCTCCATGTTAGCCTGTGGAGCGACGGATGTCAGCGAAGACATGTCCGCTGACATCCGACCCGGTCCGATCCGCTAAAAGCAGACGGATGGCCCTACGTCCAGGTCCGTTGCTGGCAGATCGGATCGGGTGAGATCTGATGAAAACGGACATGCTGTCCGTTTTCATCCGATCCCTCCATAGGCGGCAGGGGCGCCTAACAAGCCCCTCCCTGCTCAGTGAGGGACCAGAGAGATCTCCCGCTGAGCCGGCGGACCGAGGCGGACTCCGTGAAAGCAGAGTCCGCCTCGTGTGAAAGGGGCCTAAGTTTAATTTATACCCCACCTGCTTCTCACTGTTTCCCATTGTACTGTATACATTTTAATGTAAATTGCAATTAAAATAATGTTTCCCCTTCTTTTCTATGTGGTCACAAGACTGCAAAGCTTTACTGTATAATGTGCAGGGCCGACAACGGGGCTGAGTTCTATAGAGCAGGGCTGTCGCCCACCGGCATCCACTGCTCCAACCATTGCTGGAGAGGGAGAGAGCTCCTCTCACTATCTGCACATTACACAGAGGAGATGGACCTTTATGGACATGTGATCACATGGCACAGTGGGAAAGCAGCATTTAAAATTTTGGGTATTGTATAGCCTAAACTACTTGAAAGTGGTTCTAAAGCCTGAAGTTTTTTTTTACCCCAATGTATTCTCTTCAGTATACAACTCCCCCCAAGCCCCTCCTTCTAGTTACCTGAGCCTGATCCGGATCCAGCGATGTGCATGAAAGCAGAAGCTCTCCCTGCTCTCTCCCTCCTCATTAGCTCAGACACATTAGCTGCTGTCAATCACTACCAGTGAGAAGGGAGAAGGCCCTTCGCTTCGAGCAACCATTCAGAACTTTCGGTGCCACCTATAAGTGCCCATCAGTGCCACCTATCAGTGCTGCATATAAGTGCCTCATCATCAGTACCAAATAGTGCTGCCTCATCAGTGCTCATCAGTGAAGGTGAAAACTTACTTATTTACAAAGTTTTGTAAAAGAAACAAAGAAAAACTTTTTTTTTAAATTTTCTGTCTTTTTTTATAGCGCAAAAAATAAAAAAACCCCCATAGTGATCAAATACCGCCAAAAGAAAGCTCTATTTGTGGGAAAATATTATAAATGATAAAATAAATGATAAAAATGTTTGGATACAGTGTTGCATGACCGCGCAATTGTCATTCAAAATGTGACAGCGCTGAAAGCTGAAAATTGGACTGGGCAGGAAGGGGGTGAAAGTGCCCGATATTGAAGTGGCTAAAAAACAAAACAAAAAAAAACCGAATGTTCACAATCACTTTAAGGTCCTTGTTCAGGTACTTTCCGTTATAGGGTGACGACCCTCTGTTATTGTCTCCCAATTGTGCTCCTGTGTTCTATACCTGCACCATGAGAATCCAGATTCGAGAGTACAAGTGGCTATTTCAACACATATGGTCAACTATTGTCACTATCAGAAAACCCTCCTCAAAAAATGTCATACAGCCACCACTTCATTGCATGTTGGCAGGAAACGCCTGCAGGAGATCAGCAGCACTGAAGTGAAGAAACAAAGGTGAAAGCAGTATTTTCAAGGAAAAAAAAAAAACATGGCAGCAGTGTATGTCTAAATGCTGTCCAGTTAGATTATATGCACACTGGGCATTTACCCATGCGGGTCAAATCCCAGCGTTTTCGGGAATCCAGGAGGCACAGGTTCAGCCTGTCAAAATCGATGAGTTAAAACATGCGGTGGCTGGATGCTGTACGTTTAGGGATTATGTGTTTGGGGACTTATACCTAGAATGACGAATTATTGTGTTCTGGTCATATGGCCCGAAATATGAGTACCCCTTGATACACCATCGGCCATATCCATCTACCTATATATCATATCATATAGATTTTGACAGGCTGCTGCCAGTGGTTCTGGATGTTGTACTTGTGCCTCTTGGACATCCGAAAATTCTGGGATTAGATGCACAGGGGCCAAATGTCCAGTGTGCATGGAACCTTAGCATTTACAACTACTTTAATTGTTGCATTGTTATAACTTAGAGGTTCTAAAGCCTTCTATTCATTAAGGTCAAAAATCTTTTGTGTTGCAGCTCTCCCCCAGACCCCCCCCCCCCTTTTCTTACCTGAGCCAGATCCGATCCAGCGATGTGCACAAGACCAGCGGCTCCCACCGCTGTCTCCCTCCTCGTTGGACAGATTGATAGCAGCAGGAGCCAAAGTCAATCAAAAGCTTTGACATGGGGCGGGGCCGAGTCTCGCTGTCTGTTTCAATGGACGCAGCAGCAGGACTTGGGATCAAGCATGCATGGGTGCCCCCATGGGAAGCCGCTTTTCTTTCGAGGGGGCACCTGCAGAAGAGGAGGGGCCTGGAGCGCCACCGGGGGACCCCAGAAGAAGAGGATCGGGACTACTCTGTGCAAAACCATTACACAGAGCAGGTAAGTATAGATATGTTTTTTTTTGTTTGTTTTTTTTATTGAAAAAAACAAGGATTTAGTAACACTTTAATACTGAACATTCAGATTCGTTACTGGTTCTCTTTAGGTAGTGCAGCTATTTCTTGATGGAGGGGTTTTCGGGCAGGCAGACAGCAGCTGTCTCTTTCTGATGTGCAGTTCCCAGCATGCTTTGCCAGTCAGGTGTGATCTGCATATAACTAGAGATCCACAGCCCTCTTGAGAAATTGATTAGTACCTTTTTAAATAACGCTGCTTAATTGCAGCAAAAATCCGTAGACCGTACTAGCCAATGCTCACTTCCAACTTCTCCATTACTTAATGTGCTGTCCTCCCCCATCCCTGTTCCCAGGAACTCCAGCTTTCTCTTACACAAGTCTTGGCTGCAGTCGTTAGTCAAAAGATTTTTTTGGCAGTGGTCTAGCGACTGCAGCTCCAGTCTGTTCCCTGGTGGCTGAACAAAATTGGCTTTAGCCATTCTTGAGCTACACAATTCCGTCACAAACCGCAAAACTGCTTTGCATACCCAATTATAGTGGAAGAAAACTGACCAAAAAATAGAAGAAAGCAGGCTTTCAGAAGATAGTTCACATTGGGAAACTTGTTCCTGTACTATTTTTTCTCTAATCTCTGTTGAAACGCCTCATTGTCTTCCAGATTTCATTGGAACACCACAGACAAATGACACGACCATATTACGATTGTTAAGGGAGTTTTTCACGCAGGGACCCACAGTGCTAAAGGTAGCACCAAACACATTCTGATTTAGTGCTGGACCCATAGCATCCAATCATGTACCACCTTGTATTGATCTAAAATTAGTATACCGAATGCTGATTGGTTGATTTGGTCTAGTGCCCTTTGCAGTTAACCTGGTAATCCTTGGAATGTTTATTAGGGATAGTTTGCTTTGCTGGGTCATCACTAGACACTAAACGCTGGAGGTGTTTCTGAACTGCGGCAGAGAAAAAAAAATGAGGTCTCCTTTCTTTTCGCACAGGCCTGTGCTGTGTAGCAGAGATGTACAAATCTAAGGGCTAGGTAGACAGAAATACAAATCCTTTGGTAAATGAAACCGCTTCCTATATACCGTATATACTCGAGTTTAAGCCAACTTTTTCAACACATTTTTTATGCTGAAAAAGCCCCCCTCGGCTTATACTCGAGTGAGGGTCTCCCGCTGTGTCATGCAGTCTTAATTGTTCGGCGGCCATCCACTGTAACAAAGCCCCGCCTCCTCCTCGTCCATGATAGACGGAACACTGATACAATGCTGGCAAACTGAATCAGTGTTCCGTCTATCACGGATGAGGAGGAGGCGGTGCTTTATTACAGTAGATGGCCGCCCAACTAAGACACCTGCTGTTTGTAATCAAAGGTACAGATGGGCACAGTGAGGCTGCAGATGGGCACAGTGAGGCTGCAGATGGGCACAGTGAGGCTGCGGATGGGCACTGATGATACAGGTGGGGACAGTGAGGCTGAAAATGGGCACAGTGAGGCTGCAGATGGGCATTGTTTACCAGTAGCTGCTGCATTTGCCACCCTAGGCTTATACTTGAGTCAATGCGTTTTCCCAGTTTTTTGTGGTAAAATTAGGTGCCTTGGCTTATATTCGGGTCAGCTTATACTCGAGTATATACGGTATGCATTTCATCTTGCAATGCAGAACTTTCCCCCACAATTCTTCCTTTCGGCCACTAGATGTCCTCAGTCTTCTGGGATGAATGATAGCCAGCATCAATCAACCCTCTTTTCCTAAACCCAGGATGTTATGGACTCGCCCCTAGCCTCTGATTCAACAGTAAATGAGAAACGGCACAGCCTTGAGATTATCCCTGTAACTCTTCTCTCTCCTCCATGAACTCGTTTCGTGTGCGTGCTGTTTCTTCCTCTTCCAGTTTGAGCTTTGCTTTACAGGGCTGCAAAGTGCTGATATCTGGTCAAATTTAGGTTTCAGTCTGCATTGATTTGTATCAGTTTTTTTATCTGCCTGATATTCAGTTTTAAAGTTTAAATGTAGTTGCTATGGGGCAGAACAGGCTGTTATTTAATATACTTTTATCATCCTTGTCAGGTATGTTTTACAGGTTGTCATGGATATTAAAATAAGTACAGTTACTGCTTATGTCCGAGTGTCAGAGCCTAGGAAGGCAGTTTTACTTAGTCTGATCTGCTCTATGAAGCCTTTAGGGTAGATCCACAAAAATTCTGCTATCTTCTTATACAGTAATAGAGGATTTTTTTTCACAGAAAAACGAGGTGCTGTCAAGCTGCCATTCAAGACCATAAAATGTCTTTCTTAGCAGAAAGTCAATACTCCGAAATCCTAGCATGAAATTGTAATTGCTTGCCTTAACAAAACAGTCATCTGAAACAAACTTGGCGGGTCCTAATAGATCGCTATGTAGCTGGGGAAAAATACAAGAGCCTTTGCTCGGTTAATTGGATGTTAAAGTTTAACTATACCCAAAACTTGCTTTCAGTTGTGAATAGAGTGGGGAATAGTTAGTTCTCAGGTATTACTGCTATCTGGGGCTCCAATCTGGGGGCAATATTTTATCGGAGAGGGAAAATTTGCAACAGGGAAGCAAAAAAAAAAAAAAGCTCACAAAATTCTCCTTCTTAAAGTGGCTCTAAAGTCTGGCATTCTATGCGTTCAGGTGGAAAACCATCTGTGATGCAAAGTCACCCCCAGCTCCCTTTATACTTACCTGAACCCGATCCAGTGATGTGCACAAGAGCAGCGGCTCTCATCAATGTCTCCCTCCTCCCTGGGCAGATTGATACCAGTGGGAATGGCTCCCGCTGCTGTCAATCAAATGCTGTGCCAAGCGAGCGGGGGGCAGGGCTGAGCCGCCCGCTCTGTGTAGATAGATGCAGACAGGGCGGCTCGGGAGTGAGCAGGCTTGGGTGCCTCCATGGAAAGCGGTTTTCCATGGGGGCACTTGCCAAAGAGGAGGAGCCTGGAGCGCCAGGGGGGACCCTAGGATAAGAGGATCTAGGCTGCTCTGTGCAAAACCATTGCACAGAGCAGGTAAGTAATACCATGTTTGTTATTTTCTTTTTGATTTCAATGTCAGGGGTGGTTTAGGAGCAGTGTATAACACCGTTTCCACGACGCTGGTTGGAGGACTTTTTTTTTCCAGTCCTGCAAGCGCACCGCCCCAGTGTGAAAACAATCGGGCCTTCACACTGGAGAGGCTTGAGAGGTGCTTTTCAGGCGTTATTGTTTGCGCTAAAATGCCTGAAAAGCGCCTTCCATGTGAAAGGGGTCTTAAAGAAAAAAGCAAGCTTTAGTGTCACTTTAAAGCCCATCTCTGAGCTAATATTACATGCCAAACCAATCCTCCCTCCTATTCCCTCTAACCCATGCTGATTTTTTTTTTTCTTCCTTTCATTGGGAATCAAGATGTATTGCACTATAGCAGTGTCCTCAAGGCGCCCCAACAGGTCATTTTTTCAGGTTTTCCATTATTTTGCACAGGTGATTTGATCAGCTTCACTGCCTTAGTAATTACCATAGCCATTTCATCTAAGGGAAATCCTGAAAACCTGACCTGTTGGGGCACCTTGAGGACTGGAGTTGAGAAACACTGCACTATAGCCTACGATCCAGGTTGCTGACCAGCAACTTTTTTAGGTGCAATGGGTGCAGCAAATGTGCGTTGGCCAGTCCTGTGCTCCTCTTGATCCTGAGAGGACCCCACTGCTAGACAACCAACAGGAAGTGTCCACATCATGCAGGCAATGACCTAGCACCCAAACAAGGACTCAACCACCTGTAAACAGAAGAGGAGAGAAGATTTGGGACTGGATTGATACCTAACCATGTTGCGGTTGGAGATTTTCCTTCACTTCCTGCTTGGTAAAAAGGTTGTTCCCAGGACAGTGAGTAAAGAAAAATCTCTCTAACGGAGCCCCAGACAGTATAAAGAAAAACAAAAAAACAAAACCTGACAGAAGGTTTACACCTTCCCCACTTTATTCAAAAAATAAAAATAAAAAGTGGCTATAGATACATTTTTATTAAACCTAAAATTAGCTCAGCGCTCACTATAGAATTCACCCCATGTCTTGTTCATTTGACCATATACAGTCTCGTATTAAATTACATCAAGATTACTACGTTCTAAGTTTTTGAACTGGATACAAAATACATTCCCTTAATTGCCTTTGTTGTTTCTCCTTTTGCCACTTTTAACCAGCCCTAACCTTCTCGACCCTTTTACTGTTCTTTCCCTATCCTCTTTTAACCTTTCCCTTTTACCCCTCCTGTTCTTGCCTTTCTCTGCCTACCACTCTTTTTCGTTTCATACACCGTTTCTTCTCACTTCTGTGGAAATCTCTTGACATAATTTATATTTATCTTTCTATGAACTTAAAATTATCTAAAAATATGTAAACCAAAATGTGTATCTATAGCCCAAACTTATTTCATTTTTAGATAACAGTAGGGAACCCATGTCATGTTTCTCTCTGCTGCCTTTGTCCTTTTCTTCTTGTACCAGAAACACAATAGGAAGTGAGAAGAAATCTCTCCAAAGTAAGGCTAAGTCACCTCTTAGTACCTGCTCACACATAGTCCGGTGATTGGTGTTTTTCCGCACTGGAAGAACACTAGCCACCACTAGGGCACAATTGTTTTCTGTGTGCTCCATTCACACTGCATCGGAGCCCAGAGACCTGCTGCATTTTATTGAAGTGCACAGAAAGCTACCGTATTTCACTGGCCAGCAGCGCAACGCACCATGCTGCTGTGCAGTGACACAAATGAGGTGTCTCCTTGTGCGCTTCAAATAAAATTTCCAAAACAAAATGAACTGGTTGTTGCGCTGAAAGATGCATTATTCACCCCCTACCACAGACTCACTGCAGCTAAACTGACAGCTGCCCACACACAAACCTATCCAGTTTAGCATGTGGGCTGTGTGAATGGCCCGTTACACAGTTGACGTCCAAACATGTGCCTCCATTGGAAGTCCCCTTCACCTATTCTAGTGACGACCACTTTGGATTTTCCATCCCCTTTCACCTCAAATAATGGATAAGGTTACAGATGACAATAAACACCTAACAGGTATGCTAACCTTCCTCATTCTAAACCCCCCAAACCCACAAATGGCATTATTTATACTCTAATCAGGGGTTGACCAAAGCTTCGAATTTGGAAGTCAAGATTAGCATTTTGGTAGTATATGGTTTGCATGGTTTCCTGGTTATGTGGCTTGGTTTTTTTAGGCCTCTATCAAATAGGCACTGAAGCCAATAGTCTGTGAATAAGCCATGTGTTTATGTGGCTTGTACTGCATGCAGGAAAGCCATTCAAGCCTAAGGGGATGCAGCATCTGCATGGACACACCTGCTTGTCCTATTTTGACAGGGGTACAGGTGAGGAGCCAAAATACACTTGTCCACGTTCTTGGATGCTCACCTATCTGCCTGGGAAGATCAGATGTGTCCATGCAGTCGCTGCTTCCCTATATACTTAAATGGGATGTCTGCATGCAGCACCTGCCGCCTCAAGCTGTATAACTACCCGGCCCATTCACGGACTACGGCTTCAGCACCTGTGTGAATGAGGCCTTAAAGTTGCCTAAACTCAGCACCCCAAGTTCTTTTCAGAACCATAATGACGACTTGTGTTATTTCTAAAGAAACAAACTTAGTTTGGCTCAGGGTTTTACAGCTGCCAAGGACCCCCTAGGGCATACGTTAGAATATATAGACCCATATCCTTTGGCCCAAACAAGTGATTCAGTAGAGCTACTAGAAATTCATCAGATCACACAGGACTTTATTAGAACATCCTGCTGCCATTCATCAAGCTGCTTTTGCTTTTTGTAATAGAAGTTTGTTTGCAGTTTGCGCCTTCTCAGAGGGGAGCGTCAGTGCCAGACAAAAGCGAGGGCAGGTTTTGAGCGATGATAAACACACTGGCACTGTCATTGAAGGCTCTATATTAAAAGAAAAGAAATGGATCCGAGGCTCATGACTCTTCCATATGGGGCATACATCATCTCAGCGGACTGAGAGACAAAGGGAATATAAATTTGTTCAGAGAAATTTGTCAGACTATGAGATGAACACAATGAATTCCATGTTTCTAAAGCAGTTCACAGCAAGCGCTTATTCCGTCCAAGTTACAGTTTGTCATTTGCTAGGAGCCTCTCAAACACCATTCCAATGCATGAGCTGCTTCGGGGTCTCTGCTGGGAAAATAAATAAATAAAGCAGAAGTAGGACAATTGGTTGTTAACCTGTTGGTTGCTATGCCACTTACTTTGCTTTTCCAAAACTGATACTGACCCTTTCATTCTCTAACCATCACATGAAGAATTAAAGCTGAACCCTGGCCTTTCCTTCAGTCTTGAACAGTTGTACAGGCTCATTTCCTGTATTGAAATTGCCTACTCCTGATTTCACTGCACACTGTGAGCTTTTCAGTGTGTGTTAGAAACCGAAGCAAGTCAAATAGCCTTAATTCCTAGCTGGAGGACCTCCTGTATCATCTAGCTTTATCATACCTAACCTGACTGCCCTGGCCTACACCATTCATTTATTAGAGAAAGAAAGGACGAATGGCTGCACGCCCATGCAATGCAATGTCAACTTTTAATATAAAAAATTGGATAAAAACATACAGGCACGGACAGGCAAGAGATGATCAGGTTGACACGTTTCACAATAAATGTCTTGCTTTGTCAAAAGCATGTGGACATGCAATCTCAGAACCAATATATACTTAACGATTCAATCACAGATGTTCATAATTACATGATTGGATTGCATTTCCTTTTTCAAGTCCCGTCAGGTGCATTCTTAGTATTTTCATACAACACTAAACCAATACATATAATATAAAAATGATAAAAGGTTTAGCAGAACAACAAGAAAAAGAAAATTCATATAGAATTGAAAAACATTGAAAATACCACACAACACTACAGAACTAAAAACACGAGAGACAGAGCCGCATCTTATTGTGGAAATTCATATCCTCCAAACATCATAGCATGCATGTGTCTGGAGAGATATAGAAACGTATCCATAATCGGGGAATTCCCACTGAGAACAAGCCTCCAATTCCATGTATGCATATGTGCATGTATATATGCGCCGAACAAAGTCCATGGCCAACTATCAAATATGACCAAAAGAAATTTACATATAAGCCATTTATGTCTCTAAAGGCGCAAAACACACATGCATAAGGAAGGATCAAATGGCAATACATTTGAATATATCATTGTAAAAGTAATTGTTTGAGAATCAAATAAACATATCCCGATCATAAAGATGTGTGCATCCACAGCCCACCACACGCAAACCACCACACACAATGTGTGGCGAGAAAGTGGTGTGAGCCTAGGACGCCACACAAACAACCCCCCAATCATCACATCATGCATACACATGTCTGGAGACATATGTAGATGTATCCATAATCTGGAAAATCCTGTTGAAATCGACACCAAAATTTCATGCATGTATATATGCGCTGAACAAAGTCCATGGCCAGCTACTACATATACATGCATATAAGCCACATGTATCTCTGAAGGCGCCAAAAATACTTGTATGCTGAAGGATCAATTAACAATATGAATATATTCGAATACCTCATTATTATAAAGAAAATAACTGAACATCCAGAGTGGTAAAATCGTATGCATGTGTGTGTGTATCTATAACCTGCACCGCACAAAGCCCCACACATTGTATGTGTCAAGAAAGCAGTACAAGTTTAAGAAACACATACTGGAAATCAGAAACGCCTACAAATTTTAATCATAAAAGTGGGTCAAATCCCACTCGAAGTTCAAGCCCTTAGGAATTCTGGTCTGCAAGCTGAATATCCAGAAGACTTCACGCTTGCATAAGATCCTAAAGCTATCGCCCCCTCTTCTCGGTGTAACAACTTTTTCAATACCCTGTATTTGTATAAGTGATGTGTTTCCATTGTGCATCTCATTAAAATGCCTAGCAACATTAGTTGCATGTTCCTTCTCTGTCACAAACATGATGCCTCAATCTTCTAGTGGTGCGACCCACATATTGAATATTACACTCTTTACATGTGATTAAATAGATCAAATTTCTGGTATTACAATTAATAAATGTGTCAACATTATAGGATTTATCACTAATGTACGATGAAAACTTGTCCCCCTTAATAATACATGGACAGCATGGACACATGTTTGCTCCACATTTATAATTGCTAAAAAAAATCACTAGGTAATAAAGTGTTACTAAGAGAGGGACCACGCCGTTTTTACCCCTTTGGACAAAATATACATCATCCTCCTTTAAAATGGGAATGTGCCGTTCTATTATTCTCCTAATTTTGTTAAATTCCAAGCTGTAAGGGGTAGAGAAAACTAGAACACTAACTGGAGATCGCTTACGCCCTTTATCATCTAACAGGGATTTCCTCTCTATATTATCAGCAATAGTAACTGCCCTTTGAATGGCACCCAATTCATAGCCCAGTGACAGGAATCTCCCATTCCTCTTCATACACTCTCTCTTCACTACATATTCTCCGCAGTCTAATCAGTTGCCCCACAGGTATACCTCGCATAGTGTGTCTGGGATGTCCGGAATCTGCACGAAGCAGTGTATTGCCATACAGGGGCTTCCTACATAGGCTGGAAAATATGTGACCCTTCCTGCTGGAAAGCAATACATCAAGAAACTGAATCGAATGACCGTCCATGTGTCCAGTAAAACGCAGATTTAAATTGTCATTCATGTAGCTCAAAAATGTATCCATATCATCCACGTTTCCTGAGCAAATAAACAGCAGATCATCCATGTACCACCAGTACATCTTGATGGCTGGATGAAAAGGATTGGTATCACGAAAGATGCGGACCCTCTCCCACCAACCCATATATAGGTTGGCGAGAGAGGGTGAAAACCGTGCCCCATCGCTGCTCCGCATCTCTTTGGATAAAAACTGCCATCAAACGAAAAAAGTTATGAGACAGCAGATACTCCAAACATTCAAGAATCTTCTTTATGTATTGGAGAATATCCGCTGTACAAATCAAAGAAAAAAACGAACTGCCCGTATACCCAGATCATAAGGTATTGAATACAAACTGGACATGTCACACGTTATCCATACATCACCTGGCTCCCATGCAATCTGTTTCACAATGTTTAGAAGTTGCTTGGTATCTCTAAGGTAGCCAGGGAGATGTTTTACCAAAGGCTGTAATTGGTAGTCAACCCAACCTCCTAATTATTAGTTGAGCGACCCAATCCCAGCCACTATTGGGCATCCAGTCAAAGGTGTTAGACCCTTGTGGGTTTTCGGGAGGTGATGGAAAATGGACATGATGGGGGTATTGGAAACCATGCTCTCACCCTCTTTTCTAGACAGCAACCCTAAACGTATTCCCTTGTCCACTAGTTCATATATGATGGTCTTCAACCTGACTGTTGAATTACTTTTAAGTATGTGATATGTATCCTGGTCTGATAATTGTCGAAGACCTTCATCCCTATATGTGCCGGCATCCTGGACAACTACCAGACCTCCTTTATCTGACATTTTAATGACAACAGATGTATCCATACTAAGATCTTTTAGTGCCTTACGCTCTTCTATAGTAAGATTATCCTGATTGATATATCCTCTATTATTGGAACGCAAAGCAAGTCTAGTGAGTTCACTTTCAATGTTCTTTTGAAAAAGGTCTAAACATCTGCCCCTCAAGTTGATTGTGTAGAAATGCGATCTTTGCTCGAGGGGTGCTTCTATAGGTGGAACACACTCCCCATCATGGCCGAAAGCAGATTCACCCTGCAACCCTTCAAGACATTGTACCATCCAGATATCCTGAAAACTTGCACCTGTATATATATCAAATGAATCATCAGAGACCTTATTGGATACAACATCCTGATTGTCCTGAAAAAAAATGTTTGCGTAAAGTTAAACAGCTAATCAATGGGAGATTCCTGTCACGGGGCTATGAATTGGGTATAATTCAAAGGGCAGTTACTATCACTGATAATATAGAGAGGAAATCCTTGTTGGATGATAAAGGACGTAAGCGATCTCGAGTTGGTGTTCCAGTTTTTTCTACCCCTTACAGCTTAGAATTTAACAAAATTAGGAGAATAATAGAACGGCACATCCCCATTTTATGAGGATGATGTCTATGCCAATATTTTGTCCAAAGGGGTAAAAACTGTATCACGGCAGGCTCCCTCTCTTAGTAACACTTTATCATCTAGTGATTTTTGTTTTTTATTCAGTAGAACCTGGCTTGATTTTTTAGGCAATTATAAATGTGGAGCAAATGTGTCCATGCTGTCCACGTATTATTAAGGGGGACAAGTTTTCATCAAACATTAGTGATAAATCCTATAATGTTGACACATTTATTAATTGTAATACCAGAAATTTGATCTATTTAATCACGTGTAAAGAGTGTAATATTCAATATGTGGGTCGCACCACTAGAAGATTGAGGCATCATGTTTGTGACACAGAGAAGGAACATGCAACTAATGTTGCTAGGCATTTTAATGAGATGCACAATGGAAACACATCACTTATACAAATACAGGGTATTAAAAAAGTTGTTACACCGAGAAGAGGGGGCGATAGCTTTAGGATCTTATGCAAGCGTGAAGTCTTCTGGATATACAGCTTGCAGACCAGAATTCCCAAGGGCTTGAACTTCGATTGGGATTTGATCCACTTTTATGAATAAAATTTGTAGGCGTTTCTGATTTCCAGTGTGTGTTTGTGTGTGTCTTAAACTTATACTGCTTTCTTGACACACACACAATATGTGGGACTTTGTGTGGTGCAGGTTATAGATACACACACATGCATACGATTTGACCAATCTGATTGAATGTTTAATTTTTTTTTCTTTATAATAATGAGGTATTCAAATATATTCATATTGTTATTTGATCCTTCAGCATGAATGTATTTTTTGCGCCTTCAGAGATACATGTGGCTTATATGTAGTAGCTGGCCATGGACTTTGTTCAGCGCATATATAAATACATGGAATTTTGGGGTTTGTTTTCAATGGGATTTTCCCGATTATGGATACATCTCTATATGTCTCCAGACATGTGTAAGCATGCGATGGTTGGGGGGTTGTTTGTGTGGCATCCTAGGCTCACCCCACTTTCTCGCCACACATTGTGTGTGGTGGGCTGTGGATGCACACACACACGTTTATGATTGGGGTATGTTTATTTGAGTCTCAAACAATTTATTTTACAATGATATATTCAAATGTATTGCCATTTGATCCTTCCTTACGCATGTGTGTTTTGCACCTTCAGAGACATAAATGGCTTATATGTAAATTTCTTTTGTTCATATTTGATAGTTGGCCATGGACTTTGTTCGGCACATATATACATGAACATATGCATACATGGAATTGGAGGCTTGTTCTCAGTGGGAATTCCCCAATTATGGATACATTTCTATATCTCTCCAGACACATGCATGCTATGATGTTTGGAGGATATGAATTTCCACAATAAGATGTGGCTGTGTCTCTTGTGTTTTTAGTTCTGTAGTGTATTGTGTGGTATTTTCAATTTTATATGAATTTTCTTTTTCTTGTTCTGCTAAACCTTTATCATGTTTATATTATATGTATTTGTTTAGTGTTGTATGAAAATACTAAGAATGCACCTGACGGGACTTGAAACAGGAAATGCAATAATGTAATTATGAACATCTGTGATTGAATCGTTACAATCTTAGTACCAATATATATGTATGTTCACATGGTTTTGACAAAGCAATAAATTTCTTGTGAAACGCATCAACCTCATCTCTTGCCTGTCCGTGCCTGAATGTTTTTATCCAATTTTTGATATTAATAAAGTCGACATTGCATTGCATGGGTGTGCAACCATTCGTCCTTTCTTTCTTCGCTTTGATTTCTGCTAGCAGTGGCTTTGTGGATTATGGTCTGTGTGATTCACCTGTGAGCAGCGGTATCTTTCTATTCATTTATTAGACTTCGGGTTCTTTGAATCATAGAGGTTCAGCATCTCATGAGGGCTTTACCCAGGGCAGCTTTTCTCAACCTTTTTTAAGCCAAAGGAACCCCTAAAATAATTTTCAGGTCTCAAGGAACCTTTACCTAAATCAATTATATAAGGTCAATGATAAAAATGCCCCCTGTATTGATGGCCACTAGGAAGAATTCAATCGTTACACTGGTGGTCAGTATGCCAAACTTAAGGTGGGTATAAACGTATGGAAATTTTGGCCAGTTCAGCAGGAGTTAGCCAAATTTCGGTATGTGTGTAACCCTGTCTGGTCATTAGACCAGCTTCTGTCCAATGGTCAAGCTGGAAAACCAGCTTTCAGCGCTAATCTGTATATTCCAAAGGGGGAAGGAGTCCCCACTGTCAGAATAACACATCAGGGGAGATCACTGCATCCACATTGTGTGGATGCAGGGATCTGTCATTTTTTTTTTTTTTCGTTAAACCAGTTGGTAAAATGAAAGCAAACTGTATACCCTGCTTTACAGATAACTGATAAGATAATCGGTGACATGCTGCTGGCTTTGCTAAGTGATGTAGGTCCTGAAACCATGCATACACCATCAAATGGGAGGTAAAAGATCCACTGCTCAGGGAACCTCTAGTAACCCCTAGAGAGCCAGACCTTCTCGTCCAACATCAGTGCCTGACCTCACAAATGGGCTTCTGGAAGAATGGTCAAACATTCCCATAGACACACTCCTAAACCTTGTGGACAGCCTTCCCTGAAGAGTTGAAGGTGTTATATCTGCAAAGGGTGGGCCAACTCAATATTCAGCTCTACGGACTGGGATACCATTAAAGTTCATGTGCGTGTAAAGGCAGATGTCCCAATACTTTTGGCAATATAGTGTATGTCACCCACTTGTCAGGTGCCATTGTCACAAGATAATCAAAGTTATTTATTTAACCCATCAGTGGTCATAGTGTTATGGCTGATCGGTGTATATAATATATGCATTGCATTACTCCTATTGGTATGCACATTATCCCCTGTGTTGAAATTTTGAATTTAGATGCCTTTTAAGTTGCTGTTGTAGAAAAAAAAAAAAACATGTTGAAAATGTTAATCTGGTTAGCGAAATATCCGGTTTGATATTTGTCTTCTCTTTGTTTTTACATCGTAAATAAGTTTTTCTCTGTGTAGTTCAGAAATTAGATTAAGCACAAAAGAAGTAGAGTGCAATAAATCTAAAACTGAATGTGTTCTGTACCCGCTACAGGTCAATTGTATAATTTAAATGTTCCAGTTGTGTTGGCCTGTCTCTCCCCGAGCAGTGGTAATTCACAGGAAAATGGCCCTCTGTTTCTGTGCATGTTTGTTAGAGCAGGCAGTTTGTTGCACTTGAAAACACTTATCGGTCATTGTGAAATTTCTAATTAGTCTGAAATGGGTGGACTGACATTTTATGGTTGATGAATCGTAAACGAATGTCTCCACTATTGGTAATGGCGTATGTCCGTGCCGTAAGGTGCATTTTTTTTTCTTTTGTTTTTTTGCAAAATAATTAGATCATTCAAGTAAACCGATATATAAAAAATGAACATTTTTGTTGTTTTCCATCGTATTTAAATCTAATTTTAGCCATTAGCAAGGGTTATGTCCTCCAAAATTGTAAAATTTCTAGAAATGTACTGAAAGAACAAGCAATCCCTAACTTTAATTACAGTATCTCATAAAAGTACATCGCTCACAATTTTGTAAATATTTTATTCTATCTTTTCATGTGACAACACTGAAGAAATGACACTTTGCTACAGTGTAAAGTAGTGAGTGTACAGCTTGTATAACAGTGTAAATTTGCTGTCCCCTCAAAATAACTCAACACACAGCCTTTAAAGCGGAGTTCCACCCAAAAATCAAAACTTGCGCTTTAAGCAAAGGTGACCCCATTACATGCCACATTTGGCACAACATTTTTTTTGGGGGGGGGGGCGGGTACCCTCTTTTTAGAGGGTCCCAGTTCCCATTTCCTCTCGGCGCACCGCAGCACCGGAAGGGAGATCACCTCTCCCCCCTCCCTCTCGGCAATCATCTGGGACATGTCACAGGTCCCAGATAATTGCCCGGCCAGTCACGGCTCGCGCATGAGCAGGGGGTGTCCGGCTTTGAAGCCACATGCGGGCGCCCACAGTTTCAATGCCGGGGCCACAGAGAGGAAGGAGAGACAAGCGGGGTTTCGTTCCCCTGCATCGCTGGACCCTGGGACAGGTAAGTGTCCGATTATTAAAAGTCAGCAGCTGCAGTATTTGTAGCTGCCGACTTTTCTTTTTTTTTAAGCAGAATGTCTAATGTCTAAACCGCTGGCAACAAAAGTGAGTACACCCCTAAGTGAAAATGTCCAAATTGGTCCCAATTAGCCATTTTCCCTCCCCGGTGTCATGTGACTCGTTAGTGTTACAAGGTCTCAGGTGTGAATGGGGAGCAGGTGTGTTAAATTTGGTGTTATTGCTTAGAACAGGTCTCGCCATGGTCGACCAAAGAAGTTGAGTGCACGTGCTCAGCGTCATAACCAGAGGTTGTCTTTGGGAAATAGACGTATGTGTGCTGCCAGCATTGCTGCAGAGGTTGAAGGGGTGGGGGTTCAGCCTGTCGGTGCTCAGACCATACGCCGCACACTGCATACAAATGGTTTGCATGGCTGTTGTCCCAGAAGGAAGCCTCTTCTAAAGATAATGCACAAGAAAGCCCGCAAACAGTTTGCTGAAGACAAGCAGACTAAAGACATGGATTACTGGAACCATGTCCTGTGGTCCAATGAGACCAAGATAAATGAATTTGGTTCAGATGGTGTCAAGCGTGTGTGGCGGCAACCAGGTGAGGAGTACAAAGAAAAGTTTGTGTTGCCTACAGTCAAGCATGGTGGTGGGACTGTCATGTCTGGGGCTGCATGAGTGCATGGTGGAAGGAAAGAAAGTTGCAAAGTCTATGGCATGCCTTACACCGCTTATTCTGAAAAGGTGTTAAGAACGGGGAGGGAACAGTTTTAAAGGATATGTTCACCTTTTGTAACATGTTACACCTATATTCAGGGTGTAACATGTTACAAATCCACCGGCCCACGAACCTCCCCAGCTCCCCGATGTGACAGGCGGCCGGCGATCTTCTTCTCTGTCTCTCGGTCACACTCTGTAAAGAACGTGGCTGTGCGGGGCTCCTCTCACTTGGCCACATCACTCATTCACAGAGTTCTGTGAACAGAACACTACAAGATCCAGAAGCCTTCATGGCTGTCGGCTTGTCATTCTCAATGAACTAATACAGCACTGTTGAGCACTGTGGTAGTTCATTGATGCTTCCTGCTAGTGTGTAACTGCTTGGCTGTATGATGTACACACATAATCTGCAAGAACCCTGTATAGCACCCAAGATCTGATCGTGGGTGCAATGCTTTCCAAAAAGCTTGTGCATATTTTTTTTTAAAGGTGAAATGATCCTTTTAGATTAGTTAGGTTTATCCTGGATTTTTACTTTAATATTTACTAAATGATTTTTTTCCAAATAGACCGGCTATTCAACTATTGGGGAGCATGGACTGCAAACATTCTCATTTTACTTTGAGAGTTTCATTCCACATCATATTGTATTTTTCAATGGACAATTTCCCGTGCGCTAAACTTAAAGGCTTTCCCTAAAACTGCTTCAATGGTGGGACCATTTTTGCTTTTTTTTCCCATCTTTTGTCTATCTTCTCCCAGACCCGGCAGCCTGTTGCTTGCCGTGTCAGTTGTGGTGACAGGTAGCCCCTGTCGTCTTGCCCGCTTCTCCTCGTTAAGTGTCAATATAAATGCATGTAATAATGCCTTGATACTTTCTGCGCCCCTCATCTAAATGCATTGTCAAAATTGTCCTAAATCTGTTGCACAGTTGCCTTCAAAGTAAATGTCTTTTTGAAGTAATGAAAGCGGGTAATTTGTCAGATGCAGGCACTGCTGCGTTCCCCACAGAGCATAATCTTTCTTTTGGATTACAGAAAATGGAATGTTATTTTTTTTTATTTCCCTTTCTTTTTGAATGCAGTTTGTAAAATAAAGGTTTTCATAGACTGAGTAAATGAAAAGCTGCTAATGTTCAGATATAATATAAAGTTAGTCCACATGCCCTTATAATGGGTCATTGCCTGATAACGTCAGGTTAGGTTTAAATGAATGGCCGCAGAGTGATTAATTCGACTTTTGCTACATGTACAGAATGGATTTCTTGGCTACACAAGTTTGAGTAAGGCTTTACCTATCCAAAACTGATATTTCATTTTTGGGGGAACCAGTAGACCCACGTTTTGGCTGAGTGTTTTTCTTGGGTGGTTCTTGCACACTCTTCTGCCTCATACACACGATCGGACATTCCGACACAAAATCCATGTTTTTTCCAATGGATGTTGGCTCAACTTGTCTTGCATACACACGGTCACAAAAAGTTGGTCGGAAATTCCGAACGTCAAGACTTACAACACGTACGACGAGCCGAGAAAAATGAAGTTCAATAGCCAGTGCGCTTTGGGCGTGGAATTGTGTACACACGATCGGAATTTACGCGAACGGATTTTGTTGTCGGAAAATTTGAGAACCAGATCTCAAATTTTGTGCAATGGAAATTCCGATGGAAACTGTCCGATGGGAGCCTACACATGGTCTGAATTTCCGACAAAAGGCTCCCATTGAACATTTTCCCTCCGAAAATCCGACCGTGTGTACGGGGCATTCCAGTTAACTGCAGCAAGGACATTTCTTAATGAAATTCTGGCACATGGTCTTTTATTTTCTGGAAACAAGTGCATTCTGGGGTTCTGTATGTATGGAAGAAGTAGGCATTTAGGCCTCATTCACACTGGAGTTAAAAATAGGAGTTTGGTTCGTGTTTTGTGTATTTTGTCTGCATCCTAAATGCTAGTCAACGCCACTCATAATTGTTATAGTGGGAGTAAGCTCCCATGGACGATTTAGTATAGTAAGGCTTACCTATAGGTACAGTAAAAGTACAGCTATAGGCAAAAAAATAAAAAATTCATTTTGGAAAGAGTAAGGGAGGGTTTAACCCCTGTCATATTTTTTTCGTCATCTGTGTCTCATTGCAGAGATTTCCCTTCCCTTCAATAGCCAAACAGGAAATGAGAGAAAATCACTGCAAATTAACTACTTGCCGCCCGCCTACCGTCAAATGACGGCAGAACGGTGTGGCTCTCGTTCTGGGATGACGTCATATGATGTCGCCCAGTTAAGCCGCGATCGCGCAACCGCCGTGCTCCTGGGGCACGACGCGCCCCCAATCTCGGCAAAGAGCCGCAGCCGTGGCTCTTTGCCCATGTGATCGGCTGTGTCCAATCACAGCCAAACACATGTAAAGAGGGAAGTGCCATTTATTGGCTCTCCTCGCCTCTCACTGACAGTGTATGAGGGGAGGAGAGCTGATCGGTGGCATCTCCTCACAGGGAAGATGTGAAAAGGTAATCGGGCACTGATCATCAGTGCCCTGATTACAATGCAGCCCAGCAGTGCCCATCAGTGACACCAGCCTGTGCCCATTAGTAAGGCCAATTTGTGCCCATCAGTGCAGCCTCATCAGTGCACATCAGTGAAGGAGAAAAATTACTTTTTTTGTTTTCCAAATTTTTGGTAATTTTTAATTTTTTTAGTAAAAAACCTAGCGGTGATTGAATACCACCAAAAGAAAGCTCTATTTGTGTGTTCAATTGTCATTCAAACTGCGACATTGCTGAAAGCTAAAAATGGCCTGGGCAGGAGGGGGGTGAAAGTGGCCAGTATTGAAGTAGTTAAGAGAATTTCTTGGGGACCCCCAGGCCATCAGAACTAGTGTCCCTATTGGAAAATCCCCCCCCCCCCCTTCTATTTTTCTGGGGACAACCCAAAATTTGTGATTTTCTTTTACTTTCACTGACAATGATAATTATAAACAGAACAAATAAAGGTAAAACGGGGGCACAGACCGCAATAAAAACTGACAGGTGTTCTAAACCCTCTCAACATTATCCAAAACTGAAAGAAAAGTTTTGCCTTTAGTTATACTTTAATATCTCCTAAACGTACACTGTTTAGGAAATATTTACTTGTGAAGCCGCTGGTGATGTCACCGGCACATGCTCTCTCTGAAGGAACAGCATACCGTGCTGTTCCTTCAAAGCCCTGTGCCATGAACAGTGACGTCATCACGTCTCGTCCAGTCAAAGGACCGGAGCCTGCCAACCTGGAAGAAAGACCGGGTGAAGATGGAATCCCTTTCAGTAATTTTTTTTCAGAGCTCAAAACTTCAAACTAAGTTTTTTTTTTTTTACAGAGCTCAAAAGCTTAAGCTAAATTTTACACACAAGTGATTTAGAGCAGTGACCCCTCCTGTTTTTCATTCCTTCCCTTTGTATGGCTCTAGCCAAGGTCTCAATTAGAGACAGAATGTGTATAAAAAAAAAAAGGAAATGTGTGCTGTGCTTTCTCTTTAGAAAAGCTCTCGTGTTCTGTGTCATGAATTAAACTATCTATACCAATACCTTTTTTTTGTTTTATAGTTTTGGATAGAATGAGGAAAGGTTAGAACCCCTGTCAGAGAGAGAGCGTATATATATATCTAAAAGATTAGGATAACATTGGCTGGTTTTCTTCTGAGGTTATTCACCCAATCTGCGTTGATCCCTGAACCCCTTTGGCTGAGATCACTTGGTGAAATGTTGATAAATAGTCATGTGACCGTCCACTGTGTGTTCCTGGACAATAGATTATCTCACGGGGACTCAGATTGATCTATAAACAAAACAATATTTTTATTTATTTATTTAAATTCTTTATTTCATGTTCACCACTACATATTGTAGGCCTTTTGTCAAAAATGCTGCTAGACCTCGTTTTTTCCCTTTACATCCTGGCCTGCCCGCTTTAATGACGGACAGTCTATACATACAACTCGTCTCGGCTTTTAAATGGCAAGTTTGCGGGAGTCTCCGATTTTAAAGGCAATCTGAAAGAAGCAGATAAAATGAAACCATTGTTTTACTAGATTAGGGCATAAACGGCTTAAATATTTAGACATTTTGTGTGCTGTGACAATGGAGGATGGAATGCCGGCATGATAAGACACTTGCCAAATGCAATCCATTGTTGTGACTGAAAGAGATGTGCAGGTGTAGATAGCTGATTATGTATTGAAATTACTTGCAATCATAACATGCTGTTTCGTAATAAAAAATATCCAGATCTCAATTCTGTATTTTTGGCAATTGCTCGTTACATAAAAATAGACAGCCATTTTGTTAAACCGAAAAATAGAGGAAGATCTGTTCAAATGAAAGATTAGCCAATTTAATGCAGTTATCTGTTTCTAAAAAAAATACATATATTTTATTTATTTACAGTTTGTATATACTGTGTATGTGTGTGTATGTATATGTATATATTATTATTATACAGGTTTTATATAGCGCCAACAGTTTGCGCAGCGCTTTACAACATGAGGGCAGACCGTACACTTGCCTTACAATTTGGTACAAGAGGAATCAGAGGGCCTTGCTCGTTAGAGCTTACAATCTAAAAAGGAAGGGTCAGTTGATACAAAAGGTAATAGCTCTGGGGGGATGAGCTGATGAAGTAAAACAGTGTTAGTTAGAAGCAGGATAGGCTTCTTTGAAGAATATATATATATATATATATATATATATATATATATATATATATACATACATACACAGTACACACACACTATATTGGGATGCCTGCCTTTACACGCACATGAACTTTAATGGCATCCCAGTCTTAGTCTGTAGGGTTCAATATTGAGTTGGCCCACCCTTTGCAGCTTTAACAGCTTCAACTCTTTTGGGAAGGCTGTCTACAAAGTTTAGGAGTGTGTCTATGGGAGTTTTTGACCATTCTTCCAGAAGCACATTTGTGAGGTCAGGCACTGATGTTGGATGAGAAGGCCTGGCTCACAGTCTCTGCTCTAAGTTATCCCAAAGGTGTTCTATCAGATTGAGGTTAGGACTCTGTGCAGGCCAGTCAAGTTCCTCCACCCCAAACTCGCTCATCCATGTCTTTATGGACCCCTCACATTTTCTCAAAGTGTCTTTCAGAACAGCACCTGGAGAGAGCGTAGCTCCACGCAACTTCCCAGGAAACAGTGCGAATAATTCCTTTTAAGACAGCCCACTTCCACCATGGCCTCAGTTGTAGTGTTTCCTCCGCCATGGTGGAAGCACTGCGAGGAACTATGGGTGGGCTGCGATCTCTCCATGCAGAGGTCCTGAGTGTGGGTGCATGGCTCACCTTATTCTTTTCCTTTTCTTGCATTGGACCTTGCGGTCCTCTGGGCCATCCCAGCATCCCCCCTTCTTCCTTGCTCGGTGAGAGCTCGGGCAGGCCGGGAGAGTCTACCCCCTTTCTGGAGCATGGAGCCGGGGGCTTCCCGGGTTCTCCGTTTGTTCCAGGTCCGGGTGGTGGGCGACGTCATTTCCAGAAATCACTTTTAAAATTGCATAAATACGTTTAAAATTATATATATTTTTTTATTATTGGGTTTAGATATACCTTCAAATAAAATGTCTGTTTATTCAAAACTGATGCACCTTTTTAGTGAAGGGTAGTTGGATGAACAGTTTAATGCCATCTTATTTCTCTTGGGAACACCAACAGTGAAATCTCTTTATCTGAATTATTTGCTCCACCTGACTGCCAATCCATGAGGTTGTTGTGTTACTGTTACTGCTTTGTTTCCCGAGATAAAATTCTTGTCCACATTTAACATTTTTATGCGACCACAGGTTTCATGCTAAATCAGGGGTAGGCAACCTTGACACTCCAGCTGTTTTGCATATGCACATCTGATGAGGCATTGCAAGACTGCCACAGGCATGACTCCCAGAGGCTTGATGGGGTTTGTAGTTTCCACACCACTGGGGTGCCAAGGTTCCCTTCCCCTGTACCAAACTCTGATTAAGAGGCTTTGATATTTCTTAAAAAGCAGAACTACAGTACACTGCCCCTGAGCGCTACAAACAAAAAATGCTATTTAATTCATTTTTAATAATGAACGCAGACTTACCCATCCATCCATGTTTCCATGCTTTATGTTGAACTAACTGCATTTTTGTGATCCCCAGGAGAAGTATAGCCAAACGAGCTTTGGCTGTACTTCTCCTTTTAAATATGATATACTTTCCTATCTATTTACTAATGCTAGCAGCATAAGGAATAAAAATAGTCCATGTTGATTTAAAGAGTAAAGTTCCACTTTTAAATTGGTTGTATACCCTCACATATACCCAGTGAAGTGAATAGCCTCAAATGATATACAGAGATGAAACAAATCCTCCTACATAGGTTTTACTTGTTTATCTGCAATCTTCTTTTCTCTGCACCCCTTCAAAAGGGCAGAATCATGTTTAAATCCTTCTCCATCTGTTAGTATCACAGAGGAGGGGGCTGAGAGCTGCAGTTGCAGTGTGTGAGAGCTGATTGGAGGAAAGGAACATACCCCCCCCTTCACATACAGCAGAAGAACTGTGTTGTAAATAGACAAGCTGCATGCTGAGCTCTCCTCCCCAACACAAATTTATCTCATGTGTCAGAAAAACTTCTCAGAAGTGACTCATGCTGATAACCGAGGAATGAAGCACCAGAGAGAAACAACACGAAGGCCTCATGCATATAAGAAAGCCTGTAACATTAGCTGTACAGTGAGTTTTTTTAGCTGTAGCGTTTTTAACTAAACTATACTCCCATAAAAGCTTATGGTCTAAAAACACTGATAAACGCTGAATACCTGCGTTTTTTGGCATTTTTAAGCTGGTTTCAGCTTTTATCAGGGTTAGCGCTGTTTTCAACTGAAAATACTCCTCTCAAATCCCACCAGTTCTGGGGGGGAGGGGTTCCAGACAGAAAATGCCCCTGCCAACAAACGGCTGATAACAGTCTATGTGTGCATGGATACATAGGATAACATGCTGGGGAGTTTATTGGCTGCAGAAAAAAATGTCTGAAGCCCAAAACAATAGCTGTAAATTTGCTGTCCCCTCAAAAAAACTCAACACACAGCCATTGATGTCTAAACCACTGGCAACAAAAGTGAGTACACCCCTAAGTGAAAATGTCCAAATTGGGAACAACGTGTCAACATTTTGTGTGGCCACCATTATTTTCCAGCACTGCCTTAACCCTCTTGGGCATGGAGTTCACCAGAGCTTCACAGGTTGCCACTGGAGTCCTCTTCCACTCCTCCTTGATGCCATCACGGAGCTGGTGGATGTTAGAGACCTTGCGCTCCTCCACCTTCTGTTCGAAGAAGGCCCACAGATGCTCAATAATGTTTAGGTCTAGAGACATGCTTGGCCAGTCCATCACCTTTACCCTCAGCTTCTTTAGCAAGGCAGTGGTTGTCTTGGAAGTGTGTTTGGGGTTGTCATCATGTTGGAATACTGCCCTGCAGCCCAGTCTCCGAAGGGAGGGGATCGTGCTCTGCTTCAGTATGTCACAGTACATGTTGGCATTCATGGTTCACACACGCTTACCACCATCTGAATCAATAAAGTTTATCTTGGTCTCATCAGACCACAGGACATGGTTCCAGTAATCCATGTCCTTAGTCTGCTTCTCTGCAGCAAACTGCAGGCTATCTTGTGCATCATCTTTAGAAGCACCTTCCTTATGTGACGACAGCCATGCAGACCGATTTGATCCAGTGTGCAGCATATGGTCTTAGGCTCGACAGGCTGACCCCCCCACCCCTTCAACCTCTGCAGCAATGCTGGCAGCACTCATACGTCTATTTCCCAAAGACAACCTCTGGATATGACGCTGAGCATGTGCACTCAACTTCTTTGGTTGACCATGGCGAGGCCTGTTCTGAGTGGAACCTGTCCTGTTAAACCGCTGTATGGTCTTGGCCACTGTGCTGCAGCTCAGCTTCAGAGTTTTGGCAATCTACTTATAGCCTATGTCAGTGATGGCGAACCTTGGCAACCCAGATGTTTTGGAACTACATTTCCCATGATGCTCATGCACTCTGCAGTGTAGTTGAGCATCATGGGAAATGTAGTTCCAAAACATCTGGGGTGCCAAGGTTCGCCATCACTGGCCTAGGCCATCTTTATGTAGAGCAACATTTCTTTTTTTCAGATCCTCAGTTCTTTGCCATGAGGTGCCATGTTGAACTTCCAGTGACCAGTATGAGAGAGTGAGAGCGATAACACCAAATTTAACACACCTGCTCCCCATTCACACCTGAGACCTTGTAACACTAACGAGTCACATGACACCGGGGAGGGGAAATGGCTAATTGGGCCCAATTTGGACATTTTCACTTAGGGGTGCACTCACGTTTGTTGCCAGTTTATACATTAATGGCTGTGTGTTGAGTTATTTTGAGGGGACAGCAAATTTACACTGTTATACAAGCTGTACACTCACTACTTTACATTGTAGCAAAGTGTAATTTCTTCAAGCGGAGTTCCACCCAAAAAATTAACTTTGCAGTATTCATCAGCAATAAACATAAGCAACAACATTTTGGATTTTTTTTTTTACTTTTTCATGGCTGTTGCTAAGGGGTGCCTTGTAATCTGCCCCTTCCCCTCCGTGGCACCTGACGTCATTTCCCTCGGTGCTTGTGCTCGCTAGTGCTCCTGGGAGATGTGTGTCATCATTTCCCAGGAGTCAGTGGGCAGCGCCGAGGGCTGGAATTACGTTATTTAAAAAACAGAAATGACCTGTTGTGATGGCAACATGACAAGTTTCCATGCGCCGCTTGATGTGCTTACTGCGCATGCGCGAGAAGGGGCCGTGCATGCTGGTAATACAGCAGCACCGTATCCCGGAAGTGTATGCTTGTGGGCTTCGCTTGCCCACAAGTAAGATGGGAATGCCTGAGAAGCAATAATATAAGGTAACTTTTATAATAAAATAATAATAGCGGTGCTAGTTGAGAGACTAACCAATGCTAAATAGACTATATTTGTTAGTAAGAGATAGATTGAAAAAAATAATTAATTTATGTGGTTGGAACTCTGCTTTCAGTGTTGTCACATGAAAAGATATAATAAAATATTTACAAAAATGTGTGGGGTGTACTCATTTTTTTGTGAGATACTGTATGTGCTTTTGTTCAGAGTTCATGACTGAGGTTTACGTCCATTTTAATGTTGATTTCTGGATTTGCTTGCTCTTTAAAAATGAACACTAATTTAGGTAAAGTATCCTTAACGCCCACTATATAAAAAATAATTGATTAGCTGTAAAATGAAGGTAAAAATACTACTTATTCCACTAGAATGTTTTATTTAAATCATAAAAGCACAACTAGTAAAATCCCCATTGATTTGTATTCCTATCTTCGAAATACCAGAAGACATCACTGTGATGGAGAAAATGGCTTTTCAGCACCATAGGGAGTCATCTTTCTGCTATTCATTTGGAAGAACTCTTTTAATACTATTAAATATCACTTTATCATTTCTTACTCTCCGGAAGGGGCGTTGTTTAAATGGGAACCCTTGACATTGGCAATTACTTGTGAGGATTAAGGACTAGCCACTTAAAGGGAATAATATGTCACCGGAAGATGTGGGGTCATTAGCAAAAAGCTTTCTGGTATGGCCAGCTGTATTGAAATGAGTTTATTGTATCTTAGCCAATCTCATGCTGATCCATTTATCACCTGGGCAAAATTTCTTAAATGCCATGCTTTTAGTGACATAATATTGCATGGTTGACACTTAAGACTTTACAAAATCTTACTTTACAAAAGCTTAAAGAAAATATTAACCCAACATTTCAAATTCCCGATATATGCCTGCTGTACCATGTACTTGTATGAAAAAAATATCTTGTTCTCTTTCTATTGCTTCCTTTGTGTGAAATATCTGGTGATCCTGCCAGTCCCCCTGCTTTCCTGTTTCAAACTGACCACACTACACAAGAGAACACAGCGTGGTCAGTTTTTTTTTAGCTGTGCTGGGAACTCAACCTGCTCTCCTACAATGATCAGACGTTGCTGCCCCCCTCCCGCCCCCCCCCCCCCCTCAACAGCCAATCACTGGTAAGTTCAGTGTGCTGCTGTTTCTCCTCCCCAGCTCTCTGACCACCTTATGCAGCTGAGAACAGAGGGTATGTGATCATTTATTTAAAAGGAAAAAAGGTATTTATAATGTTATGTATACACACGTTTTGCCTTTCATTTCTATTTTAAACTGAATGCGTTGTTATACAAGGTAAGGTTCACATATACTTTTACTCCAAAAATCTATAACATCCAAGCACACTACTTTAGGCTATTAGCGTTTTTTGAGCTTCAGCGTCTGGGAGCAGAAAAAAAATCTTTTTGTAGAGTCTCTTGGAGTGTTTTTCCAGCAGAAACGCTGATAATGTTTTTTGTTTTTTTTCCTTTTACTGCAAAAATGTGAATGCTCCTAAAACGCTCCTACAAAAAGATATTACCAGCGTTTTTTACAGTGTTTTTTTTTTTTTTTTTTTTTTTTTTTAGCTTAAAGTGGTTGTAAACCCCATTCATGAAATCTGACATAGGCACATATATCTGTTGTGTTTACGTATCTCTCTCCAAAGCTCTAAGTGCTGTTTGTCTCTGGTGCTCCGTTCCTCTGTTGTCAGCAGAGTCACTTCTGACAAGTTCTCTGACACGCGAGATAAAAGCAGCTGAAAATTTGTGTCGGGGAGGGAGCTTAGAGATAGATAAGCAGAGAGCTTGTCTATTCAGACTTATAGTTCTGCATGTTTCTTCATTCCTCTGCCTATGAGGAGTGGGGGTGTGTGCCTTTCCTCCAATCAGCTCAAACACAGTGTAACCCCAGACTTCACACCCACTGCTGAATAAGGAAGAAAGATTTCCAGCAGGATTTGCACTTTTCAAAGAGTGTAGAAAACGGGAGACTGCAGATATACAAGTAAAACTTATGTAGGGAGATTCGTTTCCTCTCTGTGTATCATCTGAGGCTGTTCACTTCACTGGGTATAATGTGAGGGTTTACATCCACTTTAAAAAAACGCTAGTGGGCATGGAGCCTTAATGTATATTTTATATGCAAGTACCTGAATTAGACCTGTTATCAGCCTCTTGCAGTCCAGTACATTTTAGTCGACTAAAACTAATTTTAGTCGTCTGAAATCGAATGGGAGTAATTCAATTGTAATGCATTAGTTAACATTTCTCTACAATTTCCAAACTCATTATATACTGCTGGAGTGAAAAATCTCATATGTTAATATTTAAGGTATTGATGTATGAACTTGCACTAAGGATCAGTGTTAATTTTGAAATCAAATTTCAATTTAGTTTTAGTCTAATGCCCCGTACACACGGTCGGATTTTCTGATGGAAAATGTCAGATCGGAGCGTGTTGTCGGAAATTCCGACCGTGTGTGGGCTCCATCAGACATTTTCCATCGGATTTTCCGACACACAAAGTTTGAGAGCAGGAGATAAAATTTTCCGACAACAAAATCCGTTGTCGGAAATTCCGATCGTGTGTACACAAATCCGATGCACAAAGTGCCACGCATGCTCAGAATAAATAAAGAGATGAAAGCTATTGGCCACTGCCCCAATTATAGTCCCGACGTACGTGCTTTACGTCACCGCGTTCAGAACGATCAGTTGTGCTGCCGTCCAACAAGCATGCTGATAGTAGAAGAGAGCAGAGTGATGGAGAGATACACTGAATGTGCTGCTTTTCCTTTCACTGTCCAGTCAAAGGAATCTTGCGGGGAGAACTGTAAGTGAAAATGAAACTGCAGCAGAGAAATATCATGTTCCCCAATCCCTTCAGTCTACCACGGCCGTACAGTACTGTGCTATGTTGCAGAACTGTGTAAACACCTGAACTGCATAGACACAAAACATTTTGCAGTTAAAAAAAACATTCCTTTATTTGTATTTCATCTCTGTATTTCACTTTTTGTTAGAGTTCAGCTTTGAGTACTAACTCAAATACCATTTTATGGCTGTACTTATTTACTGAGAACTTTCTTTTGGGGAGTTTGAAGCTATACACTGTTGTCACAAGTCAAAAATGTTAACACAGTGATGGTGCTGTGCGTAGGTTTTTTTGTGCATCTCTTTTCCAAAGTGTATACATGCTCTGTTGTATTCAGTCTATGGTCCCCTGATATCATTGTGTACCCTAACATCCACTTAGCATGTGTAGCAGCAGGTTCTACCACTTTACTCTCGTAAACGTAGCCAATCAGAATTAATTAGCCAATCACTTTTTGAGGCTTAGGTTCGAATCTCGGCCGGGTCAGCAGGAACCGTGTGTGGGGAGATTCGAACCGTGTGTGGAGAGATTCGAACCGTGTGTGGGGAGATTCGAACCGTGTGTGGGCAGACTCAATGTAGCAAGTTGATCTATTGATCAACTTTGGTACAACCAGCCTGCCGGATGCACTATTGATTATGGCTAGCGGCTGCTATAGCCATAATCACTGTCTTCTCCCGGTGGGGGTGGCTTCCCCCAATCCCCAGCCCGGAGCAGACAATTGCTCGGCAGGAGGAATTTCCCTGTCAGCACTGTCTGCGTTGATGGAGAAATCGTGTGAAAGAAATTTGAACTGTCTATGGCCATCCTCAGGTATATTCGTGCTGGCATGCCTCTTCTAGATGGCATATTATTAATGCAACATGTACACCCGTTGGTATCTGATGATGTGAATCTTTTAGTAACTTTGGACAAAGATGCCCAATCAGTTCCTGATCAGTTACAATATAATTTTTCAAAAAGGTCTACCTTTTATTATTAAAAAGTCCGTTTTTGAGCTCCATTCTAATGACTTTGCCTAGGCTAAGATGATGTCATCAATCTGCTGCAGGCAAGAGGAGGCATTTTCTCACTCTCCTTTTGAGTGATCAGACTGCAACATTGTAACTATATAGACTCACAATAGTTTAGGTGCAATGAAAAATCTGGACAGCCGCACTCCGGATTGGAATAATGAAAGTAAAATCTTCTTTATTGAAAAAATGACATGCTTTAAAATCCGTACATTGCTCTGTTGGAATGATGCAGCAGGTTATGCTGCATCATTCCAACAGAGCAATGTATGGATTTTAAAGCATGTCATTTTTTCAATAAAGAAGATTTTACTTTCATTATTCCAATCCGGAGTGCGGCTGTCCAGATTTTTCATTGCACCTAAACTATTGGAATAGCAATTGCCAGCACCTGGAGCTCTCACATTCATTCACCCAGCGGAGGACGGGAAATTTGAACCCAGTTACCTGGAGCGGTGGTTACCAACCTGCCTATATAGACTTACAAGGTGAGATGCGGGGGCTGATCTGTAACAGACATTTCTGAGCACTGCAAGAATTTACATGATTGTGTTCCCTGTGACCGAGAATCGCAGTCTGGGAATTAAACGCTGACCCCGGATGATGCCTGAACAAAGATGGGTGCTATTCTTTGTCAAAAGGAATTTAAAGGGCTAGAACTGTAAGAGGTAATTAAATGTATACATCAATTGGTATGCATGCACTTGAAAAATAGTAATCTAATGCTAGCTCCAGTTTAATGTCTGTAAAGAGCAAACCTCAAACCCAACATGGGCAACACATGATCAAAAAATTCCGCCATTTAAAGTGGTCCTGAAGGCAGAAGGTTTTTATCTTAATGGATTCTATGCATTAAGATAAAAAACCTTCAGTAGGTAGCAGCTCCCCTAATGCTTACCGGCACCCCATCTTGATCCAGCGATGATGCACAAGAGCCTTGGACTCTCCCTCCTATATGGCGGATACACAGCAGCAAGCGCCATTGGCTTCTGAAGCTGTCAGTCTAAGTTAGTGAGCCAATTGGGAGAGAGAGGAGGCAGCTCCGTGTCTGAATGAACACACAGAGCAGTGGCTCGGCTCAGGTGCCCCTATAGCAAGCTGCTTGCAGTGGGGGCACTCAGCAGCAGGGAGGGTCCAGGAGCGCCAGCGAGGAACCCCGAGAACAGGAGGATCCAGGCTGCTTTGTGCAAAATCACTACACAGAGCAGGTAAGTATGACATGTTTGTTATTTTTAAACAAATAAAAAAAGAGACTTTAGTATCACTTTAACTAAAACCTGGGAAGTATAGTTGATGTAAGTGACACCAGAAAAGATATAAAAGTTACAAATTGTAAGCATCTAAATTTGACCTGTAGTATCTTTTGCAATCCCCTGTACATTGGAACTCAGACTGGGAGAGAGGGAAGCAGCATAAGCAGCCAATCAGTTGTGTTGCTGTGCTCATGTGCTAACCAGAGAGCAAATGACAGAGAAATGAGCTCATCAGTCTGGCGCTTCTCTTTTCACTGTTCAGTGTAAGAAAGGAACAAGACCAAAAAGGGCAAAAATCAGGTCTCCTGTTCCACTAGGCGGGGCTTTGCTGTGTGGCAGAGCTTTGTAAATCTCAGGACTGGATGGAGAGAAATACAATTCCTTTGTCAAGCGAAACCGCTTCCTTATACATATTTCATTTCTGTGTTTAGTAGTTCGCCTGGAGTTCAGCTTTAAAGCGGACCTTCAGTCATTTTTTCATCTATTAAATCTTCTGCCCTTGTTGTTTTAACTTTGGGTAGTAAAACATTTTTCTTTCTGCCAGTAAATACTGTATTTATTGGCGTATAACACGCACTTTTTTCCCCTTAAAATCAGGGGGAAATCGTGGGTGCGTGTTATACACCGATCCCCGCCGTCTGTGAGGGCCGCTGACATTGAACGAGCCAAGCCGAGTGTACTATGTACTCAGCTCCGCTCGCAGTCATGCCCAGTCCCGCCTCCTAGCCTTTATGTCCCGCCATTGGACCGGTGTTGTGTCCATCATAGGAGCCGGGATGGGGGATACAGCCAACTTCATGTTTCTTGTCTGGTAAAAAGCCTAGGCTTATGCCATCATGCACGATTCTCTCTCACTCTTGTGAGAGATTGTCAGGAAGGGGGGGGGATAGATGAGTCATAAGAGGGCCAATGAGAGCTGCAGGGCTGGAGGTGTGTCTCTGTGTCTGTGTAAATCCAGGAAGTAAACAGGCAGCAGCTTCAGCTGCCCACAATTAAAATGGCTGCAGCCAGACTCAGTGGAGGGGATTTCTGCAACATATTTAGCAACTACAGAATTACAGTATATATAAAATAATATGGAAAGTGGTTGGAGGGAAGCTTCAGAATGGCAAAGATGTTTTTATTACAAATGATGTGAGCAGACTGCAGTTCCTCATCACTGAGTTCTGGGGGTTTTTCCATCTTTAATATGCTGGTTCTAGAATATGCTCTACCTTGTGTATTCACTGAATGTTGGACGGTACAAGCTGCAGCTGTGTTAAGTGAGTGCAGCTGTAAGGCTTCAGAAAACTACACAAATAATGCACTTTAACATTTAAACAGCCTCTTTATATTTAACAGGCAATGCAAATTTCAGTAAGTTCTACGCTGGCCAGAGACAGGCAGATGTCTTTCGAAAAAGTCAGGCAGGGATAGATCGAAATGTCCTTTGTAGCGACGGGAGCTGCCGTTTCTGCCGCGACTCGCCTGATTGACTGAAGTGTTGATCAAGTGAAGTGAATGTATAACTAACAGGCTGGAGACTCAGACTGGAAGCACAAAGATAGCCGGCACCACGGTAAATCACAGGAAGACATCCGCTTTATTTAACCACAGAAGGGTTTTCCCCCTTCGTGACTGGGCCATTTTTTGCTATTCAGAACTGCACTATTTTAACTAGCGATTGCGCAGGCATGCAACTCTGTACGCTAAGAAAACGAATATCATATTTTTCACACAAATGGATCTTTGTTTTGGTGGCATTTGATTACCACTGAGTTTTTTATTTTTGCAATATAAATGAAAAAAGATCGAACATTTAAAAAAAAATATTTTTTTTTTACTTTCTGCTACAAAACATAGCCGAAGAAAAAAAAAATACATCAAATTTCTTTAAAAA